>CAWUFW010003368.1:1200000-1844301 GCA_963921515.1 Calotriton arnoldi
TTCCCTCTTTCTGCACCTCTCTTGCATCCTTCTGCACCCCTTTTTCCTTTTTATGCACCTCTCTTGCCTCTTTCTGCAACACTCTTGCCTCTTTCTGCAGTTCTCTTGTCTCCTTCTGCACCTCTGTTGCTTCTTTCTGCGCTTCTCTTGCCTCTTTCTGCACCCCTCTGGCCTCCTTCTGCACCTCTGTTGGTTCTTTCTGCACTTCTCTTGCTTCTTTCTGCACCTCACTTGCAAATTTCTGCACCCACGTGCCTCTGTGTGCACCTCTCTTGCCTCTTTCTGCTCCTCTCTTGCCTCTTTCTGCACCCCTCTTGCCTCTTTCTGCACCTCATTTGCTTCTTTCTGCACTTCTCTTGCCTCTTTCTGCACCTCTGTTGGTTCTTTCTGCACTGCTCTTGCTTCTGTCTGCTACTCTCCAGCACATTTCTGCACCCTCTTGCTTCTTTCTGTACCTCTGTTGGTTCTTTCTGCACCTCTCTTGCCTCTGTCTGCACCACTGTTCCCTCTTTCTGCACCTCTATGACCTGTTTATGTAACTCTCTTGCCTCTTTCTGCACTTTTCTTGCCTTTTTCTGCACCTCTGTTGCTTCCTTCTGCACTTCTCTTGCCTCTTTCTGCACCCCTCTTGCCTCTTTCTGCACCTCTGTTGCTTCTTTCTGCACTTCTCTTGCTTCTTTCTACACCTCTCTTGCTTCTTTCTGCACCCCTTTTGCCTCTTTCTGCACCCTTCTTCCCTCTTTGTGCACCTCCCTTGCCTTTTTGTGCAACTCTCTTGCCTCTTTCTTCAGTTCTCTTCCCTCCTTCTGCACCTCTGTTGCTCCTTTCTGAACTTCTCTTGACTCTTTCTGCACCCCTCTTGTCTTGTTTCTGCACCTCTGTTGGTTCTTTCTGCACTTCTGCTTGCTTCTTTCTGTACCTCTCTTGAAACTTTCTGCACCCCTCTTGCCTCTTTCTGGCACCCTCTTGTCTCCTTCTGCACCTCTGTTGCTTCTTTCTGCACTGCTCTTGCTTCTTTCTGCACCCCTCTTGCCTCTTTCTGTACCTCTTGCTCTTTCTGTACCTCTCTTGCCTCTTTCTGCACCTCTGTTGTTTCTTTCTGCACTTGACTTGCTTCTTTCTGTACCCCTCTTGCCTCTTTCTGCACATCTGTTGCTTTTTTCTGCACTTCTGTTGCTTCATTCTGAACTTCTGTTGCCTCTTTCTGCACCCCTCTTGTCTGTTTCTGCACCTCTGATGGTTCTTTCTGCACTGCTCTTGCTTCTGTCTGCTACTCTCTTGCACATTTCTGCACCCCTCTTGCCTCTTTCTGCACCTCTGTTGGTTCTTTCTGCACCTCTCTTGCCTCTGTCTGCACCACTGTTCCCTCTTTCTGCACCTCTATTGCCTGCTTTATGTAACTCTCTTGCCTCTTTCTGCACTTCTCTTGCCTTTTTCTGCACCTCTGTTGCTTCCTTCTGCACTTATCTTGCCTCTTTCTGTACCCTTCTTGCCTCTTTCTGCACCTCTGTTGCTTGTTCCTGCACTTCTCTTGCTTCTTTCTGCACCTCTCTTCTTTCTGCACCCCTCTTGCCTCTTTCTGCACCCTTCTTCCCTCTTTGTGCACCTCTCTTGCCTGTTTCTGCAACTCTCTTGCCTCTTTCTTCAGTTCTCTTGCCTCCTTCTGCACCCCTCTTGCCTCTTTCTGCACCCCTCTTGCCTCCTTCTACACCTCTGTTGGTTCTTTCTGCACTTCTCTTGCCTCTTGCTGCACCCCCTTTGCCTCTTTCTGCACCTCTGTTGCTTCTTTCTGCACTTCTATTGCTTCTTTCTGCACCTCTCTTGCTTCTTGCTGCACACCTCTTGCTTCTTTCTGTACCTGTCTTGCTTCTTTCTGCCCTCCTCTTGCCTCTTTCTTTACCTCTCTTACCTCTTTCTGCACTTCTCTTGCCTCCTTTTGCACCTCTGTTGCTTCTTTCTGCACTTTTCTTGCCTTTTTCTGCACCCCTCTTGCCCCTTTCTGCACCTCTATTGCTTCTTTCTGCACTTCGCTTCCTTCTTTCTGCACCTCTCTTGCTTCTTTCTAAACCCCTCTTGCCTCTTTCTGCACCCCCTTCCCTCTTTCTGCACCTCTCTTGCATCTTTTGTCACCTCTGTTGCTTCTTTGTGCTCTTCTCTTGCCTCTTTCTGCACCCCTCTTGCCTCTTTCTGCACCTCTGTTGCTTCTTTCTACACTTCTGTTGCTTCTTTCTGCACTCCTCTTGCCTCTTTTGTCACCTCTGTTGCTTCTTTGTGCACTTCTATCGCCTCTTTCTGCACCCCTCTTGCCTCTTTCTGCACCTCTGTTCCTTCTTTCTGCACTTCTGTTGCTTCTTTCTGCACTCCTCTTGCCTCTTTCTGCACCCTTCTTCCCTCTTTCTGCACCTCTCTTACCTCTTTCTGCACCCCTGTACCCTTTTTCTGCACCTCTCTTGCCTCTTTCTGCAACACTCTTGCCTCTTTCTGCAGTTCTCTTGTCTCCTTCTGCACCTATGTTGCTTCTTTCTGCGCTTCTCTTGCCTCTTTCTGCACCCCTCTGGCGTCCTTCTGCACCTCTGTTGGTTCTTTCTGCTCCTCTCTTGCCTCTTTCTGCACCCCTCTTGCCTTTTTCTGACCTCATTTGCTTTTTTCTGCACTTCTCTTGCTTCTTTCTGCACCTCTGTTGGTTCTTTCTGCACTGCTCTTGCTTCTATCTGCTACTCTCTTGCACATTTCTGCACCCCTCTTGCTTCTTTCTGCACCTCTGTTGGTTATTTCTGCACCTCTCTTGCCTCTGTCTGCACCACTGTTCCCTCTTTCTGCACCTCTATGACCTGTTTATGTAACTCTCTTGCCTCTTTCTGCACTTTTCTTGCCTTTTTCTGCACCTCTGTTGCTTCCTTCTGCACTTCTCTTGCCTCTTTCTGCACCCTTCTTGCCTCTTTCTGCACCTCTGTTGCTTCTTTCTGCACTTCTCTTGCTTCTTTCTACACCTCTCTTGCTTCTTTCTGCCGCCCCTTGCCTCTTTCTGCACCCTTCTTCCCTCTTTCTGCACCCCTCTTGCTTGTTTCTGCAACTCTCTTGCCTCTTTCTTCAGTTCTTTTGCCTCCTTCTGCACCTCTGTTGCTCCTTTCTGAACTTCTCTTGACTCTTTCTGCACCCCTCTTGTTTGTTTCTGCACCTCTGTTGGTTCTTTCTGCACTACTGCTGCTTCTTTCTGTACCTCTCTTGAAACTTTTGGCACCCCTCTTGCCTCTTTTGGCACCCCTCTTGTCTCCTTCAGCACCTCTGTTGTTTCTTTCTGCACTGCTCATGCTTCTTGATACACCCCTCTTGCCTCTTTCTGTACCCCTCTTTCTGTACCTCTCTTGCCTCTTTCTGCACCTCTGTTGTTTCTTTCTGCACTTGACTTGCTTCTTTCTGTACCCCTCTTGCCTCTTTCTGCACATCTGTTGCTTTTTTCTGCACTTCTGTTGCTTCATTCTGAACTTCTCTTGCCTCTTTCTGCACCCCTCTTGTCTGTTTCTGCACCTCTGATGGTTCTTTCTGCACTGCTCTTGCTTCTTTCTGTACCTGTCTTGCTTCTTTCTGCCCTCCTCTTGCCTCTTTACCTCTCTTACCTCTTTCTGCACTTCTCTTGCCTCCTTTTGCACCTCTGTTGCTTCTTTCTGCACTTCTCTTGCCTTTTTCTGCACCCCTCTTGCCCCTTTCTGCACCTCTATTGCTTCTTTCTGCACTTCGCTTCCTTCTTTCTGCACCTCTCTTGCTTCTTTCTGCACCCCTCTTGCCTCTTTCTGCACCCCCTTCCCTCTTTCTGCACCTCTCTTGCATCTTTTGTCACCTCTGTTGCTTCTTTGTGCTCTTCTATTGCCTCTTTCTGCACCCCTCTTGCCTCTTTCTGCACCTCTGTTGCTTCTTTCTACACTTCTGTTGCTTCTTTCTGCACTCCTCTTGCCTCTTTTGTCACCTCTGTTGCTTCTTTGTGCACTTCTATCGCCTCTTTCTGCACCCCTCTTGCCTCTTTCTGCACCTCTGTTGCTTCTTTCTGCACTTCTGTTGCTTCTTTCTGCACTCCTCTTGCCTCTTTCTGCACCCTTCTTCCCTCTTTCTGCACCTCTCTTGCCTCTTTCTGCACCCCTGTACCCTTTTTCTGCACCTCTCTTGCCTCTTTCGGCAACACTCTTGCCTCTTTCTGCAGTTCTCTTGTCTCCTTCTGCACCTATGTTGCTTCTTTCTGCGCTTCTCTTGCCTCTTTCTGCACCCCTCTGGCCTCCTTCTGCACCTCTGTTGGTTCTTTCTGCACTTCTCGCCTTTTTCTGCACCCCTCTTGCCCCTTTCTGCACCTCTATTGCTTCTTTCTGCACTTCGCTTCCTTCTTTCTGCACCTCTCTTGCTTCTTTCTGCACCCCTCTTGCCTCTTTCTGCACCCCTCTTCCCTCTTTCTGCACCTCTCTTGCCTCTTTTGTCACCTCTGTTGCTTTTTTGTGCTCTTCTATTGCCTCTTTCTGCACCCCTCTTGCCTCTTTCTGCACCTCTGTTGCTTCTTTCTGCACTTCTGTTGCTTCTTTCTGCACTCCTCTTGCCTCTTTTGTCACCTCTGTTGCTTCTTTGTGCACTTCTCTTGCCTCTTTCTGCACCCCTCTTGCCTCTTTCTGCACCTCTGCTGCCTCTTTCTGCACTTCTGTTGCTTCTTTCTGCACTCCTCTTGCCTCTTTCTGCACCCTTCTTCCCTCTTTCTGCACCTCGCTTGCCTCTTTCTGCACCCCTGTATCCTTTTTCTGCACCTCTCGTGCCTGATTCTACAACACTCTTGCCTCTTTCTGCAGTTCTCTTGTCTCCTTCTGCACCTCTGTTGGTTCTTTCTGCTCCTCTCTTGCCTCTTTCTGCACCCCTCTTGCCTTTTTCTGACCTCATTTGCTTTTTTCTGCACTTCTCTTGCTTCTTTCTGCACCTCTGTTGGTTCTTTCTGCACTGCTCTTGCTTCTATCTGCTACTCTCTTGCACATTTCTGCACCCCTCTTGCTTCTTTCTGCACCTCTGTTGGTTATTTCTGCACCTCTCTTGCCTCTGTCTGCACCACTGTTCCCTCTTTCTGCACCTCTATGACCTGTTTATGTAACTCTCTTGCCTCTTTCTGCACTTTTCTTGCCTTTTTCTGCACCTCTGTTGCTTCCTTCTGCACTTCTCTTGCCTCTTTCTGCACCCTTCTTGCCTCTTTCTGCACCTCTGTTGCTTCTTTCTGCACTTCTCTTGCTTCTTTCTACACCTCTCTTGCTTCTTTTTGCACGCCTTTTGCCTCTTTATACACCCTTCTTCCCTCTTTGTGCACCTCTCTTGCCTGTTTCTGCAACTCTCTTGCCTCTTTCTTCAGTTCTTTTGCCTCCTTCTGCACCTCTGTTGCTCCTTTCTGAACTTCTCTTGACTCTTTCTGCACCCCTCTTGTTTGTTTCTGCACCTCTGTTGGTTCTTTCTGCACTACTCTTGCTTCTTTCTGTACCTCTCTTGAAACTTTTGGCACCCCTCTTGCCTCTTTTGGCACCCCTCTTGTCTCCTTTCAGCACCTCTGTTGTTTCTTTCTGCACTGCTCATGCTTCTTGATACACCCCTCTTGCCTCTTTCTGTACCCTCTCTTTCTGTACCTCTCTTGCCTCTTTCTGCACCTCTGTTGTTTCTTTCTGCACTTGACTTGCTTCTTTCTGTACCTCTCTTGCCTCTTTCTGCACATCTGTTGCTTCTTTCTGCACTTCTGTTGCTTCATTCTGAACTTCTCTTGCCTCTTTCTGCACCCTCTTGTCTGTTTCTGCACCTCTGATGGTTCTTTCTGCACTGCTCTTGCTTCTTTCTGTACCTGTCTTGCTTCTTTCTGCCCTCCTCTTGCCTCTTCTGCACCTCTCTTACCTCTTTCTGCACCTCTCTTGCCTCCTTCTGCACCTCTGTTGCTTCTTTCTGCACTTCTCTTGCCTTTTTCTGCACCCCTCTTGCCCCTTTCTGCACCTCTATTGCTTCTTTCTGCACTTCGCTTCCTTCTTTCTGCACCTCTCTTGCTTCTTTCTAAACCCCTCTTGCCTCTTTCTGCACCCCCTTCCCTCTTTCTGCACCTCTCTTGCATCTTTTGTCACCTCTGTTGCTTCTTTGTGCTCTTCTATTGCCTCTTTCTGCACCCCTCTTGCCTCTTTCTGCACCTCTGTTGCTTCTTTCTACACTTCTGTTGCTTCTTTCTGCACTCCTCTTGCCTCTTTTGTCACCTCTGTTGCTTCTTTGTGCACTTCTATCGCCTCTTTCTGCACCCCTCTTGCCTCTTTCTGCACCTCTGTTGCTTCTTTCTGCACTTCTGTTGCTTCTTTCTGCACTCCTCTTGCCTCTTTCTGCACCCTTCTTCCCTCTTTCTGCACCTCTCTTGCCTCTTTCTGCACCCCTGTACCCTTTTTCTGCACCTCTCTTGCCTCTTTCGGCAACACTCTTGCCTCTTTCTGCAGTTCTCTTGTCTCCTTCTGCACCTATGTTGCTTCTTTCTGCGCTTCTCTTGCCTCTTTCTGCACCCCTCTGGCCTCCTTCTGCACCTCTGTTGGTTCTTTCTGCACTTCTCTTGCTTCTTTCTGCACCTCACTGGCAAATTTCTGCACCCCACGTGCCTCTGTGTGCACCTCTCTTACCTCTTTCTGCTCCTCTCTTGCCTCTTTCTGCACCCCTCTTGCCTTTTTCTGCACCTCATTTGCTTTTTTCTGCACTTCTCTTGCCTCTTTCTGCACCTCTGTTGGTTCTTTCTGCACTGCTCTTGCTTCTGTCTGCTACTCTCCTGCACATTTCTGCACCCCTCTTGCTTCTTTCTGTACCTCTGTTGGTTATTTCTGCACCTCTCTTGCCTCTGTCTGCACCACTGTTCCCTCTTTCTGCACCTCTATGACCTGTTTATGTAACTCTCTTGCCTCTTTCTGCACTTTTCTTGCCTTTTTCTGCACCTCTGTTGCTTCCTTCTGCACTTCTCTTGCCTCTTTCTGCACCCTTCTTGCCTCTTTCTGCACCTCTGTTGCTTCTTTCTGCACTTCTCTTGCTTCTTTCTACACCTCTCTTGCTTCTTTTTGCACGCCTTTTGCCTCTTTATACACCCTTCTTCCCTCTTTGTGCACCTCACTTGCCTGTTTCTGCAACTCTCTTGCCTCTTTCTTCAGTTCTTTTGCCTCCTACTGCACCTCTGTTGCTCCTTTCTGAACTTCTCTTGACTCTTTCTGCACCCCTCTTGTTTGTTTCTGCACCTCTGTTGGTTCTTTTTGCACTACTGCTGCTTCTTTCTGTACCTCTCTTGAAACTTTTGGCACCCCTCTTGCCTCTTTTGGCACCCCTCTTGTCTCCTTCAGCACCTCTGTTGTTTCTTTCTGCACTGCTCTTGCTTCTTTCTACACCCCTCTTGCCTCTTTCTGTACCCCTCTTTCTGTACCTCTCTTGCCTCTTTCTGCACCTCTGTTGCTTCTTTCTGCACTTCTCTTGCTTCTTTCTACACCTCTCTTGCTTCTTTCTGCACGCCTTTTGCCTCTTTATACACCCTTCTTCCCTCTTTGTGCACCTCACTTGCCTGTTTCTGCAACTCTCTTGCCTCTTTCTTCAGTTCTTTTGCCTCCTACTGCACCTCTGTTGCTCCTTTCTGAACTTCTCTTGACTCTTTCTGCACCCCTCTTGTTTGTTTCTGCACCTCTGTTGGTTCTTTTTGCACTACTGCTGCTTCTTTCTGTACCTCTCTTGAAACTTTTGGCACCCCTCTTGCCTCTTTTGGCACCCCTCTTGTCTCCTTCAGCACCTCTGTTGTTTCTTTCTGCACTGCTCTTGCTTCTTTCTACACCCCTCTTGCCTCTTTCTGTACCCCTCTTTCTGTACCTCTCTTGCCTCTTTCTGCACATCTGTTGCTTTTTTCTGCACTTCTGTTGCTTCATTCTGAACTTCTGTTGCCTCTTTCTGCACCCCTCTTGTCTGTTTCTGCACCTCTGATGGTTCTTTCTGCACTGCTCTTGCTTCTTTCTGCACCTCTCTTGAAAATGTTAGCACCCCTCTTGCCTCTTTTGGCCCCCCTCTTGCCTCCTTCAGCACCTCTTTTGGTTCTTTCTGCACTGCTCTTGCTTCTTTCTGCACCCCTCTTGCCTCTTTCTGTACCCCTCTTCCCTCTTTCTGTACCTCTCTTGCCTCTTTCTGCACCTCTGTTGCTTCTTTCTGTACTTCTCCTACCTCTTTCTGTACCCCTCTTGCCTCTTTCTGCACTTCTGTTGCTTCTTTCTGCACTTATCTTGCCTCTTTCTGCACCCCTCTTGCCTCTTTCTGCACCTCTGTTGGTTCTTTCTGCACTTCTCTTGCTTCTTTCTGCACCTCACTTGCAAATTTCTGCACCCCACGTGCCTCTGTGTGCACCTCTCTTACATCTTTCTGCTCCTCTCTTGCCTCTTTCTGTACCCCTCTTGCCTTTTTCTGCACCTCATTTGCTTTTTTCTGCACTTCTCTTGCCTCTTTCTGCACCTCTGTTGGTTCTTTCTGCACTGCTCTTGCTTCTGTCTGCTACTCTCTTGCACATTTCTGCATTCCTCTTGCCTATTTCTGCACCTCTGTTGGTTCTTTCTATGCCTCTCTTGTCTCTGTCTACACCACTGCTCCCTCTTTCTGCACCTCTATTGCCTGTTTATGTAACTCTCTTGCCTCTTTCTGCACTTTTCTTGCCTTTTTCTGCACCTCTGTTGCTTCCTTCTTCACTTCTCTTGCCTCTTTCTGCACCCTTCTTGCCTCTTTCTGCACCTCTGTTGCTTCTTTCTGCACTTCTCTTGCTTCTTTCTATACCTCTCTTGCTTCTTTCTGCACCCCTCTTGCCTCTTTGTGCACCCTTCTTCCCTCTTTGTGCACCTCTCTTGCCTCTTTCTGCAACTTTCTTGCCTCTTTCTTCAGTTCTCTTGCCTCCTTCTGCACCTCTGTTGCTTCTTCCTGAACTTCTCTTGCCTCTTTCTGCACCCCTCTTGTCTGTTTCTGCACCTCTGTTGGTTCTTTCTGCACTGCTCTTGCTTCTTCCTGCACCTCTCTTGAAAATGTTGGCACCCCTCTTGCCTCCTTCAGCACCTCTGTTGGTTCTTTCTGCACTGCTCTTGCTTCTTTCTGCACCCCTCTTGCCTCTTTCTGTACCCCTCTTCCTGTACCTCTCTTGCCTCTTTCTGCACCTCTGTTGCTTCATTCTGCACTTCT
The DNA here is from genome assembly GCA_963921515.1 of Calotriton arnoldi. Lineage (NCBI taxonomy): Eukaryota > Metazoa > Chordata > Amphibia > Caudata > Salamandridae > Calotriton > Calotriton arnoldi. The sequence continues at coordinate 1,209,208 of CAWUFW010003368.1, forward strand.
CTTGCCTCTTTCTGTACCCCTCTTGCCTCTTTCTGCACCTCTGTTGCTTTTTTCTGCACTTCTGTTGCTCCTTTCTGCACTTCTGTTGCTTCTTTCTGAATTTCTCTTGCCTCTTTCTGCACCCCTCATATCTGTTTCTGCACCTCTGTTGGTTCTTTCTGCATTTCTCTTGCTTCTTTCTGCACCCCTCTTGCCTCTTTCTGTACCCCTCTTGCCTCTTTCTGCACCCGTCTTCCCTCTTTGTGCACCTCTCTTGCCTCTTTCTGCAATTCTCTTGCCTCTTTCTTCAGTTCTCTTGCCTCCTTCTGCACCTCTGTTGCTTCTTTCTTCAGTTCTCTTGCCTCCTTCTGCACCTCTGTTGCTTCTTTCTGAACTTCTCTTGCCTCTTTCTGCACCCCTCTTGTCTGTTTCTGCACCTCTGTTGGTTCTTTCTGCACCTCTCTTGCAAATGTTGGCACCCCTCTTGCCTCTTTTGGCACCCCTCTTGCCTCCTTCAGCACCTCTGTTGGTTGTTTCTGCACTGCTCTTGCTTCTTTCTGCACCCCTCTTGCCTCTTTCTGTACCCCTCTTCCTGTACCTCTCTTGCCTCTTTCTGCACCTCTGTTGCTTCATTCTGCACTTCTCTTGCCTCTTTCTGTACCCCTCGTGCCTCTTTCTGCACCTCTGTTGCTTTTTTCTGCACTTCTGTTGCTCCTTTATGCACTTCTGTTGCTTCTTTCTGAATTTCTCTTGCCTCTTTCTGCACCCCTCATATCTGTTTCTGCACCTCTGTTGGTTCTTTCTGCACTTCTCTTGCTTCTTTCTGCACCCCTCTTGCCTCTTTCTGTACCCCTCTTGCCTCTTTCTGCACCGTCTTCCCTCTTTGTGCACCTTTCTTGCCTCTTTCTGCAACTCTCTTGCCTCTTTCTTCAGTTCTCTTGCCTCCTTCTGCACCCCTGTTGCTTCTTTCTTCAGTTCTCTTGCCTCCTTCTGCACCTCTGTTGCTTCTTTCTGAACTTCTCTTGCCTCTTTCTGCACCCCTCTTGTCTGTTTCTGCACCTCTGTTGGTTCTTTCTGCACTGCTCTTGCTTCTTTCTGCACCTCTCTTGAAAATGTTGGCACCCCTCTTGCCTCTTTTGGCACCCCTCTTGCCTCCTTCAGCACCTCTGTTGGTTCTTTCTGCACTGCTCTTGCTTCTTTCTGCACCCCCCTTGCTTCTTTCTGGACCCCTCTTCCCGTACCTCTCTTGCCTCTTTCTGCACCTCTGCTGCTTCTTTCTGCACTTCTCTTGCCTCTTTCTGTACCTCTCTTGCTTCTTTCTGCACCTCTGTTGCTTTTTTCTGCACCCCTCTTGCCTCTTTCTGTACCCTTATTCCCTCTTTCTGCACCTCTCTTGACTCTTTCTGCACACCTGTTCTCTTTTTATGCACCTCTCTTGCCTGTTTCTGCAACTCTCTTGCCTCTTTCTGCAGTTTTCTTGTCTCCTTCTGCACCTATGTTGCTTCTTTCTGCTCCTCTCTTGCCTCTTTCTGCTGCTCTCTTGCCTCTTTCTACACTTCTCTTGCTTCTTTCTGCACTTCTCTTGTCTCTTTCTGCACATTTCTTACTCTTTCTGCACCTCTCGTTTTTTTCTGCAATTCTCTTGCTCCTTTCTGTACTTCTCTCGCCTGTTTCTATATTCAAATGAGAAGTGCAAGCTGTCAAGTTTAAAGGTCTGCGTGCTCTCGTGACTGAGGTATATGTCTACTTGCAGATGTATTCTCACATGTGGTATACATCTGAAGATGGTAATTAAAAAGTGGGTAGCTTCTCTTATAGGTGCTCAAATCTTCTTAGTTCTGCTCTGTCATTCGGTTGCACAGGCAGACATGTCTTATGTATTTACGTGTTATAGAGCCCCTCAAATATACTATTGAATACCCATGTGCCCTGTATTGTGAGCAGAAAGAAATGCATACACCTTTTTTTACACAAATTTACAGAGTATGCTGTTTGAAACACAGGTATTCAAGTGTTTGTATATTTATTTTCATTTAAAATGTCACTAGGTAAAAGCATAGACACGCATGCATACCTTCACAAACTTGGTCAGACTTACAACAGTGATACACTTAGGATTGCTGTTTTATATTTGGTAGGCCTAACATTCTGAGCAGTCGATTAATAGTGAACCTTCAAGAGAAAAGTGAGGTTTAAGACATCTTCAGAGAAGGATTAGTGATTAGGGTACTTTGTATGAGTCTGTTGTAAGGTACAATCAAAGTAGGCCTCTTTATGCACCTCTGTTGATTCTTTCTGCACATCTCTTGCTTCTTTCTTCACCTTTCTTCCTCTTTCTGGACTTCTGTTTCCTCTTTATGCATTTCTCTTGCTTCTTTCTGCACCTTTCTTCCTCTTTCTGCACCTCTCTTGCCTCTTTCTGCACTTCTCTTGCTTCTTTCTGCGCCTTTCTTCCTCTTTCTGCACATGTCCTACCTATGTAGGCATAGTTAGAAATTAGCATTTAAAAAACCATAGAAATTCACTGAAAAAAACATAGGTTTCAGGGACGTTATAGTTAGAAGTTATCATTTAAAAAAAACCTTAGAAATTCACTGAAAAAACCACAGGTTTCAGGGACGTTATAGTTAGTTGGACATTTCACTCATACAAAACCAGAGAAATTCGGCCGTTATAGTTAGTTGAGGTAACTATAACTCGGGCCCCCGCAATGCATTGCTGATGACGTCACATATTACATCACTCATGACATGGTCAGTTACATCACTGATAACATCACTGATGACATCTCAAATGACAACACTGATGACATCTCTGATGAAATCATCCATGTGATAATCTGATGCACCTCCTCACAGCCTAATATAACCTTTGATACACCCACTCTAAAATACAGACTGCCATTCTCGAAACCATAGACACACCAATACCAGTTACTACATACCCACTCACTGATTCCTAGGTCTACACACACATCCACTCCTTCATCCATACAGTCACTCATACATGCAGTAACTCATCAATACAGCCACTATCATATGCACTCATACACCCATACAGACACTCACACACCGCCACTCACCCATAGAGTTACTTACACAGCTAGTCAGTCATGCAAAGAATCAATCACACTCCCATTTACTCACCTACACAGTTATACACACACCACATCACTTATTTATACAGATACTAACACATACTTACTCTCTTATACAATCACTGACACAAGCACACACTCATCCATACAGCCACTCTCACAATCACTCACTCTCACATATAATCATTTATATACTCCAACGCTCACATATACTGCCTTTCATATATGTAGTTACTCACACATGTACCACTGAGACATCCATTCAGTCACCAACACAGCCATACACACACTCACCCACCCATACAGCCCCTCACAGACGCACTCTTGAACCCATACACCCAATGAATCACCCACTCACACATCCATGCAGGGAGTCACACACACACACCCCACCCACCCACACAGACACTCAGGCACCCATTCAGGTACTCAGACAACCAATCAAAAACCCATATAGACACTCATGTAGCTACTCACTAACCCAAGCAGCCACTTACACACCAACTGACAGACTGATACAGACATTCATACAGATTAGTCAGTCACCCATGTATTATTAAGGCACTTTTAATCACTTACTTATACAGTCAGTCATGCAGCTATTAAATCATCCATTCAGACACTCATACACCCACTCATTCTTCAATATACCTTGGCATATATATAAAACATATTTAAACTTTTTAGAAACACTCAGTCACTGGATGATGTCATCAGTGATGTCTTGAGTGATGTAATTTGAGATGTCATCAGTGATGCCATCAGTGATGTCACTGACCATGTCATGAATGATGTAATGTGTGATGTCATCAGCAGTGCATTGCAGGGGCACGAGTTATAGTTAGCTCAACTAACTATAACGGCCGAATTTCTCTGGTTTTGTACGAGTGAAATGTCCAACTAACTAAAACGTCCCTGAAACCTGTGTTTTTTTCAGTGAATATATATATATATATATATATATATATATATATAATCCCAACTGTAAAAGCGACAAGAAAGTTATTGATTCTGTAAAAAATAGAGTCGAGTATGAACAATACATGTAAAAACATATATCTTGTGTCCCTGGATTGTATGGGAATGCATAAATATTTGCATGCATAAATGCATTGGATGAAATATTAGGATAATTTACCTAATGAGGACTTTAACTTTGGTAGAACCATCCGTTGAACTATTTGCATAATATTAAATAAGAACTCACTGTTAAAAGATGGCGTGGCCAAATGACGCGCCTACCTAAAACCGCTAGTGAAGTAGGGGGTTGCGTGAAATTGAATGTAACTCATAGGTAATAAGCACAATGTGTGGATTCATGTGAATTTTAACTTTTGAGTTCGCAAAATGATTAAGAATGAAATGATGAATTGTATGCAGTAATACAAAAACTACCACTCAAAGATGGCGCTGTATTAGTTCTGCCCACTCTTTAATCTAGATTGAATGTATAGGAATAAAAGAGGCATGAATGCGGCGGTCGCCGACATTGATGAAGGCGAACCGCCAAAACGTGTTTGTTGTGTAAAGTGCAAATAAATCCGCAAGAGGATTAAACTCTCCCGCGAGTGCTGGTCTATTTGAAATTGGAGCCTGGAGCATTTATTATGCTATTGAGTAACCTGAATTTGACTTTCAGAACACACTAAAACGAACACACTGTGTATGTCAATGTAAAGCAGATTTGAAAAAGGTCAAACGAAAATATTAGAGAATATCTGTAAGAGTGACTCAGCACAGACTTGAGTGGAAGCAAACCGAGGCATTAGCAATATGTTGTGCCTTATAAATTCACAGAAATAAATACATAAAATAAATAAGTATGTTTGTGTCATTGAGACACACAAACATCCTATGCAAAATCTGTTGTATGTGTTAATCGAGTCAGCCTCGTTATTGCAATGTCAGATACTTCATCATGTCTTGTTCATCTACTGTCTCCCTTCCATCTTCAGCTCACCTTCACCTATTTTGATACTGAGTATCACCAAGTCTGCCGCTGGGATTCGGTCACCATAAGGAACGGCGGCTCTACCGGATCGCCCATCATTGGGCAATACTGTGGAACAACATCACCTGGAACCATTCGGTCCGGATCCAACAAGTTGGTGGTAATATTCAATTCTGACAGTACACTCCATGGAGGCGGGTTCTATGCGACATGGACCACCGACTCTTTAGGTGAGTTAGACATCACTATCTCCTCCGAGTGTGGTACTTAAAGCCTTTGCAAAATCCCTTCCTTTTATAAAAACCAGGCTGGGTAAAGACGGAGAGAACGCGTTCTTTCTGAAATAGGCATGCCTTTATAAATTCTGTGGCTCCCTGTTTAGTTTTAAAAAATATAAACATAAAAAAACTGCACATTACTTCTGAGATGGAAAAGCCACCTTCATCAGGTGGCTTGTTTACCTTCTGTTAGTGGTTTGGATTCAACATTCATGACGTTTGTGAGCTAATCATATTTTCCTATTTACCAACTGTGTAAATAATTGACCATGTGTCTCTGTGATGGAATACATCACTTTCACTTGCATACTTTTGCTGACTTCTACCATCTTCATTTTGCCCTATTATTGGAGTTGTGAGACCAAAAATAATTTAAAATGGTATTCCGCAATGTAGCAACGGTTTCTAGTGATTCAAATAGTGGCCTCACAGAATTCCTTCTGTCCATGAATCTCAAAATGAGTGTAGTTCCTTTTATCGCGATTGGGCTATAAAATTCTGTTAATTCTGTGAGGGCCCTATTCACAAACTCAGTCATAAACATAAGTTTACAACAGAATGTAACTTTTTTACGCCTGTCAGAATTTCACAAAGTGATTCCTTGTAGGGGTAAATCCATTTAAGGAGGTGGGCATCTCCACCTTGGGTGGGGAGACATCATCAGTATATCCCAGTCAAGAGTCGGGAAGTGGCCGTTCCAAGTTGTGGTTTGTATTGGTAGTTTGGAAACGCCGGCAAACATGTAGGTTTGTGGCCATTGTCAAAGTCCTCTCCCTCCCATTTCTACCTGGAAAGGATGCTTCAGTACAGGAGTAGTGCCAATTCCCTTCCATTGAGGGAAGGGGAATGGATCACCCCTGGATGTGCTGAAAGTATATGGGAGAGACGTTCTCCATGAGGAAAAAATATTTTCCATGTGGAGAAATAAAGCGCATTTTCACAGGGGATCCTATTTCACCTGAGCGGAATTCACATTACCATCCCATGAGTACACCTAGAAGCCTGCACCTGACACACCTTCCCAGCTGTACTCTTGAGAATATTTTATGAATAGGAACAAATGAGAAAAAAATATATTCAGGTGGAGATGTCCACCTGAAATTTTCCTACATTTTTCATGAGCTGGGCCCATTGTTTTGTTTTAATTAGAAAAACGCAGTAATTTTGATCAAGTTCTGTCTTTTAAGCTTTATATTTCTTTCCAGTTACTTAATCAAGCCTCGGGTTTTGAAAAAAAAAGTCTGCTTGTTAAACAAGCTCCTTAACATCTAGTAGTGGTCTTTTATTATTTGGCCTTTCAGAGGCTACAAAAAGTACCACAACAGATATCAATGTTTGAAATTGTCACTGAGATACACAGGTCTCTTTTCAATGCGAACTGTTCTAATTTTTAAAGCTTCCAACTGAAGTCTATATGGAAATGTGTTGTAACGTTGCTATAGTTAATTTAGCATCTGCATAGCACACACATGTGGAAGATGTCATTTTCACCTCCCCTGATGTTTATTCATTTATTTATTGAGGGTTTTTATATTGATTGAACAAGGTCCTGGAGCAACAGTGTGCTTTACAAAGGAAAATGGTGAAAAACATGACCACATCGGTCGTAACAAGAAAAGTAGGCAAAACAGGTGTCCGAAAACATATACAAATCTTTACAATAGTTTGCCGATTATATAGACTATATATGTGATCAGTCCCAAACCTACACAAATATCTATACTTATTAACATATTTTTAAAAAGATGTGGATCAGTCCAATGAGAGTATATCTTAATTAGGTACAATCCAGGATCACACTTCCAGTACAATATAATACAACACTCCAATACAAACTCAAGTAAATTTCAAAATGACACGGGCAGACAGAGGACTGAAAGCAGACAGAAAGGTAATAGTGCAGTTATCCAGTGGCATTAGTTTCAGACTTTAGGTACACAACCAGGTAACAACTGTTTCAAGACAAGGATTTCTCTAAGAAGAATGCCTAAGCGATGAAACCTACAACCTGGGCCTTGAACGCGGGTTCAGGGCCCTTAATATCCAGTATAGCCCTCAGGTGCATGCTATAAGTCTGTAATAGAACACATTTTTGTGTATAGATTATTCAAAGATATTATTCTATGAAACACGGGAAGGGCATCATTTGTAAATGACAATTATTTTGCAGCATAATTCTGACATGGACATACAGAAAGCATGGAAGGCTCAAAATCCTAAACCTGACACCAGCATGAACAATTTGTTCATTGTATCTTTAGACTTTGCATCTTTCAAAATCAACATAAAATCTAATAATAACCTAATAATTAGTTCTCTCCTCACAGTATCCCTTTTACATCACCATCAAGCATTTACAAATGTTTTTCATTGGGTTTTCATTACTTTTTAGGTCTCGGCCTGCACCAGCGCTTGCGCTGGTCTGGCCGAGAGTTTTAGTAAGCGGGTTTTGGAAGTGCAAACACTGGCTTTCGGCTGGCGACCAGCTTGAGTTCACGATGGCGTGCACGCGCAGCTGCCATCTGTTGTTTCCTATCTCTTCCTCATTTCCTCGTCATGGCTCATTAACTCTCTGGACTCTGATGTTTCAATCGCAGCAGCAGCTCACATTACCAACTGAGGGCCCTGGACTACAGTCACATGAAAAACAACAGCGATTAGCATTGAAATGCAAGCTTTTTTTGTCTAGTTAGAAATATTGCTTCGGTGGGTTGATTTCACCTTATATCGCTATTTGTTTTATATTGGGAGTCACAGCCTAATTACCAGTATTTTTGTCTCTCACTGTTGTTTTTTTTATATTTATTCGCGCAAAGCACAAAGCTATATTTAAGGTTACTTTTTCCGCGTCACTTCTTCACTCTATTTAAACTCCACACCCCCACTCTTATTGTCTCTCTCCTTCTCTCTCTCTCCCCTCTCTAATTCTCTCTCTACTTAATTAACTCTCCCTCTCTATCTTTTTAAGCCTTTCATTCTCTCTCACCCCTTTATCTGTTTCTCTTTCAAACTCCTTCATTCACTCTCTCTCCCCTTCTTTCTCTCTCTCTATCCCGCTCCACTCTTTATTCTATGTACACCCTTTCTCTGTCTCTCTTTCTCTCTCACCACCCTCTCTAATTGGGCATTATATCTTCACTCTATCTCTCACTCGGCAACACCACAGCATCACTCAGCGCAACCACAGCATCAATCAGAGCCAGCACAGCATCACTCAGCACCAACACAACACTCAGCATCACCACAGCATCACTCAGCACCACCACTCAGCACTACCACAGCATCTCTCAGCACCACCACAGCACCACTCAGCACCACCACTCAACACCACCACAGCATCACTCAGCATCACCACAGCATCACTCAGCACCACCACAGCATCACTCAGCACCACCACAGCATCACTCAGCACCACAACTGCATCACTCAGCACCACCACAGCACCACTCAGCACCACCACAGCATCACTCAGCACCACCACAGCACCACAACAGCACCACTCAGCACCATCACAGCACCACTCAGCACCACCACAGCATCACTCAGCATCACCACAGCATCACTCAGCACCCCCACACCACCACTCAGCACCACCACAGCATCACTCAGCACAGCACCACCACAGCATCACTCAGCACCACCACAGCACCACTACAGCACCACTCAGCACCACCACAGCATCACTCTGCACCACCACAGCATCACTCTGCACCACCACAGCATCACTCTGCACCACCACAGCATCACTAAGCACCACAACAGCATCACTAAGCACCACCACAACACCACTCAGCACCACCACAGCATTACTCAGCAGCACCACAGCATCACTCTGCACCACCACAGCATCACTCTGCACCACCACAGCATCACTCAGCACAACCACAGCATCACTCAGCACCACCACAGCATCACTCAGAACCACCACAGCATCACTCAGCACCACCACAGCATCACTCAGCACCACCACAGCATCACTCAGCACTACCACAGCACCACCACAGCATCACTCAGCACCAGCACAGCACCACCACAGCATCACTCAGCACCACCACAGCATCACTCTGCACTACCACAGCATCACTAAGCACCACCACAACACCACTCAGCACCACCACAGCATCACTCAGCACCACCACACCATCACAGCACCACCACAGCATCACAGCACCACCACAGCACCACTCAGCACCACCACAGCATCACTCAGCATCACCACAGCACCACCACACCACCACTCAGCACCACCACAGCACCACCCCAGCATCACTCAGCACCACCACAGCATCACTCAGCACTACCACAGCATCACTCAGCACCACCACAGCACCACCTCAGCATCACTAAGCACCACCTCAACACCACTCAGCACCACCACAGCATCACTAAGCACCACCTCAACATCACTCAACACCACCTCAGCATCACTAAGCACCACCTCAACATTAGAATAGGCAGGAAGAAGTTGCCAACATTGCAACGACAAAATAAACGACAAGACCTTTCTTATGTTTATTCTTTTTAATTGGGTCATTCAGTTGTACATAATGTCGTCTTAGTTATATATAAAGTAACAAAAATGCTTATAAGTCTTTTTATTATAACTTTTCAACATGCTGCACAGCAGCCACAATGCTCTTAAAAACATTGGCAAAACCAATAGCTCTGCCTAAACACTTATAAGGCCTCAAAGGCGAGACCTATTGGCTAATAGGTCTCGCCTTTGGGACCGTATATGTGTTTAACCAGGTGTCAGTTATGCAGCACAATTGTTGCATGGCTAAACACTTATAAGGTCCCAAGGCGAGACCTATTGGCTATGCCAATGCTTGTTTAACGTAGACCTGAAGCAAAATCCTTTTTAGGTTGAGCCTCGACAGCGCTTGCGCTGTCTGCATGACCTGTTGTATTGTATTCTATGGGTATTAAAAATTTAAGTGGCTTTTATTGGCTGTTGCCTGTGCCATTTAGAAATGCAGCCTTTTTATTGGTGCAGTTTTGCAAGTGTCCCTCCCTTGTGTGCTTGTGGCGATTTCACTTAGTGAACATGTTGCTTGGCCATCACACTTAGTGCGTGATGGCCCTTTCTTTATCTTTTCTTTCTGTTTACGGGGACATCTGGTAACAATTATCCCGATCGCAACTACAGTGCGACTTCTACATTTTTTTTTCTCTTATCTTTACTTTGCTGTTTGTTTTCCCTTTCCCATGACAGGGACGTGCATCTGGTAGCAATCATCCCAATTATCTGTTTGGCCATCACACTGTCTACCGTGTGATGGCCCCTCCTTCGTCTTCCGTTTCCCTTTACGGGGATGTGCATCTGGAAACAATCATTCCGATCGCAACTACAGTGCGACTTTTACATTTGTTTATTTATTCTTTTTCTCTTTACCTCATCGGGGTTTGTCTTCCCTTTGCCTTTACGAAGACGTGCATCTGTTAAAAATCATCCCGATCGCAACTACAGTGCGACTTTTACATTTGTATTCCTCTTCCCGGTTCGTCTTCCCTTTGCCTTTATGAAGACGTGCATCTGTTAAAAATCTATTGCACCCCCTTCCACTCCCCCTTGATTCTTCTGGCTCGCGGCCTCAGGCAGCACGAGGAACCCTGCTGTTTATTTAGGTATGTCAAATCTGCCCGGAGACGCCACTGGTTTGATCTGTGGTAATATTTTAAGGAAGGGGATGCAGCACTGCGCTTTAGCTGTTGGAGAGGTTGATGGAGCTGACAAGCTAGGCCTGTAAGCTCTTTACAGGATGGGTCGCACGCAGTGTGGCTGTGGACAATGTGAGACTTTTAGCTTTTTTTTTTAATCACGGTTGTAGCATTGCCTTTAGACTGTATGATACATTAATTCTCTGCCTGCCTTCTGCGTTTCAGCCCACGTTTCATGGCGGAAACGGAAAGCACGTAGGTCTTGTCGAGGAGCCTTATCACGCAGCTGTCATCCAACATTCCATTTGCATTTGTTTTGGCTGAAAACGAGGCAGCCCAAGAGTACGATGTTTTGTTGCATTCCATCATAATAAAGACATTAGCAACTTACCGAGCGCTAAAACTTCTTTAGTTTGTTGGGAGATTCTTAAAATTAGCTGTAGGCTATAAAACAATATATAGTCAAAATAACACACTTCAATGCCAGAGATGCACGCAAAACAGCACGCCTCAGCCCCTGAGTAGGCCTAAAGAAATCCGTTTTAAGACTCATTTCTTTGCAGAGTGGCAATTACAATACTGCTCTTACTTGTTTGTGTTCTGTAGATTTTGCGAAATTCTGATAGCAAAAATAAAACTTGACTTCCGAGCTTGTTGTTAGACAATATCTGTCACTGCTTGTGTGAGTCCTTCCATTCTTGACAAAAAAACGGATACAATCTTGACAAGGGAAATTTAGGATTTCAAAATGTACTCTTGAAATATAATTTCCTCATTTTTATGGACAAATTGAAGGTGAGGCGGCATGTGTGGGGGAGGGGCATGCAGACTGCACAAGTGAGATCAAAAGTTCTAGGTTTAACAACAGCGAACTATCGTTTTAATTTTTCAGTAGTTAGCTGCCCTCGGACTTTTTTCAAGTAGCCCCATTGTCCATCTAGCACCACCCTTTTACCTGATTTAGTTTATTTGCATGTATTTAAAACGTGCATTTCTTCAGTTATAGTAAATTGCACCCACATGTTTGGATCATACATGTGTTTGTGTGTTCCCTTCCACGCTCTCCAATCATGTGTATGTGTGGTATTTCTACAGCGCGAGCCTAGCCACTTGGCAGCTGTACACACTCATTCTGGCAGTAAGTGATACTCCCCAGAAGTCGATGGTATCTGAGTCAGGCAGCGTGAGAGGCACCCTTCAAGGTTAATACTTTGATGTCACAGATTTTGGCAGGTATGAGGCACCTAGGGCTGAGAGATATATCAATAAGCAACCATTTAGATTTCGAGCACTTATAAAATAAGCTGCAAGGGAGGGTGCTGGATCGCAGAGCAGGCCTCTGGGTTTGCAAAGGTGGGTTGTTTTAGCGTCTCGAAACGTGAGTCGTTTTTTCTTACCATTATTGTTTACAACATATGTGTCTATATTTTTGTGGATGTCTGAACGTTTGTACACATAAATATTATAGTTGTGTGCATGTAGCTATATGTATGGTTTGTCCTCACCTCATGTGCAAATCTTGGCGGGTCCACTCAGCCTCTCATCCTTCCAAGGTCGATACAATTATAAGTATTGAGTAGATTAACAGTAAACCATTGAGTAGAGTTAGCAGGAAACAGTAACATGGCCAAAATATCTCACAGGGTGGCGGAAGCTTTACAGATTCATGTGTTATGTTTTGTTAAGTTGCTATATGATGTTATGTTAATTTGATGTTATGTTACGTTGCCTTTCATGGGCTAAAGCACAAATGTTCTGTAAGGCTAAATACTTATAAGGTCCCAAAGGCGAGACCGATTGCATTGCAAATGCTTGTTTGTATTTGCTATTGCGTTCTTTTGTACAAAAAAACCCAATAAGGATGCCTAGCGTTAGTTTCCATCAGGGAGGCATTCCATTGGTGGTGCATGGGCGTTCCAGTGCATCCACACATACATTTTTATGCTAACCCATACTTACAAAGATGTTTAGACATGGATTTGTGCCAACATCCTGCTCCTCCCTAAGATTGGTGTAACAAGAAGAAACTGTATTTTTCCTTGTTATTTCCTTTCTGTATGTGTGCTGCATTCTGCTGCACACATACAAAGAGGAAACAACCTCAAAGGATAGTTTTTGTGCAGGAAGGTAGACCTTCCTGCACAAAACTACCATGACCACAATGTAGACACTCTTGCGTTGTGGCGCAAGGGTGCCTGTGTTGACGCAACGTAGCTCAGCAACTTTGCTTGCTGTACTTTGGTGCAGCACTTGTTCTAAATTCTGGCCCTATGTACATGTTCAAGTTTAGTCACTCTTTCTTAACAGGAAGGTATTATTTTGTAAACTATTATATTCCTTGACTATTGTGATTCATACGCAGTGTATATTGTTGCAGGTTGTGGCGGCTTCATTCACTCAGAGAGTGGCACAATCAAATCTCCACAGTGGCCTCAGACCTTTCCATCTAATAGCAGGTGTATGTGGACAATCCGCTCCCATGAAAGCAAACACCTTGAGATGACTTTTGATAATAACTTCAACATTCCAGAAAATAGCGGCCAGTGCCTGAACAGCTATGTGAAGGTTTGTAATATGAGAATACACTATCCAACCGTGTATACTAAAGCATTGTTACTATTGAATGTATATTAAATTAATTGTACTGAAATTAATTAAAACCGATTAGAATGTCATTGATTCATTAAACCTTTAGTTGGAAAACAATTATTCTATGGAATAATTTGATATTTCTCTCTAATCCAATGTTAATAATGTTTAAATCGGCCCTCAAATCTGCCTTCAATAATCGCATTATAACATGATAATTGCAAGAAATGAATAGACCACTGCTAATTATTTGATTAGAACTACTGTTCACGGAACCAAGGAAATAGTGAGTGCTTAGAATGGAGAGGAATTTTAATATTTTTTTCTTCAGTTCATATTATGCCTTACCACAAAACAATATATAGAAAGACTTTTAATGTGGAAATGTAAACATTTTACATGTTTTAATAAGAAGGGCAAATGCAAAAAGTTTGAAAAAGTTGATGCAATTTGGTAAATTGCTTAAGTCTTAGGGGAATAGTGCAGATGGGGAAGGGAGAATCTCACATATGATAGATATTGAGATGCACACTGGAAACATCTCTCCACCAGCCCTCGTAGTCAACACCAGCTTTGGAAGAGAAAGGCTTGACTGGATGAGCAGCGAGGTCCACTTTTGTCTTGGCATCTCTCTTCTAGGTCTTGTTGAAGGTTGAATCCAGAAATGCTGCAGTGTTATGTGATAACATGAAAAACAAGGGTAGTCGCACTCCCATTGGGATTTAAAGCATTTTTATGTTTCTTTTTAAAAGTTTTTATTTTGAAAGGTGTTGGGTGCAGATCGGTATTGCCCTCTGATCAAAGGTGTAAATATATATGCACAGCAATAGCGTTATTCTGGAGAAGAATAGGGTCCCCACTTTGCACTCCAATTCAGAAAATCTTGAAGCTTTTATTCATATATTTCTTAGAATAGTAATCACTCTGTAGTCAGTAACATTTGTATAATCGTAAATTCTTCTTTATTGATTTCGAAGCATTTTGATTGCTTTTGAAGCATTTTTTTCATAGTGTCGAACGTCACACGACAATTGAAATTCATATGCATTAATTTGGAATCCCAATGCATTTCGGGACATGCCCTTCATCAGGGGAATATATCCTTCGTGTACAACACAGGAGAACCGCAAGGACACTCTTGAATATGAGGAATCTGAAGGATATAATCCCCTGATGAAGGGCTTGTCCCGAAATGCATTGGGATTCCAAATTAATGCATATGAATTTCAATTGTAGTGTGAGGCTCAACACTACGAATAAAATGTTTCAAAAGCAATAAAAATGCTTCGAAATCAATAAAGAAGAATTTACGATTATACAAATGTTATTGACTACAGAGTTATTACTATTCTAAGAAATATATGAATAACATCTTCAAGAGTTTCTGAATTGGAATGCAAAATGGTGACGCTATTCTTCTCCAGAATAACGCTACTGCTGTGCGGTGTTATGTGAACCATGATGGCTTTGAGGTAGCCTTTACAAGTGGAGTTTCGTGAAACAACCACAGAGTTGCATAAGGGGTTACAGCAGTTTATTTGCACATAGGTGGAGGGGATTGTGGACAAGATGGATACATCATCTCAATCCATAAAGCAGTTTCAGACAATGGACTTTCATCCCCAACCTGCATCTTTGCTCTAACGTTACCCCTTGGTCAGGTTTCTGGAAACTGGTAATTGATAGCAAGGTGGTAATCAGTCTAGGCCATGCTTTTCCGGATTGGCCATTTTTTATATTTATGCTCGAAAATCAACCCAAAAAGGAACAATGATGGAAATGTCAGAGGTGCCTTCACTTGAAGCGTGCAGGTTCCATATGTGATTTATAGTGCTGCAGTGACCAAGAGGCAGGGTTTGCAATGAAGTATGAGGAATGGCACCTGGGTACAAAGGAAAAGGGGGAATAATAGAGAGAACAAGGAGGACGTGGGGAAAATGACGTTTACAGAAATGAACTGAGAAGCACAGGGTAGGAGGGAATTTGGGTGTGGGATCTGTAGTATTCGAGACCTGTGTGTGTTATCAGCAGGCTGGTAGCAGTGCTGTCAACATATACTGAGATATTTGTCAGTGGTTTGTCAAACATGTTATTCGCTAGGGTAAAGGAAAGATGCGGAAGATCCTTGGACAGTATGTGTGGTGCTACCGGTGCATGTTACGACTAACTAACTAACTGCTGTTGACACCTTCTGAAATGACCGATTGGACAAGAGTGAACATTTACCTTCAAACAAGTTGAAAAGATCTGGATCCAACACACAGTCCAGTGGGTCAACATTGACGATACAAGAAGCAGTAACCTTTATGTCTCATGGCTAGCTCAGTTGTATTTTTGACTCACACGTAAACCATGCAATATTTACCTCAAACGTGAAGGGAATATGTGCTTTGTTTACCAGACGCTAGGATGCATCAGAATTAGTTTTGTAGATCATAGCATGTGTTAGATTACTGTTGTGTTCACTCTTGATGATTCTGTTTCAGGTGTGGAGTGGACCAGCAGAAGCAGATGGTCCCCTTTTAGCAGCTGGATGCGGCACCAATGCGCCTGGGCCTGTTGTTGCTCCACAATACGTCATGACAGTTATCTTCCAATCCCAGGAAAGTGTAGGAGCTGGTTTCTCCGCATCCTTCATTAGCAGTAAGTTCCAGACAAGCCACAGACCCAGAGGAATAAATTCACCTTCAAATCCTTTTCCAGACAAGCATATATTTAAATGTGATGTAGAAGCAGACAGTCAAAAACAATGAAGAACGAGGAATTTATGTTTGCAGTTTTTATAAAAAGTGCCCAAGCCTATAAATTATGCTCAAGCATTGAGTATCCGTCTCTGGAAAGCTTTTGAGAAGAAAGTGTATTTCCATGAGGGTAAACCTAGAAGTTACATAATTATCTTACAGAAATTTGCAGAGGTGGCTTAGGCACCTATTACAAAATGCCCGGAGCCGTATACCGCTCTGGAGAGTTGCAGTTTTTCTAGTCTCCAGACCGGGCATTACTGGGCAGTCAAATAATGGATCTGGTAATCTAGTTCTCAGTGATACTAGATCTGGAACTCACAGAGGAGCTGCTGAGGCTGTGGGCAACTACTGTGCCCAGCCACCATCCTCCCTTTTCATGCATCATTGGTTGGTTGGTTGGTTTCTCCTGGTATAAGCCTAGCAGGAACCTTAGATCCAGCTCCTTATGCTTTGTTATCATTCCCAGATCAAACAAAGCAAGATGGGGGGTAGGGCTTTTTCCATTTGTGCAGGAAAACGTCCTCTTATGCTGCGTCGTCAATCTTCCCTGATGCAATTTAGGAAGCAGCTGAAAACCTTGTTGTTGAATAAGCTGCTGCTAGAGTCTTGTTGCGTCTTTACGACTTACTTCCTTTGTTTTACGGCCATTTTCCAGCGCTATGACATCCACGGATATGCATGCGCTTTATAAAATTATTTTTCATTTCATTGGGGAAACAGTATACGCTCCCCTTGCTCTGTCTCCTGCTCCTGGACAACCCCAGCACCACACACCACCCACCCCATGTGCCATAACAAAGCTCCTAGCAGGTGGTAAAAGGATGAAGACTTGGAAAAAAAATACATGGGATTGGACCCAGTATTCCTGGGCTCATGAGGTATTACCAATTTCAGTGAAATTATCTTGTAATCCCTGTATTTTGAGGTGGGGATACTTACCGAAATCGGTGATTATAGTCCTCGTTATTCCTGCACCAAAATACAAGGAACTCTTAATAAGGCCCTAAGGGATATGTGGACTTCTTAAGAATCCTACATTCATCAGAGGTAAGGTGTACTAAACACGCCTCACCTCACATTCAGTTCCCTAACATAGCTGCTCCTTATTTTAGCTATTTTCAAGCCTGTTGAATAAATTTGTATAATGTAATTCTTGTTAAGTGTGTATTATTGTTTGTATGGTTCAAAAGCAAACCAAAGCACCAAATAAAGAGGTAAAATATTTATAAGTTAATAACTGTGGGAAATTCCTTCGTGAAACACTTATCTGTTTCTTCTTTACCGTAGGATGTGGAGCTAATTTCACCAGCACGACTGGTCGCATCCTGTCTCCTAATTACCCAAACAAATATGACAACAATTTGAACTGCAATTATTTCATCGATGCAGGAGCTCACATGTATGTTGTCCTCGCGTTTCAGACCTTTGAACTGGAAGGTGAGTTGAATCATTGTTAGTTATGTCATGTGCACTGGGCAGTACTTACTTACCAATTGTGCACACTTTAGAACAAAGGGGTTGACTGTCCAGCTACTTGTTCTGAAGTATGGTAATTTTTGAGTCTCATCTGTTGTTGAAGACCTATTCTCTCTCGTACATTAGTATATATACATATTGTGGGCTTTAAGTCAGACACCTGCTCCTGATTGGATGGTGTCCTTCTCTATCTCATTGCCCTTCTTCACTTTCAATGGCTTTCCTCTCTATTCTTTGTACCACTTGTGGAGCATTTCGTCTTTACCACCTACTGACTGGATGATTTATGTATTTCCACTTCTTACATTCATGCATCTGCTTTTTAGGTCGAGCCTAGCGCAGCGCGCATGCGCTGCTCTAGGAGATGACCTTTAGAAATTGGTCAGCTCTTTTCCACACACTTGTGCATGTGGCGGCATCCACCTTGTGGGAGCGAGCAGTGGCGCGCGCAGGGGCCATCTGTTTTCTAATGAGCTTTCACTTTCGTGCTTTTTCGATCAGCGGCGCGTTCAGGGGCCATCTGTTTTTTTTTCCTAATGAGCTTTAACTTTCGTGCTGGTGCTTTAGCGAGCAGCGGCGCGCGCAGGGGCCATTTGTTTTTTCGGTCATAGTTGCCGGTTCTTCACTTTTCTTCCGCTTTTCTTTCCTTTTGGGTGAATAGCCACTCTGTACAAGCCCTGTTTGATTGATTGTCACTCAGCACCTGCAGACATGCTCAGCATGGAGGTAAACAACATTAATGAATAGGAGTTGCTGTACATGAACTACGGGACCCGAAGCCGACATATATTGCCAAACATATAGCAAATGATGGAAACGCTTAAGTTATTCTTAGCCAGTGTAAGTAAGCATGACTGCACTCCCTTTCATTGTTTTTGCCTCGGGACAGCATTCCATTGCATTGGTTCTGTGCTCACTATGTCATTACAAGCAGGGACAGCCATATGGAAATGGTTCTCGTGCCCACAGCTTGGATGTGCACAGACGTGGATCCCGAAATTGTTCTACCATAGACTCAGGTTTCACTTCACTGAAGAGGCCCAGAATGCCCGAAACGAGTCCGCTGTTTCTTATCTACCCTTCGGGTGTCGTGACTTAGCAGTTCAATCTAGACTGCGCCATTTGTGATGAGCCAAGTCTGATTTCCACAGTGGTGGTTACTCTTTGTACTAGCACATATGAGTTCAAAACAATTGCATTGAAAGCGCCCATTATCAGTGATTCACATTAAACCCCTATTCGTGCTTTTGTGCTGTCCTGTATAACCCCCCCATCACCCATCCTTTTTAGCTGGGCCGGAATGTATGAAGCATGCCGTGACGCAGCATACACAACGACCTTTGTAGTGCTGGGGTCACACGGTTGAGTGTGCCTCCGCCCTGCCTGTCTTCCAGGGGCACATTGTTGTGGGAGAAATGCCCCCTTTGCTCTAGAGGCAAGATCATCTCTGCCTCAGGGAAATTAAGGTGAGCCAGTAGGGCAGGGCTACCCTGTTAAGGTTATATAGGGTTGCTAACTGTATTCACTTGCCAGTTCTGACAACCATGTTTGTTCAAATAATGTGGGACATCGTGATGCAGTTTTATCTTGATAATCGTATTTGGGAGCATGATAATCTAGTGCCAGCATATGGTGTCGACTGATCTTTTATTAATGGCATTTCGACCACTTGAATCTGTTTGTCTTAAAATGAGCGTGTTTGATAAAGAAAGAAGAATTGGCTCTGTTGAATTGTAGGGAGCATGTTTGGTGAAGAGATGTGGCAAATTGTGCTGTTTTGAGAGTACAGGGTCTTGTTTGCTGAGGTAATAATGTTGAAAGTCTTCTCTGTGTGAATGGAAGCACTGGCAGGCATGTCAGTTGAAGCATCGATTGAGTGTGCTTTGCTTTAGGGGAGTCAGTGTCAGTTTAATTGATGTAGTATGGTTTATTTTGTTGTGCTTGTGGTGGAAGAATAAACTCTTGGAACATTTTGTGCTTCTTATGGGGTTTTGTGGCCGTGTTTGTTAAAACGATCGAGGTCAGTTTGGTGTGCTTGATCCTTGTTTAATAAAGTTGTTCAATTATACATAATCTCATTTTAATTATAGACAAGGTAACACTTTTTTTTACTATAACTTTGCAAATTGTTGCACACAAGGGACACTACTCTACAACATAGTTTAAAAACATAAGTAAAACCAGCAGCTCTGGCTAAACACTTATAAGGTCCCAAAGGCGAGACCTATTGGCTTTGCCAATGCTTGTTTCTTTTTCTTTTAGCACTTAGTGGAAATGTATATGTTTTCCATCCCTCTCTCCCTCTATTGTGTGTGGTGCTTCCCCATTCACGACCCACTGGCGTAACGAAACTTGAGGGGGCCTCCCTGCAAGGTACGTGGAGGTCCCCCTCCGGGCTCAATCAGGAGCTCTCCGGCCACAGTGCTGTGCGGAGGGGGCCCCCTGGAGCTTGGGGGCCCCCCGCCCCATGGGGGCCTCTGCTACGCCCCTGTCACAACCCCATCCCTGCACTCTTTGTGCTGCGTTCCTACCATCAGCTCATTTATTGCCTCGCCTACTGCTCCCCTTCTCGCGCCCCCACCCCTCCTTGCTCTCCACCCATCGTTGGTGGAGTTTAATTGCACCCCTGCCCCTCTATTCCTCTGCTGCTCCTTTGCCCATACGTTTCCGATCTTTTAAGTTATTTTTTGTCGCTTTTTAGGAAAGCCCTGAACCTGCCATTTATTACAGGGCCACTCATTCTTGTAAATGTTCTTTCCAATACATTTTATTTTACTTTTTTAATTTACCACTCCAAGATGGGCTTCCTGTATCTTGGAACACTAAATTAAAAAAATGCAAAATGGCCATTGCGTCATAATGTGGATGCCTGCATTTGTGATGACACTTGGGCACATATATGTCATCATATTGGGGTCGCCGTAGCATCATGACACATATGCGCATGCATGATGAGGCATGCATGCAAATACATCCTCATGCTTGTTATTGTTTTATTTCTTTTTGCTGATGCTGAACAGCATAGGCACATAACCATTTTTATGGTCTAGCTTGACAGCGCAGATGTCGCCTGAGAAATACGTGAGCTTCACTAGAGAGGGGCTTTGGCTCCATCCTCATGTTCGGAGCCAAGAGTACATGTTTTGATTGGGCAGAAGTTGTGTGCTTCCACAAAAAGTGCTTGCACTCCACACAGCTGTTATCTTTTTGTTTATTTATCTAGCTGCTTGAGCTTGAACTTTGAGGGCACACACCCAAAATTGTAATGCAATTAAAGTGACTTAGATAACAAGCTAATTTATGGTGTTGTCTCTGACAGCAGCACAGATGGGGGTCAGTCATTATCCTACATGGATGTTTAGGTCTGACGTTACAGTGCAACTGTCACCTGACTTTTTAGCCTACACCAATATTATTCTGCTTTTATTTGCTTCCACACAAATTAATATCCATTCCCATGCTATCTACTTGTAGTGCTTCACAATACCATACAGAATTCCTTTAAACCTAGACCTATTGACATTGCATATGCTTCTTTTTCTTTCTGCTGATGTTGAAGAGCATCAACAAAAAGCATCGGCAAAACCACTAGGACTGCTTTGGCAAGGCCAAAAGCAGGAGCTATTGGCAATGCCTGTGCATGTTAATGTTTAGTCCTGTTTCTCACTGATATCAAAACATTTTGAATGATGGAAGTCGATAAGGGTGCCTTTATGCTTCCTTCTCAAATCTAACGCATGGTCTTGGCTGAATAAAATTTCCATACTTTACATAAAGTGCCCACTACGAGTTTCTGAGAAGTCAGACTGCCTCCACGAAGCCTGAATTAATGATTTCAGCCTGTGTCACCACTCTTAAAGCACAGCATTATGACTTAAAATCCCAGGAATGGGACTAGCATGTGACCTGGGAATACTGGGTCCTTTACTGCATATGAATTCCAAATTCTGGGGACTACAGTGGACATTTGTCAGGTGAAAATGTCAGCAGACTGACAGGTGGATGTTTGGCATCCAGAAATGCACTTGGTAAACCTGGGCCCAGTATTTCTTCACCAGGTAATTTTGGGTGCAGGAACACCGACCCACTCAGAATCATCTGTAGCAGTATCCCCTCAGTTCCTACTTGCGAGGATAAGATCCCACCTTTTGTGAATCAGGCAAACAATTTGATCTCCCGAATGACTTATACGTGGCCGAGTCACATTGTGACTACAATTGAGATGTGTCATGAAGTTGCTTTATTAGAGGACTGGTGAATTTACTGTGTATGAGAAATAGTGGCAGAGAGACAACACTCAGGAGTAGGACCTAGTATTAATGAAGCACTGTTGACCTACAGAGTTTTAGGATATGGATGAACGAAGCAGACAGACACCTGAAATGTGAGACAGAGCTGTACATTCACAAGTACAGGGTACCTACTTGCAATGAGAGCCCTGCTGTGCAGGCAGTTGCTTCATGAGCTGGCATCCTGAAGCTGCACATCTTTTAGTCCGAAATTATTTCAGGACACCTTGTAAAATAATATTTTTCATAACTGATGAAAATTTGCTATTTTGATGCACGACAATGAAGCAGGTTTTAATTGAGTTTGGCTTTTAAGTATGAGGGGCATGGAGAATATAGACAGTTAGGAGATGGTGCCATCTTATCTCAGTCTATAACCAAAGGGAATGTCAAGGTATCACCATAATGTTTATTTCATGACTAATTAAAACCATTACATATAAGTGTAATAAAAATCAAGACAAACACTCACCTGTGGGCTAAAATACAGAAACGTAGGGCCCAATTCATTTTTTGGTGGTTGAGCCGTCGTCTACCAAGGTGATAGAGTAAAGTACTCCGTCGCCCTGGTTGAGGTCCCGACTGCCAAATTTAGGAATATCCGTCGGACTGACGGGCATTTCTAGCAAACGTGGTGAAGGCATATGGCAAAGCTTCCAAAGATTTTACATTTTCAAAAACAAAAACCCAAAGTGGGTTTTTGTGTTTGAAAATAAATGCCCCCCTCGCCGTCATAATCATCTCCCATGGCTAGGGGGCATTTTTTGTTTTTTTACTGCCCCCTACTGCCAGCATTTGGCAGTAAAAACGACTATGTGTCTGCCCATCCTAATTCCACAGACAGGCAGACTTATAGCCAATTTATTCTGTCAGGCTATCAGAGAAGATTGGCCACAGTGGAGATAGAGTAGTCTCTGACGTGGTCAAACTATGGTCCACCCGCTTTTAAATTCAGCGGGCATACCTTAATGTTGGCGGTAAACACACACCATCATGGTAGAGTTGCTTACCGCCAACATTTACATCAGGCCCTCAGGCACAATTAGTTTAAAACAATAACAACACCAAATAAGATAAAATCATTGAAATCCACTGTAAGTCTATTCAATTCGGAACAAAAACCATGTGTGTTGAAAGTGAACTAGGTAAACTCTCATGGCAAATACAGTTGTTCTTTGTTCATAGATTTAAAAAAGCACCCAACAGGTTGTTAGTCATCACTATTCAGACATGCTGGGACAGTATCTTTATATCTCTTGATGCCCATATGATAAAGAAACAGATTCAAAATGACTGCAGAAATGGTGTAGACTTTGGCAAATACATAGAATGTGATTCAATTATTCTAACCCAGTGGTGCAGAAATGGTCTAGACTTTGGCAAATACATAGAATGTGATTCAAATATTCTATCCCAGTGGTGCAGATATAACACCTTAATTTTCCCATTGCTTTTTTCCAGCCTTATCTGAGTTCTAATAACAGGACTAGGCAAAAACAGAGACCTACAAATTTACACTTTTGATCAAAAGTTAATGAAATAATTAAATATTTCTGTGTCTGATTATAAATCTTAGAGTAAATAGTTAATCAAGCTCTTTTTCTTATACCATGCTTAATAATACTCGGGGAAGGAAATGAGTTTAGCTTGCTTCATAATTAAAGATTTTAATTGCCAGGATATAAACTCTGAGTGCCAAAGATGGGTAAGCTGCACACTAACAATTGCAGAAAAAAGATATTGTTTCCAAGGATTGTCCGATCTGTAAATTTTCTGCCATTTTATAGATTTTAAGGAGCCCTCTTGGACAATTCACAACTTTAGGCAGAGAATTACGAAAAGAAGCTCAGTGAATTCTTAGCTATTTGTGCAGGTTGCATTCTAAAGTGACTTGAGCCTGCATGGTACTATCTAAAAGACTAAACAAGGTTTGGTATGCTTGGCACTGAATGATGTCAAGAAAGTGCACCAATTCCCGAAAAAAGAACAATATGCTAAAGTTTAGTGCAGGCATTAATTTTGCTGACATAACTTTCAATATTGGGTCTGGTGAGAGACCAGGAACATTTTTGCTCAGATGCAGAAAATAAGTGTTTAATGCTTAATACTTAGATTTGTTTTGATGCACGATATTTCGCAGCCTCCTGGTTCTTCAACCCAAATTCCAAGATATTTGTAACTTGCTGAATGTTCTAGTTTCTTATTGTCTAAGTACCACACCCCTTTTGTGGCAATTTTATTGCTAAAGACCAAGACCTTAGTTTTTTCATTGTTGATTAAAAGCTACTTCCCTCTACAGTAAACTTCCCTACTAGCCAAGGATCTTTGGAGACCGATGACTGCTTGATCTTATATTACTCTGTTGTCCGCTAATTGTAATAATGGGAGAAGTTACTGCCTAAATATAGGGGGAAAGCAATGCTGACTCTAAGAGCAGAACTGAGATCTGCAATGTACAAACTACAGAGGGTGGCGGCATGTATACAACCCTATTTCAGCCCTAGAATAGTATAAGCTTTTCCTGTTAATACCATTGTTGGGACCAACTTGACTCTCACCCATGTATAATGAGCACTTTTGCCCCCAGGAGTTGATCTGGGTTCCCTGGCCAAGCAGCTTGGGTCATAGTAGATTCCTGCCAAAAACTTTCAAATGCTGTTCTAAAGGTAAAGAATGCTCTATATAAAATAGCATCATGCGTAGAAGTTGTTCCCTTTAGCAGCATTGATAGTGCAGGTAGGTTTGCCTCTATCCTGCAGACTTGTTGAAATCCAGTCTGGTAGAAAGGTATTAGGTTCTTGTGTTTTACCCAAGACTAGTTCTTGTAGTAGCAGTTTGGTGTAACCTTTACCTTCTACGACCAAGAGCATGATAAGGTGATAATTAAATGGTGAGGTATTCAAATCCTTTTTGTGAAGGAATAATATGGATCTACCAGTCCCTGAGACAATACCAGTTGAATACATGTCTATATAGTTGTGTAACCATGATACCACAAATTTGATCCCAGTTTTATATGCTACTGTGGGAACCCCTTTGGGATCAAGGACAATAGTAGGGCAAATTATAGGCATGGTTTCAGGGGTGCTGTGGCTAGATCGGATTACGTGCAAACTTGCTGAAGCTATAGTCATTAAGGGAACCAAACGTGAATCATCAATGATGTACAGAGACCTAATAAAATTCAGCCAGTCATTTACGGATAGACAGTTGGCATCAGGCATCAGGATATACCCCTTGGTTACTACTTAGTAATTGAAAACTTTTCCAGGGTCATTTTCTTTGCAGACAATAAGTAATTCTAACCACCTTTTTTCGTTGCCCTCTAATTTAGCCTGCTACACTACTTTCTTATACTTTAATTGTTTTTGTATACCTGAAGGGAGTGTCACAAAGTTTGTACTGCTCAATAAAGTGTCAATTGTATTACATCCAGAAGTGCACTCAGTGATGCAGAGTGTCTGGACTGTAAAATAGATGATGTGCCCATGTATATGCACAAATATCATTTCAGGAGCAAATGCACAATTGTGTGCAAGCGGGAAAGAACAGCACTGATGCCAGGTTCTGAAACTGGAATGGGAAAGCACCATAAACATTTCCTAGCAGGGTACATAGAAATCAAACACTTGATGCCACATTATAGTAGGCACTTGCTTACTTGTAAATAGTCTGTTTGTGAACATCTACAAAGAATGATTACGGGGGCGTGGCTTGAGCACACGGCGAGATGGCCGCTCTCTAGAGAGGCTCTGCCCGACTGAGCCCTAATCCACCCATCATAAGCCTATTGCATACCACTTTTGAGCTAATAACCGAGTGCCCCTTACTTCTGGGGGATCCTGCCCGAGTGTGAGCTATTTTTGACGCCGAGCTCCGCTGCTGAGACCGCCGACGAGCGGTGTCTGGACCCGGAGGCCGCTTCACAAAATGGCGGCACCCGCACGGCCCTGAGGTCGGCGTGTTGCGGCTCCGTTGGAACCTCCTGGGCCCGGCGAGGACTATCTGGCTGCCTCCGGGACTGACCCTGATCGCGGTGCACGCCTGGTGCCCGCTAGTCATCCGCTCCTCGTGCCACTGCCCTGCGAGGTGGGCTGTGCCCCCGCTGCTGGAGAAGACGGCTGAGCGGCACCTCTGAGGAATTGGGCCCCGCGGATCCTGCTTTGCCCGATCGGGGCTGTGCGAGGAAGCTGAGTGGACTCCTGAGCGCTCGGCGCCCGCGGCGGTGAGTGGGGGGCGTCCTGACCCCTGGCCGGTGTCTGTGGAGGCGGCGCGGGTAGGGGTTCGGGCCGTGGCCCGCGAGCTGTGGCTGGGCGCTGGTGCGTGCGGGAGAGTTGCGGGCTGATTCGGATAGGTGGCTGGCTGCATTACAACACACTATTACTTGCGGAGCTGTCTGGCGCACTGTGAATGGCATTGGAGGTGCGTGAGGGACATCTCTTTGGGATTGCTGCAGATGCCCTTTTTTATAACGAGACTGATGGTATCGGTGGGTCCGCTGTGTGCTGGCTGGAACTGGTGGTAATCTTGCTCGGGGCAGCTACTCCTCCCTAATCTGCTGATTTAGCTGGCGATTTCTTCTCGTAACGCTTTACACTACTATAGTCTCCAGCCCCTGAGATGGATGCCGCTATGCTGCTACTTCATTAGCAGTGACCTACCTCCTGCCTGCGGGCCCCCGCACCAGGTGCAGCCGAAACCCGGTGCAGTTGAGGCACAACCTCATAGCTATAGTGCTTTCGTCTACTGAACTGTGGCTTGGAGAGCTTTCTTGCAGGCGGCCTGCGTACCCCTGGTGCCCTTGACCTGCGCAGATCTCCCTATCTGACCACATGTCATCACAGCTTGAAAAGCAAAATGCCCGTATGGGAGAGGTAGAACAGCACGTGTCTGCGACGGAGGACGGCCTGGGTGAGGTTACAGGGAAGACGCTGAATATGGAGAAGGTCCTATCCCTTATCCAGGTGAAGAATGAGGATTTGGAGGCCCGCTCCCAGCGAAATAACATTCGGATTACGGGCCTTCCAGAATCCACAAATGTTGGCAAAATGGAGCTATTCGTGGAGAACTTGATCAAGGAAATCTTTGGTTCTGAACAGCTGTCCCCCATGTTTGTCGTTGTGCGGGCGCACCGATCCCTCGCTGCGCGTCCTGTCCCAGGTGCTCCCCCTCGCCCAATTGTAGCACGTCTGTTGAATTACAGAGACCGTGATGTTATTTTACGTATGGCCCGCGATAAGGGTAACATTGTGCACCAGGGCAATTCTCTATCGTTCTTTCCTGATTTTACAGTAGCGGTGCAGGCCGCGAGGAGGGAGTTTGGTGCTGTGAAAAAGTTTTTGCATACCGAAGGAGTTTCCTACGCTATGCTATACCCTGCACGCCTACGTATTGGACCTGAAGGAGACTTAACATTTTTCACTAACTCTAAAGCTGCTCTGGAACACGCTAAACATCTGAAGCGGGCGCGGCGAGAGTCTCAGGTGCTTTCGGACAATGAGGAACAGTGAGCGCCGGATTGCCTGTGTTTTTGTTGTAATGTGGCACTAGTGACAGTCTCTATATAATGTTGAGATGTTGTTTCTAACAGTTCCTTTTTTATTCCCAGGATGACATACTTGGGTCTCATTGCCTCAACAAGCTTCTCTCTTACCGGGGGTTGTGGTACACAGTATTATAATGTGATAGGCATAGCTACCAGGTATGCTCAGCCACCTCCTACTAGCTAGGAGGCTAGACGTGCTCTGACGCCCCCACATGGGAGTACCCCATCTGAGCTTGTTTGTTTTCTTTGATTGGGAGGGTTGGGTAGGGCAGGGCTGGGATGGCTTTGGTGAGTTGGGGACGCTGAAGTGGGTGGGGGGTTGGGGGGAGGGGGTAGCAACTGAGCTAACTGGCACTTGTTATCTTAGATGTCGATGTATTTACCATTTTCTTCATGTATGTGAACACATATTCCGTATTTCTCCATTTAGGGAATCTGTCATGATCTGTAGACTTAATGAGTGGTAATGTGAAGTTCCTAACATGGAATGTCCGTGGCCTTAACACTCCAAAAAAAATTAGATCTGTATTGGCCTATCTGGATAGGATGAACGTGCAGATAGCTTTTCTGCAAGTGACGCATCTCACTAAACATTCTGAGAAGTCTGTGTGTGCAAGATGTTCTGGCGTGAGAGTGGCGTCCTCCTATTCCACCTATTCTCGTGGCGTGATGATTCTGGTTAAACGCGGGGTTCCCTTCACTGTTATAAGAGCTGACACGGATGACCAGGGTCGAGTGGCATTGGTGCAAGGCCAGCTGGGAGGTGTGAGTGTTCTTCTGGTAAATGTGTATGGCCCTAACATTGATAACCCAGCCTTTTTTGTGGATGTATGGCGCCACATTTCTGGGTTTCCTACAGTGGAGATACTTTGGGGAGGTGATTTTAATTTGTGTTTGGATCTTGCGATGGATCGTATGGGACAGGGACTCGCGCGACCCAAGAATGCTTCAGAGGTTCTGCTGGGACTGTTGGAAACTGGAGGGATGCATGATGTATGGCGCTTGCGGCACCCTGGTGCGCGTGAGAGTACGTTTGTCTCCTATGTGCATGAGACATGTACACGCCTGGATTTGTGGCTTGCCACCGAGGCTGTTTGTACGTGGGTAGTCAGGATTGACCATATGGCTCGTACATTGTCGGATCACTCCCCGGTACTTCTGGAACTCCAGATACCTACCTGTGAGAGACCTCCCTTTGCATGGCGGTTGCAACCCACTTCCTTGACTGACTCTGTCTTCAAGCACACTGTTGGGGAAGCTTCCCGGAATTTTTTTCGTGAGAATGTTGGCTCAGTGGACAGCGCTGGCGTCTTGTGGTAGGCGTTCAAAGTGACTATCAGGGGGGTATGCATGGGGGCTCAGGCTGGTGTGCTGCGTGATCTCCGACGCCGCATTCATAAGTTGGCAGCTGAAATCTCCACTCTTGAGAGGGCATACGAGACAGACCCATCTTCTGCGACGTTATCTGAGATACGAAAACTAGTGACGGAACACAATGATACTGTGGATCAAGAAATGGTACACAGGTCCAGACGATCCACAGCACGGTATTATGGGGAGGGGGATAGGCCTGGCCGCTCGCTGGCACAGAAACTAGCAGCTCCGTGGAGTCAAGAATACATTACAGAGATATTAGATGATGACGGGGCGGCCCACTACACTACTCCCGAGATTAGCAAGGCTATCCTTGAGTTCTATGCCAGATTGTACGAGTGTAAGTCTTGAGTCCCTGAGGCGGACATGCACTCCTACCTGGACGACGTGGCCCTCGGCTGGCTTTCTTCGGGACATAGAGAATATCTCACACAACCATTTGATGTAGAGGATGTAAAACTTGCTATTATGTCCCTCCCTACATGCAAGGCTGCTGGGCTAGATGGACTTCCCAGCGAATTTTATAAAACTTACATTGATGACTTGGCCCGAGGCTTCTAGATGTTTATGCGGAGGCGTATGATGCTGGCCATCTCCCCCCATCCTTGAAGGAGGCCCTCCTGGTTATGCTTTTAAAACCTGATAAGGTTTCAAATCGCTGCAATTCTTACCGGCCTCTGTCCATTATCAATATTGATGCCAAGATCCTAGCGAAGATGATTGCTATCCAGCTGCAGCAGCTAGTTCCCCTATTGGTTCTCCCTGACCAGTCAGGATTTGTGCCTGCAAGGTCTACCATTCACAATTTACGCATGATTTTCGCCACCTTGCATTACTTTGAACCCGACTTCCAGGCGGTGGCAGTGCTGCAAAAGCATTTGATTCCCTTCAGTGGGACTATATGTTCACTGTTTTAACCAGAATGGGTCTTCCACCGTTCTTTCTCCAATGGATTAGGGTGCTGTATACTGAGCCCGTTGCTAGGGTGCACGTCAATGGCTGGGTGTCTTCGGCCTTCCCAATTAGCAGAGGTACACGGCAGGGCTGCCCCCTATCGCCGATGCTTTTTGCGCTAGCATTGGAACCCCTGGCTTGCAAACTGCGCCAGTTGCATGTGTCCGCTGCGTTGCGTTTCAGGCAGCGACCTCTGTTTGTCTCATTATACGTGGGCGACATGCTACTTTATGTGCGCGAGCCAGAGACCTACCTGCCTGAATTACTTCACGAGTACGTAAAATTTGAGGGCTATTCTGGGTTAGGGATCAACTGGGCTAAGTCGACGGTGTTTCCGCTGACAGCTGGCACGCGTGAGGTTGAGCTTGACTTCCCTCTGACTTGGACCCAGGATTCGGTGAAGTACCTAGGGATCTGGCTGCATAGGGATCCTGAACAGGTAATCTCCATGAATTATGGACGGGTCGTAACACAGATCACAGATAGGGCGGAGCGGTGGTCTAGGTGGCCGCTGTCGCTGGCTGATCATATCGCCGTTACGAAAATGTCTATATTACCCAAATTGTTATATTTGTTTGTGAATATCCCTATTTGTCTAAATATTGCTCTGTTCAAGACATTGCAATCGGCCCTTCTGTCCTTTGTCTAGGGGGGCAAGAAGCCCAGATGTAGCTGGAACGTCCTTGTGCAGCCTTTCGACCGAGGCGGGTTTGAGGCACCCGATATGCGCGTATACTATCTATGCGCGCAGGCGCAGTTTGCCCACTATTGGTTTTTTCCGCAACGGTTCTTGCCGCACGCGGCGATTGAGTCCGACGCGGTGCTTCCAATGCCGCTAGTGGCTGCAGCACTCTCTGGAGGGAGTGGAGGCCCCAGGAAGGAAATCAGCCCGGTGCAGTGCACTGCCTGGGCCTGGCGGACCCTTGCCAAGAGGGCACAGCTCGATTACCTGTATGCCCCGAAGCTCCCTATTGCTGCGCATCCCGACATATCGGCAGCTCAGGAGCGCCCTGCTATAAGAGCGCTGGCGAATGTGGGTGTTATACGAATGGGAGACCTGTATGACGGTGGTCAGTTCCGCTCACTCCAGAGTGTACAGGCGGGCCGTGACCCCGGGTTGATGCTGGGATTTACTTACGTGAGAGTGCGGCAGGTGGTCAGGTCCATTTATCCCAATTATCCCACTGAACCACAAACATTGAGAGCACTGCAGGCGGTGCTGTCTGGAACGGAACGTAAGGGCCTGATTACTAGGCTGTATGATGCGTCACAGCGGGAGCGGGAACCGGGGGACCACCCTTCATATATCAAATGGAACACTACGCTGGGGTTCGAGTTACCGCTAGATAACTGGAAATTCTGCTGTGAGCTAACTGGTCGCCTCACGACGAACTATAATTTGCGTATCATTCATTTTAAATTTTTGCACCAGTTATAGATTCGGCCTGCGGGACACAGCTAATTGTGTACGGTGCGGGCAGGCTGATGCTGATTTTTTACACCTGGCGTGGCAGTGTGATGGGATAGCTGCGTTCTGGGCCAGGGTTGCGAGTGTGCTCTCGGATGTTGTGCTGGAGAGTGTGCGGTGCGAGCCTGAGGTGTGCTTGCTGGGTAGTGTGAAATATCTCAACCCCTGCAATAGGAGATTGGTCGCTGTCTCGACCCTGCTGGCTAAGCGCGCTGTGGCGCAGTGTTGGGGCGCAAAATCCACGCCCACTGTAAAGAAATGGATCAAAGATTTAATATATTGTAGGGAACAACTGGAGGCGTACGCAGAGGAGTTACCGGAGGCCTCACGACCCAAAGATTTTTGGGCTCCACTAACGGTGTATTTATTGAGCCACCCTGTTGCGTGATTTGTCTTGCTCCTATCTATGATATCTTTCCTCCTAGGTCTGGCCGAGACTTGTTGGACTTGGAACTACTTCTTATGGACTACCACTCATATGTGCTCACATGGCCTTTTTTTACTTCACCGACAATTGTATGATACATATTTGTTCCAGTGCCGGGTGGGGTGGGGGGGGGTTTCAGTTGTTCTTGATATTCTTTCTGTTATACACACAACTTGGCTGGCATTGACATATGCGAGGATTGTATTAATGTACCCCAGCCTTGGGGGTTTTTGTATACATGTTGCAAGCCTGTCAATAAACACATTTTTTTTTAAAGGAGAAAAAAAAAGAATGATTACGTGAATCAATAAGTTGAACAAATTGGCAATTTACAGTTATAGCCAAGAAAGTGTGTCGATCCATCATTATGACCAAATAATATCTATATTCAGACGTTCATTACAGTTAATTCCCCCGGTATTTGCAGTTCCCAAAAGTCATTACTTGGATTTAATAATTGAGAATGAATGCAAACTGAAGCTATGTATGACACATTTTACCTTGATTTCAAATTTGAGGAGTTGTAGGATACAATAAATCAACTTTAATTGGCTAGAGATACCAACACGCCCACTATTCAGTCCAACACCTAGTTGCAAGCTAATAGTCCCCCTGACCAACAGCCCAGACTTTCCTTTGACCTTACGTGCTCGCGTCCAATGATGGGTACAGTTTACGGCCACCAGGGGAACCCAAATAGTTCTAGCTTTGTACAAAATTCTACCCGGATTAGCTCTCCGGACAGTAATTGTTATGGGCAGCCGCCCATACCTCTCGGAATGTTAGCACTACTTGTACTTGGGATTCCCGGTGTTGGAGTCAAAAGCCTGTTATAAATCCTGATTGTGGGTATAATTCATTTAAAAATAGAATAACAATGATCAAGGTTCCAAAACCTCCTACCTCATGTGAGACACGAAGCAGAGTACTCCCTCATAAATAAGGTGATACATTGGATTAGGCATGTTAGGGGCTGTTGTTCTGTCATTTGTGATGACATTCTTAGTGCTCGAAAGAGTCCCACAGCCAATCCAATGTATGATATGATTGAGTTGACTTTGAAGGGCGAGGGGATAAGAGACAACTTGGTGACCCTTGACATCCGGTTCAGCCCTCCGAATAATTTAAGTACACAGTTTAAATACTGTTGATCAGGAAATGATTTGTCTCCTACTACTCAGTTTAGGGGGAGACTACCAACAACGCTAGCCTATGTAGTTTGATTTATGGATTCTACCAATCCTCCTTCACATATTACATGTCTAACATTAATGGATCCCGATGGTCCACTTACAGTAGAGCCTGAAAGTGCCTCAACATCTTCACCTTACCATGGCTCTCTAGAGGTTGTACCAGTCAACAATAATCTTAACTGTCTTGGACCACCAGATAAATCTTGTACCACTATTACCTCTTTAGTCATCAATGCATTCTGGCCGGCTGAAACTCCTATTTTTCACTAGCACACCTTAAATAATGTTCTCATTGTTTTGAGGCCTTTCTCGACCAGTAGTACCAGTACTACTCCTTTAGCCACCAATGTCATCTTGCCAGCGGAAAACCCTATTTTTCAAGATTTCGCCTTAAGTAATGCTCCCACTGCTTTGAAACCTTCCTTGCCAAACTACTATCTTGGAATGTGGCTGGCCTCAAGTCACAAATGGTCCAAACTGACTGGAATCAATTTATTGAGGAGCACAATATATGATTTCCTCAAGAGATCTGGAGCACTGACCATGTATATATACCTGGCTACCTTAATTTCTATGTACCAACAAAATCGAGTGTAGTTGAGAGAGCTTCGGGTGGCCTAACCACTTGCTTAAGAGCTTCTCTTGTTTGTAAAGTCAGCCAATTAGACATTGACTCTTTAGATATCCTGGGGATCCAACTAACGATTGATAAGAATGTTTGTTTTGCCAATTTTAATATTTATGCTAGCGGGGAAAAGGGTGGGTTAGCATCAAAAACTGTGCAAGCCCTTGAGGACTACTTAGAAGGATGCCACCTTCAATATCACCTTATCCTTGCATGGGATTTTAATACCACCTTTGAACCCCTTGAAAATGACAATGTCCAGTTAGCACATGAGGAGGATGAGAATTGGGATGTTCCCCATATGGAAATTGCTCCAATTAAAGGTTGGACACAGGCTGCTATTCAATTAAAAGGCCTCAAATTTGAACATGTGGTTAGGACCACTAATGGCCATTCAAAATCAGATTCCAGGGGAGCGTTTACATGTAATAAACCTAACCACACTAGTTAAATCAACTATATTTGGTCAATTTGAGACTGTGGTCAAAGAAATGGTTATTATGCACAGGGCTGAGAGTGATCACAACCTGCTGTCCCCTTCAATGTCAGGTTTCTGTACTAGCCATCAATCTGATTGTAGTCCCCCTTCTATAACTAGGGACTTTGAACTTACATCTGACATATGCCATTTGAAATGGCTCCAAATAATTGCCTATCTGCACATTCAGTCCGCTATAAAACAGGATTTGCAAATGTTGCTTGCTATAAATTATGACAGTGGTTCTACTGAAGGGCCATAAGGATATCAGCACCCTACACTGTTACTTTTTTTTTTACACATTTTGTCAGATTTTACAATTCCTATTGCCAACTCCAAAAGCTTTACCCACAAGTCTAGCTCCTGGAATAATTGGGAATGTCGACGCCTTAATAGCTCATTGGTACAGGAAATCAAGGCTAAGGACATTGGCCAAATTTGTATCAGTAGGAATAAAAGGTGTTTGGTTAATGCAAAAAGGGCCTGGGATGAACAAAGGTGGCAGGACCTCAAAGAGGCTTCCTCAGCTAGAGATTCCCCCAAATTTTGGGCATTGGTTTCCAAAGAAGGTAACTCCACTGCTTTGAACCCCAATAATTATGTCTCTCCGCTCCAGTGATTTGACCATTTCAAGAACTTATATCATGATGGCCCTATGAGTATAACAGAGGACCTTCCCCCGTCTCTTCCCCCTTCGTGTATAGTGTTGTGCAGATGTTTGTCATGTCCAACATTTTAGACTCTTTTAATGCTATCACAAGAGTTAGGGCCGCTGGCTTGGATGGCATACCAGCTGACATCTTTCTCCACTATATAAATGCTTGGTCTAAATATGTTCTTATTCTTGCCAATGCTATTGCCAAGGGAGCCCCTATACCTGATTCTTGGATGGGAGCTATAGTGTTACCAATTTAGAAGGAAGGTGACAGGTCACAGCCGGGAAATTATATGTCTATTAGCCTAATAGACTATTCAAAAGGTTTTTAGTCACTGCATACTAGCCAAGATCCAGGATTGGATAGATGCAAACAACATTTCAAGTCCTTTTCAGGCTGGGTGCCGGAAAAGAATGTCAACTGTAGACCAAATCTTCCACTTTTTGTTAATCTATTGGAAGACGTTAGTAATTGGCAAGGGCAACCTTTATTTAAATTTTTTGTGGGAGTTTTATATAGCACAAACTCGACCCAAAGGTATCAGAATGCTTTACATGAGCACCAGTTGCTTTACAGACGGACACATGCATTTTGTTAGGCACGTGGAGATTAAGTCATTTGCCCTAGAATCACGGGATGTTGATCGTCCCTGCCAAGACTCGAACCTGGTTCCTCAGCTTCAAGGTCAACAGCTCTAGCCGTTAGGCTTCATCCTCTCCTTTGCCTGTAGCCTTTGTTGATTTAAATTCTGCTTTAGACTTGGTCCCCCGCTCTAAGTTATGGCAAGCTCTTATCAATATGGGCATGCCCTCTGATGGGTTATCTATTGTAACTCACCTACATGAGAAAAAGTATGCTAGAATTCACTGGAGCACTCAGGGTCAGTTGACTGAGAGAATCTCGGTATCCAGAGGTGTTCATCAGGGCTGTGTGTTGGTCTCAACCCGGTTTTCATTGTATTTAAACAACATTGTTCATTGTTTAACTTTGCCCTATACGGATGCCCCCTTGTTAGCAAGTGTGAAAACCCCCATTCTCTTTTTCGCTGATGATACCTTGTTGATGTCCAAGACGCCGAGTGGGTTTCAAAAATGTTTAGCTCAGTTTGGTGAGCTTTGTCTCACATTGGGGTTGGAAATCAACACTGGAAAGACCAAGATGATGTTTTTTAATCCGCATAAATCATTTAAAAGAAGATTGGAAACCGAGAGAGCGCCTTTAAAGGGGGTCGATTCATTTGCTTATTTACATGTCACTCTGTCTGCTCCGATGTCATGGAAGCCTCATGTTAGTAAGGCAGTGATGCATCACAAACAGCTAGTGGGGCCATTTCTAAAGAGCATTGAGCTTCCTTTAGTAAACCCATAGGCCCGGCTCTCCAGATCTATGAGGCAAAGGCGCTAGGCTCTGCTCTCTATGGGGAGGAGCTTTGGAGCTTTGCCAACATTGATGGGCCAATTAGATCTGAGAATAAATTCCTGAGAACCATTGCCCTTCTACTCTCTAGCACTCCTTCCTACCCTCTGGGATTGGATATGGGCGTTAGAAGGGTAGAGGGTAAATGTTGACTGTGCCCTCTGCTGTTTTGTAGGCGTTTATGGTCAACTCCTGAGTTAGATCATTACGTCAATGCCCTACAGGAGGTTATTGAAATTGATTATCATCGCAAAATCTATTGACTTTACTCTAAACAGTCACTTATCTCTATTGGTTTAGCTGATACATGGGAGAACCCGTGCGTGGGCTCTATCCCTTCAAAAGAATTTCTGAAAAAGCTCTACTGCTCAAAAACATTGTCTGACAAAGCCCATAAAGCTGCTAGTGCCACCTTGTCAGGCGAGTTTCTCGATTTTAAAACATCTTGTGCTTATGAGCCGTTTTGGGATACTATTACAGTGCCGTTGGACAGAAAGCTGTATTTCCAGTTTAGAGTGGGCACTCTACCGCTGAAATCATTTACTTATAAATGGCTGACATTTGAATCTGTGATTTGCCCTGTCTGCAACCTTTCGAAGGAAACTGTCTCCCATGCTTTCTTTGTTTGCCCTGCTTATGCCCGTGCACGTTCCTTCTGGCTTTTGCCTCTTTGCAGACAGCTACCAGAAGTTACAGCACCGCTTTTCGCATACTTAGATCTGACTGC
Source organism: Calotriton arnoldi (assembly GCA_963921515.1). Classification (NCBI taxonomy): domain Eukaryota; kingdom Metazoa; phylum Chordata; class Amphibia; order Caudata; family Salamandridae; genus Calotriton; species Calotriton arnoldi. The sequence goes on from CAWUFW010003368.1 coordinate 1,246,135, forward strand.
CGGTCACTATATGCCTGTGTGATTGCCAAATACTTGGGTGCTATGTGGCTGGTGTGCAGGAAGGTTCTCTCTTTGCATATGTGACATGATTGTTTTTATATTAATCTCAAGTATTATATCTTTTATCTCACTGCTAACATCTGTGATTGACTTTTCTTTTGTACCCATTTGATGGATTTTAATGTGCACCTGGTAGAAATTGTTGTTTTGATGTATTTTTACCTTTTAATGATATTATTGTTTTATTTAATCATATTTGCATTATAATGTTATTGCATACACTTTTATGGCTCTGTAGCCGTAATAACGTTTTTGAAATCGGAACGTATTTTTTTGGGGTGGCAACATTGGTTGCCAAGTGTGATATTTCCAGTAAATGAAGGTCTCTGAGCCCCTCCACTATGGCAGAGGGGTGGAGCAGGGTGGACTGGTGTGTACAGCAGAAACGACCTATATATAAAGTCTGGGGGCTGCTTCCATAAGCATCAGAGGAACTTTGTTTCCTTTCCACCACAGTTTCCATGGAGAAGGAACTTCGATGACACCACTGGCGGAGAGTAAACTCGTAATATGCTTGGAGGGTCCACAGCAGTCCTGCCTAGCATATTGTGGCCTCATGATGGCAGCGCCTCGTCCAGGGAACGGCGGTTCCCTAGCGACTGCAGCGGTCCCATGGCATTCCGACCGCCAAAGTTGTAATGGGCCAGTTGGACCGCCGGTGCAGCAGTAGCGTGACCGCCACGCCCCGCGAGTCTGGCTGTCATCGGACCACCAGAGTCGTAATCAGGCCCTAAGAAAGACACAACACACAATAAAACTCCAACACCAATTTATAATAATGAAAAATACTTTTATGATTAACATGACATAAAAATAACAAAAATCCAAAGTAGGGCACCGGAGATATGAATTTCTAAAGATTAAAAGTAAAACTAGCGCTTAGAAGCAAATAGCTCTCAAAGGTTAAAAAAGGTTGCGCTGGAACAGGACAAAGTTAAGAGTTCAGGACACCGGCAATGTAGCACTTTTACATTTCCTTCCAGAAGTGTTTCTTGATGCAAGAAAGTGGTCCACAGCACCAGCCAAGGGTTCATACGCTCCGGTTTGCCTATTCAATCAATCAAATACCATTTGTAGAGCGCCTGGTTACACCAAACGGTGTGTCCCCGCGCTAGGATCAGAGCCTCAGAGGAGAAAGATAGAAGCACAGCCATTCAGACTAGTAACAGAATCTAATAGGAGAGAGCTGAACTGGATAACATACAAAACCGAGTTAGGAAGCAAATAGCCAGGTTTTCTGTTGTTTACGAAATGTTCATTCCACGGATTCAGATCTCAGCGTAAAAGGCAGAGTGTTCCATTTTTTTGCTGCGAGGTAGTTAAAAGAACGAGCTCCCATTCTGGCTCTTTGAATTTTAGGAACCTTGGCCAGATGGGTCCCTCTTGATCTGAGATTCCGTATGGGAATGTAGGGAGTGATCAAGAATCGAAGGTAGCTTGGACTCTTATTCCACCAAATTCTGTGGCAATAGCACATGGCCTTGTAGATAATTCTATTCTCCACAGGCAGCCAGTGAAGGAAGGGCAGAGCCTTAGAGGCTGAGGATCTTCTAGGGAGGCTGAGAACTAGACGCACAGCTGCATTCTGAATGTGAGGAAGTTTAGTAAGACTGCCTTTGGATACTCCTAAATATAGAATATTGCCATAGTCTAATTGAGATGTAACCAAGGCATGAACAATTGTTTTCCTGGCCACTATGGGTAAAAGATCAATAAGTTTCCTTATGACTTTAAGAATTCCAAAGCACTTGCTAGCAACTTTCCTAATTTGATTATCAAATGAGAGTTTCAAATCGAACCATACCCCCAAATTTTTAGTTTTTATTTTGGATGTGGGAGTTTGCCCCAAGGTCTCAGGCCACCAAGCTGAGGACCAGATAGAGGGATCTTTCCCAACTATCAGTACCTCAGTTTTATTTCCATTGAGTTTTAGGCAATTATTGGACATCCAAGATGCTAGCTCCTCCAAACACAGGGAAAAACGGGAGGCTGTAGCCTCGGTGTCCTGACAAAGGGTGACAATAAGTTGTGTGTCATCCGCATAAGACACAATTGTCACATTGTGTCTTTCCACAATTTCTGCAAGGGGACCAATATAAAGGTTAAACAAGGTAGGGCTCAATATAGAGCCCTGTGGAACCTCTTGCATAAGGGGCATGCTCTCTGACAGAAAAGAGTTCTGAGCAACCTGAAGGCTACGCTCATGAAGAAAGGATTGTAGCCAGCACAAAGCAAGGCCTCCAACACCGCATTGGTTTAGACTTTGAAGAAGTAAGTAGTGCGAAACGGTATCAAAGGCTGCGCTTAAGTCCAATAGAACTGATGCAGCTGTTTGTCCCGCATCCGCACACCTTCTCAGAGTTTAAGTGGCCAGGAGGAGAGCAGATTCCGTAGAATAGGCGGCTCTAAAGCCTGACTGGGTAGGATGGTATAAGTCATTTGCGGTAATGTATGTGGTAAGTTGTTTATTTTCCACTTTCTCCGTGATTTTGGCAAATAGTGGTAGCAAGGAGATTGGACGTGGGTTTTCTAGTACCATGTGGTCAGCAGAAGGTTTTTTCTGAAGTGGAAGAACTATCGCCTGCTTCCATTTCAGAGGAACCTCGCCTAGGTGAAAAGAGAGTGTAATGAGCTGTTAAATATATGGGAGGATAATTTCCTTCCCTTGCATCAAAATTTTGGGTGGGGCAGGGTCCGAAGGGGAACCTGACTTGATACCTAACGCTATGTTTTTCAGCTCATCCAAGTTTGGAGCCACAAATTCCTTAAGACCGCTCTATTGGGGTCTGGGACTACAACTCCCACAATGCACCTGGTCAATCCAAGTAAAATCCAGGTGAAGCTTGTCAGCTGGAGTTGTCCTTTTTGATGATGTTGTATGTAGCCCTTCCAGCACTTTTTTACCTGTTGCTGATCAGGGAGTCCACTCTTTATCCTTTTAGACAGGCAATGTCCTTTTGTTTTGAAGCCTTGTGAGTGCAGTAGGTGCAGCCCTTATGAGTGCAGTCCTCTTTTGTGCACTCCAAGGGTCCAGGAAGGCAGTCCTTCTTCTCCAGATGTTTCTTTTGGGTATTTGAGGGTCCACAACAACAGACAAGGGTCCAGAAGCTCTGGTTTTTCTCTTGAAGTTTCAGACTACAATTCCCACAATGCACCTGGTCAAATCCTTTAAAGTCCAGGTGAAGCTGTTCAGCTGGTCTTGGCTTGATGGAGTTGATGCAGGTGACTTCTTGAAGCTCTTTTGTATCTGTAGCTTTCAGGGATTCCACTCCTTATGAATTCAGGCAAAGCCCTCTTTTGTGAAGCCCAAAGTGTGCAGCAGGAGCAGTCCTTATGAGTGCAGTTATCCTGTGGTGCAGACCAGAAGTTCAGCAGGGCAGTCTTTCTTCCCTTGATATTTCCTAGCAGGAATCTAAGTTGCTGGGTAGCTCTCCCATATTTATTGCAGTTTCTGGGCTGGAAAGCAGGGGGGGGGAGCACCGCTGACCAATGGGGTGCAGGGTGCCACCCTCTATGATGACAACTTCCTTAGAAGTGTGGCATATTTTTATCCCAGAAAGAACTGTTCGATAAAAATCAAAATGGAGAAAATCTTTCCTGGAGGTTCAGGTTTGGCTAACTCAACCCACAGGTGTGGCTAACCTTTCCCTATACTCCCCTTCCAGCCCCTCTCCTAATCTTATTACAGGGGCTCCCATCTGGCTGGGGGTGCAGGAAGTGGGAGTGGGCCTGGTTCCTGTCCTTACTGTCTGTTTCCCTTTGAAGACTAGTTTGGCTACCCAGCCCCCTTCCTGTCTTGGCATCTGCAGCAGCAGATCTCCTTCCACCAGATGTCTCCTTTGTCGCAGAAAAGGCTACTTCAGACCTAATCAAGTGAACTTGGCTGAGCCTACTAAAGAGAAGAGGCTGCTAAGGGCTATATTTGGTAACTTTAGGAAAGCCGTTCAGTAACTTCATTCCTGCAATAGTTGTAATAAATCCAACCTTGGCAAGTTGCTGGATTTCTTGCAACTATTATTTTCATACTTTAAATTATTTTTCTAGGTCACTCCTGTCAAACGTTATGCTTTATTAAGGATTAAAATACCCTTCCCATGTTAGCCTATGGAGCAAGGAATCTACTATGGGGAAAACAAAATTGTCAATTTTTCCCTCACCAGGGCGTATAAAACATCTCTTATAATGTCCCTGCTTATTGTAACAATGCACCCTACCCTGGGGGCACCTATGGCGGAATTTAGTGGTGACGTATATGTAAAAATAAGGTAGTTTAAGACTTTGGAAGGACTTTTAAGTCCAAAGTCAAATTTGGACATTCAGCACCACAGCAATGCACACTTAAGTGCATTAAATCCACTGGGCCTCTAAACCTACATGCCCTACCATATACTAGGGACTTACAGGTAGGTGTCAGTACCGATTGTAATTACACCTAATTACCATATACCTTTTACACAAAGCACTGGCCCTGGGCCTGGTTAGCAGAGCCCAGGGCACAATCAGTGTCAGAAAACCAGCATCTAGTAGTCCAAATGGGGGCAAAAAATGGGGGGACACTGCAAAAAGCCCTGCTTTCACACACCATTGTATTATAATATGATTGTATTTCTATTGAGGTAACATCAGATGTCATGGCAAATACCTACCTTTAAGAGCATTAGTGGTCTCAGAGCTACCAAAGGAGAAACTGGTGATGCCTAAGATGAGGAAATAGAAACAAGGCAATAAGAAATGAGCTCAGCCTCCAAAGACCGGATCTGCCTTATATCCATTCGCATTTCATCAACTCCTGATCGACTTTGACATACATGCATTTTACAATGAATGTATTTCAATTTTACCGTACAAATTTTTTGAAAGAAGGATGACTATCTCTTCTCGTGGGATTAGTTTTAGAGTTTTTTTTAATGTAGCTAATCCATTCATTGTCAGTTTCAGTTTTCTATAGCTGTTTTTGTTACTTTTCAGAATTTCAGTTTGTTTGCAAACAGTGTAGCTTTTGTGATAACTTACATATCTCTTGCTGTCCGCTAGCAGTGAATCCATCTGATCTGAAGACTAACTTCACAATAATCTTAATATACTTGCTAAGATCAGTCTTACTATTGCCAAATCTTTCGTTCCCCAAAAAACACCCATGTTGCCACAATCATAGACAATACATCACATTTTTTGTCGTTTTGTGCCTGGTAGTTGTCACTGCTTTATTTGGTGGTTCAGTGGACTAATGTATCCACTCCAAAGATCGGTGTTTGACTTCATGGTCACAGGTTCAAATCCCAGCGGGTCAAATAAGCCTTTATCCTTCCGAGGTCAATCAACTGGTACTTTGTCTGTCAATAGCACCAAGATACTACTTAGGGATGCATAAACAGTATATAAATACGCCTGTTATGTCAAACTAACTCTCACCATTCATGTAGGGCACCATTAGACCTGAGGATGGCTCTGTGCCCAATGTTAAATAAAAATAACTCTTTGATCAATTGAGAAGAAAACATTATTTTCTGATGCCTCATATAATTATTGTCTTGTATTCGATGCCCACGTCCGCCCCCCAAACCTCAAACAAATCAAATATAATGTTTGTCTTCATTACAATTTTCTACATTTCGGACACTGACTTTATTATACAATCAATCACTGCCTCGTCCCGATTATAATAAACGAGTTGTATGTGTAGCTGCACAGAATTTCCAGTCCATCTTGGCAACATATAAGCTTGGATTTAGGCTGTATCAGGTTATGTTGAGTGCATATAGGTAGAATGTACAAATTGGCTTTTCTGGCCTCAAAATGTATAATCTGGTATTTCTCTGCAGAAAAAAAACATATTACTTCTCAACCTTTTCCCCACTTGTCTTCAAATAATTTTTACCTTCATTTTGTGCCACAGGAAAATAATGAGTAATATTGGCCGCCTTACAAAAATGAAAGGTCACATCCTGTATTTATTTGCTTGCTATATAACCCTTTTTTCCATGATTAAGTTATTTTGGGATAGGCACTGTGCGAAACTAATTGTTCAGGTAGCAGTAAAAAAAAGCCTAGCATTGAATCTTTTGTTAGCATTTGTCATTGCTGTTTCTAAATATAAGGATTATGCCAGGACTAAAGTTTTAATTTAGTACCACGTGACCCACAAAAGACATCCCCGATACTTACAATGGAAACCCGCGTCTTCTGTGTATACGCCGGATGTGTTAGTGTGCTGCTGGGCAAAGTGGTGAAGGGAGGCTGGGCTACATCCCTCGCCCAATCAAAAGTGCCTAGTGCCTCAGGGCCTTGTTTTTCACTCCACCCTCAGGTTTCACCGTGGCATGGTCAGCTCTGCCATTTACAGCCCTAATATGTTTTTCTTGCTTGCCAACAAGAAGCATCACCAAGTATGCTCATGTGATGCCTCTATGAATACTTATATTTGAATTCATATATAAACTAACAGTGTTTATTGAACATTAGCAGTGACCAATCCTACATGCTTTTGGTTCTATGGAAACGTTTGGTTCGCTCTCCACTATTGGTTGTGTTTCAGGCTTTCACGGTTAATTCAAATTTATCATTGGAAGAAAAACGGTGGCTTTCAAGAGCTTTTATGACAGCCAATAAAGGCATTCTGGAAAAAAAAATTGGAAGCCACAGATATCCCCAAAAGTAAAGAATAGGCTAACGCTATGGTATTGCAATCGAGATATGTAATGTTCTTTATTGTTAACCAGATGCCTCTACGTGTTAAAAACACATATAATATGGACAGAGTTCAAAGAGTTGTATTAAAAAAGCACCTGTGTTTAAAAACATTTGGGGAGGTCAAAGATTTGTCTTAATAAGTGTAGGTCATTCTACTAAATGTAGGGTGTTAGTTTTTCCTTGTTTTCATTTATTTCCCCATAGCTGGTGCATATGTATGTATTTAATTACTAGGGAATCCCATTTTGACTAGAATTAGATGAGGATATGTAATTATAATTTAAGTTATTAATCCACCTTTAACGTTAATATTGCATTATAAGAGGTCTTGATTCTGTTTGTACTTATAGTCTAATACAAGTTTAATTTATATTAATAAACGTGCGTGTGGCACAACAATGTATCTTTCAAAATGTAACCATGGCTGCACTTTTTTGTTTACTCCACTTTTGTCACAAATGTCTTGATTTACAGTTCGTCAGATGTCTGCAAACTGCCCTTAAAGGATGAGAAATTAAATCTTTGTGTGAATAGGCCCAGTGTTCTTTAAGGCAAATCCATGAAATTCAGCAGAATGGCCCTGCAACTCTGCTCAAGAATATACTGTAAAGAATGTCCATGATTCACCAGTAAGGCCTATTCTTTCAAAGTCCCAACACAGATACATTGTGCTGCTGTGAATGAGCCTATTCAGCAAGACTGCCTGGAAAGATCAGACGTGGTCATCACCATCAAACCAGACGCAAACAATGCATCTTTCACTCATAAACATAAAGTACATATTTTATGTGCTCGTTAACTGCTGAAAACAGTAAAATTGGGTCACTGTGTGTCAGCACGAAATGGGTCTGGATCATCAAACGTGCAATTGTTATATAACTACAGCATTGTCCTTCATGTTTGACAGGTCGGTATAGCTCCAAACTCCGGATGAAAATGTGACATACACATAATTTCACCATGTCACGAAATGGTGGTGGTGCCCCTTCATTTTTCATGGTATTGCATGTATGCTCCCAAATAATGAGATGGCGTGTTAGACATATGTACATCAGAGTGTCATTCGCACAGGTACATATGCTATATACCTAAGGCGTGCTCATTGCTGCAACAGCCTGAAGGTAAATAAAGGATAGAGCTGAAAAATGCTTCAGAAATATTAATGGACAGAGTTTCTCAGTGTGTTTTTAAATTTTGAAATGTGTTACTTCACAGGTTGGGGATTATCAATTTTAAGTCTACCAGTCCTCATCCCCAGACGTAGCAATCAGTCTTTTAAACAATTTCTCAGATGGTATACGCGAATCAGCAAACAGCAATGAGATTTGTGTTTACCCAGCTCATTGACAAGGCAGACCAAACATAAAAAGGGGATACTGTGTGGGCATCCAGCCTTATTCTGACACTTCCCACTTTTCATACCAAGTTTACTTCTAGACTTGTGGGTCCATTGTCAGTATAATAAATGGTGGGATAAAGTGCAGTAGCATTAAAACTCCCTAAGGGTGGGAAAAAAACAGCGAGTCTTCCACGTTTCCAAAATTGAACCTGCCATATGCAAAACAGCAAACCCCCCTCCTATAATCATCAAAGATGAGCCTCTAGAATTTGAGATGAAGGCTAAAATTGATGGTAAGAGGGTTAAGGGTAAACTGCAATACTTAGTGGCCTGGAAGCATGATGGTCCAGTAGAATTATCCTGGGAACACTCTGCATTTGTTCATGTTCCTAGGTTAGTGGCTTCTTTCCACCAAAGGTTCCCTCACAAACCAGCACCAAAAGAGGAGGGTTCTAAAGGTGGCTATTGTCAGGAATAAGAGAGTTATGCAAACTCAAGGATTCACTTCTGGGACTGGTGGCCACAGAATATGGCCAGGAATGCATGGAAGGTTGTGGAGGACCAGTCTGTGGTGGCTGGGATTTCAGAAGCATCATTGGCAGAGGTCAAGGGGAGAGACTTACAGGCTATGAATGGCAACAGGAACTTATAAGCTTTCCACTTCCCTTGATAATGTGCCTGGAACTTGTCATTGTTGGATTGGCTTTTTCGCTTTCGATCAGTTCATTCACCGTTGTTGTGTCCCCCACCTATTTTGTTTTGTTCCTTCTCAGTTTCGTCTGTTTCCTGACCCTATAGCCTATATACTGACCTGGTCTTGGATCACAGTTTGGTTGTGTTTGCTGACCAGTTGTTAAAACACCGACTTGCCTCTTTGATTACAATTTGGTTGTGTTTAGTGAACATTGCGTTGCAATGCTACCCGAGTGATTGCCAGTGGTTAGACAAATTGCAAGCATTCCTCCCATCACCTTTTGTGTTTGATGTACTGCCCAAAATGGCAAGAGTATACCCAGATGTGGGTCCCGTACTCAATGTGCCACTGGAACCAAGCTACACCTGACTTATCAGTCCAATTGGGGCAAAACTCATCTTGAATTGCTTGTGTTCTGTTTCAGGGAGGACCAGGCCTTGCAGTTCGGACTGAACTGTTCATATTAGAGCAGGGTCAATGCTGATTTGCATATGCTGGGACCAAACTGATGTGGCATGGTGGGCAAAAGAATGATGGACTGGAATACTACCCTGAGTGATTGTCAGTGGTTAGATAAATTGCAAGCATTTCTCTGTTCACCTTTTGTGTGTTTGATGTACTGACCTGAGTGACAAGGGTGTGCCCAGACATGGGTTTCTTTCTCACTGTGCCATTGGAACCACACTACACCCAAATCCTGTCTTGGATTGTTTGTGTTCCAATTTAGGGAGGACCTGGCCTCTCAGAGGCCATTTCAAAGCTGATAAGCATATTCACCAATACTTCTCTTTCTAAACACATTCCATTGCTTATGCAACATAGTAAAACTCTATGATTTTACCTTCAGTAGACGTTTGGCATTTACTTATGAAAATGTAATTGAGAATCCCCTGAAGTGCAAGTCCTCTGTCACTCCCATTCCCTTGCCCCTCCACAAATTAGTTCTGCCGATGTGCTTGCCTGCGCAAAGGTGGAGCTATATTCTGGACAGTGGAGTGGATTGTCGTCAGACGTTGTTGGTGAATCCCTGTGAATCCTGACATCCACTGGAATAAATGCTTTAGGATTCTTCTCAAGTGGGCATTCTGCTACATTCCACCCAGGGACCGTTGCATGTCTACATTTGACCTATCTACCAATGATCATCTAAATGGCTTAACACAATGGTTAGTCACAAAGAGTTCAGGGTCCCAGTTTCAGAATGCTCTGGGCCCTTCCCTGAGATCAAAACCTACAGTAGAGAGCTAGGAATGTCAGGTAGATCATCCTTTCATCCTTCTTGAAACAGCCATAATACTATATTTAGCAATTTATAAAGTTCCTAAGTAAATAGTTACGTAATGTATCGATTTGAATAACTTGTATGATCAACTGGAATTGCCTCTTGTGTGGTCCTGAAGGATGTTTGCTTTCTGAAAACGTATAGACTTGCTAAGTTTCTCTTGGAGGTAGTTTTTCCAGTCAAGCACTAAGTAAAAGAACTTCGTACCAATGTCTTATGAGTGGACTAATAATTGTCGATATGGTGCTCATAATCTTGTAATATTGGAAATATGAGTTTTACATTTTTATCACAGTGGGTACATACCAGGTGCATTAAAAAAGGCATCACCCATTACATTTTGGCAGGTCAAAACTGCTGGAATTTTAAGGGAGAAAAATGACAGCTATTACCTGGACATTGATATTTGGGTACAGTAAACACCAAAATCTTCATGTTATGTCCCATTCAAGGGACAAAACTTGTAATAGGCAATAATTATTTCAAGGTGTCAGAATTTATCAATGCGATAATTTCCACCTCAAAAACCAGACCAACGGGGCGTAGCCAAGCAGTCCAACATGGCGGACACGCTTTACCTTGGCTCCCGTAGCCCTGTAAATAGCCAACACAATCATGCCAGCTAATCCTTCACCACCGTCATCTTTCCGCATCCGGACGATCACCCGGTGCCCTGCAGCAACTCCTTGCTCCTCCGCAACCAAGAGATGGCCCCAAGAGCAGCCGCATGACCGAAACTTATACAACGGGCCGGGTGGCCTGCGACGCATCTGGAGGCCGTGTCCCGCCGTAACCATGGCCCAGCAGCAAGCAGCCCCACCGGAGGCCCGCGGCTCATGCACAGCGTGCCTAGCGACTCACTACGGGGAATATTTTTTAAAAAGGTGAGACGCATTTTACTCCTACACGACTCACATGGGCCCCGGCAACTGTATATACAAAATCTGGATGTAGTGAAAACCTGGGGGGCGGACCAACATTAGAGCGGCGGCCGTGGTGCAGCTAAACAACTTCCATGCGCCACAGTCCAAGACTTATCTCAGGCCGAAATAAGCTGAGGCGCACATCACATGCTGCGATACTAACGCTACATAACGCAAACTCGCACACTCAGGAGCACAACTGCTAGAGTGAGGCCTAATAAGTCATATGGGCCCCAGCATATATACAGCCTCTGGATGTGCCGAGAGGGAAGTCTGGACTTAGAGCAGTCCTAGAGGCGGATAGACATGAAAACATGAAATCGTGCATATAGGAGCAAAATCATAGGAACAAGGCCTATCTAACTTCCCAATTAGCCCCATCAGAACCAGCACTATCGCACCTGGGGCAAACGGCAGAGAAGAGCGAGAATAAGGGGAAGCGCCTGTTAGGGGGGGGTGTAACCTCATCCGCGGAAGCGGCCAGGCTAGGTCCTGGTGCCACCTGTGAATGTGGGAGACCCCCCTAAGCGCATGACTGAACGGTCAGGCAGCCCTGATCTCCCACAAGAATCTGTTGATACAGCGATTTTTACGGAATAGCAAATGCTTATCCTCTGCAAATAATTAACTCCCAAGACTCTACCGACCGCAGTCACTGGCACCCAGACTACTGTACCGGACAATGCCATGCTCCTCGCCGCGATCACCCAATCGCGAGACATGCTGGACGTCAAAATTGGCGCGGTCGGACCCGACATAATGCTATTGCGCCAAGATCTCCTTATGGCCGTGGAACGTCTCACCCAAGATGAATCCAGAATTTGAGGCACAGAAGACACGATTGCTACACTTCAAAGGAAAGTGAACATTCTTGAAAAACTCACACAGGGGCTTGCCACACGATTGGAAGATGATGAAGGGAGAGCCCATCGAAATAGCCTGAGATTTGTGAGTTTCCCTGAGGGATGTGAAGGTACCGACATGGGCGCATTCCTATGAAAATGGCTCAAGACTTGGATTCCATCTGAAAATCTGTCCTTCTGCTTTGTCATTGAGCACGCCCACAGAGGTCTTACCGCAAACCTCCTCCAGGCACTAGACCACAGCCGGTCATAGCCCGCATATTCAATTGTCACGACCGGGATACCATACTGCAGCAAGCCAGGACACAAAAGAAACCCTCATCTTCAACTCATCAACCGGAGACCCATGCCTCCATCAGAGCAACAAGAAAGACAAGCGAAGACACCGATCAAAATCATCATGGAGCTCCAGATCTGAGCCACAACAGGCTGTGATTATACCTACCAGTAAAGATACTAATCATACAGGCACCAAAATAGGCTACCACACCTGAACGGACCACCTCATGTTCCTGGGACAGTTGCCAGGGATGGGATGTTATGGGAACCATTGGACAGATTCAGCCCTCACCCCTTGTTAAGGTGGGAGCTGCTTACTCTCCGCAACAGATGCTTCAATGTTTTTTGAGGTATTAGGGTGGGACTGTGAGGGAGTGGGATTGGGATGGAGGATTCAGTTACAGGTTCTGTTTTACACACTTGTTACACTGCGCACTCAATGCATTGACCCTATGAGGCCTTCGACAGATATACCCCCAATTACTCAGACGAGGTGCGGTCCTTAAAGAAGCGAAATGCACAGGCGCTGATATCCTGCTCCTACAAGAGACCCACCTGATGGGGACTAAAGCCCCATGTCTAGCCCGCTTTGGATTTATGCATATTTTCCATTCTGGCTTTGTAAGTGGCTCCAGAGGAGTCGCCATATTAATCCACCGAAGAATCCCCTTCATGCATACTTGCACATGGGCTGATACACTAGGCAGATACCTATTCGTTCAAGGAATGATAGGTGGAGAGCCCATAGTGGGTAGCGTATACTCAACCTGCCCCTAAACCAAACATTTATCAAAACCAATATTGACCCTTGGGGATCGATACCCGACACCCTTGCATTGATTGAGGGAGATTAGAACGATGTCATTCATCCAGAACAGGACAGATGGTGCCACACTCTACACTTAGGAAATCTCGCCTGGGGCCCATGGTAGAGATGTTGGGTTGGACAGACTCATGGAGGACCCTACAGCCCACAACTGTAGGCTTCACATACTTCTCAGCCATCCATGGCACGTTCTCCAGACTAGATTACATCTTCATTACCAGCGAACACACCCATAGATTAGTAGATGCAGAAATCCTGCCTAGAGGCCTATCTGACCATTCCCCCGTAAGGCTACGATTCTAAATCATCCCCAAACGATTCCCGTTCCGTTGGCAACTCTCGCCCTGGCAAATGCACAACCCTCTATATAAAACCAGGCTACATAAAGCCCTACTAGATTACTTCTCATTTAATGAAGCAATGACATGCTCTGCCACAATACTTTGGTAAGCAATGAAACCGACCATTCAGGGATTCGACATTAGTCACTGCACAGCAGCGAGGCGTCAGAAAAGGCTGACTTTAATACAAATAGAAGCACAGATCATAGACACTGAGAGACGCTGTAGGGAGCAGGATGGTAACAGCACTCATAGGCAATTGGGCATTCTGCAACAACGATATCAAAGGGAACTGCTAGATGAGGCCAAACATGCATGGCAGGCTACACAAAGTAGGATATACCAATGGGGGACAAATCAGGGAAACTCCCACATAGACGCACCGACGAAATACTCACCAACCCAACAGAGATAGCCCACTACTTTCCCGAATTCTATCAAACCCTATATACTGAACATGAAGTCCTAACGGAATCCCAGATAGAAGACTTTTTTCGAGACATACCACCAAGACATTGTCTGACACAGCACGCAAATCACTAGAAACCCCTATCATGCTCGAAGTATTAACCTCAGCCGTTTCAGAAATGACACCCAGGAAAATACCAGGACCCAACGGATTCCCATGCAAATTTTTCAAAGCATTCACGTCTATACTGGGACCTCGATACCTAGCTACCATCGGTGAGGCCCTCAAAAATAAGTGTATGCCTCCTGATTGGAGACACGCCACAATTGTGGTCTTTCTCAAGCCAGAGCGCCCGCCTGAACTTTGCTCATCCTATAGACCAATCTCACTTTTAAATCTCGAAGCTAAGCTGCTGGCAAAGGTGCTGGCAAATAGACTGATACCACATCTCCGGGATCTGATCCATCCAGATCAGGCCGGCTTTATGCCGCAAAGAGCGACACCGGCATAATATGCATCAAGCTCACAACACCATCACCGCAGTCGATCGTTTAGACAGACCAGCGGCTCTACTTCTCGTAGATATTGACAAGGCCTTTGACTCCGTCAGCTGGATGTACATGTTCATACTGTTGAAACATCTGAACATGGCCCCCCAGTTCATAGCTTACGTGAAACTATTATATACAGCCCTCATGGATTCCATTAGGGTGGCTGGTGCAGTATCGACCCAATTCTTGATCGGATGAGGGACCAGACAGGGATGCCCCCTCTCTCCCCTTCTATTTGCTCTCGCCATAGAACCTCTGGCTACCTGGGTGAGACGAGATGCGGTATTGCGAGGCTTTGAATGGACACTAGAGCTATCCGATCGCATAGCATTATATGCGGACGATGTCACATTCTTTCTCAGCGACCCTCATAGATCTGGTCCCAGAATTCTTCAGATAATGCATATTTTTGGAGAGACATCCGGCTTATAGATGAACAAACTGAAATCGTCGGTCTGGGCATTAAGAGGGACCTTGGGGAGCGGTCGGTGGGCAGAAGATCTTACACAAGTCACACATGGCTTCACTTATCTGGGAGTATTCCTATTGGTACGAAGCAGAACGGTATGCAGTTCCTAGTGAACACTATAGGTTGACGTATGGTTAGTGTGTAGTGAGTAACACACTAAGAGCAGGAGAACATTTCCTCCTTTCGGAAAAGAGACCCTCACACACCCCCCATCAGTGGGGTGTCTTGCTTCATCATCGGGTCTGCTCCTTATCGGGTCGGCGCTGCAATACCCGATCGGCGCCCTTAACGGGGCCTTTTGGCGGAGATCTTTATTTCCTTTTGCCGTAAGGTGCCGTGCGTGTGAGGGCCCTAGTGAGTGTAGATGTAGTGAGTGTAGAAGTGAGGTTAAAACAGAAGGAAGTGGTCCACCCAAAACTACTTTAATGATCGTGGCCACTCTCCTGATTAAAAACGTGAAAGTTGCGCACCCCTGTTATAAGGTCACAAATCTGTTTCGTGGACAAGAAACGTAGGAACAATAACAGACCGATTCAAAGCCGAGGTGAAGTCATGGTCTAATCACCCATGGTCATTCTACGGAAGATCAGCCATCTTCAAGTTGGTCTCCTTACCCCACCTACTGTATCAACTACAATCCCACCTCTACCCAATTCCATTGCCCTGGTTCTGTCAAGTCAACGCAACACTAGGCCACTTCTTATGGGGGGGCAGCACCGCCCAAGTTGCTCTTCGCAAATGCTTCCAATCCACATGTTGCGGTGGTATAGCAGCCGCCGACATACAATCATACCATGCAGCAGCACACCTACAGATCCTGAATGAATGGTGGTACGGGCCCAGAGATGACCCCGCATATAGAGTGGAACAATGGATAATGGGTGAACCCTCCCTACACACAGTTCTTTACAACAGATCAGACCCAAAAGGCCTTCCTCCTGCAACGCCGGTAGTAATCCTGACCTGGAGACATTCCCTCAGCCAGATGGGTTGGTGGGGCCGCATTACAAGAGAGACTCCAATATGGCGAAACCACTTACTCCCTCAAGTAGCAGACCTTCAGGGATTCATAGGCTGGGATCCAATCAGAATTTCAACCCTGGGTGATGTAATGAAGGGACATGTCCTTAAATCCTTCCATGACCTCCAAAAAGAATTTTCTATGCCCCACAAGCAATTTTATAAGTGTCTACAACTCAGACATGCCTTACACCCGTATATTGGCGACCTAACCAATCTTCCTGAATTCAGCCCACTAGAGGGCAAACTTCTGATGGGCGACTTTGGAGATCACAAAATATCACAAATCTACCAATTCTTGATTACTAACAACCCCACTACCCTAGATACCCTAAGAGCAACATGGACAACCAATCTGGGACCAATCGATAATGAAGACTGGGCAGAAGCACTCCAGTCACCAAGAGAAGCTGCGATATCTGCCCGACTTCGACTTATACAATTCAAATATCTCCTCAGGGTGTACTATACCTGACATAAATTATGGAGGGCAGGATTGATCACGTCCCCACAATGCTAACGGTGTCAACTAGACAAAGGCACACTCATACATATGATCTGGTCATGCACAGCCCTAGATCACTTCTGGAGAAGTGTTTTGAATTGCCTGACCGAGATGTTGGCATGGGACCTCCATAGATCCCCAAAGCTCACACTCTTACACTGCACAGAAGGAATCAGGGGAAACAGATATAAAAGACACTTGCTGTTTTTAGGCCTCACACTAGCAAAATGGGATATCGCCTGACAATGGCAGGCCGATTCCACACCCCACATTGCAGCCGGGAAAAAAGGTATGGATTTTAATATGGAGCTGGAACTCCCAGTCTTTATCGCATGTGGATGCCCACAGAAACACACCTAAATATGGCAAATATGGGCTAGCTACAGAGGCCTACCCCTTGAGTCACACACCACAGTAGATCGTCGATTAGACAAAGAAATAAAGTCATATGGGCATGAATAGCACAATTGTAAACCAGTGACGACCCATAAATAATGGGGGTGACCTGAGAGACCAAGACACAGAATGTAATTTTGAGATGCGCAAAGTTTTATATAGTTTTGTTATCTTCTTTATTGCATTCCTAATTACATATTACATTTATAGCAGATGGGACAAGTGGTATCATTGTAACATCCTAAATTTGAAATGTATGCCTCATACAGCCCAGATCCTCATGGTCTGCAAATTACAAATGCTAATACAATCTGTTGTCAGAAAAAAAAACAGACCAACTTGTAATGACGACCTAATTGTTCTCTGTTAGGATGGAGTAGTTTTCCTAAAATGCAAGTTGAGGTCATTAGTATGTAAGTGTAAATGACTAGTCATTCCAGAGAAGGAATAGAATGCCACTACTGTGTTGGACATAGTTTATGTGTGTGATTCTTTTGTGTGAGAGTAGTACTGATAGGCAAAATTGTTTAGAGCATTACTACTGGGTGGTAGAGCATCTTCATAACAGAACCATCTAGGTACTTCAATGAACAGCTTCTTGAAAACCGTTTCTAAGTCACCAAAAACCTTTGTAGAATAAACTGGGCCTCAAATATACAAATGTCCGATTACCTGTTTCACCAAATGAATCTACATGGTGTTCTAAGAATCTCTCTGGCACTGCTTTTTAATCAGTGGCATACCTGGGGGGTTGTCTGCCACGGGCGTCACTTTTTTGGGAGCGGCAGTGAGCCGCGAGCACAAGGTAAGTTTTATGTTCCCTTGTCAGTGTCGCTAACCGCCCCCGCTCATTGTCGTCTGTCGCCTCACCCCTCTCATCGTCTTTTGCTAACACTCCCCCCCCCTGCTCTACCCGGCACTGGGTGGCAAACTAACCGATCTCCCCGGGCGTCCAAAGCTCTAGCTACACCACTGTTTTTAATGTGTCTTTCCCTTCCCCCTTTTCCTCACTGCAGGATGACCCTTCAACCTTGGGACCTATCTCTAAAATAAAACCATATCTCTTCTGTGTTTGATATTAAGCAGCAGGCTGTTGCCAGTGAACTCAAGATGTGGGAACAGTCACTGCTCTTAGATGCTTCATGGGAAGTCAGGATTCCTCTATATTGTTTAATGTATTCCTTTTAAAAGACAGTATACCCTCTTATTGTGTGAAATGCCTCTTCTCACGCTTGACTTCCACTGAAGGTTGGGTTAAGATGAATGGAAACAGGGAGTACTGTGGAGCGGACAGTCGAGCATCAGGTTTCCAAGGAAAGTGTAGCAGCTGTGATCATAAGCCACATCACACTGGACCGGTATGTGCATGTCAGTGTGTTCATTTTTGCGAATGCACAGAAGCATACCTTGGTTGAATTGGTGTTGACCTCCATCCTCTTTTGCTAGATCTAAGTCAAGGTTGGTTTATTATCCTTGTGCCTCTAAATGGGTCTTGCCCAGGGCCTGGATCTACAGCTCTGTCTTTCCCAATCTCTGATAGGACTGTGAAGTTTTACCATATTTTATGAGTTGTTCTCAATACTTTTCTCCATTTTGCTACCCCCCTAGGGTGAGCACCATCCTTCAGGTCATTATAGACACTGTCTCCACTCCTGGGCGTCTGTGTGCTAGACTAATGCATTCTGAGTGTTGTAGTCTTGTTTTTAACCATTGAACTAATTAGTCTAACACACCTGAAATCAATGATTTGTCAGTGAAAAGCTCAGGACTGAAGACAGTGTACATAATGATGTGGAATGAGGTGGTCACCCTGTTCCCTCCCCCTGTTTCTTTAAGCTACTTGTCAGTCAGTAACCTGGTGAAATACTATTAAGGTTTGCTCCTTCTATGTCTCATTTATCAAAATGTAAAGCATCAATTGTTGATTGTCAAACAAATCCAATCAAAAATAAAAAAATGTAAACATCAGGAGACCCAAATTATGTGCAGCAATCCTTTATATAGAAATTCTGTACTTAAGGATCTACAATAAGCAAAAGTTATGCTCTCTGAATAGGTGATCACACAGTGCAGGAATGTTCAGTGATACAAAAACAGTTGTGTGATCATAAAAAGGCAGTAGATAGTAAATAGATCATTGGTAGGGTTAATAGATCAAGTAATTAATTATAAACTGCAAATGAATCAGTTCCTTATGGGGTAGCAGCTCCCGATGGACCAACTTTTCAATTGCACTCTCTTTATGCTAGAGACTGTCAACGGCTTTTTGATTCATTGAGGGAAATTAAAGGGTCATCATTAGGACAAACAACATATTCATATTCAAAGCATGCAAGTAGATCCTAGACAGATAAAGTTAAATTTTAGCAACCAAAAATTCAAAAATAATTAATTTGGTAAAGGTCCCCTCGAATATTTGAGATTTTATAGTTACCCAAATTAATTGAGAAGAGCTGTCCCTGCTGGGGAGAACAATTGTCAAGAAATTCAAAAAGGTGGAGAAATTGGCTAGTGACCAAGAGTGATAGTGCAAAAAAGTGTGCACTCCATGCAACTTAGAAAATGAGGAACCATCTTGGTCCTGAATCTGCTGGAGGTAGTATGGCTGTAGGGTAACAAATCAAAATCAATTATGGCAGTTTTAATCAGGTTAAAGAAGTTAACAAAGAAAAATTGAGGCAACCACTTACCTTAGGCAGTTTGTGTTTAACTGATACCCAGTGGGTGAGTAACATAAGTCGCAGTCGGTGAGAAAGTGACATGGCAATGGTAAGTATTGCGGTTTCCTAATAGCTGGAAAGCAAGAAGGACAAGCATTGGCAAACCCAATAGGTCTCGTCTATGCAAGATCTGTCAGATTTGTCAATATTTTTTAATGCATGAATTACAGCAACACGACTGCTGTGAAGCATGGCTGAAAGTTACAATTTTATTTTATTTTTTATAAAAAGCTTTTCAGCCATGCTGCTGTACAGCAGGACGAAAAAAATGTATAAAGTCAAGAAATCTCACATAGGCAAGACATATTAGCTTTGCCAATGCTTGTTATCAGTTGAGGATATAATATTATCTTATGTTCTAGGCTAGTCATGACACTAGTTCTTTGTGTCCTATTTTCATATGGTTTGTAATGTTATTCAAAATCTTTATTTACGGCATAGGTTGCTGCCAATTATTCTCGCGATTATGTAGTTCACAGTGTTCATATACATTCAAATTTGCAGAGCGGCAGTTTAATAAATTCAGTGATACTCTCCATATTTGGTTTATTGGCCTCACTTTGTTTCATAATTGAAGATTGTTTGAATGAAATGTTGTTAAATTTTGGCAGCAATTATTCAAATATGGCTTTGGTTGCGATAATCATGAGCATAAATGTAATTGTCAGAACTTATTTGATACATGTACTGAAAGCCACTCCTGTGCAGTTTAAGTTGTTCACAGTGATCTGATAGGTTGATACATTGTAGCGGTTCAGTGCGTTTGATCCCGCTGCCTCAGTCAGAAGATTGCGATAAATTGTGCTTGCTGGCATACAATATTGATTAAGTTTCTCACTGCGGTTGTCACATTCGGAATAGTTAAGTTGTAGAAGTTCCTGGCCCAATTAGTTTTGAAACATTAATACTGCAATTAGTATAAACTTTGGCATACACAAGTGGCTAAGGCATAATCAGCTCCAATGACATGGATACAGTTTTGCTCACCATGGGAAGAGCTCCCTTGTGGTGGGATCCTCCGGTTCTGTCCTCCGGTGCTCGACCTGAGGAGAAGTATCTGTTTGTTCCTGTTTGAAATGCCGGGGGCTGCTGAAGTAAATCTCTCGATACAATGTGGTTCAAAGAGCAGCACACTCAACAGTTGGTGCCAGTGTGGGGGGTCCGACCTGTGCCCCAAATTTGCAATTGTAGAGCAAGCATACGCCACACTCTAGGAACTTCAATTCAAGGTTTTATTGCACAAGACAATTGCACCAATGCGTTTTGACAAAAACGGAGCTCGGAGCGAGTGAAAACAGGAGCGCTCATGTGAAGTGCTAAAAAAAAAAGAAAAATTGAGTTCCTAAAACCGTTTCTAAAATGGGAGCAGTGGATGGATAGTAGTAATTGGTCCTAGCTCTATGGTAGGGCTAAACACAGGAAGAGGTATGACGCATGCATGCCATGGACAAATGGAGAGAAAGAATATGAGAGCATCGATGGAGCCAGCAAATGGGACATTTATGGGTGGGCTGAAGCCCACATATTAAATACAACAGTCTCTTCGGGACAGCGCATGTGCTGTCTAGCCGAGACCTAAAAAAAGGAGGGGAGGGAATCATAAGCTGTATATGTATCAGTAAGGAAGCATTACACCTCCTTGCTGACCATGCACTATCTCGATCATAGTCTCTTTGCAGGGTTGTGTTGACATATGGTAAATTTGGAAACACATATAAAAGTAAACATTACAAAATGAAAAGTTGATTCGAGAGAATGTGGCCAATGTATAATTTCTGTGGCTCCTTCTAAATCTAAATTGATTTTTTTGTGTGTTTTCAGGTAGCCCATTTTGTTCTAATGATGGCATAAAAATCTTCAGAGGATCTGGTGCTTCATCTCTCTCTGCCCTTTGTGGTGATGTTATACCTGGAGCAGTCAGTTCACAGGGACCTCTGCGGCTCAATTTCTACAGTAATTCTGCAACGACTGCACATGGATTCATGGCACAGTACAAAGTCTTGCGTGAGTAGCACACTGTTGGCTTGACTTTCACTTACCCAACCAGCACAGCAAGCTGTCTTACATCTTTGAAGAAGTCTCAGTGGTCCGTTAGACTTTGCAGAGAATCATTCAAATTTCAGTGTTTATGACAAAGCGCATTTCCTTCCATAGACTTCAATTTTTGCAAGATTATGGTGGAAATTCTCACAACTAGCAGAGCGGGGGCACTTGATGATCAGTGCTGGTATAAATGATTGAGCCTGTCATATAAACTGACATTGTTCAATCAGCAACAACAACTTTGCTGCTTCTAGTTGAAGTACATATATCCACTTTCCTGTAGGGAAAACTATTGAGTTTGTGAAACATTTTGGGCCTCTCTAGTAGGTTGTCAGGCCCGGTAACTCTGGAGGAAAAAGGAAATGGGGATTGCAAGTGGGAGCTGAAGGGTCTCTTACAAACCAGGGCTCACCAGGAAAATTAATAATTCTGGGACCAATTCTGCTGTCAATTTCTTATTTCTCTCAAAAGTGTCATCTAGAGTAGAAAACTGCTAAACATATAACCAAATGAAAAAATTCTACAGACATTTTCACAAAGAGAAAGAGGATTTTTGGAACAACAAGCCATAGTCTTTCAATGGTGGTTAATTAAGATACATTTAGATCTATGTGAAGAATGTGTTCTCTGTGGAAAATCATTTAAATGTCAGTGTATATGCTTACTTTTTGAATGAATCACATAGAGGCAGGTACAGTTAAAGCATAAAGCATGGAGCAAAGGACTTCCAAGGTAAGGAATTTGCTACTACAGAAATGGAAAGCATTCATTTTTTCCAACATTTCAGCTGCTTACAAAATAGGCAATAAGGCAAACTAATTACTGTTAAGCCAGATTACATAATGATATCCCAGCAAGGCAGAAAGAAGCAAACAAAATATTTGATTCACTTATTTTAATGAAAGTATTCTTGGCAAAATCAAAACCAAGTAGTACAAAGCATTAAAAAATCTGAAATACTCAACAATATTCACTATCGAAGTATACACTAAGTAGTTAAGAACTGATGCAGTTTTGCTGACAATGATCAACAGAAATGTACAAAACACTAACATAAGACATCAGGTTTCTTGGCGCTCCGCTGCCATAGTGTAGCTGAATAGGTAGATTTTCTGTGCCTTTCTAAATGATATTAAGCTACTCTATGTTCTAAGAGAATTTGGAATCACAGTTTCACCCACTGAAGCTTACAAATATGACTTACTGGCATCCCTATCCCCAAATAATATGATTTTCCATAGTCTGAGCATGAATTATTTGCAGCATTAGCCACAATGCCTTTGCTGTCATTGGGTACAAATAGAAAAGAATACAAAATAGACTTAGTTGCAAAAATCAAATAAAGATCGCAGAGATTATGGAAGGCAATCTAGCTCTTTTTCAGTCAGAAAGCCAAGACTTTTACTTTTCTTTGCAGCGAGAGATGAGCTGCAAAGCTTCACCAGTGACAAGCACCAGGGATTGATTTTCGCAAACACAATTCACTCTGTTTTTGAAGGGTTAAGGTTGAGCACGTTATTGCCAGCCAAAATTTCACTTCCATAAGACAGCTAATGGACCGATTTCTCAAGTCATCATTCATCTTACTGGAGAATATAATCTGCACCTGCATATGATAGCATTTTAAAAATCAAATCTCTTAAGTATAGCTGCAAATAGTTTTATATATACTAAATAAAATATGCAATCGGTCTGATATATGCATAGCAAACACAAGGAGATGATGGACGGAGCGCTGAAACTTTTCAGACACTCACCCCCAGTCACAGATCTGGGTTGAATCCATCATCGTTCTTTAGCTCACTTTGCCACCTCAGTTCAGACCCAGCCACATGCAAATCAGTCTTGACCCTGTGCCTCATGGGAACAGTTCAGCCCGAACTGCCAAGCCAGGTCTTCCCTGAACCGGAAGCTGGACTGTTCCCATGAGGCACAGTGTCAGACTGATTTGCATATGGCCATATGGCGGAGTGAGCTAAAGAATGATGATGGATTAAACCCAGATCAGTTGACTGGGGGTGAGTGCTTGCAATGTTCAACACTCCGTCCATCATCCCCTTTGGTTTTGCATTGCTCGCCCTAAGTTGGCAGGGTATGCCCAGACGTGGGTCCCTTGCTCACTTTGCCACTGGATTCAAGATAGCCTGGCTGATGAGGGCTGTGAGCCCGAAACCGGTCCCAGGATGCTTGTTTCCGGTCCAGGGAAGACATGGCTTGGCAGTTCGGGCTGGACTGTTCCCATGAGGCACTCGGTCAGACTGATTTGCATATGGCCATGTCTGAACTGGGGTGGCGGAGTGAGCTAAAGAATGATGATGGATTAAACCCAGATCAGTTGACTGGGGGTGAGTGCTTGCAATGTTCAACACTCCGTCTATCATCCCCTTTGGTTTTGCATTGTTCGCCCTAAGTTGGCAGGGTATGCCCAGGCGTGGGTCCCTTGCTCACTTTGCCACTGGATTCAAGATAGCCTGGCTGATGAGGGCTGGGAGCCAAGACCGGTCCCAGGATGCTTGTTTCTGGTCCAGGGAAGACATGGCTTGGCAGTTCGGGCTGGACTGTTCCCATGAGGCACAGGGTCAGACTGATTTGCATATGGCCATGTCTGAACTGGGGTGGCGGAGTGAGCTAAAGAATGATGATGGATTAAACCCAGATCAGTTGACTGGGGGTGAGTGCTTGCAATGTTCAACACTCCGTCCATCATCCCCTTTGGTTTTGCATTGTTCGCCCTAAGTTGGCAGGGTATGCCCAGACGTGGGTCCCTTGCTCACTTTGCCACTGGATTCAAGATAGCCTGGCTGATGAGGGCTGTGAGCCCGAGACCGGTCTCAGGATGCTTGTTTCCGGTCCAGGGAAGACATGGCTTGGCAGTTCGGGCTGGACTGTTCCCATGAGGCACTCGGTCAGACTGATTTGCATATGGCCATGTCTGAACTGGGGTGGCGGAGTGAGCTAAAGAATGATGATGGATTAAACCCAGATCAGTTGACTGGGGGTGAGTGCTTGCAATGTTCAACACTCCGTCTATCATCCCCTTTGGTTTTGCATTGTTCGCCCTAAGTTGGCAGGGTATGCCCAGACGTGGGTCCCTTGCTCACTTTGCCACTGGATTCAAGATAGCCTGGCTGATGAGGGCTGGGAGCCCGAAACCGGTCCCAGGATGCTTGTTTCTGGTCCAGGGAAGACATGGCTTGGCAGTTCGGGCTGGACTGTTCCCATGAGGCACAGGGTCAGACTGATTTGCATATGGCCATGTCTGAACTGGGGTGGCGGAGTGAGCTAAAGAATGATGATGGATTAAACCCAGATCAGTTGACTGGGGGTGAGTGCTTGCAATGTTCAACACTCCGTCCATCATCCCCTTTGGTTTTGCATTGTTCGCCCTAAGTTGGCAGGGGTATGCCCAGACGTGGGTCCCTTGCTCACTTTGCCACTGGATTCAAGATAGCCTGGCTGATGAGGGCGGTGAGCCCGAAACCGGTCCCAGGATGCTTGTTTCCGGTCCAGGGAAGACATGGCATGGCAGTTCGGGCTGGACTGTTCCCATGAGGCACAGGGTCAGACTGATTTGCATATGGCCATGTCTGAACTGGGGTGGCGGAGTGAGCTAAAGAATGATGATGGATTAAACCCAGATCAGTTGACTGGGGGTGAGTGCTTGCAATGTTCAACACTCCGTCCATCATCCCCTTTGGTTTTGCATTGTTCGCCCTAAGTTGGCAGGGAATGCCCAGACGTGGGTCCCTTGCTCACTTTGCCACTGGATTCAAGATAGCCTGGCTGATGAGGGCTGTGAGCCCGAAACCGGTCCCAGGATGCTTGTTTCCGGTCCAGGGAAGACATGGCTTGGCAGTTCAGGCTGGACTGTTCCCATGAGGCACAGGGTCAGACTGATTTGCATATGGCCATGTCTGAACTGGGGTGGCGGAGTGAGCTAAAGAATGATGATGGATTAAACCCAGATCAGTTGACTGGGGGTGAGTTCTTGCAATGTTCAACACTCCGTCCATCATCCCCTTTGGTTTTGCACTGATATATGCATAACCTTACATCTTATTGTACGCATATGAGATTTATAAAGCAGTAAATTGACCATAGGTTTTCTTTTCTCCAAAAAGGAGAGAAATCAATTGAAAGCAGATCCTTCAATGCCAAATCCTTTGTCTGCTTAATAAGAATGAGATGGTCAACCATATCAAAGGTGGTGGAGAGATCAAGCATTATCATTCATGATTATCTTTGTCCATTTCAAATCTTATCATGTCAAACGCAAACTACTAATGTTGATTCTAGTGCCCTTCCTGTTCTAAATCCCATGTGGGTTTCAGTTAACAGATGATGCTCTTTCAGCAAGTTGGATTGTTATTATGTTAGATACTTTTCTCCCAACTTTGCAATAGCTAGAAAAAGTGAAATTGAATGATAATCACCAACTTCCATAGGGTCAAGATTAGACATATTTTATAGAGACTTTCCCACCAAAGTTTTCCATCTTTCCAGAACTAGTCCCTCAGAGAATGGAGTATTCAGAAAAGAAGTAGTAGCAGGAACCAGAACTTGAGATCGGCCATTCATAATCTTTGGCAAATGGACTTCGAAAGGTGAAACAGATTTTAATTCAATTAGACTTTTCTCCACCTCTAGTTCTGAAATGACTGTGAGGGTATCACCTAACAATTGTATCCCCTCTCCTTATCTTGAGCCTGTCTCATCCTGGACAACTCCATGACTCTTCTTCTTTTCAATATCTTTTTATATATCATATACCTTCTTTATAAAGAAAGAGGAGATTTATTCACAAAAGTACTTTGAAAAAGGGGCTTCCTCCGACAATCTGGATTAATTAACCTTCTAACAACTTGCAACAGTTTTCTCTAACAATTTACTGCATCATCGATTGTTTTACAAAAATATTTGGCCTTTGCAGCAAACAAGACTTTCTTATAATTTCTACAAGCTTCCTTGAATGAGATTCTTGCATTTTCCTTACCATTATTTTGCCACCTTCTTTCTTTCCAGTCTTACTTTGTTTTTCTTCTTTATTTCATTTGAAAACCAATAGTTATCCTGTGTTTCTTATTACATGTCCGACTTACAACCAGAACTGAAAAAATCAATGCTTTTTGCCAGACCATACAGGAATTTATCATCTAAAATGTTTACATTATTATGGGTGGTTAACTCCAGCAGTATCTAGAGCTATCTGCCACTTTAGCTAAACCAATCATTTTCCAGTCTCTACTAATCCCTGGGCAATGTGCAGGAGAATATGATATAGCAACATAATCTCCTTCCAGACCAAGCATGAGTCCCAACACATGAATGGGAACTACAAGTCACTTCATGAGGCAGAGATTTTCCATGTCTTGTAAACAATGAGGGCAACTTTATGTCCTGTCCATGTGGATGTTAAAATATCCCAAAACAATCAATTTACCACCCTTCATACACAGTACGGTTAACAATTCTAACAGCACTATATGATAAAGGAAGCTTTAGCTGATGGGGTTGGTAATCCAATAGCAGATGTATCATGTAATTATCTTAAATGTTCTACAGGAGTTGAATTAATGTTTTTAACAGGGTTTATATATCCAACCATGCTCCATTTTGAGTCCAAATTGTTAAGTCTTTATTATGCCCCATAGGGTTTTGATGCTGGAGGTTGAAGCGTCAAACAACCAATTTCTTTCGACCCCGGACTTTTGATATGTAATTACCTTACACCCACCATCAAGGTAAAATAATTTTATCTCTCTCTGAATTTAGATCATTTTCTGTGTAGATCTTATATCCTTCTTTAAAAACTATAGTCAATCCTCCACCATAGATCTCTTACCTGTTACTACATAAAATCAACTATCCTTGAGGGATGGCCATCTTTACATTTGGCCCTGAACAGCCCCATAATGAAGTTTCCATAAAAAAAAGACCTGATTCCAACCATTTTGAGTAAGTAGGCTATAGACTTTCCATTTGTGTTTCACTCTAGACCAAGAATGTATTATCATGTCTGCAAATTGACTGGGTGTCCCCAGAGCAAAGCCTACATCATTTACCTTCCTTAGATTTTCCAAGCTTAGGAATCCTTTATCAATACTTAGCATGCCCAAAACACTACAGCCATCATTTACCTTTCTTTAATCGTCAAAGCTAATGATTACACTTTTAGGTTCCCCATCCAGAGGGCAGTTATTTTAGATATTAGCTTACCTTAGTTTGATAAATGTTTCACTATCATAACAAATCCATCAGCATTCCCCACCAGTCAGTTCGGTCCTGGCACTGATGGGTGCAGATGGTCTTGCCTCATGTGTGCTTTTGGCGCCGCCAGCCCACCCACTCTGCAGGCCCATTGCTCTTAAACATATGACCCAAACACTAAAGTATGTTTCCTACTCTTTCCCAAGATGGTCTTGCCCTTTAATCAAAGCTCTGGTCTCCCGCTAACCTTCTTTTGAAATGGGGTATGCATACCTAGAGAAATCGCACCCCAGCCCTTCTAGTTTTTAGAATCCCAATTAGTCCACTACTTTAAAAGCAAATTACCACCTCTAAAAACAAGCAGAAATAAACAATAAAAATAGAGTTCAAAATTTTAAAAAAAATAATAAATTAGAGGATAAAGCAATACAATTTCATGGAGTTACCACAAGCCGCAAACAGAAAGAATCTCTCATCACCAATACTGTTCAACTATTTCATCAAAAATTCCAAAGCAGCAGCATATTTATGGTACTGTATGCTGTAGTGGGTGGAAGAAAAGTGCAAATTACATTATAAAAGACAGAGGAATGAAGAGGGCTGGTTAAAAGCCCGTATAAGTAAGTGAATTATACATTTAATATTAGGACTAGCAAGAGGCCGTGGCTAACGGAAATCACTGTAATATCCAGAGGTCATTTGGGGCCAGATGTACGACCAGTGTAAATTGCGAGTCGCAATTTGCGCTCGATTGCGAGTCGCAAATTGCGAGTCACAATTTACAATGTACAACAGTGTCAGAGACACTGATTGCGATTCCCAATGGGGTCGCA
This sequence comes from Calotriton arnoldi, assembly GCA_963921515.1. Lineage (NCBI taxonomy): Eukaryota > Metazoa > Chordata > Amphibia > Caudata > Salamandridae > Calotriton > Calotriton arnoldi. The sequence goes on from CAWUFW010003368.1 coordinate 1,274,585, forward strand.
AAATGCGAACCTCATGAATATTAATGAGGCACTCGCAATTTGCGACCCCATTGGGAATGGCTGGCCCTCCCAGGGATGGTGGCCTGCTGGGCTCAGCAGACCTCCATGTTTGGCACTGCTTTTAAATAAAGCCTTTATTTTTTTTAAATACAGCCCGTTTTTTCCTTAAAGGAAAACAAGATGCATTAAAAAAAAAAAAAATGAAACGTTTTTGTTTCATTTTTTAAGGGCAGGTAGTGGTCCCTGGGACCACTGCCTGCCCCCAAAAAATATTTTCCCCTGGATTTGCAAAGGGGAAGGGGTCCCCTGGGGACCCCTTCCCATTTGCGACTGCATTACCACCCTCTTGAAGAGGGCGGTAAATTGCAAGTGTTTTGTGACTGCAATTGCGGTCGCAAAACATTCGTACATGGCTTTTGAGTCGCTATTAGGAAGGGAGCGCCCCTTCCTAATAGCGAGTCGCAAAACACTATTTTGCGAGTCGCAAATTATTTGCGACTCGCAGAATTGTGTTGTACATGGCCCTATCAGATTTAGCATGCGCAAACGGGTCGCAATACATGTGGTACTGAATCTAGATATACCTTGATATTACTCTGATCAGTCCTAGTATCAGCCGTATATAAAGATTGATAATATCTCCTAAATGCATCTCTAATTAGGTCTGAGTTGGTGATCTGTCCTAGCACAAGGTCTTGTTCTCTCAAATTAAATTTGATGTTATTTGTTGCCTAGTGCGAACGGCCAGCTAGTGACCAATCTGTTCACTAAACTCATAGACTGTTTCTTTTTGAGTTATTGCTTTGCTCATTGCCTTATCCACCAGTACATCAGTGATGGCGGCCTTAGCTATCGCCACCCGTGTTGTCTCCAGATCCTGACCCTCTGCCACCGCCCTTACCAAAATCCTCCTCTGCCACCCCCAGATTATCCTGTAGTGACTTTTTCGTTTGCTTGGCACGTTTATTGAGGTTTAGAGAGTATCGCAGTGTTTCCCCCTAATGCTGGCCTTCATGGCATCCCACACTACCTCAATTGATGTACTCCCCACGTTATCCCCCAAAAACATGGGGATCCATTGTTTCATATGTGCAAAATATTTAGCATTTAATAGCAGTGATCTTTCAAATGTCCAGGGTCTTATGTTAGGGTTAGATAACTCCACTTTTACATCCAGTACCACCTGGTTATGATCTGAAAACACCCGTGGTAGCTTCTCTATATGGCATTTCGAGCTTAATGAGTTCGAAATAAACATATAATCCAGTTTAGCATTGGTCATGTGCGGGTTAGAAAAATAAGTATACCCTGGATCATTTGGCTTTAACAAATGCCAACAATCGATCAGCCATGGGTCTGACACAAATTTCTTAATGTCTGAAAGAGTTTAGGTTTCCTACCCATATACCTCCATCCTGTCTCCAGAGACCAATCACTGGGTAAGGTGATATTACAATCCCCACTCAAAATAGGTGGAAGAGGCCAATGGGCAAGTTCACTAGAAATGGTATCTAGCACACCAGGCTCGTCACAGTTAGAGCCATATAGAGTGCATAGTGTCAATTTCTTTCCTGCACTAAATTGATACTCCATGATTGCCCAACGTCCAAATTTATCCAAGCATGATCGTGTGAATTGAATCCCACCTCCTTTTGCCAATATCACCACACCCGAACCCTAGCCCCCTGTGTTGTTGCACTAATCACCCTAAATCCCAATGTTTTTAAAACATGAAGTTGTGACCCTTCGATATGTGTCTCTTGGAGGCAGATGATATTTGCACCAAGCGATTGTAACCCAGCCGCTACCTTCTGCCTTTTCTTAATGTCATTTAGGCCACAAATATTAATAGTTGCGACTCTAATTCTACCTATACAAGGTTGTACCATTAGCCTAATTCTGGGATCACATCTCTATACAACAATTCCAGTAACCCAAAAGCCCCATTCCTTCTACCTAATATGACAAAAGTAATAAATATACTGCATGAGACAAAAAACACTATTAAGCCTACTAAGCCTACCCCTTTCATCACCCGTCTGAGAGCCACTTCTCCCCACCCTCTACCACCCTCCCACCCACCACCATAACCTAGGCAACCAGGCTTATTCATGAGCCTGAAGGAGGACGTCTGGACCACTCCTCCTCTCCCTTCACCTCTCTCCCCCCTTTAACTAATGAAACCAACAAATATTGCGCTCCCAAAAAGAGCCATCACCAGCCACAGTCCAGCCCATTGCTAAATATGCTACATGCTTAAGATTTACCACCAAGGGACCCGGTTGAGATATCATCCAGAAGCTTCTGTGCTTGAATTTCAGAGGTAAAGCTGAAATTCTGACCCTGGTGGATAACTTTCAGCCTGGCTGGGTTCTGCAGAAATACCATAGCCCCTGCTGATTGAAATGGAGTTATTAGCTGTCTTAGCCGCCATCTCCTCTCAACAGTGGCGTGTGCAAAGTCAGGTTTGGCAAAGAAAGCAAATCCTTCAAAGCTTCTTTTAGCATTAGGTCTGGGCAGGTCATACACAGCCTGTCGTAGCAGAAAATTGCCAAAATATATCAGTATGGCACAAGGTAGCATTCTCTCACCAGATGACTGTCTTGGTGGTGATAAAGGAAATCGGTGATCACGTTGGACTTCCTTGTCCCAATCCCATGTGGAAAGCTCGGGTAGGGAGCCCTTCAGCATATTTATTACAAATTTCCATGTATCATTGCCCTCAGAGCCTTCGGGGACCCCTAGCAGCCTTAAATTATTGCAGCGCTGACGGTTCTCATAATCCTTGAGTTTCCACATGACATCTTTTAAGGTGCTCTCCTGAGATGTGACCTGGACCTTCAGAGTCTCAACTGTGCTTTCTAATACTTAAGTACGTGTTTCCACCATGTTCAGTCGTTCCAAAATGTCAGTACAGATTTTTCCCACCTTCCATACTGAACCTTGAAGTTTATTGGAAGCCAGCGGTGCCTGCCGGTTGTTGGTCTTGACATCATCCTGAAAGAATCGTAGGGACTGCAGAATCAGGGATAATGTGAGTTCAGCCGGCTTTCCTCCATTAGACTGAGCCGGCCCCCCTCAAAATCGCAGCTGATTGCTTCTATTTCCAATTTGCGTCTTCCGGGGGTAGCAGTTGTGTGGCTGAATAGTCCCAGCCCAATTCCTCCACTACCTCATTATCACCTTTTTTTCTTGCGAGTCTTTTTCTCGGATGCACGTTTGGATTTCTTAGAAATTGCGCCGTTCTCCTGTAGACTACTATTGCTTGAGGGCAAACCTCCGCCATCTCCATCACTGCTAACAAATAGGCTGGTATCTGATACCTCTGACTCTTCAGTCAGAGAGAAGAATTTTTCCAGCGCCTCCGGAGTCAAACAGCCTGTCTCCATGGTTTTCTTTTGGAGTTTGCTTCCGCTGGGTGCACATTGCCTATTCTTGCTTGTCACATTAAATGTCCTGATAGCCTGCTCATTGCTTAATATATCAATGATCACCTTGGGGGAGCAATTTTCCTCAATTATATTTGTTTCCACTGAACCGGAATGTAGGGGTATTTCCACTATGGTATTATTGCAATTCGCCAGTCATGGGGTCAAATTTCTACCAGGAGGTATCTCGGTTTCTTCTTTTTGTTTGCTGGGTGCTGCAATATGAGCTAGACTGCTCTCTGCCCTATTCAAATCGCCATTATCTCAACTTTCTTGCCTCTCCAACTCGGCCTTTTCCTCTACCCCGTATCTAGGGGCAAAAAGATATTCAGTATGGAGGGTTGTGATTTCCCTACCTCACCAGGTGCTTTCAGGCGTTGTGAATTTGCCTTTAGATAAAGCTCAGCTTTTTCATTTTCCGCCTTGTCCTCCTTACTGGCCGAGGGTCTCCTTTCCTGCCCTCTGTTTTGGGGTCTCCCCCCTCCCATCTTAGCTGCACGGAGGAGGTAGCTGACATCGCTGACACTGTTGTTCGTGGCTTCCCCTTCCCATGGGCGGCCATCGAAACTGACTCTGTCAGTAATCCAGCCCGCGACGCGTTTCTGTCTCCAGGCAACCACGGTGAGCGGAAGCAGCAGACGTGCTCGGCTCCTGCTGCTGCTGTCAGAAGAAGCCGTGCCAGAGCCTCCCAGCATCTGCAATCGAAGCTCCGTTCTCCCCCGCTGGAGCGCGTCCGACACCTGGCTTGCAAATCTGTCTGGGCGGGCCACTGAGGATCACCACAGACATCACCGGCCCCATCACATCCCCAGGGCATGGTCCGGTTCACCGCACGGAGAAATTCCAACCGGAGAGGAGAGAGGTGAGTGGTGGTGGTCTAACTCAGACGCCATCTTGCCGTACTCTAAAAGCCCTCATGACATCTGCGCATCCATTGAATTCCGTAATTTTGAAACAATGCTGAGACCCATCTTATGGCTGGTGGCAATGTACATAAAGTCCAGGCAACTGTCAACTCTTCTACAGATAGCAAACATTAGTGTATCACCATCCCCTCCTTTACATAGAATGAAAGTACCATAGTCGAACGCAACCAACGGGTTTCTGCAAAGCTCATGGAAAGAGCTCCAGCCATCTTCAGAGAACATCTAGTATTGCTGATGTTAAAGGAAGGATGGGTAGAAAAGAGTGGCCTCAATGCTCTCTCACATGAGGAACTGGTAACTCTAGATGTTCAAAGAGGAATGACATTGAACAAACAGATGCAATCATCCCATAGAAAATGTTGCAAAAACCCACAACGTCCAGGCCATCATAACACAGTTGTAAGGACCAATATGAACATTCAAAAGCTTCCACACTTAGTACAACATCTGGGTATCATTATTCAGAATGTTGCCACTTATACCAACCCTGCAATCTTTCCTTCCTGTATGACCACACAACCTAAATAAATACTGTTCATGGTTATTACCTGGTCAATGGGGAAAGAAGTTTCACAGTTCCACCAGAGCGCCAACCAAGGTAAAATTTGATAACTAATGAGTCCAACTCACTACAGAGAGATAATAATATTCAGGACCAATTAAATAGTAGAATAAATATTACCATTAAACATGTCCCTAATGTCACACACTGCACACCTTTGGTAGCCTGTTGGGGGCAACTGAGGTCAAAGATATAAAAACATTAAGCAGGGGGCCACAACACTATATGGAAACCAGATAATTATGGCAATAGGGAGCTATCTGAAATCTGAGTTGCAACAAAGGTTTGTGAAAGAAAGGTTTGCATTTCAACATGTTTATCAATCCTTCTCAGGGATGAAAATAACTGTAATCCCCATCCAACTTAGAGGGTACAAAATGGCAAACCATAAAAGCTATACTATAGAAGTAAGTTCAAGCAAAGATCATTATTCTTCCTCATTTGCCAGATTTCATGACTCCATACACACAGGCCATAGCTCGCAAGTTGGAATGACTTTGAAGCCCATGTCAACCCTAGTGTGTCAAGTGGGGATCAGACGGAAGTCATCTTTTCATTATTACTGAGTAACTCATGTTGATTTCTCATCTACTATGAACAATGTCTTTAGTTCACAATTTTGCCCTATCCCTTTCCTCAGGTTGGATTTTCACCTTGTAATGTATTATGCTTTTAGCAATTGTTCTACTTTGTGTTTTACTATAACCATTCTGTGTTCGGTATGCTACATTTATAAGTGACTCTAGTGCACCTATTTTTTTTTTCTAAGTTACCAAGTGAATCTTGAAACTTGAGTCACAGCTGCCTCCTATTACAACCAGGGGTAGTGGAAATGCATATATTTAAAAGTAATGTCTTCCCTTTTCATTGACTGTGTATGTTAGCACATATCAAACACAAGGAGACGATGGACGGAGTGCTGAAACTTTTCAAACACTCACCCCAGTCAAAGAACTGGGTTGAATTCATCATCGTTCTTTAGCTTACTTTGCCACCCCAGGTCTACCCAAACATATGCAAATCCGTCTTGACCCTATTCCTCATGGGAATAGTCCAGCCCGAACTGCCGAGCCAGGTCTTCCCTGGACCAGAAACAAACATCCTGGGAGCGGTTTTGGGTTAACACCCCTTATCAGCCAAGCTAGCTTGAATCCAGTAGCAAAGTGAGCAAGGGACCCACGTCTGGGCATACGCTGTCAACTTAGGGCAAACCCAAGGAGATGATGGATGGTGAACTGAAACTTTTCAAACACTCATCCCCCAGTCACAGATCTGGGTTGAATGCATCATCGTTCATTAGCTTAATCGCCACCCCAGGTCAGAACCAGCCATACGCAAATCAGTCTTGACCCTATTCTTCATGGGAATAGTCCAGCCCGAACTGCCAAGCCAGGTCTTCCCTGGACTGGAAACAAGCACCCTGGGACCGGTTTCAGGGTAACACCCCTCATCAGCCAGGCTAGCTTGAATCCAGTGGCAAAGTGAGCAAGGGACCCATGTCTGGCCATGCCCTGCCAACTTAGGGCAAACAAAGCAAACACAAGGAGGTGATGGACGGAGCTCTGAAACTTTTCAGACACTCACCCCCAGTCACAGATCTGGGTTGAATCCATCATCGTTCTTTAGCTCACTTCGCCACCCCAGGTCAGACCCAGCCACATGCAAATCAGTCTTGACCCTATTCCTGATGGGAATAGTCCAGCCCGAACTGCCAAGCCAGGTCTTCCCTGGACAAGAAACAAGCATCCTGGGACTGGTGTTGGGGTAACACCCCTCATCAGCCAGGCTAGCTTGAATCCAGGGGCAAAGTGAGCAAGGGACCCACGTCTGGGCATACCCTGCCAACTTAGGGCAAACAAAGCAGGGACAAAGAGATGATGGACAGAGCACTGCAACTTTTCAGACACTCACTTCCAGTCACAGATCTGGGTTGAATCCATCATCGTTATTTAGCTCACTTCGCCACCTCAGTTCAGACCCAGCCATATGCAAATCAGTCTTGACCCTATTCCTCATGGGAATAGTCCAGCCTGAACTGCCAAGCCAGGTCTTCCCTGGACAAGAAACAAGTATCCTGGGACTGGTGTTGGGGTAACACCCCTCATCAGCCAGGCTAGCTTGAATCCAGGGGCAAAGTGAGCAAGGGACCCACGTCTGGGCATGCCCTGCCAACTTAGAGCCAACAAAGCTAACACAAGGAGATGATGGACGGAGCACTGAAGCTTTTCAAACACCCACCCCCAGTCATAGATCTGGGTTGAATCCATCATTGTTCTTTAGCTCACTTCGCCACCCCAGGTCAGACCCAGCCACATGCAAATCAATCTTGCCCCTATTCCTGATGGGAATAGTCCAGCCCGAACTGCCAAGCCAGGTCTTCCCTGGACGGGAAACAAGCATCCTGGGACTGGTGTTGGGGTAACACCCCTCATCAGCCAGACTAGCTTGAAACCAGTGGCAAAGTGAGCAAGGGACCCACGTCTGGGCATACCCTGCCAACTTAGGGCAAATAAAGCAAGCACAAGGAGATGATGGACGGAGCACTGCAACTTTTCAGACACTCACCTCCAGTCACAGATCTGGGTGGAATCCATCATCGTTATTTAGCTCACTTCGCCACCCCAGGTCAGACCCAGCCATATGCAAATCAGTCTTGACCCTATTCCTCATGGGAATAGTCCAGCCTGAACTGCCAAGCCAGGTCTTCCCTTGGTGGGAAACAAGCATCCTGGGACTGGTTTTGGGGTAAGACCCCTCATCAGCCAGGCTAACTTGAATCCAGTGGCAAAGTGAGCAAGGAACCCACCTCTGGGCAAACCCTTCCAAGTTAGGGCAAACAAAGCAAACACAAGGAAAGAGGAACAGTGTCAAGACTGATTTGCATATGGCTGGGTCTGAACTGTGGTGGCGAAGTGAACTAAAGAACGATGCTGGATTCAACCCAGATCTGTGACTGGGTGTGAGTGTCTGAAAAGTTTCAGCGCTCCTTGTGTTTGCTTTGTTAGCACCGCTACTCCACCTTATCCCATTACATAAAGGTTGCACAACTAAGTAGCTTCTTTTGATAAATGTTTTATCACACATGGGGATTGATGATATGATTGTTTGGTTCAAATAGTTGTATAACTGTCCGCAAAAGAGGCACTTTCTTTCTTAGCTGTAACCATTGACATTATTGTATCAGCTGCTACTTAGGGGCCTCATGTACAAAAATATATTTGGTAAAAGTGGCCACAAACTGCGCACCAACGTTTACTAAATGCACTGGGATTTTGTGAAGCAACTTATGAACTAATAGTTCGGTTCGCAAAATACCAAATCGTACTGGGGTGAAATTCGAACTGCCTCATTAATATTAATAATGTAAGTCGCAAATTGCGACTTACTATGATCTCAAATTGCGACTTACTATGAGTCACTGCAGTCACAGAGATGGTGGCCAGCTGGGGTCAGCAGAGCACCATGATTGTGATTGTTTTCAAATAAGGTTTTTTACGAAAAAAATGCAACCTATTTCTTTAAAGGAAAATGAAATGCTTTAAAAATGTTTTTAAAGTTTTACAAACTTTTCTTAAGACTAGGCAGTGATACATGGGACCACTGCCTAGTTTAAAAAATGTTTTTTTGTCAACATTCACAAAAAGACGCATGCCCTTGGGGACCCCTCCCCATTTGCAAATGGGTTACCACCTCCTTTAAGGTGTCGGAAAAATATTAATATTTTGAGAACAGATTTGGGTTACAAAACATTAAAACAAACCATAAGTAATTGGTATTTGGAAGAGATGCCCTAAACCTGCCCATTCCAAATATCATTTCAATATGGTTATGTAAACCCATTTAATGATTCAGAAAACCTTTTTCCTAATCGTTAAACAGGCTTAGTATATTTGAAAAAGGGCTTTAGCATTCTCAAGCCCTCTGGATTAACAAATCAGTGGGTTGCAAATGTTAAAACTCTTTATACATCTGGCCCAAGATGTATTAACTGTATTTGATCAAATGGGATAACAGTGTTGGACTGCTTGATGATATAGTTGAATAGAAAATAATGAGAATCATATGTTTTCTGCTAAGAATAGTAGTTGATCTACCCACAATATGGCAAGGACCCCAAGCAAGGATGGTTTTCTAAAGAGGGCCGTCCTAGAAAGGGAACATTTTCTTGGACTCAAAGAAGCATGGGCTAAAATAAAGGAATTAACTTTAGAGACATATGCCATTATCATAGGCCACTGAGATGACAACAAAGTAGTCAGATATAATTTAGGAATAACATATTGCACTGATTCCAAACCAGACTTAAGGATGCCTTATCAATTGAGCTTGTTTAGTAGTGTAACAAGCTATATCCAAACCATGGTATCTTAGAATTGACATTGTGTAACAGATCCGACAAAATGCAGCAGTCAAACTTCATAAAATCAGCAGTGCAGAGACTTTTAAACAATGCAGGCAAACAAAAAGTCTGAAAAGCTGAAGATCCTGAATCCACGTTGGAAAGTGTCTACCTAAATATCTTCAGTATTGTACAACCTTTCTCTATTCAGAATTAAAAGAGACTCAAAATGAAGTGGGTGATGGGGGACACATCTCTAGTCTCCTCTTTATAGGATTGGGGTGGCGCTGGTAGTCTTCCTCCAGCGACTAGAGTGGTCCTGAATCAATGAAGATATTCTCTCCACCATATGGGATGGTGGGGGAAACTGACAGAGTGGACGCCGCTCTGGTGGATCTACCTGCTGCTGCAGGTGGCTGCACTGGAGGGTTTTCAGACATGGAACATAATAGAGATCTCTACTTTAGGTAATGTCGTGATGGAATGGACCTCTAGTTATTTCAGACACTACAGGTGGAGAACCAGCTCCATCATGGTCAGTTCCATTGCTTCCTTCAGCTCCGCCATGCTCTGACCCCATACATTGCGACCCTGTTTGACCTCCCTGAATTTAATACATTGGAGGTTAAACTTATTATGAGAGACCTGGGAGACCACAAGATTGCAAAAATATTCCAGACACTTACCTCTAACCACCAGGTGCATTCCTTGCTCTCCAGTGGCATGGAAGACCGATGTGGGGGTTCTGGAGAACGAGGATCAGACAGATGCTACAAGGGCGCCTCGGGCGACAGCCATTGCAGCCAGATTTATGCTACTCCTGTTTGAATATCCCCACAGGGTGTATTTCACACGCCATTAATTGTGGCAGATGGGAGTGATTGCCTCCTGACCTGTCTTCGATGGGGCATGGAAGATGGCACATTTTAGATACAATATGGGGCTGCCCAGCATTGGACCGGTTCTGGTGTGGGGTGACATCCTGTCTGGGCAAGGTCTTGTCCTGGTCGGTTCTGATGGACCCAAAACGTACTCTCCTTCATATTACTGACACACTGGGCGGTAATAGATACAAGCTGGCACTATTATTTCATCTGACCCTGGCAAAACGAGATATAGGAAGAGAGTGGAAGGCCATGGCCCGGCTTCTCTGGCTGGTTGGATAAAAAGGGAAGGACCACTGTATGGGGTTGGAGGTGGTGGTTTCCCACAGAAACACCCCAAGGTGTGGCAGGAGTGGGCAGATTATAGGTGCACTGTATTGGAAAATGTTTGTTCGATGCAACACATGGTAAATGATGAAATTTAAATGTTCATGGGGTGAGAGATGATTGGGAGGGTGCGGAACCAGTGATCTGATTATTATACTTGTTATGTATATTATTGCTAGAATGTGGATGGGGTATAGTGGTGCTGAGAGTGCAGGTATCTGCTTTTGTTTATGCCTTTCTTTCTTCTGCTTCTTTTATGTCTGTCGGCCTTCAGGGCCATATTTATTTTCTTAAATCAACCCAATTTGTTGTAAAAAAAAAAAAAAGACTCAAAACAGATATCAAGTCAGCAAACAAGTAGTGAAAAAAATCACCTGGCCAAATGGAAAGAAATGTCTAAAAACTTGTCAGTGGCATAAATCAGTGTTAGATGAGGACAATATGGCACGCAAGATCCATAGAAGGAATAACAGGAAAGCTGGTAAAAGAGCCAAATGACCTACATTGTCAATTTAATCAGCAATGCCCCAAATTAGTCAAGGGATATTTTAAACAGCCACCTGGAGATCGCTATCCTTGTTCCCCTAAAATGTCTCATGTGTGACCAAGTTATTTGAATACAAAATCAAAAACAAATCCAGGATGACTTTGCATACAACTCAGAACAACCACGTTATCCATCTATCAACTGGCTACCAGCACAACACATCTTGAGTTCCTTCAAACAAAAGACCAAGTGTGAGAAATTGAGTCTTTGTTTAAGGGAGTGAATACCCTCAACAACCACAATCCTTGCCAGAGCTAACCACAAAATGTCACTAAATTAACCTGTACTTAACCCTCTGATAGCTTGGCACAAACACATTCAGGCTTAACCCAGAGGCAAAGTATAAAGTAACAAATGTATTGCCAAGTTTCCCCTTATGTTGCCAATCCAAAGTCATAGCAGAGTGTGCATCACCCTTTTTAATTTCACCATCCCGGTGAGCCCAAGATGGAATTTTCAATTGTGTTTCAGCCTTTCTCTTAATTTCTCCACGTCGATCCTCAACTGAAATTGTAAAATCCTTTTCTACATTATGAAAGAGCAAGTTAAATTATGTCTATGCACATATACTGTATCTCTGCTTTGTGTAGGATGGAACAATTCACCCATTGTATTCTTTATTTCAACATACTTGTCATAAAAGTTTCGCTCAAAGTGACCATGCAACAAGTACTGTACAACACTCACAGTGCAATGGAAATGTCCATGCTTTAAACACAGATCTAAAAACAATACCATAAAACTATTCACAAGGTTATTTAAAACGACGATCAATAAATATAGAAATTTAAATACTAAAAATAAACAATTTGATGTGTTAAGTTTAAATTCATATAAGTCACCCTTACTCAGGTGACAAAAGGTGCAAAACTAGCTAAAACCATTGTATACAATGAGTTGTCATTCACCCTCTGTGTTCTTTTCCTGATACCCCACATTTGACCTAGAAACTAAGTCACCGCACATGCAAACAGTGGTCTGGCATCAGACTTCAAGATTCGCAATGCTTCCTTATGGTTTTTAGTCCCCAACTGTTTGCAGATTGGACTCAGCCAGTTAGTTCTGGGTATCACTTCCATCGGGCAAGCAAACATTACCTGGGCTAGGGATTCCTTGGGGATTTTACAGCCAGGGCAACATCGTGTTGCCACTAAATCGCTATTCCATTTGCCTGTAAAGTCGAGCAAAGGCAAGGTGCCAAATTTGAACTGGATATATAGTTTCCTATTTTTCAGTGTTAGTATGAAGTGTAGGTAACCCTCCAAGGACCGGTCTAATTTGTGGGCCATAAAATCTAGAGTAAGCTTCTCTCTGGATCCACTACCAAGCTCACCTTGCACGACCCACTCCCAATAGAATTCTTTTACTTGATTTTTCCGAGGGAGCAAAGAGGGATCATTTTCTTCCCAGATATCCCCTAGCCCAATGTCGGATAGCAGGCTCTTCACATTACCTAGCCAATTGACTTTGTCGAATCTATCCATACAACTTACATCCTCTGAAGCACGGGCATAAGGAGATAGTTCGGGTGTGGACTTAATCCTCAGCCAGAACAACAGAGGACGCAGCTTGGCTTTTGCGGCAATGGAGTGCCTTTCCATGTCCAGCATAAGGGGGTGAAGTGGGGTGCTCTTGGACAACATCCCTAGGCTCCTAAGGAATTTGTGTTCTGAGCCAGTGACCTCCTCCATTCGCTCAAAACCCCACAGTTATGACCCATACATCACAAGCTCACTACTTTGAGGTCATAGACTTGCAGAGCAGCTGCAACTGGCTTGCTAAATGAGGATCTGTGCTCTTTTGCCATTATTTCAGCCATTCGTGTATCTGGTACAAAATTTAGATTTTTCTTAATAGGTGTTTCCGAAAAGATCAAATCATAATTTGAGTAATAATATTGTAAATTGCCCTTTGCAATAGAATAAACTGGTTAGAGCACTACAAGAAATACCATAAGTGAGAGGTAAGTGATGGTAAGTCACTCCCTCTGATACTGAGGTAAGTAGTTGCATGCATACATAACACTCCCTAGCATCCATAGTGTTCACATACTTATAGAGATGTTTAGTAAAGACTTTTGAAGAAAAATCGTTAAAAGATTGATCATGGTGTAAAATCTTATCAGTTAGGTCATTAGTTACAATTCCATCATTCTTTTCTTCCAATGGTTTAGTAACAGGGGTAGGGTTAATGCCATGCTTCACATAGACATAATGAGGAAGGTTTAGAATAATAAGTAACAATAAGATAATTATAGAAAAAGCAGCTAAAAGCAAGCACATATGCGTTTATGTTTTAATTATACCGGGTTTGGATTTTCCATCTCTCCAGAAAAGGAACTCATGTTTCCAGTTGAATTTTGGGAATGCTTTGTAACGCAGGATTTTGCAGCAAGTATATATTCAAGCTCGGGAAAACAAGTTTTTTTTTCTTCTCCCACTGTCGCAGTTTACAAGTTTCAACAGTTTGGCATAATCCGGTGTATTTTGTCTCTTCAGTTATTCATAAGCCATTTTCCTTGTATTCTTCTGCTTTGTAAAAATGTCTCTTATAATAGTTCCTCAAGGTGGTGTTTGTGAGATCCGATTCTTGAAGCAAAAAGCATGATATGCTCTCCCCCAGTCATTTGCATATCTGTGACTTGGTACTTTAGCCCTTTTCGATTTTCTCACTGTAGTCTCATCATCGTCTGCGTCACTTTGTTCAGTTTGACTTGAGACTTCGATTACAGTTGGAGGTATTTTGCCTTCTGCCAAGACTTGCCTCAATCTGCCAGTTCTTCTGGGCCAATGGTCTCCACTTATCACTCGCTTTTCGTTGGCACTGTTCACAACAGTAGGATCAACACTTCGCCTAGTCAGGCCCTCTCCACCTGACCCTTGTTACCTACAGGGACTGACTCCCTCGGACTCTTATTTAAACCAGTGCTTCAAGACCCAGTGGCTGGTGCCCCCTCTACTCTGTGACTGACCTGAGTTGAACGTCTCACTGTGAACCCTGGCACATCCACTGCAGGTACCGCATTTTCAAGGGGACATGGGACTTGCCGAGTATAGGCAGCATGCACCCAATTAGGCAGACCACAACATTTGACAGCAGTTGTGGTAACAAGAATCACTTGATACAGCCTACGCCGACTAGGCTCCAAACATGTTTTGCGCATGTGCTACTTGACTAGTACCGAGTCTCTGTGGCACAGGTCATGGCTCTGCTCCTGTTGTGGTGAATTGGCAGCTTCCCCAACCTTGTGAGACACAGAACGGACCACAACCGCCAATCCTTTACAGTAATTGAGTACCAAACCATCAGTTATAGTCACTAGCTGATTGGCTGGGACTGTAGGCTGTCTCATAGCCCTCCCCATTATGATCTCATGTGGGGACCGTCCAGTTCTTCTGTTTGGGATACTTCTCAAACTCATCAACACCAAGGGTAAAGCATCTGGCCATTTCATAGACGTGGACGCACACACCTTTGCCAAACGGGACCTTAGTGTTCCATTTACTTGTTCGACCATTCCAAATGCCTCTGGTCGATATGCACAGTGTAACTTCTGTTCAATTTGTAAAGCTGCATAAAGCATTCGTATCACCTCATTATTGAAGTGTGTCTCTCTATCAGACTCCAAAGAGGTCAGAAATCCAGACCGTGGTATAAGCTCTCTAAGGAGTAGATTTGCTACAGTTAGACTGTCATTACGCCTGGTTGGATATGCCTCCACCCAACGAGAGAATAAGCACACAGTCACTAAAATGTATTTTAGTCCATTGCAAGGAGGGATCTCGATGAAGTCAAGCTGCATTCTATTAAAAGGTCCTCCTGATCTCCCTATGACTCATTGTCACTAGTGTTTTCTTTTCCACGTTTTGTTGTTGACATACTACACACCTCTGGGACAACACCTCTGCAACAGCTCTGAATCGGGGGTTGAACCTTGTCTGTCGGAAAAAGACTCATCATAGCATCTCTCCCAACATGCACAGGTCCATGGTAATTTCTTGCCATTGGTGACAACAAACTATCAGGCAAGACCGGTCTCCCATCTGTGTACACCCACACCTTTGCGTGCAACCTGCCTTGATCCACCCTTGTCTTTCGGTTTCTGAAACTTCTTCCTGTAATGCTTTTATTTCCTCCCATGTTTCCACAACTGAAAACATCAGCCTGTATTCTGCAACATCAGGTTGTTCTTTTAATAGATCCCCATTGAAGATGTAAGAATTTAGGGCGCAATAGCGTGCGGTCCCATCCGCATTGCAGTTGCCGACCGTCACATAATCATTTCCTTGTCGGTGGGCCGGGCACTTTACCACTGCAATTTGGGCTGGCAATTGTAATACAGCAGCAGCTTTTTCGCAATCTCTCCATTTCGGATGGGTGAACCCGAAGAGGTCATGAACTTGCACTGAGACCACAACTGCCCAAAATCATGGACAACTCCAAATCCATATTGGCTGTCCATGAAGATGATAACTCTCAATTGTTCAGTAATGCTGCAAGCCCTGGTCAATGTGACTAGCTTGGCTACCTGAGCCGAATACACTCCTTGCAACCACGATGCTTCCACCACTCCCACAACTGTTCAGATGGCATACGCAGCTCTCAGATTTCCTCCAGCATCTCTCAAACATGATCTGTCTACAAACAGCACATGATCTGACTCAGGCAATGGAGGTTTCGCACACAGCTCAGTCATATCCAAACAATCATGATCTGCTTCATAAATCTCAATTTCATTTCCTGGTAAGGGTATCAAAGTAGCCGGGTTTAAACTCGTGCATCTCACCAATGACACGTTCTCAGCACCCAATATCACCTGCTCATACTTTGTTAACCGGCTACTTGTGAGATGCTGCGTTCAAGTACGAGTAAGCAAAATCTCAACAGAATGTGGTACATACACTTTTACCAGATGACCCATCACAATGCTCTCACACTGCTCCAACCTCACACATGTGGCAGCAACTGCCTTTAGACATCCAGGCAATGCTGCAGCTACAGGATCTAATGTAGCTGAGAAGTATGATACAGGTCTGTGCGCAGTTCCATGCATCTGTGTTAGAACTGACAATGCACAGCCTTCACGCTCACTGCAAAACAGAGTAATGCTTTTGTTAAAGTCGGGCATTCCCAATGCTGGAGCTCGACACAGACTCTCTCGCAGTTCGTTAAAAATAGCGCATGCATTCATCACTCCATGGTACTGGATCTGGCTCATCCTTGTGCGTAGGCCTCTGAAGTGGCTTAGCAGTTAATAAATAATTTGGAATCCATTGGTGGCAATAGCCAACCATTCCCAGCAACATGCAAACTTCTTTTTGAGTTCTGGGTGGGTTCATCTGCAGTACGGCAGTAATCCGATCCTGTGACACCTTTCCGATTCCCTTCTCGATGTGATGTCCTAAGTAAAGGACCTCCCTCTTGCAAAATTGTATCTTTGTTGGTGACACCTTATGCCCACTCACTGCCAGATGATTTAGAAAGGCAATTGTGTCACATATGCAAGCCTCCTGAGTACCTGACGCTACCAATAAGTCGTCAATGTACTGTACCAGTACAGAGTGATTTGGCATTACCAATGACTCCAAATTCCTTTTCAATATTTGATTAAAATGGAAGGACTATCCGTATACCCTTGTGGAACTTGGCACCATGCCAAGACACGGTTTCCGAACCGAAATGGAAATAAAAGTTGGCAATCCGGGTGCAAAGGAATGGAAAAGAAGGTTTGACACAAATCAATGACAGAGAACCAGTCAGCTGCGTAAGGAATCTGATGCAATATCATGGCTGGATTTGGCATGTTTGGACAACATGGTATCACAATCTGGTTAATTTTGCGCAAATCCTGCACAATGCTATACTTTCCATTGGGTTTCTGAATTCCCATGATAGGTGAATTACATGGGCTTCCCATGATTTCTCTTAGGATTCCCTGTTCAATCAGTGACTCAATCAAAGGAGTTATACCTACGATGGTCTCAGGACTCAGATTATATGTTGGAGTTTGAGAAAATTCTGCATTTGGCTTCAGATTGATTCATTGGAGCTACTCCTTTGATCAGCCCAATATCCTTCCCTGTGAAATCCCAAACCTCTGGAAACAAAGTGTATCCCAATTCTAAATGTAAATTATTACGTGTTAGTAAAGGAAATAACTCTTCAACTCCTGTCCTTTGTTTTGACATTTTCAGTACAATATCCTCATCACTGGGGTGGAATTCTATTCCTTTCGAAGTACAATAGATGGAGCAATTCAATTTGCACTATAGGTCTTGACCTAAAAGGTTCACTGGGCTGGAACAAATTTGTGCAAATCCTCAAATGATCCAATTTGTACTGTAACAGGTTCTGGCACAGGCATTGACATTAATCGGTTTGAAACTCCTACAACTTGGATTCTTTCTCCAGAGAGGGGTAGGTTTGGAACTTCTGCTGTTCTCACAGTGGAATGGGTAGCACCAGTGTCAACCAGGAATGAAATGGGTGTTCCATTTACCTTGCCACCCACATAAGGACCACTCTGGTCTACCTCTAAGGATGCGCCAAGCACGCATTTCCCCTTCCCTCTCAGGCACTGTCATTGGGACAAATCAGAATAACTGTCTTCAATCTGTATTAGGTATTGTTGGGTCACATTTGAATTTGTATCAATTTGATCATTTGTATGAAATCCCATGTTTGCATTATACTTCTGTACTTGACCATTCAACTGGGGCTTAGGGGCTTGTGGCATAGTCAAATTTTAATTTTTCTGCCTTTGAGTCTGCTGATTCTGCATCATATTGCCTGCTTGGGCCTGTGTAATTTTACCTTGTGCTACCTGCCCATTCATCTGATTCAATGGGTTGAACCTACACTGGTGCTTCCAGTGCCCGAACTTGCAGCAAATATGACTTGGGTAAGTCTTTTTCAATATATCTATCGAAACCCCCTTCCTCGGCCTTGGGCCGTCACATTTTGTTGCTGTCCTCCTGCTACTCCTCGCATACCAGTATTCGCTTGGCCATTTCACTGTACTATAACAGAACAATCGGTACCAACTCCCATATAACCTTTCTTTGCTGCCTTCATCTGAGCCAACATCAATTTTTCTTTCAATCTTTTGTGCTTAGAATCCACTTCATCTCTGCAATACTTTGCATACCCAAGAATCTCATCTATGGGCTTGCTTTGCCAGCAAATCAAGTGCTGCTGTATCATTGCACTTATTTTGAGTCTTAATCCATACACAAATCGATGTACAAAATGTCCCATATCTTTTCCAGTCACATTTTCCATTCCACTATATTATTTAAATGCTTGCAGAAGTCTCTCATAATACGCATAAACTGTCTCTTTTAATTCTTGTGTTGCCCTGTCAATTGTTACCCAATCGGTCTCCTTTGGGGAATTTTTTCCTTTTAAATAAGTAATGACCTGATTATATTTTCTCATTACTTCAGGTGATGGTGCACCAGTTCTCAAATCTCTTTCAGGTTCTGTCTCTGGCCAATATACTGCGATCTTACACTCTGTCCACAAATCACTTGGTACCATGATGTCAAACAGAGTATCTATGGGGGTCATTAGGATGGCGGGCGGACTTGAGTCCGCCCGCCATCCTAGCAGTAACGGGACCGCCTGCCTGTCATGCGGTTGTCCCGCACCCCTATTTATGATGCGACCGCCACCGCGGCGGTCGCATCTGGCAATTTAACATTGCGGCGGGTGCTGCTGGCTGCAGCACCCGTCGCAATGTCAAATGGCCATGCTGTGCATTTCCATGCACAACGTGGCAGGCACCGCGCGGTGCCTGCCACCTTGTGCATGGAAATGGAGGGGGTACCTACCCCCCCAGTGCACAGCTGCCTCCCCCCAGAGGGGGCCCATGACGGGCCCCCCGAAGCCAGCCTCTGCCAGCCTTTCTATGGCGGTTCCACTGCCATGGAAAGGCTGGCTGACGCCAGCATTGGGATCGGGCTGGTGGTGCCTTCGAGACACCGCCCCCATAACCACGGCCTTATCCGCTCCGCCAGGCAATCGTTACGATTGCCTGTGGTGGATGCGTGGCGGGCAGGCTTTGCGCCCGCCATGCTTGCGGAACGATTTCCCCCACCATCCTGATCTGGCGGGGGGAAATGGGCATGCAGATGGCGGAGGGACCGCCACCGCCATTGTAATGAGCCCCTAAGTTCTTCAACAAAACCTTTGAAACCTTCACAAATCTCTCAACTTGCCTATACCATTCAACTGGCTTCTCTGTCAACTTCAGGAAATCATTTGTAAAGGACAATATATCTGGTCTAGTCCAAGGAAAATGAACATACCCCCCTCCTGGCACTTCTCTCATTGGAAATATTTTCGTTTCCAAATTTTCAGTTTATTTTATTTTTTATTTTTTATTTTTATTTTAAAGGTTTTATATAGCGCTGGCTGGACCCAAGGGTATCAGAGCGCTTTACAAAGATCGCATGAGTAGATATGGAAATAACAAAAAATACAGTGAGGTAGCATTCAAGTTCAATTAAAACAATAGATGTCAACTCAATTAAAAGATCAGAATTACAGCAAATTGAGATGATCAGCAGCAAATCAAGAGAAGAGAGGTAGTCGTGGAGCAAGGGGGATAGAGAAGCGGGGGCAGGATGTAAGAGGGAGAGAGGCTGTGAGGGGGGTAGGGAAATACCAAGTACATCAAGCAGGGCCTATGAAAGGAGTTAGTGAGATAGAGGGCGAAGAAAAGTGAGAGGTGGAAAGGGGCTGGAGAGAGGGCGTCGGGAGGTCAGAAGGGGGAATCCTAAAACAGTAGGCGGCCGGGTTGGAGAATGTGCCCAGGGAAGGGGTTAGGGGCCCCAGAGTTTTTCGAGAAGGTGAAGTTTGAGGTCTTTTTTGAAGCTGAAGTAGGAGGGGTTGTAACGAAGTTCTTTAGGGAGTGCATTCCAGATGGTAGGCGCATTTCCAGAGAAGGAGCGTGATTGAGTAGATTTCTTGTTTAACAGAGGAGGGACAAGAACGAGTGAGTTTGAGCTCCTCAGTGTTCGAGAGCAGCCCGCTTTGAATAGTTTGTCTGCGAGGTACAGAGGGGTGTGTTGATGCAGGGCTTTCTGTGTAATGCAGGCGGTCTTGTAGGTAGATCTGCCTTCAATAGGGAGCCAGTTGAGGGCTTTAAGGGTAGGGGAGATGTGATCGAACCGTTTGAGGTCTGTAATGAGCATAGCAGCAAGGTTAAGAACAGATTTGATTGGGGTTAGGTGGATTTTAGGTGTTCCAGAGAGAATGGCGTTACCATAGTCGATTTTGGACAGGACTAGTGATTGGACAGCTGATCTAAAGTCATCAGCCGGGATGAAGGGTTTTAATTTCTTGAGGTGAAAGAGAGTGAAGAGAGCGCTTTTGGCCGAGTTTTTATGTGGGAGATGAGAGAGAGGTTCTGGTCAATGTTAATTCCGAGGGATTTAACTGAGTTGGATAAGGTGAGAGAGCAGTTGAGCGCTGTAAGGTCAGAGATCCAGGCTTGGATGGGGAGCGAGCAGTTTTTAGGGGAGAAAAGAATGATTTCAGTTTTTTTAGGGTTGAGTTTGAGGTGGTTGTAGTGGAACCAGGATTGGATCTTAGTCAAGGCGTCATTGAGGTGTAGCACGTCAGCGCGGGATTGAATCTTATGATAAAGTTGAGTGTCATCGGCGTAGAGGTGATAATTGATTCCCGCAGCTTAAGAATAAGGGTGAGGGGTTCCATAAAGAGGTTGAAAAGAGAGGGAGAGAGAATAGAGCCCTGTGGGACACCCAGTGAGATAGGCACAGGTTTAGAAAGGCAACCGTGAATTTTGATTTGCTGGGTTCTGTGTTGAAAGAAGGAGGAGAACCATTTAAGAACTGATCCGTTGAGGCCAAAACGATCTTTAAGAGTGTTGAGTAGCGTAGAGTGATTCACAGTGTCGAAAGCTGAAGAGAGATCAAGGAGAATGAGAAGGGAGGACTCGCCCTTGTCGAGGAGTGATGAATGTCGTCAATTATATTGAGCATGGTCGTTTCTGTACTACAGCCCTTTCTGAAACCTGATTGAAAAGAGTCCAACAGATTGAATGTGTCGATGTGTGAGTCTAGTTGGCGCAGGGCACATTTTTCAAGGGCTTTAGAGAGAAGAGGAAGGTTAGAGATTGGCCGAAGATTATTAAGGTCATTAGGGTCAGCAGCAGAATTTTTGAGGATGGGAGTGATTTGTCCGAGTTGTAGGGAGACCGGGACACAACCCGTGGCAAAGGAGGAGTTGATGATAGAGGTCCAGAACGGGGCAATGATGTGTTTTAAATCTTGGACAAGGTTGGCAGGAGCGGGTCTCTGGAGTGAGAGGAAGGTTTAAGTCTGGCAATGACGTTGAGGACTTCGAGCTCAGTAACTGGATGGAAGTGAAGCCAGGAAGCATTATTTTTATTTTTAAGTTTGGTGAGGTCGGATTCAGGAAGAGAGATGACTAGAGGCAGAGATGAGGGGTCAAGTGGGAGTGTTAAGAGGGCCGGAGGACTGGAGGAAGAGTCTTGGGGGTTGAGGGCGATGTGGAAGGGGTGTTAGGGCGAAGGAGTGATCAATTTTGGAGATTTTTTCAGAGAAGAAGTTAGCAATTTCTTCACATCTCTCAATAGTGACCGTCATCTTGGGGGGGCAGCGGAGGTTTGGTTTTTGATCATGCTGAATAGTTCCCTGGGTCTATTTTTGGCCCGGTCTAGCTGTGAGCGGAAGAAGGCGGCCTTGGTATTAAGGATATGCTTTTGTAATTGAACCTGGCGGATCTGAGTAGGGCGAGATTTGTGGGCGAAGGGTTTTGTCTCCAAATGCGTTCCGTCGACCTAAGGGCGCGCCTCTCATTGTTGAGATCTGTATTAAACCAGGATTTGGAGGAGGTGTTTTTCTGAAGTTTAAGTTTGGCTGGAGCAATTTGGTCAAGGACATCAGTGATGGATTTATTGAAGTGCTCAGTGAGGTCATTAGCATTTTGGGAAGGAGGAGGAAGTGGGAGTTGTGCTTTGACTTTATTCTCAAGTTCGCCCGGGGGAATAAGATGGAAGTTTCTAGTCAATTTCTTCTGTTTGAAGGTTTTGGGGGAGGGGGTAGCATAGTGTTCGAGATCGTGAAAAGGATGAGGTGATGGTCAGACCAGTCGATGGGAACGATGGAGGAAAGGGAGGCTAAATCAGGGCTTGTAATGATAGCGTCCAGCGTGGCTCCTTTTGAGTGAGTAGGCGCATGGCAGAGTTGTTTCAGGTCATTAATATCAAGTAGATCTGTAAGGAGGTTAATCATAGGATCATCCTTTTTGTTCCAATGGAGGTTAAAATCCCCGAGGAAGAGGTTTTTAGAGTTGGAAAGCGAGGATTGAGAGATAAGGTCGGCCAATTCTTCTACAAAGGGAAGTGAGTCAGTGGGGGGGTGGTAGATGTTGTGAAGGTGAATTGGTGGGGTACCATGGACTCGAAGTTCTGCTCCGAGGTATTCAAAGGTAGAATGAGCAGAGCTCTGCACAAGTGAGAGTTGAAGTTCATTTTTATAGATTATGGCAAGACCACCTCCGATTTTGTCAGGTCTATCTTTCCTGAGGATGGAGTAGCCAGGGGGGGAGAGCAGGTCAAGAATGGAAGAAGAGTGGTCATTGAGCCAAGTTTCAGTTAGGAAGGCGATGTCAATGTTTTCACAAAGGATAGTTTCCGAAATTTTGATCGCATGACACGCAGCAGAGCGGCAGTTAACCAGCATGCAGGTAAGGGGTTAAGGATTGGTTTTGGAAGGGGGGATAGTATGGATAGTGGTACGTTGCGGAGGCAGCCTGGGAGAGGCTGGGGAGGAAGGCATTCTGTTAGTTCCAAGGATCACAGGGATGGTTGCGAGAGGGACAGGAGGGTCCGTAATCAGGGAGATATGGGGGGAAGAGAGACTGGGGACACAGAGATCAGGAGAGGGGAGATGGCTTGAGGCGGGGGATGTACTATCTAAATCCTTGCAGAGGGGGTAGTTTTCCGTTGTTGTTGGGCTAAGTTGTTTATTTGGACAGGGCTCATGGAAATAGATTGGTTGGGGTGGTTGGAAATAGATTGGTTGGGAAGGTTAAGAGCAGAGAGGGAGTTGACGTAATTCCTGAGTGATGTGAGTTCAAACGACAGGTTGGCGAGATGGAGCTCGATGTTAAAGAGTGTCTGTGTTATAAGAGAGATAGGGACGGGGGCCGGGAAGTCAGGGGGAGAGGATCGTGTTCCGAGATAGTCTGGGCGGGCGGTCTGGGGTGGGGGCGGGGTGGGAGCCCAGGTGGAGGGTGGAGAGGGGTGATCCGGAAGATGGACGGAGGGAGGGGAGGGCGGAGAGAAAGGAGGTTCCCTGAAGCTCGTTGAGAGTCCAGGGGAGGTGAGGGTGCGTGGGGAGAGTGAGGCTGGAAGACGTCCAGGTTAAGGGGGAGAGGGTTGTTAGGAGCAGGAAAAATTGGAGTTGGTAGTTGGGCCGAAGGGAGATCGAGATTAAGGAGTTGGCAGGAAGGAGAAGAAGAAATGTGTGAGTTAGAGTAAGGTGGTAACGAATCAAGAGGAGATGGGAGAGTTTGAGTGTCAGAGGGGCTGTAGGAGACTCGGAAGGGGGACGGTGATTGACGTGGGAGGGAAATTGTGCGTCTGGTCTTCAGAGATATCTAATGTGGTAGGAATGCCGATGAGAGGAGGGGGGAAGTAAGAGAGCGAGAGGGAGGGAGGTTCGCCAGAGATTGGGAGGCTGGAGGGTTGGAGGAGATTTCGATAGAAGGAAGGATAAGGTGCTGTAGTGGTGTTCAAAGGTGGATAGATGATTTTCAGAGGCTTGAATGAGGATATTACCGGATTTGAAAATAGAGATGTCAATTTCGCCTTGAAAAGCAGGGGAAGGGGTGGTAGACAGTTTCAAGCCATATGGGATTTTGCATGATTTTGAGATGGGGAGGTGGTTGAGGAAGATACTTTTCCATTTGGAGGGGCGTTTGGAGTAAAAGATGTAGTTGGTTTTTATATTGGAAGTGAGACTGAGGTAGTTATCCACGAATAAGGTTTCTTGGTGCCGTATTAAAATTTGTGTTTAAAATTCTTCTTAGCATTTTTAGAGAGGTTAGGGGGTAACGGATGGTCCAAGAATTGGGGCCATGTCTAGTTATGGGTGAATCCGGAGAAACGAGGGGGTTAATGAGGGGAGTCATGTTAATCCTCAAGAACGGTCAGGGGAAAAAATAGAGGGGGGGAAAGAAAAGGGGCGTAGGGAGGAGGGGGAGTGAACCAGGGGGAAACAGGGGCGGGGAGACTCAAGTAGGCCTCCGGGAGGGCCAAGTTATGAGGGTGTGCGGTGGGGGCGATGTTCGCAGGGGGGAGAGCAAGACTGTTGCGGACAAGAAGAACTAAGCGGTATGCGAGGATGTGGGGGCGAAAGAACCAGTTAAAAGCCAGGACAAGAGAGGTGGGATGGGATAAGGAGGCATATGACAGTGTATTGTACTGGTTTGTCGAGTCGTAAGTAAAGATACATTCAGAACCATAGAGAGTTAAAATGAGGCAAAACTGTTAGGGGGTATAAAGAGTATAACATTGAATTACCATAAACATTCAAATATGTGGTTAGTAATTATATCCTGCAGTTGCTCTGGCTGCAAAATAAGAGATAATTTAGTGCCAAAAAGCATCTAGATGAGGTAGATCAGTAGGAGTGCATATAGAACATAGGAATAGTAATAAAATATAACATGGAGCTGCTCAGGCTAAATTACAATTACAATTACAGGATACAGTCATACATTAGATAATACTAATGATGTCCTGCCTCAGCTTAAGCTAGATTACAGAAATTGATCAAAGCATTAGCGAATCGACAAGAGGTAGAACTGTGTGGGTGCAGTACATGACACAATTTAGTGCAATAAGCATCGAAATGAGGTAGCTCAGTAAAAGTGCATATAGGACATAGGATAGGATAACATAGGATAGCAATAACATATGACATGCAGTTGCTCAGGCTGAATTACAATTACAAATTATAGAATACAGTCAAACATTAGATTAAAAATAATACTGCCCTGCCACAGTTTAGGCTAGATTGCGGGAAATGTTCAAAGCATTAGTGAATAGACGTGAGGTAGGGCTGATGGAGCGTAGGAATAGTAATAACCTGCAGCAATACCTGCAAAACTTCAATTACAAGGGAGATGCTCAGTTCTGTTCGATTGGCCTGGACTTTAGAAAGGACCCCATTCCAAGATGGCCGCCCTATGAGTGTGGAGGAGAAAGACCTTTTCTATTTCCTTCCCTGCTAAAGCCACAGTTCCAGGGGTAGGGGGCGTCGTCTCTGGGCCTGAGGAAGGGAAACAAAATGGTGGGCCAAACAACCATAACAAAAACAAAAACAAAATCAAAATGGGGCCAAGAGTTAGGACCCAAAAGTCAGGAACCAGGAGAATCCTCGATCTGGGTAGAGGAGGCAACAGCGGAGGGGAAACGCTGAGGGCCCAAGCATCTCGCGGATTCCGTGTGTGTCTCCCCCTCAGTCCCCGTCAGGGCCTCACCATCGCGTAGTGCCAAGCCTACCGACCTCCATGCGCTGAAGGGCCACTAAGACCTTGACTGTCCCGAGACAGATCGCGCAAAGCCATTCAGACTCAACCAGGAAGAAGCGGGGTGTCACGCCGCACTCAGCCGAGACCCGACAGTAAGTAAGGAGACGCTCCAGCAGCGTGGCAGCGAGGAAGTTTCAGTTTCCTCTTCGAACATTGGATACATTGGCATGGTTCACTTTTTCGTTTCCTTCTTTTTTGCCCATCTTTCCAACTCACCCCATTTCTTAAGTGTTGACAGTAATTCATTAATCTGTAATCTTTTTCGTGCCGGGTTCAAACTCTCCAGATCCTTGTCACTAAAATCTAGTCAATAGGCTTTTAGGTCTCGCCTGAGCCAGCGCTGCTCTGGCGAGACTTTTAGTAAGCGGGTTTTGGAAGTGCAAACAGTGGCTTTTGCTGCGGACTAGCCTGCGTTCACGCTCGCGTGCACGCGCGATCAGGCGCCATATGGCTTCCCTCGCCATCTGGACGCTCGCGTGAACGCAAGCTGGTCGCCAGCAAAAGCCACTGTCTGCACTCCCAAAAACCGCTTACTTTCACTTTCACGGCCGCGCGGCCGTGTCAGTTTCACGGCCGCGCGGCCATTGTTTCTCATGGCCTCAGTTTTGCCTCCCTCCAGTTTATGAAAATGGACCTGGTTCATGTCTCTGAGACATTTTTTTTGTCTTTTGTAAATAATTCAGCCTGAATCAGGGAGTGGCTGAAGTTTAGACCGGGTCCTGCTAGAAGGAGTTGAGCAGTTAATGTCACTCCTGGGTATATTTATCACATATCGCCCCTTTCCCACTGATGTTTGACCTCGGCTCTAATGTATTTTGTTTCTTTGCACATACATCTTAGGCTATGGAGCTGACCTTAGGAAGGGTTTGCTTTCTCAATCCAGTGCTCCCAGACTACGTATATTTGTGCGCCTGCCTTTGTTTTATTGTGATATAGGTAAAACTAACTGCATTTCCGTAACTAAACGTATTTACGTTTTATGGTGATGGGCTCAGTGCTGCTAAATTTCATTAAGAATCGGTGCTTAAGTACAATAACAATAAACGTATATCCCCAGCCGAATGAACGGGAACTACTGGAATCATTCTTTCTCCATTTTGATTCTTGATGACCTCTTTACCCTCTTTGAAGGCCCACCTTCAGGCATTGCGTGTTTGGCATGGAACTGCCAACATATGGGGTCATTCCAAAGACCTTGGCTAGAAACATGATGAATGCTCAACATTAAGTGCAGTAATGCCAGGATAGCAAAGATCATAGCATTCGCACCATTCCGTGTGCGAGACGTTGTTGCACATTAGCTCTTGAATCCTAGAGGTACCTGTACTCTTTTGTGGTTTGTATTGTTTTCTCAGCTTAGAATGTGGGTGCTGTTCTGCCTTGAATCAGTGTTCCCTTGAACTGTAATGTACCCCTGTTTGTAGAGCAAGCTCGGTGTGTTGTTAGATCTTGTGTAGTGGCTGCTTCTTTGAGGGATCAGGTTTAGCCTTCTGGAAGTGTCAGTCAGCCATTACAACCATTCTGGGCAGAAAGGAGCGAATATTCTGCAGAGCTGCTTTCTTGGGACTGAATAATCTGCGTTATGAGCGTCAGCTGCTTGGGACCATCCCAAGGGCTCTATCTCTGAAACCACTAATATGTGGTCGTGGTTCACAGTCTCTAAGGAGCCATAAAAGGGGGAATGGAGTAAACAGAGGGAGAATCCTGGACCGAGTTTCTTGTATCTGTATTAAAGTGGTAGTTGCGTTTAGCGTGAACATGGCTGTGGAAGCTATTGGTTATCACTCTTGTTTTATATAATAGGGGCTCAAGTTACAGAATCCCATCCATTGCCTGTTTGAAGCTCAGTGCACCACCCTCCTCTGAAACAAGACAGTCGGCTTGCAGATTAGTGCAATAGTAGGTTGCTTCTTTCTTTTCCTGCTGCTTCGCACTTGATGACACTAGAAGCCTTTGCTATTGATGACCGTGCTCTGGTGGTGCCCTGCTCATCTCTCCCTCTTTCTAGAAGACAAACTTGCTTTGATCAGATCATCAGTTTGTTCAGGTTTCATTCTTTTATTTAGCACGCAGAATAGATGTTAACTCTGCTTATTGTATTCCTGATATTGTAAGCGAAGGCAAGGGCGCAAAGGCACACTGTGATTTGCCCAGGTCTCATAATTTGGTCAATTGGGTAAGCCTAAATTAGAACTCTTATTTTTTCCTACTTAAACAATCCATGTGTTCTGTTTAGCAGAATTGCCTCTCAGCTCTGGCCTCCCCTCCCTTAATTATTTACACTAGGCATACAAGCTTCTTCACTTTTTTAATTTGCATACATAAACATAAAATTTATTTAGGTGTTTGTTGCACTGTTTTTACTTATTTATGGGGTTATAGCCATCTTCAATCTGTTCTCGCCATGCACTACCAGTTTCCAGATGGAGGTTTCTTAGTCATCACCTATTATTTTTCTGTGATGTTTTTCTATTCTTAGTAATTTCCTTCTTGTGAGGTTTTTATCACCTGCCTGGTTATCATACTTGCATGTGTTGGCATTTTCATGGTTTATTTCTTGGAGTTTGTTGCTGCGAATTGTTTGTTGTTTCCGTTTAGTAATCTCCTATGATCACTAGTTGTGTGGTCTAGTGTGCTGGATTGCTCTTGGGAATTTTTCGCATTTATATTCATGGTCACTTTCTTGATGTGTGCTACAAGCTTCGATTTGCGAGCTGTTGTGGTTGCCACATCCAGGTAGTTATCTGGACCCACCTATTGTCATCTGGAGGGCAGGATTTCTGAGTGTCCTGCCTGGTTTATGGAATGTCCTTTTCCTGCATTCTGGTTCCTACCATGCATAACATTGTTCAGCTTTAGGTGCAAGGTTAATTTTTGTTGTGTATGACATGGCTTCTTATTCATTGCATTTTTAAGTCCAGCATACAGTTAGCTATAGCTTTCTGCCTGCCTCATGTAATCAAAATATGTACAAATAAAAGTAAATATGTAAACACAGAGGAGCCTTGTCAACCCTCTTGATCAATTGGTCTGTTCAGTTGTTATTCGCATTGTGCTTCTACCAGCCACAGCATACAGTATGGGAGGGTGGGTCAGCCCATTTCAGATATTGTCTCTCTTACACTTTGAGTGAAGGCAGTTTTCCTAACTACATGTGCAGCCAGCGCTGCTGGGGCAATTTTTGTACTTTACCAATGTTATTTTTCTTTTTATTATTTTTTATTTATCCTTTTGTGTTTAAATAATGCATTCAGGTTACTATAATTTAAGACCAGTAGTACCTTTTATTTGCACCAATAAGAATCATACTTTCAGGTGTATTTTACTTCGTCCTATGTCTCGTGATCATTTCCCTCCTTTCATTTTCTCACACTATGTCCCTTAATTATTTTCCTCCTTTCATTTTCTCCACTGCTGGTGCACCGGTTTTTAAGTATGTTTGCATCAAAACCAATAAAGAATGTTGTAAAAAAATCATATTTTCTTGTTTTGTGCATTACATATACAAAGTAATTCTATACATATTCAAGAAACACCTGTTAGGAAGTATATATACTGTTATATTAAATATAATCCATGGTTATTTTTCGTATTAAGCTTTTTTGCAAGCACATGGCTGCCACTTTTAAGCAGCAATCTGTTTTCTTTTTCGTTTTCACAGGCAAATTAATTCTGAATATGGGGGCACATGATACCCATTCCCTCTATCTAGTTGACCATTTCACCTTCCGACCCTTACTCCCCAGGCCCTACACGACCTTAATCTTTGCACTGACAGTTTGTCAACACCCCGGGTTCTCCCTCAGACGTAGGGCAGGTGTCGGCTCTGGTGGTCACAGCGTCTTTTAAGTGGGGTGTGGGTCCGCACGGGGGTCTGCTATTTTTGAACGGGGCGAGGGATTCTGCGAGTCAGCTTTCCATGAAAGAAAGCCGCAGGGAGGGGGGCTCACACCTCACGGGCGAGTTAATGGCACCCCAAAACATTTGTCCCCCTGCTCTCACACCAGAAAACCATGTGGAAGGCTGTAAACGGCCTTCAAAGACCATCTTCACACCTCAGGCCATGCTTAGTGGGCCATTGCGGGGTGGGAGTGGTAGGGTCAGTTGCCAGTGCCTCCATACCAGCTGTCCTACCAGATTCTGGGGGATGAACTAACCGTATCTGTGTTCATAAAGTGTGCGAGATTGTGCACGCGCTGGCGCGCAGCAGCGTGTGGGGGCGTTGAAGAGTGGAGGTGCAATCAGTATGTATACGTCGGTGGTGTTGAGCGCCTTCTTCAGCGAAATGTATAACCTACAGGCAGCAGGTTATGTTTCCTGAAGCGTGGGCTCTCACTTTTAACTCTGAAGATACTATAAAGAGTGACGTAGTGTGGAGAAATAACACCAGCCATTGCTCAAGTACTAATAGGCAATTCAGTTTGTGATGTGTGCTTTATAAAAGACCCGCAGCATTTTTTAGGTCTCGGCCTGCACCAGCGCTTGCGCTGGTCTGGCCGAGAGTTTTAGTAAGCGGGTTTTGGAAGTGCAAACACTGGCTTTCGGCTGGCGACCAGCTTGAGTTCACGATGGCGTGCACGCGCAGCTGCCATCTGTTGTTTCCTATCTCTTCCTCATTTCCTCGTAATGGCTCATTAACTCTCTGGACTCTGATGTTTCAATCGCAGCAGCACCTCACATTACCAACTGAGGGCCCTGGACTACAGTCACATGAAAAACAACAGCGATTAGCATTGAAATGCAAGCTTTTTTTGTCTAGTTAGAAATATTGCTTCGGTGGGTTGATTTCACCTTATATCGCTATTTGTTTTATATTGGGAGTCACAGCCTAATTACCAGTATTTTTGTCTCTCACTGTTTTTTTAAATATTTATTCGCGCAAAGCACAAAGCTATATTTAAGGTTACTTTTTCCGCGTCACTTCTTCACTCTATTTAAACTCCACCCCCACTCTTATTGTCTCTCTCCTTCTCTCTCTCTCCCTCTCTAATTCTCTCTCTACTTAATTAACTCTCCCCTCTCTATCTTTTTTAGCCTTTCATTCTCTCTCACCCCTTTATCTGTTTCTCTTTCAAACTCCTTCATTCACTCTCTCTCCCCTTCTTTCTCTCTCTCTATCCCGCTCCACTCTTTATTCTATGTACACCCTTTCTCTCTCTCTCTTTCTCACTCACCACCCTCTCTAATTGGGCATTATATCTTCACTCTATCTCTCACTCGGCAACACCACAGCATCACTCAGCGCAACCACAGCATCAATCAGAGCCAGTACAGCATCACTCAGCACCAACACAACACCACTCAGCACCACCACAGCATCACTCAGCACCACCACTCAGCACCACCACTGCATCTCTCAGCACCACCACAGCACCACTCAGCACCACCACACCACCACTCAACACCACCACAGCATCACTCAGCATCACCACAGCATCACTCAGCATCACCACAGCATCACTCAGCACCACCACAGCATCACTCAGCACCACCACAGCATCACTCAGCACCACCACAGCATCACTCAGCACCACCACAGCATCACTCAGCACCACCACAGCACCACTCAGCACCACCACAGCATCACTCAGCACCACCACAGCACCACTCAGCACCACCACAGCACCACCACAGCACCACCACAGCATCACTCAGCATCACCACAGCATCACTCAGCACCACCACACCACCACTCAGCACCACCACAGCATCACTCAGCACAGCACCACCACAGCATCACTCAGCACCACCACAGCACCACTCAGCACCACCACAGCATCACTCAGCATCACCACAGCCCCACTCAGCCCCACCACAGCACAACCACAGCCCCACCACAGCATCACTCAGCACGACCACAGCATCACTCGGCACGACCACAGCATCACTCGGCACCACCACAGCACCACCCAGCACTACCCCAGCATTACTCAGCAGTACCACAGCATCACTGCACCACCACAGCATCACTCTGCACCACCACAGCATCACTCTGCACCACCACAGCATCACTCTGCACAACCACAGCATCACTCTGCACAACCACAGCATCACTCAGCACAACCACAGCATCACTCAGCACCACCACAGCATCACTCAGCACCACCACAGCATCACTCAGCACCACCACAGCATCACTCAGCACCACCACAGCACCACTCAGCACCACCACAGCATCACTCAGCATCACCACAGCATCACTCAGCACCACCACGGCACCACTCAGCACCACCACAGCACCACTCAGCACCACCACAGCATCACTAAGTACCACAACAGCATCACTAAGCACCACCACAGCATCACTCAGCACCACCACAGCATCACTCAGCACTACCACAGCATCACTCAGCATCACCACAGCATCACTCAGCACCACCACACCACCACTCAGCACCACCACAGCACCACCACAGCATCACTCAGCACCAGCACAGCACCACCACAGCATCACTCAGCACCACCACAGCACCACTCAGCACCACCACATCATCACTCAGCACCACCACACCACCACTCAGCACCACTAAGCACCACAACAGCATCACTAAGCACCACCACAACACCACTCAGCACCACCACAGCATCACTCAGCATGACCACAGCATCACAGCACCACCACAGCATCACAGCACCACTCAGCACCACCACAGCATCACTCAGCATCACCACAGCATCACTCAGCATCACCACAGCACCACCACACCACCACTCAGCACCACCACAGCACCACCCCAGCATCACTCAGCACCACCACAGCATCACTCAGCACCACCACAGCATCACTCAGCACCACCACAGCACCACCTCAGCATCACTAAGCACCACCTCAACACCACTCAGCACCACCACAGCATCACTAAGCACCACCTCAACATCACTCAACACCACCTCAGCATCACTAAGCACCACCTCAACATTAGAATAGGCAGGAAGAAGTTGCCAACATTGCAACGACAAAATAAACGACAAGACCTTTCTTATGTTCTTTTTTAATTGGGTCATTCAGTTGTACATAATGTCGTCTTAGTTATATATAAAGTAACAAAAATGCTTATAAGTCTTTTTTATTATAACTTTTCAACATGCTGCACAGCAGCCACAATGCTCTTAAAAACATTGGCAAAACCAATAGCTCTGCCTAAACACTTATAAGGCCCCAAAGGCGAGGCCTATTGGCTAATAGAGTCTCGCCTTTGGGACCGTATATGTGTTTAACCAGGTGTCAGTTATGCAGCACAATTGTTGCATGGCTAAACACTTATAAGGTCCCAAAGGCGAGACCTATTGGCTATGCCAATGCTTGTTTGTAATGCTTTGGACTTTTGTTTGTCCACTCCCTATTTTTGTGCCACCTCAGCAAATTTCTCACATGTAGTTCTAGCTGTCTTGGTAATAGCCTTACATATAAACAACAATTAATTGTCACCGTAATTAGAAATCCTTCCTGGACTAATAGTTCCCAGAATCATCTCTTCCAATTCCACTTTAAGTTTAGCTATTTCAAGTGTTTTTTCATTTGAATTTCCTGCGTTTGGAATTCCCTTTTCTGCTCCATCCTTTTCAGAGGTGGTAGGAGATATATCCTTAATCCAATCATCAAGTTCCTGTGGGGTGGGGCCTATTCTTTGATTTACTACACCCTTTTGTAATCCACCACTAGCTCCCTCCATTTGTGAGTGTCATGAGCTTCAGAACTTCGAGCTCCCATTTGTAAGGTTCTAGCTGTCAGGACTTGTGGTCCTCTATTGGGAATTTCCATAATCCTTTCTGCAGTACTAGTTAATGGATTCGGTCTTTCTTGATCTGGGGGTACAGTTGTCCATATGGTCCCTTCACTAACTCTTGATTCATTCCCTTGTTGCGAGGTACCTTCATTTGGAAATGCTAAATTGGTATTGTCTTTTACCCTTATTCAATTTTTGTGCTCCCCCTAATCCAGTGGGAACAGTTAATGTCTGTATTTGCTGTCCTCACATACCTGTCTGATATAAAGGAACTACAGGTCCTATAGTTACAGGGACTGAAAGAGCATCTGGAGCATTAGTTATTATGGGGTTACTAAACCCTACTTCTCTGGGTGTTTACTCTTCAGTCAAAAATGGATTTATAGAGTTTAAGTTTTTGGGCAGTACAGATGCTTCTGAATGAATTCCCACAAATGGATTTGACCCCATCTGTGACTGTTCTTCATTATATGGTGGAGGTCGATTCATTAATAATTCGCTCAGAAACTCGTCCTCTATCACATCCCCACTCTCTTCAGTTAATGTGAGAGCTTGAGGGTTTTCTGGTTGTTTTTTTCTTTGCATTTTTCTCCCTCACTCTTCTCTGTGACCAATACAGGATACATTCGAGCTCCTCCTGCAATATCTCTTCTCCACATTTTTCATTGTGAATCCTACTTAGCCTCTACATACTTATTAAAAGTATTTTTATATTGGCCCTGATATTTCTCTTTTTCTTTCTGACGGCCACATGTTCCCTTTCCTCAAGAGCTTCAAATTGCATAGGTCTAGGTGATGGCTTAATATCATTCGTCTTCTTAAATTTTCAAGAATTAATACATTAAAGGTACCATATTTAGAGAAAGCTAAAGGTCCATCTTTTTCAGTATATTTTATCCAATTTTCTAGCCATGTACATGTATGATATCTTTTCTCTAAAGAAATGTACAATGCGGGTGTGCCTTCTGGTGCTACTGGTACTCCTTCTCTCGCGGGTACAGGCACATCCCCATGTATCAATGTTTTTAAACCCTTTTGGATGTTCATGTTTCCAATCAAGTTATTTTAATGTTCTTTACAATTATTCCTCTTGTTTCGAGAGTAATTCACTTCCTTATTATCGTTCTAGCTTCCAATCACTGCGCAGCCTTCTCTGGCAGCTTCAACCAATTCCAGCGCGGCTCCAAACCCAACCGTCCTATCCCAGCACGGCACTTTATGATGTCAGACCAACTCCTAATGATTTTATCTTTTCACACTCTCACAAAGTTCCCTTCTCTGGTGGTACTGCTGATGACGTCCCATGCACAGCACCTTCGAAACAGCAGACAAACTTACTCAGCATATGCCACACTGAGACCACCCTTAGGTTTAGGCCACTTCGGACCTGATAACTTCAATACAATAACAACTCTATTCTACATCAAACACTAAAACATACCTTTTACTAGCTATCGTTAGTATCACATATAAACACAATATTTTCACAAACCTATTAATACTCATACCACTTGTCTCTTTGTTTTTGTCGTCTTCAGAACTGGAATTCGGTCAAGGGATCACTGAACTCGGGATTTGGGCACATTTGTGGTAACCTTATTACACATCAACCTTACATCGCAGTTTTGTCAGACAGTAAACCATCCGACACACTACTAGAAAAACTGTTGTAGCGTAAACATGTTGGGCCTTATAAATTATTTTAATGGGTCAAAAGTTTATCTAATTTCTGAATAACCTCAGCTACCATTCCAAATCTCTTTAAGTCCTCTGATGGATCTTGTTCTGTGCTGACAGGGACCAGAATACTGAGGGGATAAACAATTATCATATGAAGACCTGGAATAAGATAATTGTTAGTATCCAATAGGTTAAGGTAACCGCCCAGGAAATTTCTACTTCCCAATTAGTTGATCATGAATCAGATAAAATTAGCCACAGCAGATAATGAAACAGAATCTGCTGAATATTTGATCTCTAATTATATTTTATCAGGATTCAAATGATTAGCATAAAAATCTGATTAAAAAGCATGTGAAACCCAATTTTGAAAAGAACTATCTTCCTCAGCCGAGGGAGATTTTATCCTAAGAGAAGAAATATTTTTAGGAAATCAGTTATCTCTCATACAAACCCTATTAATGAAAGTTCAGTAAATCTCCGAATGACCAGTTCCAGTTCATAGACAGGATTGTCTGCCCCGTCTGCGCTGCAGTGCCAATGCCACAGCTGTTTGTCGGACACCTTCCAGCCGGAAAGATTTCCACTACGCAATCATACCAGCCGGCAGCAAACGAAGTATATCGCCACAGTTTGCGTTATTTCTGGAAGTCCAAATCGTCAGTCTCTGTACCGCAAGATGGGTAGAGGGAAGATCATCAATATAGGAACTGCCCCTCTCCAATGGTTTAGGTAATTATACTCCATCGATTTCTGGTTTGCACCCCTTGACATCACCTACTTTGTTGGACCACTCTGTCCCATTTGTCAGTTTCAGTAGGACGAGATGATGTAGTAGATAAAAGTATACAAATCCGGAAGAATTAAGTAATCCATTACATTGCGTTTTCCTTAGGACCATTGTATTTTAGTCATTCGATTGGTTATGACATTTAGGAAATAGTGAGTTCATGTTCTCAACCTTTGTCAGTCCTTGCCCAAGCATGTGCTCTAGGAAGTAATAATTTTATTGCAAGTCTAGTCAAGTAAGCCACAAACGTGAAAGGAATTATTGTGTTAGAGCACAAGTAAAATCTTTACGAAAGGTTCCCATAGGCCTCACACTGTTCAGTTCTTAAGTTCATGCTAGGAAAGAAAAGCAAGTTTTGAGGCCCTCATGAAACACAGCTTGCACACAATGATTTTCTGTTAAAATATGAATCCCACATTATTGAATACAATGCATTAGTTCTCCAATTAGGCAGATTAATGATTTGCATCTACGGCATGTAAGTATAAAGTACCCCTTAAAAAAACTTTTACCTCTTCATTATTATTTTGCATATTAATTTGCAAGTCTATTCTCACATTATAGGTTAATAATACATCATTTAGGATTTGAAAGCGCATTTAAAATAAACCTTTTCTTACCACAAATTATTATAGCATAGATTTTCTCATCAATGTCAGTGCTCATATTACACATTCTATCGTTAATTATCATTTTCTTCACACATAAAACAACGTTATTCATGTAAATCAAAAGATTTCTATGTTATCGTTTGTCTATTATGTTCATTTATGCATAAAATAAACATATACTAATATATTTATTAAACTTCTCATTAGTTTATCTGCGGTTAAATGTCATCACAAACCTACGTCTAACATTCTGCATGCTTTTACGATGCAGTATCTAAATAAAACTTTATTTGTGCGTTTTCTTACACATGGTAACTTAACA
The DNA here is from genome assembly GCA_963921515.1 of Calotriton arnoldi. NCBI lineage: Eukaryota > Metazoa > Chordata > Amphibia > Caudata > Salamandridae > Calotriton > Calotriton arnoldi. The sequence continues at coordinate 1,311,317 of CAWUFW010003368.1, forward strand.
CACATTTGTCATGTTCATAAATTAATGTCATACATCATTTTTCCAGGGCGAATTCATAGAGATTAGATGAAAGATAACATCCAAGCTCTATCACCTGCATTAAAGAAAGAAAAGGATTATCTCAGTGATTTAAGAAGGAATTTATTCAAATCAAATACCATAAATAATTTGAGTACCTAACATCTGTCACCATGATCCAAGGCACATATGGAATATTAACATGAAATTTACATAGGATATGCTGCAGGAATTTCAGGAAAACACAGTGTGAGCCAGATACTACATAATAGTATCTGAGTAAACAAATAGATCTAGTTGTGTGTAAACTTGGTGGGCCTAGTGTTGAGGCACGCTTGTTGATGAACCCATAACGACTGTAACCATTCACAACAAGATATGCTGATTGTGATAAAAATGCACAATAAAATAAATAACAGCAATTAATTTATCTAATACGTGGCCATATTAAGTGAAAGGTGACCCTAAGGTTCATGAAAATCTGCAAAGACAATGTGGATATCCATCCAGTGCCACACAGAGTACATGGTCTCCACATTGTGTGGCCAGAGAGGTTCTCTTTTGTGGGCTGGACTGGCCGATTAACCCTGTGAATTTGTGTTACACACCACAGAGCTAGCATGATTCCTATTCCTACACCCTGAGTTGAGATCTCTTCCAACTCCCAGAGAACAAGATGCATTCTAATGCATTCTAGGATGCTCTGCTGGAGGCACAAAGCAGGTTAAGATAGTTTAAATGAGTGCAGTACACCTCCTCGGTTATTCCTCATCTGGGCTATTCTTAAGGCTTTCTGGTTAAAAGAATAAAGACACATTGAATGCAGCCCTGGAATACACTGTTATAATCAGATGCTCTTGAAACAAGAGGTTACCATCATCAATTCAAAGTTGAATGGCTAGTGATAAAACTTTTGAAAGGGAATGAACACAATACAAGAAAGTTGTTTTTGAACAGAAGACGACACATAGATCTCTGGGTCTAAGTAAGGGTCTGGGATAAGAAAGACTTGGTAGTAATATTTGAATATTATCTTTTCTGTAGAGGACAGCAGATGCATTAAGCAAACACACAATAAAACATGTGTAGATGGAGATTGGAAGCAAAGATGCAGTCAAAGTACAAAGTTTAATCTAAACTTGATGTCTGTTTTATATGAATAGACAGGGAAAGCAACAGTGTGGGCCTGATTCACAAAGGTAAACGTACATTTTTGTGTAAGTTTGCGTTTGGTTTGGAATTCACAAACTCTAATTTATTAGTAAGTTCACGACTGCGGAGGGTTCGCAGTCGGTACAGAGGCTCCGCAGTCAGTACGGAGAAGTCTGCACTTAAAAAGATAGGCATGTCATAGCTTTTTATGTGTGAAGTTCTCCAAATCGACTGCGGAGTCTCTGCAATCACAAAATTACTATTAAATCGGAGTTTGTGAATTTCAAAACAAACGTAAACTTACACAAAAGTGCAAGTTTACCTTTGTGAATCAGGCCCTATGTGTTTACCATCCAAATGTAAGTGTCAATGTTACAGATAATGGGTTTGGTCATACACAAAGAATAGAAGCAATAGAGTTCATAATTAAAAAATAACTTCAGATTTAATAGGTTTTCCATGTATAGTTTGCCTTTTTTCACCTAATCATTTGTTATGGACAATTTAATGATTTGTTTGTGATAGTATAACAGTTTAATAACTTCTTCGCCCTCTCTCTGTTTTATTGCAGCATGCGGAGGCACATTTAATGGCTCATCTGGTACAATAAGCAGTCCTACCTACTCCTTCACAGATTATCATAACAACATAAACTGCACCTACAGCATCACAGTGGAAAATGACAAAATAGTGGAACTCAAGTATGTTATTCAAGTGTATATTCTTCAAAACACTTTTGTTGTACTAAGGGCATATTACTGAAAGGGATTTGGTCCCAGGATATATGTGGTAGGATAAAGTGTGGAGAAAACTCCGGGCTCCTGAAGAATTAAACTTATAGCTGAGAAGCAGAGGATGTACGAGAGCTGGAAATATAGCTGTGCAAGAGAGTATCGCACAAGGCAATTAAAAAATATAAAAAGTAAATAAAAAACACTCAAAAAGCGAAGCAAATCGAATGGAAATGGAATAGCATTTGGTGTTATCTAGTCCTGAAGGTGTTTCCAAGACAAATGCCAGATAAACTCAATTTTCAACACATTATAGTCCATAACGATGGATAGTTTACACCTATTTGTGAATCAGACCCTTTTTACCATTAACTTGAGTTTTTTTGTGTTGCAGTTAACTTTTAATTTTCCAACACTACATAGAACTTTTATTTAGCATTGGAGACTCACAACAGTATTATCAGGTATAACAGTATATTGTGTGCGCATTAACGTATTACCCTTTTCCCACGTGTAGCAAAAAAGGAGCAACCTCTTGAAGATACAGCAAGAGATCAACATGGAACATGCAAAGGGGAAGAGGAGCCTGGACATAGCTTTGCTTTCAGTTAGGTTTTATCAGAATATCTGCAGCGTTCTCTCTCTTCATATCCAGCTGGACCTGTGGTCTGTGAGTAGTATTATTCACATCCAAGTCTAACCCTCTGGCTTTATCTCAGGAGCTCTGTAAGTCACAGTCAACTAGGTCAGATGCATCCAGAAATCCACAAAATAGTTAAAGAACTGCACATTTGAGCTAAATGTGAAAACTCTTTGTAATAGGTTTAGTTCCAGTTTAAATGAAACTTTTTCCCAGAGAATGAACTCCTTCTTTGAGTCGGTTTCTAATGTTATGGCAACAGAAGCAAACACCTTCATCGATGAGAGAAATACGTTTATGTGAGGTAGCATCCTGTCTAAAGCCATTCCCAAATATCAGTGTATTTACCAGTCCTTCCCATGAAGCCAAAATATACCATTTACACAGGTCTTCTTGAAACAAGGGAATGGACAATACTTTCCACTGCCACTGTGTGTGGGCCTGTGTGCGTATATACAGAAACACGTCGGGAAAACAACAGCCGGTGACCTGATTTGAATAAAAGGATTGCTTTGGCCATATCGTGAGTGCAGGCTCTTTTCTTCTTCTGGAGGGAAACTTGCTTCATGTTTTAGCTGCGTGGTCCTTCTGCAAGTCTGCAACACCTGTAAGAGCTCCATTACTGCCTTTGAGGACCATCTTTGGAGGAATGCTGTGAAGCGATATAAGGTAGAGGAGCCACCGTGGATGATTGCGGCATGGGTCTGTTTAGCCTGCATGTACAGAGCTTTTAAACAGAACGATATTATGGCTGCTATCTTTTAAAAATACTTTGTGTGGCTGTTTACGGCAAGTGATTTGATGGCCCACTGGGGCTCTATAAACTGTTTGACACTACAAGTACCATCATGCATGTTGACCCACGAGGGTAGCCACAAGGGGGCGAACACTATAAAATATTAAATAGAAGTTGGTGTCATTTGAGCAAGTCTGCCGCCACCTGTGAACAAGGTCTGAAGAGACCGAAATGGGAAAACAACAGCCGGTGAACTGATTTGAGTAAAAGGATTGCTATGGTCATTTTATGAGTGCAGGCTCTTTTCTTCTTCTGGAGGGAAACTTACTTTATATATATATAAGTATATGTGTATATATATATATATGTGTATATATATATGTGTATATATATATGTGTATATATATATATATATATGTGTATTATCTACTGGCGGTCGCCAGTAGATAGTTATAGTTAGGACCTATTTTCCATAGGAAATCCGCAACATTCTATTTGAAATAACTCTTGCGTCGGTTGACGAATCTTCGCAAAATTTTCAAACTTTATGGCCCGCTCCGGTCCGATCCTACCCTGAAAGTTTCGGGGTGATTCGTCAAGCGGGGGCCGAGAAAAAAGGAGGGTCCCAAAACGTGTTTTCCCCATTCATTTTCCCATAGGAAACTTTAGCCACGGCTACAGCCCGAACTGCTGAACGGAATTACACCAAATTTGGCAAAGAGGTAGTTCTTGGTTCAGAAAGAACTCTTTTTGTTAAATGGTGTAAATCCGTTCAGTAGTTCCTGAGAAAATCAAAAGGAAAATCACATATATATCTATGGCCGCGTCGGATTCGCGCACCCTGAGCGCACCCTGCGCGCACCGTCCCGATCACGAGCTGCATGCTAATTGGCTGTCAACACTCCAAATCCAAACACCCTGACCCCCTAGGTCTGCTCAGGGGGTCCCACAAGGACATTTAAAAAAAAAATAATAAAAAATTAAAAAAATTAAAAAAAACGATTGTGCCGCAGGCTCCGCCCCTTCCTTTACCACTCTGCAAACGCGCCCCTGGCGCGTTTGCAGAGGAGGAACAATTACCCTTGAATACTGGGGGTCCCTGGGGGCTAACTAGCCCACCAGGAACCTCCAGTATGCGCCAGGGGCTGCGTTGCAGAGAGGTGTACAGAGGCCACGCCCCTTTTTACACCTCTCTGCAACGCAGCTCTGTGGCGCTTTTTGGAGGTACATGGTGGGCTAGTTGGACTCCAGGGACCCTCAGGATTCAAGGGGACTTAATTCCCCAACTTAAAACGCGCCACGGGGCGCATTTGCACAGTGGTGAAGGGAGGGGGCGGGGCTTCATGTGACATGTGTGCAAACAGGCCCCGTTGCGTGTTTTGAGATGGGGAATTAAATCCCCTTCAATCCTGAGGGTCCCTGGGGGCCAACTAGCCCACCAGGTACATCCAGAAAGCGCCACAGAGCTGCGTTGCGGAGAGGTGCAAAAAGGGGCGTGGCCTCTGAACACCTCTCTGCAACGCAGCTCTCTGGCGCATACTGGAGGTATCTGGTGGGCTACTTGGCCCCTAGGGACCCTCAGGATTGAGGAGGATTTAATTCCCCATCTTAAAACGTGCGACGGGGCCTGTTTGCAGACATGTCACCTGAAGCCCCGCCCCCCTCCCTTCACCACTGTGCAAATATTCCTCTATAATCAGCCGAACTACGAATTCCGATTTACTCACCTGTTATCAGGAGAGACATCAGTGCTGCATCTTTGAGCCCAGTACTGATCCTGAAAAGTAATTTTAACCGTACTTACCAGTAACTTGAATTTCCTTCCATAGGATATCATTGCCTGCTTTTTGCTGAAAAAGTTTCTAAGTGTCGATTTTTGAAACATACAAATATTCCTCTAAAATCAGCAGAACTACGAATTCCGATTTACTCACCTGTTATCAGGAGAGACCTCAGTGCTGCATCTTTGAGCCCAGTACTGATCCTGAAAAGTAATTCTAACCGTACTTACCAGTAACTTGAATTTCCTTCCATAGGCTAACATTGACTGGTTTCACTTGGAAATTCTTCTAAGTGAGGAGTTTTGGAACTTTATAATATTCCTCTAAAATCAGCCGAACTACGAATTCCGATTTAAAATAGAGGGGTTGGGCGTGCGTCAGGTGATGAAGTCCAGGAAGCCAGTATTTTAGTTTTTCAAATGAATCTTTATTTTCAATAAGTTAATTCTCACAGAATAGGTGATTATATGGTCAGCCAACGCGTTTCGTTCTCATGGTGAGAACTTCGTCAGGGCTCAGTAGGTGAGTATCTTTCCTTAGGAATTAAAAGAAGACGTTGAAAATGATCGCACTCCACAGGTGTAATGGGTGCAATGTAGCCTAGGTCCAATGTGACCTTTCGTGTCGAAATACAAAAAGCGATCCTTCAGTCAAGTCGATGTTCCAGGCTATTCCTCTGGAAACAAATGGGGTATCGCAGGGCCTCAAATGGCCTCAGTTTTGTATCTTTGATTCCAGAATCTCCTGCCAGAATTCCGATTTACTCACCTGTTATCACATGGATGATGTCATCACTGATGTCATCAGTGATGTCATTTGAGATGTCATCAGTGATGTCATCAGTGATGTCACTGACCATGTCATGAGTGATGTAATATGTGACGTCATCAGCAGTGCATTGCGGGGCGCGAGTTATAGTTACCTGAACTAACTATAACAGGGGAATTTCACGGGTTTTGTACGAGTGCAATGTCCAACTAACTATAACTGTCCCTAAAACCTATGGTTTTTTCAGTGAATTTGTAAGGTTTTTAAATGCTAATTTCTAACTATAACGTGCCTGAAACCTATGGTTTGTTCAGTGAATATATATATATATATATATATATTATATAGATTGATAGATAGATAGATAGATAGATAGATAGATAGATAGATAGATAGATAGATAGATTGTTTGAAAAAAACTAAGGTTACAGGGAGGGATGTTATAGTTCAATCAATCAGTATTTGTTAAGGGTGGCTACTCCCCCGTGAGGGTCTCAAGGCGCTGGAGGGGGCTGCAGGTCCGACTAGGCTCTGATGTTCAGTCGAAGAGCCAGGTCTTGAGATCCTTCCAGAATTTGGTCAGTGACGGGGATAGCCTGAGGGGGAGAGGCAGGGTATTCCAGGTTTTGGAGACAAAGTAGGAAAAGGATCTTCCTCCAGTCCTGGTCTTGTGGATTTGAGGGATGGTGGAAAGGGCCAGTTGGGGCAGAGTGCAGGTGTCTGGTGGGTACGTGGAATGAGAGGCAGTGGTTCATCGTAGAAGGCTTTGTAGGTGTGTGTGAGGAGCTTGAATGTGACTCTTTTGTTGACTGGGAGCCAGTGGAGTTCTCGTAGGTGTTCAGAGATCAGCGGTGGTATGGAGGCCAGTCTGTCCATGGCGTTTTGAACATTCTATAGTATCCTGAGGAGTTTCTGGGTGATGCCTGCACAGAGTGCGTTGCCGTAGTTGAGTCTGCTGCTGATGAGTTCGTGGGCGACCGTCTTTCTGGCCTCAGGGGGGATCCATCTGAAGGTCTTTTGAAGCTGGTGAAGAGTGTGGAAGCATGATGAGGAGCTGGCGTTGATCTGGCATTTCATAGTGAGCGAGGAGTCCAGCATGATGCAGAGGTTTCGTGCGTGGTCTGTGGGTTGGGGGGTCCTAACGCAGTGGGCCACCAGGAGTCGTCCCAAGCGGAGGTGTTGAGCCCCAGGATGAGGACTTCGGTCTTGTCTGAGTTAAGCTTGAGGCAGTTGTCTCTCATCCAGGTGGCAACGGCCATTCATCCAATCGTGGAAGTTGTTTCTGGTGATTGTGGGCTTGTTGGTGAGGGAGAGAATCAGCTGGGTGTCGTCGGCGATGATGTAGAGTCCGTGGTTCCTGACTATGGCTGCGATTGGGCCATGTAGATGTTGAAGAGAGTGGGGCTCAGGGAAGAGCCCTGGGAGACTCCGCAGAAAATCTCCGTGGGTTCTGAGAGGAACGGTGGAAGTCTGACTCACTGTGTTCTACCGGTGAGGAAAGAATGGATCCAGTCCAGGGCTTTGTCACAGATGCCAGCGTCATGGAGTCTTGTGCTTAGGGTGAGGTGGGAGACAGTGTCAAAGGCAACAGAGAGGTCCAGGAGGATGAAGGCTGATGTTTCTCCTGAATCAAGGAGGGAGCGGATGTTATCAGTGGCAGCAAGGAGGGAAGACTCAGTGCTTTGGTTGCTTCAGTAGCTGGATTGAGAGGAGTCCAGGACGTGGTTGGCTTCAATGAACTCGGTTAGGAAATAAGATTTAAAAACCTTAGAAATTCACTGCAAAAACAAGGTTACAGGGACGTTATAGTTAGGCTCAGGATTCGCTCATACAAAACCATAGAAATTAAGCAGTTATAGTTACCTGAGCTAACTATAACTTATGCCCCCGCAATGCACTGCTTATGACCTCAAATATTATATCACTCATTACACATTTTTTATTTTTCCAGAGCAATCACAGATCGACTTATTTTCTGCTAAAAATCACTACCTAATTTTAGCTACCCGCATATTTACACCATCCAAAGAAATATGTTTTTTTAATTAGATTCTGCACTCTATTTCAACTGCCTTTCATTTTGAAAATGGTCTCCTTCAGCAACAGCCTTCTCCTGTGTGCTACTCCTCCTTGCCTTTAAAAACACTAGAGTGTGGATTGTAGCTCATATCTTTTTGTTTTGGGCCAGAGAGTGTGACAGAAAGAGTACAGGGACTTGGGTTTGTCTAGTGTGGACATTACTTGGGTTGGCCAAGAAGGTTCAAGTGGCAGCAATTGCTGCCTTTGGTTGAAAGCATTGCGGATTCCCAACATCCAGACCTCATGATTGTGTTTTGTGGTAGCAATGATCTAGACACATGTCCTGGGGTATGACTGGAAATCCTAATGAAGGATACCTTTGGTCAATTAAGGGCAACATTCCCTCACACGGACTTGGTGTTCTCCAACCTCTGCCAAAGGCATAAATGGAAGTGGTCAAACAAATTCTGTCCACAGATAGACAAAGCCAGGAAACATGTCAATAAAACTGTTTCTGCATTCCTCAGAGACCAGAACATGGCATAAGAATTTATGCTTTGACATGGGCAGTTACAATTAACAACTTGAAAGACTGCATCATGTTTTATGTGTAGTTATCATCTACACATAATAAACACAAAGGCTCTTCTAAGAGCCACCCCTTTTCGCAAACACTTGTTCATTTAATTTCTTTTTCAACTTCACAAATCCGTCACAAATCCACAAAGCAAAAAGACACATTGAATATACAACAGCATATTTAGGATTTACGACTTACTGATTGACTCTGCCAATAGCTGTGTGAGTATAAGTGTCTAAGTGCGTCTGTTAGTGGAAGTGTAAGTGTCGGAGTTTGTCTGTGAGTGGCTGCATAAGTGTCTGAATGGGTCTGTGAGTGGGTATATTGTCGTGTAGTTCCTATAGAAAGTATACAGGATCTGCCTGTTTAGACAACATACACTGTAGGTTTGGTGTCAGATGAACTCTGATCACCCCCACCGGGTATGTTGGCCCTTTTTGTACCAACTAGCTCACAGTGCCACTAGAATCTCCTCTTACCAAGGAGAGAATAGTTCCTGGCATCCATAGAACATGACAACCCTGATCCCTCAGGACCGTGGAAACAATATACTACCTTTCGCTCAGTCACTTGTGCTTACTTAGTTTGTCTCAGAGAGATACACTGAATAAAACAGGCTGGGCATTTTAAATAAGCATTTATTGAATAGTTGTTATTCTGGTGTAGAATAGATGTGCTGCAACAACCGTTAGACGGTATAAGATATAAATGATTAACAGTACTATAAATGTAAATGGATGGTATAGTTCTACCATCTTACTGAAATCATGAATACATTCAAGTATATAAAACACATGATAAAAGATGCGTACTCCTACGATGCCTCCCTAACTAGATGTACCTAAGTGTACCTAGCATGGGTGTAGGTGTTAAGCCAAGAATTCCTCTAGGATTTAATCAACCCCATTACCTGAAGTGTGAGACTGTGGGACCCCGTCCTGGTCTCGAGCTGAACACCCCGCGAGGGATGTTAGACCACTGCGAGCTGGAGTGCCTGCATGCAGGAACCTCAGCGTCTCTGGTCAGTGTGTTGGCCGGGAAGTTTCGGTCTCCTCTGTCTATCTTAGCAAGATGTGATGTATATATACCCATAGGTCTCCCCACGGGTCCTACCTTGCTGTATTACTGTGTCGGCCTAAGGATGACATCGGGCATGAACTTTATACATAGATTTTATACAGGAGATGGTAGTCCTGCTGTGTTTCCAAGAATCCTCATGCATAATGTATGAGATTTCGAACTAGGGAAAACCCGCGTACTGAATGCAGTGTAATATCTAGGTAAAAGGTCAGTCCCTGTAAACCGTGACACGTGTAATGTAGGGAGAAAATATAGGTGAAGGGTAACGAGTTTACCGAGGCCTATATTATAGTACCTATATGAAATATAACACCCATTCCTCTTCCGAATGGACGATATAGTTCAATTCTAACCGTACTACTAGGTGGACTAGATACTTGTATGCAAAAATGAGTTAAAAACATTTGTTTAAAACGTTAAAAAAGTTTAAAAGGTGTTAAGAAAAATATTAGAAATTGACACTAAAGCTATAGTTCTAATAAGTCCGTAAATATATACCGAACTACTACAAGCATTTAGAAAGCCATACATGCGTAAAAAGAATGTCAATTTTTATATATAGTTCTAATTTTCTGTTTTGTTTTTTAAAAGCTGAATTTCTTCCCAGCACACGACGGGCCAAATGAGTCAAAAGTTTATGTGTCCTGGCTGGTAGATGCAACATTCTCGTTGCTTGCTTCTGCAGTTGGCGGTCCCTGTAACACCTCGCAGATTATGTCAATTGAGCACAGATGATTTTCTGTACTGTCCACAGCCAGGGCTGGGGCAGCATGTGCGCCATCCAAGGCCTGGGTGTCAGAGGAGGAGCCGGTGTCTGTACCAACAGGCGCTGATACTACCTGCGGTGGCTCTAAGAATGCCAATATCAACATGGGAATACGCTTAGGACACTGCAGAACATGGGCCGTTATCGGGTCCAGTAAGGCATCAACGTCCGGTCGCGCACATGATGGGAGTGTCAGACAGAGATCCAACACGCATTCTTCTCAGCAAAACAGGCATCGGAGGACAGGTAAGATGCAGTCCATCCAGTCTGGTCTAAACGACAAGAACTAAGAAGCACTTAGTTCCCTTAGGCGAGGTGTGCCTAGAGGTTGTACCATGCGATCACGGTATTTTCGCTCCAGGAGTACTGTGTCCATCTCCTTGCGAAGCAGAAACACGACAATCAGGATACCTGCTATTAGAAACAGGATCAACGGCAGCCCTCCAAAAATGCTTCCAAATACGGAGTGCATAAAGTTTGGTATAACTCCGAGGACCGCCTGAAAGGTGCTTACTAGTCCAGAACCTATGTTCGTAAATAGGTGGACAATGCCTGTCGTATCAGACATGTTAAAGATACGATTTACCATTTCTGCTACATTGAAAGGGCAGTTTGTACGTAAAAGTGCCTGTATCTCTGCGAAGACCTTGCTACTTGGAGATCAAAAGTCTCTCGAGCGGAGGTAAACGGCACGGATTTCTGTATAAGCATGGCTTTTATTCTGCTCAAAGTATCAAACCGTATTAGTGAAATATTTAATGAAGGCCATAGCGGCGCCTCCTTGACTGTATGTGTTGGGGGAAACAATACTTGCATACAGCAAGTAACCCTGGAGCTCACAGTTACCAGATATGCGATGCCCGGAAGCATCCCACAGCAACCTTGATCGTTCAGCATCAAGTAACTCCCATTTGAAAGTAGTCTGAGTACTGGAGTGATCACGGCAGCTGGGGCACACTCTAATTGACAGGACAAGTTTGCTACTGAACCGTTACAGGCCCCATGAAGCATTATAAGTGATCCACTTAAGGTATTCTCGCAGTTAGTACCTCTTAGAAACATTTCTTTTTCCCCACTCCGGCATCGAAATCTGTACGGCAATTTCCAAGATTCCTCGATGAATTCCCTACCAATTTCTTCATATCTGCCTGCCTGCATTTGTTCTAGGCAATATTGAAATTGAAAGGTTGTGACCGTAAGAGTTAAGTGGCCATGGTTTAACCATTCTGTGGATGGTGATTCTGCCACTGTGAAGGCTAATCTATCCAGTTTTTCAATGCACAGCATTGTATACTTAGCTCCCCTTACTGCCATTTCTATCTGTTTTTCTGTCAGATTGTACGAGGAAAATAGAGACGTGCTGTTTATAAAACGCCATGGCACATAGCCTGCGCCCAAGAATTTCAGCGTCCAGCTTAATAACATAATAGAACGCAATTGCGATTGCCCGTGTTGTAGTATGGACAAATCTTGTTCTAGTATATCTATAGCAGATGATACAATGTTGCCCAGTGAATATATCCTGGATGTTAATGTTGTTAACGCATTATCAACCACTGCCAGAGCTTTCTCTAGATTAATACGATCTATTTCTCGTAATTTTTCCGCGACCTCCTGTTGTGAAATCTTCCAAATCTCATTGTAGACAGCATAATAGAAACGTTTGTGACGTGGTTTCCTAGGACCTAATAAAAAATCCCGTAGGTCCACATCCCCTGTAAGTAAGGATAATTGTTGTTTCACCTGTGTGAGTGTTGAGGTTTGTAGCCAATCGAGGCATAACTTCCCAACACTGTATGATGTCACTACCCCTGGGTGTTGTCTTTGTACATAATGTGAATCTGGTCTATTGATACTAAATCAATTAGTTTTACCCAAGAGTCTTTCCTGACAGTTATTGGTGTCTACGGGCCAAACCAACCATTCCTTCCAATCGGGGTCTGATCTATTGTATTGCATGATGTCATCTATTGTAACCTCTTTTTGTGATGTTATGTTATCCTCAGTGTGTGATGGTGCTGGCACCCGAGGTGTATTCAAATCTTTATTCCTTGCTAATCCAAGACAGGTTGTTTGTTGCACTGTTTCATTCAAAAACATTATCTGTTGAGGAATAAGGCATGCTCTAAATAGTGCCTCTGTTCTCTGGACCTGCCAGTCTCTAGTACCCCAGACAGATTTTAAGTCTATGGTGTCCTTCCAAAAGTCGAAACCTTGTTCAGACAACTGTGCTATAAAGGAAGCAGAAAAAATCTGTTTGGTGTTTGTCAACATATTTTTCTGTGCTGGTGTAGGTGTAACCTTATAGAAATATGAGGCTGGGTCTGACGTGTTAAACCCTGAAAAATATGGAAATTTTTGTGCAAATGTTTTTGAACTGCTTTTCGGCTGTGTCGGGCAATGTTCCCATTGGTGATACGTGAAAACATTCCTAGGGTTAGCAGATTTATGCAGAAAGTGATGACCATAATGTTGATAGCAATACATTTTTTCAAAGTCTGACGTATCTTCTAACATTTCATTATTAGAAAAAGCAGCACATTTCTCTAAATCAGACAACATATTATTTACAGTTTCATAATCCCAATCATCGTAAAATGTACTGGAGGTAATGATATCACTCAATGATATTTTATATGTGTGTGGTATTTTTAAAAGTTCAGTCGGGCCAAATATATCGTAATCAACCTGTCGTGTAGTTCCTATAGTGCCCATGCAGGACCTGCGCATTTGGATAACATAAACCGTGGGCTTGGTGGCAGACTGACTCTGTGCACCCCCACCGCGTATGTTAGCCTGTTTGCATTAGCTAGCTCACAGTGCCACTAGAATCTCCTCTTATCGGGGAGAGATTAGTTTCTGGCAACCTTAGATCATGACAACCCTGATCCCTCAGAATCGTGGAAACAATGTACTACTTTTCGCTCAGCCACTCGTGCTTACTTATTCGGTTTGTCTCAGAGAGTTACACAGAATAAACAGTCTGGGCGTTTCAATAAGTATTTATTGAACAGTTGTTATTCTAGTGTAAAATATATGTGCTGCAGAAACCAGCAGAGATATATTATCAGCAGTACGATAAAAGCAAAGGGATAGAACAGTTCTACCATATTGCAATAATCATGAATACATACATGAATATAAAAAGCATTATGAAAAGTACGCGTACTCCTACGATGCCTAACTAGATGTACCTGAGTGTACCTAGCATATGTGTAGGTCTAAAAACCTAAGAGCCAAGAATCCTTCTAGGATTTAGTCAAACCCCCATACCTGAATAGAGAGAGTGTGGTGGGACCTCGTCCTGGTCTCGAGTTGGACACCCGGCAAGGGCTGTGTCAGACCGCTGTCAGCTGGAACGACTGCATGCAGGAGCCTCAGTGACTCTAGTCAGTGTGTCAGCATGGAAGTCTCGGTTCCCTCTGTCTTACCGGTGTAAGTTGTGGTGTATTTATACCCTGAAGACTCTAGTTGCTTCGTATGGGTTGTATTGGCCCTTGTTAGACTTGAGGAAGACGTCAGGGGTGAACTTTGTACATACATATTATGCAGGTGATGTATTCCTAGAGAGCCATGCATAATTGATGAGTACAGTGTGGGCCTGTGTTTGGGAAAACCACAGACTAGATAACGTTCAGCCCTCAGAGCACGTTGTGTACTAGCGAGGACCAATGTAGGTGAAAGATCATGCCTATGTAAGGAATCATGACTATAATAGGACATGTACAGTTATGACCGTAATAGGGCATATGCAGCTTTGACCATAATAGGGCAAGTACGAATATGACCGTATTAGGGCATATATGAATACGTCCATTTTAGGGCATGTATGAACGGGTCTACATTAGGGCCTCTATACGGGACATAACACCCACTCCTCTTCCGAACAGGATGACAATGACCATACTTAAAATCTGGACATTTTAAAAACATTTTAAAAGCAAGTAAAAACATGGTTTTAAAATTGTTAAAAAACTTCAAAAATGTTACAATTCAGCTATTTCCAATTGCCACTAAAAAAGAAATGTCTATTTTGTTTCTCTATATAAGTTGCTTCACTCAAAGCGGAAGAAGGCCATGCTTTTCTCAAGCGAAAGTGTCAATTTAGGAAATGTTCCAAATTTGCTCGCTTATTATGAAAACGAGTGGAGAAGCCGAATTCTTTCCCAGGACACGATGAGCCAATTCGAGATTAAGTGTGCTGGCTGGGAAGCACAACATTATCTGAGTGAGCTACTGCAGACGACAAATCCAACGCCTCACAGAGAACGTCAATCGCACATAGATGGAATGTAGCACTGCCAACAGTCGATGCTGCGGCAGCTTGTGCGGCAGTTGTTACCTGGGTGCCTGTGGAGGAGTCACCTAACCCAGCAGGAGCAAACGGCACCTGTGGATTCTCCAGGAATGCATTCATCAGAATTGGAAGCCGCTGGGGACAACGCAGAGCATGGGCCTTTATGGGGTCCAGCATTGCATCCATGTCCGGAGGCGCATCTGATGGAAATGTTAGACAAAGATCCAACGTGCATTCTTCTCCGCAAAACAGGCATCGAAGAACAGGTAAGATGCAGTCTACCCAGACTGGTCGAAAGGATAGAAACCAGGAAGCATTGAGTTCTCGCAGGCAATAAATGCCCAGAAGTTGTACCATGCGTTCATGGTATTTCCGCTCCAGGAGTATGTTCGCCATTCCCTCGGAAATTGGGCCGTCCATTGCGTAGCAGTAGTATTATGAATAGGACCACTGCAATCAGCAACAGGATAAGCGGGAGTCCTCCAAATTCGCTTCCCAATACGGAGTGTATAAAATTTGGGATTACTCCGAGGACTGTCTGAAAGGTGCTTAACAGTCCTGACCCTATGGTCTTAAATAGGTGTACAATACCGCTCGTATCAGACATATTGAAGATACGTCCCACCATTTCTATGAAATGAAAGGGGCAGTTTGTACGTATAAGCGCCTGTATCTCAGTCGAGGTCCTTGCAACTTGAAGTTCAAAGGTTTCTCGAGTGGAGGTTAAGGGCACGGGTTGCTGTAAAAGCATGGCTTGCAGTCTGCTCAGAGTATGAAATTGTATGAAAGAAACGTTCAGTGAAGGCCATAGTGGCGCCTCCCTGGCTGTGTTCAGTGGCGGAAACAATACTTGCATATAGCAAGTAACCCTGGAGTTAACGGTGACCATATAGGCGATGCCCGGAAGCATCCCACAGCAACCTTGATCGTTCAGCATCAAGTTACTCCCATTCGAGAGCAGCTGAAAAACCGGTGTGATCATGGCCGCTGGGGTCCCTGTCATGTGACACGATAGGTTTGCTACTGAACCGCTACAGGCTTCGTGTAGTGAAATATCCTGACACATGAGAGAACCGCTTAAAGCGTTCTTGCAGTTTGTACCACTCAGATACACTTCTCGATCCCCATTCCGGCATCAGTATCTATATGGTAACTCCCAAGTTTCCTTTATGTAACCCTTACCCATCTTTTCATATTTGCCTGCCTGCCTTTGCTCAAGGCAATATTGAAACTGAAACGTAGTGACCGGCAGAGTGATTTGGCCATAAATTAGCCATTCAGTTGATGGTAATTCGGCTACAGTGAATGGTAACCTTTCCAGTTTCTCAATACGTAGCATTGTATATTTGGCTCCCCTTTGTGCCATTTTTGTCTGTTTATCAGTCAGATTGTATTCTGAAAACAGAGACGTGGTGTTTATGAAACGCCAGGGCACATAGCCTGCACGCAAAGATTGTAGCGTCCAGCTTAGCATCGTAATAGAACGTAGCTGAGATTGCCCATGTTGTAACAAGGCCAGATCTTGTTCTAATATGTCGATTGCCGAAGACACAATGTTGCCTAAGGAGTAAATCCTGGAGGTCAAAGTTGTTAACCCATTATCCACTACAGCTAATGCCTTTTCTAAGTTAATTCGGTCTATTTCCTGTATTCTTCCTGCGGCCTTTTGTTGGGATATTTTCCAGTTTTCATTATAATAGGCATAAATGCCGGAATATATGAAACGTTTCTGACGTGTTTTCCTTGGGCCTAGCAAGAAATCCCTAAGGTCCAATCAGGTGTGAGTAAGGTTAAGTGATGTTTTACTTCTGCGAGTGTTGAGGTCTCTAGCCAATCAAGGCACAACTTCCCAACACTATACGATGTCACTACCCCTGGGTGTTGTCTTTGTACATAGCGTGTATCTGGCCTACGGATACTAAACCCTTCGGTTGTATTCATAAATCTCTGTTGACAGGTGTTTGTGTCAATGGGCCAAATCAGCCATTTCGTCCAATCAGGATCTGATCTGTTGTACTGGAGAATGTCATCTAATCCTACCCATTGTGTAGTTGAATTCTGCCCCCCACCCATCTGTGATGGTGTAGGAAACCCGGGTGAGTTCAGTTCCTTGTTCTTGGCTAGGCCAAGACAGGATGTCTGTTGCACAGTGTCGTTTAGAAATATCATCTGCTGTGGAATTAGGCATGCTCTAAAAAGCGCTTCTGTTCCCTGGACTTGCCAGTCCCTAGTACCCCAGATTGATTTTAAATCTATAGTGTCCTTCCATAGGTCGAAACCCTGTGTAGACAACTGGGCCATAAAGGAAGCAGAGTAAATCTGTTTGGTGTTAGTCAACATAATTTTCTGTGCTCATGTTTTTGCCACTTTGTAATAAAATGACTTCGGGTCACATGTATTAAACCCTGAAAAGTATGTGAATTTCTTTGCAAAGGTTTGTGAACTACCTTTTGGAGGTGTTGGGCAGTGTTCCCACTGGTGGTATTCAAATACATTTCTAGGTGTTATAGATTTGTGTAAGAAATGATGACCATACTGTTGGTAACAGTACAATGTATCATAGTCTGAAGTGCCTTCTAACATTTCATTGTTCGGAAATGCTGCAGTTTATTCTAAATCAGACATCATATTGTTTACAGTTTCAGTGTCCCAATCATAAGGAAATGAACTGGTAGTAATGATATCACTTAAAGAAATTTTAAATACATGTTTAAGCTTTAAAAGTTCAGTCAGACCGAATATATCATAATCAATCTTGTCCCATACTATACCGTCCGGTATAGGAACTGCTGTGATGTTCACTGAAGACAAGTCTCTTGGTTCACGATGTGAAGACTGGTGTGGCTTTAAAATCAAATTGACTCTTTGGGCTGTAGAGCTCTGCTGGAGGTATCGTCCATTAATAAGCATACTAAAAGTTATAATTAAACCTAGCCAGAAAAGAAAAATAAAATCCCAGTGATATACCATAGTTCAATCCAAGGTGACACCAGGTAAGTCTTTCTAAAAAGTTCAAAAAGTCAGTGAGTTTCTGTTTGAGTGATTTTTTGGCTGGCGTCGTTTCTGGCTCGCTTGGATCCAGTGAAAACATAATAAAGTTCATGAAATAGCCAGAAGCAGTTCGATCAATTGTTGGAATTGCATCGGGATTTGTTGAAATCAGATTTTGCTCTTGACGAGGCATGTTGACGTAGACGTCTGTAGTCGGTCTTATTGCAACTTGGTTGTTAAGTAGAGTTTCTTCTTGTTGAAGTGGAACGAGGTCCATAGCATTGTTGCTTAGCCCTTCATTCCGTACAGGTGGCTCTTCAAACGTGATGATTCTTTCTGTTTGAACTTCTTGGATTGTAGCGAGAGGAGGGCGTCTGCTACTGTGGAGTCCACGTGGCCTACTGTTTAGTATCGGCCACATAGTGTGGTTTGATTAAGTCGATTGAGACAAATCTTTTCTCCTTTTTTCCGGCAAGAGGCGGCAGAAGTACAGTTCTTGTGCCTTGGATTGCTAGGCCCGGTATATGCTTTCTGTAGGATGGCCCAAATTCTTTCTTGTCTGCAATCTTTTCTCTGACCAGATCTCCGATTTTTGGGATCCAGACAGGTCTTGCCGTTACTGCCTTGACTTCCTCAGTGGCGGTCTGTTTCTGGAGCACGTTACTTTGTTGTGTTCTGGATTTATTTAGATCCTGTAAAACAGCCAAATGATCATGGATATCAAATGGTTTTTCATCCGCCACTGTGCCTTCACAATCAAGATCAGGTACCCACATTCTTGTCCCAAATAGGACCTCGTAAGGAGTGACACCCCCTAGAGAGCTTCTTGGCTGATTGTTTATTGCTCGTTGTACACCATAAAGGTGATCGACCCATCTACGGCCTTTGCCTAATACCCTAGCTGTTAAAGATTGCTTTAAGTCAGGGTTTTTCCTCTCCACAACGGAATTTCCCTCAGGATGATACGGAGAGGAGTAGCGCAATGCTACGCCCATTCCTTCCATGGCCTCTTTGTAAGCCCGAGAGCTAAACGCCGGGCCATGGTCAGAATATAACGTGCCAACTGCGTATGTGCCGATAAAGACTCGCAAATCTTTTATAACAGTTCGAGCGTCAGCCGAGCGCTGAGGCCAAACCCATAGGAATCCAGTGCAGGAATCCACTGCAACCATGATATATTTCTTGGCCCCATCAGATTGTAGGGGTCCGCAGTGGTCCAAATATACACATGCGAGAGGTTTGTCTGATTTCAGCAATGGTGTCTGCGCTGGGCGTGTTACGGTGGAACCTTTCATCTGCTGGCAGATGTTGCACTTTAAGACATAGTCTTTGGTCTGCTTTGTTAACCCTGGCCACCAGTAGCGCTGTTTCAGTAAAGAAATAGTCGCTGTAACGCATGTATGCGCAGAACCCAAACCCTCGTGTGCTGCTAAAATTAAGCCTTGCCTACGATCCATATTTGGTATTACTCTATCCCCCAGTCCAGGAATCTGAGCATATGGAATGTTTTGTGCATCTAACTTGTAGGAGTACTTGAGTGGAAATTTTTGAGGTACTGCTGTGCTGCCTTTGCGTGAAGCATTGACAGCTACCATAATCTCACCGTCTATTCTCGTTTTTGAACGAGTGATTGCAGCTACGGAAGCCGTGCGAACAGCCCCCTTTGCGGCTTCATCAGCCAATGCATTCCCTTCAACGTGAACGCCATCACGCTGATGACTCAGTGTATGTATCACGTGAGCCCTTGGTAGTTCGTTTCTCAACTCCACTACCTGTTCCCATAGCATTTTATGCTTAATTGTGCCACCTTTTGCGTCTTTATACCCGTTTTGTTCCCAATGATGTAAGTATTCATTGTACGACTGTACACAGTAAAAGGAATCACACACAATCAGTGTGGGGAATTCATGTTCCGTATTCACCAGTGCCAGTATAAGTGCTTTTAACTCTGCCAACTGAGCCGTGCAGTCTCCTAGAGATTGCGTTTTAGTGCAACTCGGATGGAACTTTCCATCGTGCATGCGACCTTTAACAATCGCACAGGCCGCGCCGGTTGAGCAGATCCGTCAGTGTAAATAATATATTCATACTGATCTAGAGGCAAAATTTCATTTGGTAGAGGATATTCTTGTTCGTATTGCAGAAATACTTGTGTTTTTAAACTTGGATCAAATCTGTATTCAACATCCATTGCAGTAAGAGAATTAGCCCATTGTATCCATCTGGGAGGTAAGGCTTTCGCATTTGGAATGCTAGCTTTTGTAACAGCTTCTAAAGCTGGTACTGGGGTCATGACAATTATGCGTTTACCCTGAGCCAGAGCTCTTTCTCTTGCTACAGCGGTCTGCACTGCTGTCAGGATTTTTTCTGTTGAAGTGAAACGCATCTCTGCGTTTGTGTACAGGTGTGATTTGTATGCGATTGGTACCGTTTCGCCTTCATTGAAAGTCAAATAAGTGTACCCGCATTGACCTGCTATTACTCGGATCACTAAGTTGCGTACGTTTACGCGTGTCTGTAAATGTTTTGAAGCATTCATGTCTTCCTGTAGTGAACGTAGGATATTTGTATGTTCCTGTGTCCATTGCCTGACTGAAAAATCAGGTTTTATTAAGTCGTAGAAAGGTTTTACTCTTTCTGCGTAATCCAAAATGTATGTTCGACCAAAATTTAGGAATCCCAGAATTGATTGTAAATTCTTTAATGATTTTGGAGGTTGAAGCAGCGCACATTTTTCTAAAAAGTTTGCTGCTAGGCTTTTTCCTTCACTTGACAGCTCATATCCTAAAAATAGAACACTGAGGTGGGCAATTTTTGATTTTTTTAAATTAAATTTATATCCCTCAGAGGCGAATCCCATAATAATGGTGCTCACCCTGGTCAAGTGCCTCGGTAAGTCATCGTCCGTCAGATAAATATCATCCACATAGGACAATGCTACTTCATCCAAATTTTGGAGTAACCCTGTTACTCTTGCTGAAAATACCCCGGGGCTATTTTTATACCCTTGGGCTAGTCAACAAAATTGTCGCTGGGACCCTAACGCACTGAATGCGGTCAGATACCTACTTTCAGGTGCTATATTTTGGCAGAAAAATCCATTTGAGATATCTAGTGTTGTTTTGTATTTTTTGCGCACAATGTTATTCATTAATGCGGCACTATGTGCATTTTGAACTGCAAATGTCTTTGTGCAAGTGTTTAAATGTCTGTAATCCAAAACTAAACGATATGTGTTGTCAGGTTTCATTACAAGAAACAAAGGATTGTTCATAGGTGAAGTGCAATTTTCTATCACCCCCTGGTATTCTAGTTGATCTAGGATCTCCCTGACTTGTTTTTTAGCTTCCTGCTTTATAGGGTATTGCCTTTGAGCATTTGGGGAAACTTTCAACAGGATCCCGTGGTGGGTTGAATCCTCATCCCAACCGACATGATTTTTGTACAATGCTGGAGCTAGGGCAACCGCCCACTCCTGCGCATATGCATGTTTTAGATGTATGGGAACGAGGTCGTAAAAGGCTGGAAAAATTACAGTTTCTCCTCTAGGGCACTCCATGACGAATGCTGGCGGCCAGTCTTTTTCTGCTAATAGAATGTCATATCCAGATGACAGATTTTTCCAAAAGAGACCTTTAACTTTTCTGGGCTTGTCCCCCTCCATCCGGAGTGTTATCTCATGTAACTTATGTGGGACACTTACCCGAGTATCAGGTGTTTCCACCGTGATATACTCACTCAACTCCGCTGTCACCAGAAATTGCTTCAGGTTCTGGCGAGCTATCGTTACTTCTGCCGCGCTGTCTAGCATCGTCAGAGCCCATTCCCCATTCAGAAGCTGTGTCCTCAGAATTCTGGGCATGTCTGATCTTGACACCTGCTACCTTCTTCTTTTTGAACTGAGGTTTTGATTTTTGTTTATCTTCTTTTTTCGGTGCGTAGTCCGCAGCGCGTTGCGTGTTGCGTGTCTCTGGACTTTGTACGCTCCTCCGACCGTCCTTCCCTCTCGGAGTTTTTTGATGAACCCTGAAAGGAACGAGAGAAACGAGTATCAGTATCCTGATACCTGTCAGGTTTTTTAATATTATCCCTATTCCTGAGGTTGTACCTCCTTTCAGAGGGCTCCTGTTGAGGAGACCTACCTCTGGATTGAGATCTGTTGTCTTTAGTCTTTTGTTGTTTTTTATTTTCCCACTTCTTTTTAGAAGAAGTAGGCGTCTGCTTTGTAGTGTCCATTTCAGGACTGCCCACTAGTTGTGGTTTTAATGCTTTCCCACCTAAACTGTCTCTGCCTAGTTCTGCATATGCAGTTTCAATTATTTTGGGTAGTTCGTGTTGATGATCCTCTGGACTGAACTCCCTTAGGCGTTGGCGGATCGCCACTGAAGCTGCCTCCCCTTTAATATTAGCTAGTATTATGGCTGATACCTGGTCAAAGTTATTTAGTAACTTCATCCCTAAGTTAAGGGCAGGCTCTGCTCCGTACTCATTTTGTATCTGTCTCAATACATCAGGTATTACTGCTAAGGACGGGATACCATGTGTTCTGGTATATATGTCAGCAAAGACTGAACCCCAAGAGGTGCAGTCCTCTACTTGTGGTGTGATCCCCATGGGCAAGCAGATTGTTAGAATTCTGTGTTTATCACAGGTGGTAGTATTCGGGAATACCACCTCAAGCTGGGTTATTTTCTGAGCTATCCAGAATGGTATTTGTTCGCGTTTTGCGGGCATTTTGCCCATTACCGCGTGTAATGTTTGAGGAGTAATTTTATTTCCTGTACCCTGAGTCGGAGTACTGTTTGCTGCACCTGGTGCAGGTTGGATTGTTAAAGTCCCTATGACAAATTGTGTCAGGTTTCTGTAGATTTTAATTAAATCTGTGTGTTGTACTAGTAGGTCTGGCTGTGGCATTGTGTTAATGCCAGGATGCGGTGTGTAAGCCGCTAGTATTGGCCATGTGGCCCCGTCTCCTCCGAGCAGGCCTAATCTTACTCTTTCTCGTACGTGGGGTAGGGCGCCATTAAACCAGTAATGATGTTGCTGGTAAGTGAGTGGAATCTCTATGTCCTCAAACGGACAATATTCCCGTGGTGCATCTCCTTCTATATAGTAGTGAAATGTATTTGTTACTGCATTTGCTGCTGGGAGTGTAACCCATGAATAGAATACCTCTGTTTTATTTGATTCGTGTGCCTCAATCACGAAAACAACAATGCCACCCTTGGCTTGTACACCATTTTCTATTAGTCTTAGGGTGACTGTCCTTCTGAATTTTGGTGCAATCTGTATTGCATCCTCAGGATCTTCTCCTCCTGTTAAGAAATTCAGGTCAACTCTCTCATCCCCTGAACCAGGCATGTTTAGAGGAAGAAGTGTTCAAAGGGAACTAAGATGAGGTGTTATGCACAATTTTTAGGAACTAAATGTCCTTTCAAGCTTGATTAACCAACAGCCAATAAATCGTATTTTCATACTACTCAGCTGCGGCGGATTTTGTGCCCACCCACTCCAGACATCTCTGGTGTTTTGTGAGTAGGTTCTCTGAGAATAGCACGACTGAACTACTCAGATTCTACTGTTAAATAAGTACCAAACCAACGTTGGTGGCACCATGTCGTGTAGTTCCTATAGTGCCCATGCAGGACCTGCGCGTTTGGATAACATAAACCGCGGGCTTGGTGGCAGACTGACTCTGTGCACCCCCACCGCGTATGTTAGCCTGTTTGCATTAGCTAGCTCACAGTGCCACTAGAATCTCCTCTTATCGGGGAGAGATTCGTTTCTGGCAACCTTAGATCATGACAGCCCTGATCCCTCAGAATCGTGGAAACAATGTACTACTTTTCGCTCAGTCACTCGTGCTTACTTATTCGGTTTGTCTCAGAGAGTTACACAGAATAAACAGTCTAGGCGTTTCAATAAGTATTTATTGGACAGTTGTTATTCTACTGTAAAATATATGTGCTGCAGAAACCAGCAGACAATAGCAGAGATATATTATCAGCAGTACGATAAAAGCAAAGGGATAAAACAGTTCTACCATATTGCAATAATCATGAATACATACATGAATATAAAAAGCATTATGAAAAGTGCGCGTACTCCTACGATGCCTAACTAGATGTACCTGAGTGTACCTAGCACATGTGTAGGTCTTAAAACCCAAGAGCCAAGAATCCTTCTAGGATTTAGTCGAACCCCCATACCTGAATAGAGAGAGTGTGGGACCTCGTCCTGGTCTCGAGTTGGACACCCCGCAAGGGCTGTGTCAGGCCACTGTCAGCTGGAGCGACTGCATGCAGGAGCCTCAGTGACTCTAGTCAGTGTGTCAGCATGGAAGTCTCGGTTCCCTCTGTCTTACCGGGGTAAGGTGTGGTGAATTTATACCCTGAAGACTCTAGTTGCTTCGTATGGTTTGTATTGGCCCTTGTTAGACTTGAGGAAGACGTCAGGGGTGAACTTTGTACATACATATTATGCAGGTGGTGTATTCCTGGAGAGCCATGCATAATTGATGAGTACAGTGTGGGCCTGTGTTTGGGAAAAACCCTGCTGTATTCAAAACCACAGACTAGATAACGTTCAGCCCTCAGAGCACGTTGTGTACTAGCGAGGACCAATGTAGGTGAAAGATCATGCCTATATAAGGAATCATGACTATAATAGGACATGTACAGTTATGACCGTAATAGGGCATATGCGGCTTTGACCATAATAGGGCAAGTACGAATATGACCGTATTAGGGCAAATATGAATACGTCCATTTTAGGGCATGTATGAACGGGTCTACATTAGGGCCTCTATACGGGACATAACAAACCTTGTCCCATACTATGCCATCAGGTATAGGAACTGCTGTAATGTTCACTGATGATAGGTCTCTTATTTCACGATGTGGTGATAGATGTGGTTTCAGAATCACATTCACTTTTTGTGCCACAGAGCTTTCTCTAAGATACGTTCCATTAATAAGCGTACAAAAAACAGTTACTAGGCCTATCCAGAAAAGAAAGAAAAGTATTCCTGTAGATACCCAGAATTCCACCCAAGGTGATACCAGGTAAGTTTTTTAAAGAAAGTTCATAAAAATGTTAAATCGCTGTAGATGAGTTTTTGGGGCTGGCGTCGTTTCAGGATCGCTTGGATCTAATGAAAAAGTGTCAAAGTCAATGAAATAGCCAGATGCAGTTTGATAAATTTTCGGTAGTTCCGCAGGTTTTATGGAAACTGTAGCTTGCTCTTGTTGGGGCATGTTGACGTAGATATCCGTGTTTGGTCGAATTGAAATTTGTCTTTCAGTGGAGTTCTCATTTTGATCTTCAGTATCAAGAGGAATGGGTTCCATTGCATTGTTGCTTAGTCCTTCATTCCGTGCAGGTGACCCTTCAAACATGATGAGTCTTTCTGTTTGAACTTCTTGTATAGTTTGTGAGAGGAGGGTGTCTGTTACTTCGGAGTCCACACGGCCTACTACTCAGTATCGGCCACATAGTGTGTTTTGATTAGGTCAATTGAGACGAATCTTTTCTCCTTTTTACCGGCAAGAGGTGGCAGAAGTACTGTTCTTGTTCCTTCAACCTCCAGGACAGGTACAGGCTTTCTGTATGATGGCCCAAATTCTTTCTTGTCCACTATTTTCTCTCTGACCAGATCCCCGACTTTAGGGATCCAGACAGGTCTTGCTGTGACACTTTTTACTTCCCCTGTGGCGGTCCTTTTCATCTGGACATTACTCTGTAGTGCCCTGGTTTCGTTCAGATCCAATAAAACAGCCAAATGTTTATGGATGTCAAAAGGTTTTTCATCCTCCACTGTGCCTTCACAATCAAGATCAGGTACCCACATTCTCGTCCCAAATATGACCTTATAAGGAGTGACCCCCCCTAGAGAGCTTCTTGGCTATTTGTTTAATGCCCTTTGGACTCCATACAGGTGTTTTACCCAATTCCCACCCAAGCCTAATACTCTAGCTGTTAAAGACTGCTTTAAGTCCCGGTTTTTCCTCTCCACAACCGAATTTCCCTCGGGATGGTATGGAGAGGAGTACCGCAATGCTACACCCACACTTCCCATAGCTTCCTTGTAAGCCATAGAGCTGAACGCGGGGCCACGGTCAGAATGTAGTGTGCCGATTGCGTATGTCCCTATAAAGACTCGCAAATCTTTTATAACAGTTCGAGCATCAGCCGAGTGCTGGGGCCACCCCCATAGGAACCTAGAGCAGGAATCCACTGCAACCATGATATAATTGTAAGCCCCATCAGATTGTAAGGGGCCGCAGTGGTCAAAATAAACACACGTGAGTGGTTTGTCTAATAATAGTAATGGTGTCTGCACTGGACGTGTTAATGTGGAGCCTTTCATCTGCTGGCAGATGTCGCATTTCAAGACATAGTCCTTAGTCTGCTTTCTTAGTCCTGGCCACCAGTAGCGTTGTTTCAATAGAGAAACTGTTGCAGAAACTCCTGCATGTGCAGAACCTATACCCTCGTGTGCTGCTAGAATTAATCCTAACCTTCGATCCATATTTGGTATTACTCTATCCCCCACTCCTGGAATTTGAGCAAATGGAACATTGTTTGCATCTAACTTGTAGGAGTACTTGAGTGGAAATCTTTTGGGTACTGCTGAGTTATTGCGTGTGGCAATAATCGCAACCATTATCTCACCGTCTATCCTCGTTTTTGAACGAGTGATTGCAGCTACGGAAGCCGTGCGTACAGCCGTCTTTGCGGCTTCGTCAGCCAATGAATTCCCTTCAACGTGAACGCCATTACGTTGATGACTCAGTGTGTGCATCACGTGAGCCCTTGGTAGTTCGTTTTTCAACTCCAATACCTGTTCCCATAGCATTTTGTGCTTAATTGTGCCACCTTTTGCATCATTAAACCCATTCTGTCCCCAGTGATGTAAATATCCATTGTATGACTGTACACAGTAAAAGGAATTGCACACGATTAGTGTGGGGAATTCTCAATCTGTATTTACCAGTGCCAGTATTAGTGCTTTTAGTTCTGCCAGATGCGCCATGCAGTCTCTAAGAGACTGTGTTTTTGTGCAATTCGGATGAAACTTTCCATCCTGCATCCGTCCTTTAACGATAGCACACGCGGCGCTGTATTGCTGTTTACTCCCTATGGCCGGTTGAGCAGAACCATCAGTGTAAATAATGTATTTATACTGATCTAGAGGCATTATTTCATTTGGTAGAGGATATTCTTGTTCGTATTGCAGAAATGCTTGTGTTTTTAGATTTGGGTCGTACCTGTATTCTACATCTGTTGCAGTGAGAGAATTAACCCATTGTATCCATCTTGGATGTAAGGCTTTAGCGTTGGTGACGCTTGCCTTTGTCGCAGCCTCTAAGGCTGGAACCGGGGTAGCAACAAATATACGTTTCCCTTGATCCAGGGATCTCTCTAACTACAGCAGTCAGTATTGCTGTTAGAATTTTTTCAGTTGATGCAAAACGCATCTCAGCATTTGTGTACAAATGTGATTTATATGCTATTGGTACTGTTTCACCTTCATTATATGTTAGATAGGTGTACCCAGATTGACCCGCAATTATTTGGATCACCAGGTTGCGTACATTCACGCATGTCTGTAAGTGTTTTGAAGCTCACATGTCAGCTTGTAAGGAACGAAGAGTATCTGTGTGTTCCTGTGTCCATTGTCTAACTGAAAAGTCAGGTTTTATTAAATCGTAGAAAGGTTTTACTCTTTCTGCATAATCCAAAATGTATGTTCTGCCAAAGTTAAGGAATCCCAGTATTGATTGTAAGTTTTTCAATGATTTTGGAGGTTGGAGCCGCGCACACTTTTCTAAAAAGTTAGCTGCTAGGCTTTTCCCTTCACTTGAAAGCTCATATCCTAGAAAAAGGACATTAAGGTGGGCTATTTTCGATTTTTTAAAGTTGAATTTGTAACCCTCAGATGCAAATCCCCAAATTATGGTATTCACTCTGTTCAAGTGTTCCTCCAGGTCATCGTCCATTAGATAAATATCATCCACATAGGACAAAGCCTCTTCATCCAAATTTTGAAGTAATTCAGTTACCCTGGCTGAAAACAACCCCGGGCTGTTCTTATACCCCTCGGGGAGTCGACAAAATTGCCGCTGAGACCCTAGCGCTGAGAATGCTGTCAAATATCTGCTCTCAGGCGCTATATTTTGGCAAAAAAATCCATTTGAGATATCTATTGTTGTTTTGTATTTTTTCCGCACAATGTTATTCATTAATGCGGCACTGTGTGCATTTTGAACTGCAAACGTCTTGGTGCAAGTGTTTAAATGTCTGTAATCTAAAACTAAACTATATGAATTGTCTGGTTTTGATACTGGGAAACAAAGGGTTATTCATTTGAGAGGTGCAAGTTTCAATCACCCCTTGATATTCAAGTTGATCTAAGATCTCCCTGACTTGTTTTTTAGCTTCTTGCTTTATTGAAGACTGCCTTTGTGTAGTTGGAGTATTTTTAGTGGAATGATGTGGTGGGCTGAATCCTCATCCCATCCAACATGGTTTTTGTAGAGTGCCGGGGCCTGGGCTACCACCCACTCCCGCGCATATGTATATTTTAAATATTTGGGAACATGGTCGGAAAATGCTGGTAAAATTACGGTTTCTCCCCTTGGGCAATCTATGACGAATGCTGGCGGCCAATCTTTCTCAGCTAACAAAATGTCATAGCCAAACGCCAGGTTCTCCCAAAAGAGACCTCTAACTGTCCTGCATTTGCCCCCCTCCATTTGGAGTGTTATTTCGTACAATTTATGTGGGACACTTACCCTAGTATCAGGTGTTTCCACTGTGATATAATCATTCAAGTCCGCTGTCACCAGAAATTCCATCAGGTTCTGGCGAGCTATTGTTACTTCTGCCGCACTGTCTAGCATCGTCAGAGCCCACTCCCCGTTCTGTAGTCGAGTCCTCAGAATTCTGGGCATGTCTGATCTTTAGACCTGCAACCTTCTTCTTTTTGAACTGTGGTTTTGGTTTGGCTTTATCTTCTTTTTTGGAAGTATAGTCTTGAGCGTTCTGCTTGTCTCTGGACTTTGTACGCTCTTCTTGTCTGTCTGACCGTCCTTCCCTCTCTGAGTTTTTCGATGAACCCTGAAAGGAACGAGAGGAACGTGTATCAGTATCCTGATACCTGTCAGGTTTCTTAATAGTATCCCTATTCCTCAGGTTATACCTCCTTTTGGAGGGCTCCTGTGGAGAAGATATACCTCTGGACTGAGATCTGTTTTCTTTAACATTTTGTTTTTTGTTGTTGTCCCACTTCTTTTTAGAAGAAGTAGGTGTCTGCTTGAAAGTCTCCTTCTCGGGACCACCCATCAGTTGTGGTTTTAACGCTTTTCCACCCAAACTGTCCCTGCCTAACTCTGCATACGCAGTTTCAATTATTTTGGGTAGTTCGTGCTCCTGTTGTAAAGGACTGAACTCCCTTAGGCGTTGGCGGATGGCCACTGATGCTGCCTCTCCTTTAATATTTGCCAATATTATGGCTGATACCTGGGCATAGTTACCTAGTAACTTCATCCCCAAGTTCAGAGCAGGCTCTGCTCCATACTCATTTTGTATTTGTCTTAATACATCTGGTATTACTGCTAATGACAGGATACCATGAGTTCTGGTATATACGGCAGCAAAAACTGTACCCCACGAGTTACATCCTCTATCTGTGGTGTTATCCCCATGGGCAAGCAGATTGTGAGAATTCTGTGTTTTTCATAAGCGCTAGTATTTGGGAACACTGCTTCTAGCTGCGTTATTTTCTGAGCTATCCAGAATGGCATTTATTCACGTTTTGCTGGCATTTTACCCATTACTGCATGTAATGTTTGTGGTGTATTTTAGTTGCTGTGTTCTGAACGTGAGCCGTATTTGTTGTTACCATCGCTGGCTGGACTGTAAGTGTCCTCATGACGTATTGCGTCATGTTTTTGTAAAGTTTTATTAGTTCTTTGTGAAGTATGAGTAAGTCTCCTCCTGGCAGCGTTTCGATGTCAGGATGTGGTGTGTAGGCTGCTAATATTGGCCATGTCGCTCCTTCTCTTCCGAGCGGACTGAGTCTTACTCTACCTCTTATATGGGGTATGGCGCCTTTAAACCAGTATAAGTGTTCCTGGTACTTGAGCGTAACCTCAATGTCCTCAAACGCTCAGTATTCCGCTGGTGCATCACCTTCTGTGTAGAAGTGAAATGTTTTTGTTCTTGCATTAGCTGCTGGGAATGTAACCCATGAATAAAATACCTCTGTTCTGTACGATTCGTGTGCCTCAATCACGAAAGCTACTATGCCACCCCTAGGTGTTAAACCATGCGCAAGCAGTTTCAAGGTGACTGCATTTCTAATATTCTCTGCAATTGGAATTGCATTTGCATCTTCCTCGTCATCTGTGAGGTGCAAGTTTTGCACAACTCCTCCCGCGTTATCCGCGTCTTCAGTCATTGTTTTAAGGAAGAAGTATTTTCCAAGGAAACTAAGATAAGGTGTTTTGCACAATTTTAGGAACACTGTTTCCTTCAAGCTTGATTAACCAACAGCCAATAAATAAGATATTTTGCCTACTCAGCTGTGGCGGAGTTTAGCCCACCCACTCCAGACGTCTCTGGTGTTTTGTGAATAGGGATTTCTGAGAATAGCACCACTGAACTACTCAGTTTCTACTGTTAAATAAGTACCCAACCAACGTTGGTGGCGCCATGTCGTGTAGTTCCTATAGAAAGTATATAGGATCTGTGCGTTTAGATAACATACACTGTAGGTTTGGTGTCAGACGAACTCTGATCACCCCCACCAGGTATGTTGGCCCTTTTTGTACCAACTAGCTCACAGTGCCACTAGAATCTCCTCTTACCAAGGAGAGAATAGTTCCTGGCAACCATCGAACATGACAACCCTGATCCCTCAGGACCGTGGAAACAATATACTACCTTTCGCTCAGTAACTTGTGCTTACTTAGTTTGTCTCAGAGAGATACACCGAATAAAACAGGCTGGGCGTTTTCAATAAGCATTTATTGAACAGTTGTTATTCTGGTGTAGAATAGATGTGCTGCAACAACCGTTAGACAGTATAAGATATAAATGATTAACAGTACTATAAACGTAAATGGATGGTATAGTTCTACCATCTTACTGAAATCATGAATACATTCAAGTATATAAAACACATGATAAAAGATGCGTACTCCTACGATGCCTCCCTAACTAGATGTACCTAAGAGTACCTAGCATGGGTGTAGATGTTAAGCCAAGAATCCCTCTAGGATTTAGTCAACCCCATTACCTGAAGTGTGAGACTGTGGGACCCCGTCCTGGTCTCGAGCTGAACACCCCGCGAGGGATGTTAGACCACTGCGAGCTGGAGTGTCTGCATGCAGGAACCTCAGCATCTCTGTTCAGTGTGGCGGCCGGGAAGTCTCGGTCTCCTCTGTCTATCTTAGCAAGATGTGATGTATATATACCCATAGGTCTCCCGTGGGGTCCTACCTTGCTGTATTACTGTGTCGGCCTAAGGATGACGTCGGGCATGAACTTTATACATAGATTTAATACAGCAGATGGTAGTCCTGCTGTGCTTCCAAGAATCCTCATGCATAGTGTATGAGATTTCAAACTAGGGAAAACCCGCGTTCTGAATGCAGTGTAATATCTAGGTAAAAGGTCAGTCCTTGTAAACCGTGACAAGTGTAATGTAGGGAGAGAATATAGGTGAAGGGTAAAGAGTTTACTGAGGCCTATATTATAGTACCTATATGGAATATAACAATATGAACATTTGGGTGGGTTTGTGACTGGGTTTGTGAGTATCTGAGTGGGTCTGTAAGTCACTGTAAGAGTGTCTGAGTGGGTCTGTGAGTGAGTGAGTGTGAGAGTAGCTGAAAGAATCAGTGAGTGGGTGAATAAGAGTCTGAGTGGGTCTGCCAGTGTGAGAGGGTCTATGTGGGTCTACCAGTTGGTGTGAGAGTGTTTTAATGGGTTGGTGAGTGGGTGTGAGAATGTCTGAGTGGGTCTGTGAGTGGGTGATAGTGTCTGAGTGGGTCTGTGAGTGGGTGGGTGAGTGGCTGTGTGGGTCCGTGAGTGGGTGTGTGAATGTCTTCTGAGTGGGTTGGTTAGTCGGTGTGAGAGTGTCTGAGTCGGTCTGTGAGTGGGTGTATGAGTGTCTGCATGGATCTATGAGTGGATGTAAGAGTGTCTGAGTGGGTCTGCAAGTGGGTGTGACAGTGTCTAAGTGGGTCTGTGAGTGAGTCTGTGAGTTTCTGAGTGGGTCAGTAACTGGGTGTGAGTGTGTCTGTGAGTGGGTGTAAGTGTGTCTGAGTGGGTCTATGAGTGGGTATGACATTGTCTGATGGGTGTGTCAGTGGGTGTCTGAGTGGGTCTCTATGTGGGTGTGTATGTGTCGGAGTGGTTCAGTAAGTGAATGTGAGAGTGTCTGAGTGGGTCTGTGAGTGGGTACAAGAGTGTCTGAGTGGGTCTGTGAGTGGGTGAGTAAGTGCCTGAGTGGGTCAGTAAGTGGGTGTGAGATGGTTGTATGATAGAATCACGAATGGTTTTACCATGCATGCCTCTACCCTGCAGCCCAACCACGAATGCATCTTAACCACGCATTCCTTTACCACTAAATTTCGTGGTATAGGCATGAATGGTAAAGGGATATGTGTGGCTAAAGTCGCCACTACCGCACCTGCCCCCTGACCACCCCCCGCTCCTGCCCCGTGCTGTCCCTTAAACTTCCCAAACCCCTTCCACTGCCCTAAAACCTGCCCCAACCCCCAACACTAAAAACTACCCCAACTACCCATTCCCCTCCCACTGCCCAAAGGCCTAAAACCCAACACTACCCTGACCCCCCTGGCCCCCGCCATTCCTTAAACTACCCTAACCCCTTCCACTGCCCTAAAACCTACCCCGACACCCACCCTTAAAACAAAACCAATTACCCATTCCCCTCCCACTGCCCAAAGGCCTAAATCCCTGCACCCTAACTTATACTACCCGACCCCCCCACCCCCTGCCCCTTAAACTACCCCAACCCCATCCACTACGCTAACACCTACCCTGACCCCCAGCCCTAAAAACGACCCCAACTACCCATTCTCCTCCCACTGCCCTAAGGCCTAAAACCCTACACTACCCTGCCCCCATGCAGTCCCTTAAATTGCCCCAACCCATTCCACTGCCCTAAAACCTACCCTGACCCCGACTTAAAATCTAACCCAACTACCCATTTTTCTCCCACTACCCTAAGGCCTAAAACCCTGCACCCTAACTTACACTACCCTGCCCACCTTGTGCTGTCCCTTAAACTACCCCAACCCCTGCCACTGTCCTTAAACCTACCCCGACCCCCTCCCAGCCCTAAAAACGACCCCAACTACCCATTTCCCTCCTACTGCCCTAAGGCCTAAAACCCTACACTACCCCACCCCCTGCATCGTCCCGTAAACTACTGCAACCCCTTCCACTGCCCTGAAATCTACCCTGACCCCCAGCCCTAAAAACTACCCTGACAACCCATTCCCCTCGCACTGCCCTAAAGCTTAAACCCCTGCCCCTTTACTTACACTACCCCACCCCGCACCATCCCTTAAACTACCCCAACCCCTTCCACTGCCCTGAAATCTACCCTGACCACCACAGCCCTAAAAACTACCCCGACTACCCATTTCCCTCCCACTGCCCATTTCCCTTCCACTGCCCTAAATTCTAAAACCCTGCCCCTTTACTTACATTACCTCGACCACCCCCACCCCTGCGCTGTCCCTTAAACTACCCCGACACCCCAGCCCCACTCACCTCACCACAGCGTCTTCCTGCTTCCATCTTCACTGTCTTCCGTCTAGCAAGCAGCTAGACCATGCACTGCCTTAACCATGCATATGCAAGGTTCAGTCATATACATGGTTAAGGCAAGCATGGTTGTGCTTGTGTAGTTGGAACACTCGTGGTTAAGACCCCGGTGTACCAACTGCTCCCCATGTGAGAATGTCTGAGTGGGTATGTGATTTGGTGTATAAGTGTGTGAGTGGGTCTGTGAGTGGGTGCAAGACAGTCTAAGTGAATCTACCAGTGGGTGTGACAGTGCCTGAGTGGGTCTGGGAGTGGGTGTGACACTGTCGAATGGATCTGTTAATTGAGTGTTAGAGTATCTAAGTGGATCTGTGAGTGGGTGTGTGAGTGTCTGAGTGGGTTGGTAACTGGGTGTGAGAGTGTGAGTGGGTGTTACAGTGTCTGAGTGGGTCTGTGAGTAGGTTTGTAATTGTCTGAGTTGGTTGGTGACTGGGTGTGAGAGTGTCTGAGTGGGCCTGTGAGTGGGTGTAAGAGTGTCTGAGTGAGTCTGTAAGGTGGGTGTGACTGTGTCTGAGTAGGTGTGTGAGTGCGTGTGTCAGTGGGTCTCTGAGTGGGTGTGTAAGTATCTGAGTGGGTTGGTAAGTGGGTGTGAGAAAGTCTGAGTGGGTCTGTGAGTGGGTGTGTAAGTGTGTGAGTGGGTCTCTGAGTGGGTTGGTGACAGGGTGTGAGTATCTGAATGGGTCTGTGAGTGGGTGGGACAGTGTCTGAGTGGGAGTGAGAGTGTCTCAGTGGGTCTGTGAATGGTTGTAAGAGTGTCTGAGTAGGTGTCTGAGTGAGGGTTTGAGTGTCGGAGTGGATCTGTGAGGTGGTGTTTGAGTGTCTGATTGGGTCTGTGAGTGGGTGCATGAGTGTCTGAGTGTGTTGGTGAGTGGGTGTGAGAGTATCTTGGTGAGTCTGTGAGTCGGTGTATGAGTGTAGAAGAGAGTGTGTGTGTATTTTATTTCAGCAGAATTTGCCACAATTTTTCCCAGTGGTCGCACTGAGCATCGCAGTGGATTCGCGAACCCTTGTGCGTGGTATTAAATGTTTTGGGGTATTTTCTAACCCATCAGGGGGTCCCTCACAGACCCGTTTATTGCACCCATGTGGTCAGGGTACCTCTACCCTGGCCTCTTGTACTACATTACATCTGAATCTTTCCAGCCGGGGACCGTTCCCTGATATCTAAAATGGTGACCACAACTTTCAACTCAGGTTGTGACCAGCCAATCACGGTGTTGCTAGTGATGCGTGGCTTCGTGGATCCTCCATGGGGGATCCGCAGAGGATCCCCGTCACTAGATATCTATTTTTCTTTGATATCTCAAAAGCTACTGAACGGATTTACAGCAAATCACAAAAAGCACACTTTCTGGACCAAGATCTAGTTTCTGCCAAATTTAATGTAATTCCTTTCAGCAGCTCGGGCTGTAGTCATGTCTAAAATCTCTATGGGAATTAATATGGGAAACACACTTTGTTTACCCTCCCTTTTTCTCGGCCCCTGCTTGACAGAGCACCCCAAAACATTCCATGCACAAAAAGACAAAGTGGGGCACTTTTTCTGGAAAATTTCATGCGGCGCCAAAGTTATAAGCAAGTCAAATAACGTTTTTCCTATGGAAACTAGGTCCAAACTATATATATCTCATCGGTCACCAGTACCCATGTAAGTGAGGAGGCCCCAGGACCACCACTGCAGTCACAACTGCCACCTGACTAGATTATGCCTACTTTATACTACCCAAATGGGGGAGAGTGTCAATTGTAATGCTTGCATTAGGGCACTGACAACCTTGCTATGCTGCTAAGCATAAACCCCTTTTGAGAAGAAAATTGCTATTGGATGGAGTTGTTGGCATATGTTTTTTTCTACTACACAGTAAAGGAGAACATTTCTTTTGCTTTCTGTTTAATCTAGGAACTGTTTTGGTGCCTATTAATTTAAGTTATGTATATATGTTTCTCTTTATCCCACTACCATTGGAGATTCATAACCCAATGACTAACGTTCCATTTGCCACAACATAAATTAACATGCTAATATTTGTAACTGGTGAAACGTAGTGTTCAAATGGGACAACAATGACAAAACATTAAGAATATACAAAAAAACATTCTCTGTTTATATGTTTGAAGTATGGATCCATTGAATTGGCAGAGAAACACTTCAAAGACCATCTAACAATACAAGTGTACACATCAGAGTTGTTGCTATCACACGTCAAAACTGGTCAGTTTACTTTGATTTAATTAATAAGGGGGCACCAGATTGCTCATAAAAGAATCAAAAAGGCACCAAAGCCAGAGAGTTTTTTTGCTGAATGGACAGGAGATTGATGGTGAAAAGCAACCTAAACAACGTCATACTGCATGTACAGAAGTGATGCTGAAATTTGAGGATAAAGTCTAGTGATGAAAATCTACAATTGTAAAACTGTAGTAATTTTACTGAAGATCTAGGTTTACGAACCAGTGTGTTCCTTTTATCAGGTTCAACCAGTTTGATCTTGAAGCAACATCATCATGTAATTACGATTATGTGGCAGTGTATGATGGACCGGACACACATTCTTCACTGCTCGGAAAATTCTGTGGCCAGATTCTTCCACCAGTTCTCAAGAGCTCCAGCAACTCCATGTTCCTGGTGTTTAAGACAGACGGTTCAGGCACAGCACGGGGATGGAGGGCATCTTTCAGAAAGACATTAGGTAAGGGATTCACTTTCCTTATTGACTTTGTGACTGTAAAGATCTTTGATGCGTTTATGACCCTGTTCTTAATCATGAATATGAATTAAGAACATATGTGAGTTAATCATGAAAAGTTAAAGTATCTGAAATTCTAATGAATTGTTAGTTTTCTTTTTTTTAAAAAACACTTTTGACTATGATGATGTAAATGACGATCTATTCATTTATTTATTATAGTGCTTTGCTATGCACCAGCATGTCTCTGTGTGACATGTAAAGGTTAATGCTGCTCTTGAAATTGTGACCACTTTACATTAAACATCTATGGAGGTAATGCAAAAGGTCTGATTAAAAGTTTGGTGATGATGTAAAACCCTCTAATTTCTGGACAAAAGGTTATATCAGAGGCAAATCCACTCGATAAAGTTCATCCACGATGGGCAGAGGGGAATTCTCCTCTGGGTTTGTCATTCTCTTCTAGAAAGTGGAGGATTTTTCACTACCACCTGTAAGAAATGGAATCTCTAGTTGGCAGTGGTTCGCAGCCTGTGCAAGTAGGTACCCTCACTCTAGTCAGCGTAAGTAAGGTACACACTAAGAATAACTTGTGCTCACCCCATTGGTAGCTGGGCAAGAGCAGTCAGCCTTGTCCCCAAAGGCAATGTGTAAAGTATTTGCACACAGACAAACAGTGACACAGTGAAATCACTACAAAAGTACTCATTTCCAGTTTAGAACAATAGCCAATATTTATCTGAGTAAAACAAGACCAAAACGACAATAATAATCCAACATACACAACTCAAAATGCGAACTTTCCAAGATTAAATCAAGTATAGCTTTTAGAAAACAATAGCTCCAATGGGGTCGCGCTTGACATTGAAAAATCCACAAAGTCAGTCCAACCTCAGGGAGCGAGGACCGGCGTCGGGGGTCACACATACCCAGTACAGTACCTTGTAGGTGCCAGGAATCAAAGACAATGCAAGATGCAGGTGAGGTGCAGTGCCAGTTCCTTACTGCTATGCAGGTCATTGGCACTCGAGGATAGTTCGTTGCATGGAGAAGGTGAGGCGTCTCTGAAGCAAGTGAGGCATCGGTTCCTGGTGGCGGTGCAGAGCTGTGGAGTCGCTGATGCCCGGGGACGTTGCGGGGCGCAGGGGAGTTGATGTGGCGATTGCCGGAATGACCCTCGGTTCCTTACTGCTGTGCGGTGTTGATGAGTCAGAGGTCAAGACGCTTCTGTTTCGCGGCATCAAGGTTAAACCAGTGGGCCACAGCTGCGGTGCCAGAGGGAGAGCGGTGCATCACGGGCGTCGGTGGCGTGTTGCTCGGAACTCCCTCAGTGGCGGTTCTTCGGAGGCGCAGCATCACAGTTGGAGCCTGTGTTGTAGGTTGAGGTCATTGCATCAAGCCGGGACTACAGCTTTGGTGCAGGCAGCGGCATGGCGTCGCAGTTGAAGACAGATGACGGTTCCAAAGTCGCTCTATGCCAGTTCCTTCTTGTAGCACAGAAACTCACTTCCAAGCGCCCAGGAACTGGATTTGGCACCATTTGGCAAGTAGGACTCTCAGCAGAGGAGCCCAGGCACTACAGGTGAAGTCTTTGATGGCCCTGAGACTTCCAACAGGAGGCAAGCTCAATTCAAGCCCTTGGAGAAACTTTAGAAAGTAGGATGTAGAGAGCAAAGTCCGGTCCTCTCACTCCCAGGACAGGAGCAGCAGGGAGCAGGCTAACACAGCAAAGCAAACTTCAAAGTGAAAGTCCCTTTTGGCAGCACAACAGCTCTTCTTCCTGGCAGAATGTCATCAATCCAGAAGTGTTCAGAGTATATGGTGTCAGAGGTCCAGTTATTATACCTACTTTGGGCTTTGAAGTAGCAAGACTTCAAAGAAAGGTCTGTGTAGTGCACAAGACCCTGCCCTTCCTTGCCCTGGCTCCAGACACACCACATGTGGTGGTGACATCTTCATGTGGGGACAGGCACAGCCCTATTAAGGTGCAAGTGTCAGCTCCTCCCACCACTCTAGCTCAGGAAGGCTCATCAGCCTGGTTATTGGCCATCAGGATATGCAGGGCACATCTCAGCTCCCTTTGTGTTTGACTGTCTAGAGTGAAATCACAAAGCCCAACTGACATCCAAATCAAACATGTATTTCAGGGACAGGCAGAGGCACAGAATGGTTAAGTAAGAAAATGCCAACTTTCTAAAAGTGCAAAATGAACAGATGATGGACGGAATACTGAATTAATCAAACATTCACCCCCAGTCACAGATCTGTGTTAAATCCATTGTTTTCTTGCACGCCACGCCATTCCAGTTTAGACCCAGCCATATGCAAATCAGTCTTGACCCTGTTCCCCACGGGAACAGTCCAGCCTGAACTGCCAGGCCAGGTGTTCCTTGGACCAAAAACAAGCATCCTGAGACCGGTTTCAGGGCAACACCCCATATCAGCCAGGCTAGCTTGAATCTGGTGTCGTAGCGAGCACGGGACACACGTCTGGGCATACCCTTCCCACTTAGGGCGACAAATGCAACAAGAACAAATGATGGACGTGATGCTGAATTAATAAAACATTCACCCCCAGTCACAGACCTGGGTTAAATCCATCGTTTTTTTGCATGCCACTCCATTCCAGTTTAGACCTAGCCATATGCAAATCTATCTTGACCCTGTTCCTCATTGGGAACAGTCCAGCCCGAACTGCCAGGCCATGTCTTCCCTGGACCAAAAACAAGCATCCTGGGACCGGTTTCGGGGTAACACCCCTCATCAGCCAGGCTAGCTTGAATCTGGTGGCATAGCGAGCACGGGACCCACGTCTGGGCATACCCTTCCTACTTAGGGTGACAAATGGAAAAAGAACAGATGATGGGCGGAAAGCTGAATTAATCAAACATTCACCCCCAGTCACAGATCTGGGTTAAATCCATTGTTTTTTTGCACACCACGCCATTCCAGTTTAGGCCCAGCCATATGCAAATCAGTCTTGACCCTGTTCCCCATGGGAACAGTCCAGCCCGAACTGCCAGGCCAGGTATTCCTTGGACCAAAAACAAGCATTCTGGGACTGGTTTTGGGGTAACACCCCATATCAGCCAGGCTAGTTTGAATCTGGTGGCGTAGCGAGCACGGGACCCATGTCTAGGCATACCCTTCTCACTTAGGGCGACAAATGCAAAAAGAACAGATGATGGACGGAATGCTGAATCAATCAAACATTCACCCCCAGTCACAGATCTGGGTTAAATCCATCGGTTTTTTGCACGCCTTTCCATCCATAATCTGTGTGTCTTTTTGCATTCTCGCCCTAAGTGCGTAGAGATAGACAGGTGGGTAATACCTGCTTCATAACAGAGAAATACATTTCTGTTTTGTACTTATTTTTTCATAGAGATCAGAATGCTAACTTCTGTACATTCCAATCAATCACTTGAAGGTTACTTGAACCCCGAGATATCATTGCACTTTGTGACTAAAGAGAGCATTCTGGCCTGCAGCTAATAAATACATATTTTTCTGTGCCTGCAACTCTTTCTTACTCTACACCATGCTGTACTCTCTTTCATTCTGCACTTGCCCTTGCGGTGTCTACCCCTAATGCAATCCCCCTAACATCACTCATTTCCTTCCATTTTTACAGAGTATGGACCCCCTTTTTGGGTGAGCCTACTCTGCCCCACTGATAGAGATTCCAGTATTGCATCTTGCTCCCCCTCCTAAGCAACAAAAATGAGCTCTGCCAGTGATTGTTTCTTTATCTTTATCTTTCAGCACTACAAGGAGTGTATGTGTTTCCGTGGTCTCTGGCCTCCCTCCTGCTTGTTTCTCTGCCCCCTTCATTTCCCCACCCCGCCATGTGTTATCTATTTACTCCCTCTCCCCTGATGCTACCCATCCCATTTCGTTTTCAATTACATTTTTTAATTAATTACATTTTTGACGAGGTCATTGCTCTGCCACGCTCTTTCTTCTTTTTTTACCTTTAATTTACTGTTCTAAAACGGGCGTGTGCCATGTTAGAACTTTTCTTTAATACAAAATTGGCCGGCCACGTGTTCTCATGCATGCATGTGTCTTAACGAGTTTGCATGCACTTAGGCAGCCATTTGGTATGTTAGTCAGGGCACGAGTCGGGGGTCCACGCGGGTGGACGGCGTCCCCCCACTTATTTTACAGGGTGGACGCCATCCACCCTGCTCAAATCTGGACTTTCTAAGATAGCGTAACTTGCCCGCCCGCCCCTAACTTTCTTAGATGACGTTCACTTACCCGCCCATCTCCCAGCTACAGGGCTGTCAATCTTGTGTAGCGCACGAATGCGCTACCTATCAAAGCTCTGCCTTGACCTTTGAACCTGCCCCCATTGCCATGTACCTTGCCGGGCGCCTACCAGTGGACGCTGTGACCTGCGATCAATCAGTGCCATAGCAGACGTCACTGGATTGGCGTGTGTGCAATGCGGCAATCCCGCCCCCGTGCTACTATGCCCTTTATTTTTCGGGCTCTCCTAATCTGGCTCCTTTCCTTTTTTGGGAGTCACCTGATCCGGATGTTGTCGTGTCTCGCCCTCCCACTCGACGAGACTCCACTTCCATTCCTGGCCTCGCCTGCTGCCTGACCTGCCCGACCTACCTGAGAGTGAATGAGTTAAACTTGCTGTTGCTGGCATCTAGAGACGGAAAATATTTTTCGGCGTGGCAACGGTTTTGTGAAGTCGCTCTCAAAGTAAGTGTTCAAATACAAAAACGTGATGCTATTGAACACTTCAAAATTCTACTGAGAACTTACTCTGAGGGGTTGTTTTCCAGTATAATTATTATGTTGTTACCAAACTGTGGTTCCAAAAATTGCACCTTTCTAAATCTATCGCAATAGGTGCACGTAGGTGTTGTTATTACAACAGGTACCCTTCTGCGAGATTGTATCTGGCGCTTTCATCATAAGGGCAGACATTACCGCTCGGGCAGCAGTTCCTTCACAGCCTCCCCCAGTGGCAGGTGCGCCCCCCACCTCCCTCCTCTAGTGCCTCTTGGACTTTGCCCGCTTCCCAAGTGCCCTCTGCATGCAAGGGACCTCTCTCCGTTCCAACATATTTCACTAATGTGGTAATGTATTAAAAATGTGTTAGCTTAACACAAGGTGTGTGTGATTCTCGGCACAGCTGACGCTGCTACTTTTTTATTGTTTGGTATAGCAGGAGTGCTTGTGTTCAAAACTGATTGTAGATGAAGCTTGACGAAAAAGTGCACATTCCCAAGTCTAGTAATTTGAATAGGGCCTAAGATAAAATACGTGCTTGCTACACAGATGCTTCTTTAAATGCATTAAAATAAGACAGGGTTTTCA
This sequence comes from Calotriton arnoldi, assembly GCA_963921515.1. Lineage (NCBI taxonomy): Eukaryota > Metazoa > Chordata > Amphibia > Caudata > Salamandridae > Calotriton > Calotriton arnoldi. The sequence goes on from CAWUFW010003368.1 coordinate 1,352,770, forward strand.
GTAAATTACCACATTAAGTGGTTCAGTGGATATTTTAAGTAAATATTGACATCTCATTGTCACATTCATTTTCGTGAATTGATGGTCATTCAACATCAAATAATTCATCCTGCTACTCATGCTTTCAAGTAATCATTTACAGGCACATGCATCAATCCTGGATTTTGCGAGTCCTTAATTGCGAATATTAAGGATTCGCAATTAAGGACTCGCAAAATCCTATGCATGTTCCTACACATTCCTTATTTGCGACTCGCAAATTGCGAGTCGCAAATAAGGAATGGCTTCCCATTCATTCCTATGGGCCTACAGGCCCATAGGAATCAATGGGAAATTGCCAGCGCAATTTGCGAGTACCAATAGGTACTCGCAAATTGCGCATGCAATTTCAAGGGTGTCAAAAGGACACCCTGTTGCACCCCTGAAATTGATCCGTGCACATATGTTGCGCACACACATGTCCCAAGGACATGTGTGTGTGTAACCTACAACTTTGAAAAATGCACTTTAGTGCATTTTTCAAAGTGTTCGCTATTTACCATGTGGTATGATTCCACGGTAAATAGCGGGCCCAAATAGCGAAATCGCTATTTTTAAAGGCATCTTGCATTGCATTTAAGGAATCGCAATTTGCGATTCCTTAAATGCACTCGCAATTTAAAAAATCGCAAAAAAATTGCGATTTCTTAAATTGAGAGTGGCAAGTTGTGTCATGCATCGCAAAAGATATTTTTGCGATCGCAAACGGCCGATTTTTGCGAATCGCACTATTTGCGATCGCAAAAAGCTTTGATGCATGTGCCTGTTAGTTTTAGGTTTCAAAGCCAACATACGTTCTAGATTCCAATAACAAGAGTACTGTGCAAACATTGCATTAGAAAAGAGTAGGTGTTGCTTGGAAGGCGGATGGGTGCCGCAACCCAGTCTACTACCCAAGGCAGGAGGGTGATTAAGATAGCCAGATTCAAGAGTAAGACCTACATGTTTGATAGGAGAACTCATAAGGGGAGAATGGGGGAGAAAGGTCTGTCAGTTTTGGGGAAGGCAGCCTCGAGGCCAAATGTTATGATTGGAGAACATTAGTTTTAGAGCAGTCAGACTAGAGCATGGGTACTCACAAACATTTTCCCGGGGGCCGTAAAGTTTGGTCTTTGGTGTGAGGGCCGCACTAATGCCCACAGGCGGTGTAAAGTCGGTGTAGGAGAAGCAATGCATGTATATTTAGTGGCTGAACGCAATTACGCAATGTGGAACCAGAAAACCTGGGATGAATCCTGGCTTCTCCATTTGACCAAATTGTGTGACCCTGGGCAATTGTTTTATTTCAATATCCCTCCTTTTTCTTCATTATCACATACAAGAGGAACTCGAAATACATCCGACTCAGGGTTTCACCTACCACTGGTTGGTCTGTGTCCGGGGTGCATGCTGAGAGGCTCCTGGGAGAGCCGCAGGGTGCAGAGAATCCGCCACCATTCCTCACACATTCACTCTCCTTTTACCCTGCCTTTGTCTTGGCATTTCTCGTTCCTCAACTGACTCCAGATGCCTTCTCCATCTCTCCACTTGCATGCTACCTCCACCCCCCCTCCTGAACTCTGATGTAGGTAGATACTAGAGGGCCCTGCCCGCTCCTGAGAGGGTGGGGGTCCCACAGGCCTTATGCCTACTCCTGAGGGGGTGGGGACACAGAGGGACACTACCCATCGCTATTCCTCCCCCTGTGTGTGGGAGTTACCTGTTCTGTCGAGCCTGCCAGACAACCCATGCAATGTCTCTTGCAAGACATTGTGTGCTTACCAAGAACATACAGTGACTTCGAGCCTGCCGAGTGCTTACCATTGGTTGGCTTTACTGTCACACTCGTTTGCCTGCCATACAGGGACCTTAAGTCACAGGCTTAAGTATTGCGCAGCTTCAATTGTTAAATCTTGCAATACATGCAAATGATAGACCTGCTGCACATGTGATGTCACTTCCTGTTGTGATGTCACTTCCTGTTGTGATGTCACTTCCTGTGACACCACCTAACTTGGAGCGTCCCCCCACTTCTTTTTTTAGGACTTGTGCCCTGATGTTAGTGGTATTGAAAATGGTCAAAGCTAATAGCTTGTATTTTTTAGATTGGGAACACTAAGACTTACAACATTCAATTGGAATTTCGGTTAAAAAACTCTTTAATATTATTGAGCTAGACCAATGGTTCTTCACTTAAGTGGAACATCGACATTTACCAACCCATCACCTTCCGATATTCATCAAAGTTTTAAATCATAAATTGAATGTCAAGGGAATGTTTGCCACGCATTTGCTTTTTAGCACATCTGTGCCCTAAATGCCCTTCATTTGTATCAGTGAGTTATTTACCTTCACAACTATTTTGATCTCTTCTCTTATCAAATTGGAGAATGTAATGTGGATTTAATTAATTAAACACATTTTTAGAACGATATTTCCGAGATCTGGTGCCCTCAAAATAGTTCACATCTAAACTTCTTTTAATTACAAACGAATGCGTTTGAAACTTTGTTCCGAGCAGTCACTAGCGTTTCCAGACTGTGAGAAAAGTGACCTGTGGATGATTCAATAACGCTGGCGCGCGTGTGCTTGCCAATCATAACATTCCCACAGAACTTAACAGTTACGTAGTTGTTTTGTCTGTTTAATTTCAAACAGCGGTACAGAATAGATGCTTCTACTAACCGACTGGGAATGGCATATTGTGTCTTTTCAAAAAGTGTACTTTCAAACTATAGAACACTTGTTCAAGCATTGTAGTTTTCCAAATCTGCTGTATGTAGGCTGGTCACTTGTTTATTTAATGAAAGAATAAGCGCTGACAAAGTCAGTAGTTCTATCTTTTGCACCGGGGAGATGTGGCCTACAGACCAGAGCTGCGGACTTTGGAACTGAGGATCCAGGTTCGAGTGCTGGCGGTGGCCCAACATCCTGTGATTCTGGGCAAATCACTGAATCTCCTGGTGCCTTAAAAAAAATCTGCTCTTGTGCAATGTAATCTGGTGCTCATGTAAAGCGATGTAACGGCCTTGGGCCAAGTGCATTTGGAAATAGTGTTATGAAAGTGAGGAGATGGGGGATGCTTTCCGCAGTAGAGGTCAGAGGAACCACTAATTCAAAGAATTTCCACCGGCACAGGCATCATCAAGGTGGCGCACTCCTCATATTGCAGGACATCGATCTGGAGACGTTATTATCAGGGAGCGTTCTATGGCAGAGTCAGGTGTCAATCCGCCTGGGGTAGTTCTTCCATATGAGTTCCCCCCACCCCCCACTGCAGTGCAGAAAGCTGGAGAAATAAAATGGGAATGAAAGGATTTTATTACTATTTTATTGTTCCAGCCTTCTGCCGAACGAAGAGACCAGGGCGGGGCCAGTGCGTCATTGCTGTTGATTGGCGCAATGACGAGTGGCCCCTTCAGTTTGAAGTGCGCATGTCGGTTTGGCCAGCTACCTTGCTATGGCCAAACCTACATGCGCAGTTCAAACTCTTAGAGAGCAGGCATCGCCCTGCAGTGCCCTTCGGAGCGCTGAGACAGACTTCTCCAGCCAATCCAGATGCTTCACTTATGCTGCTTAACAGCATGAGAGCAGCTTCTGGATTGGATAAGGAGCTGTGGGACCTCATGCTTGGAGGAGTCTGGAGCCAGGGACTGAAGAACATGGAGGATGTGCTGCAGGCTAAGGTAAGTGAACCTTTTCTTTTTTCATTTTTAATTGTTTTCGTTTATTTGTATTTTTTTTATTGTCTTTGTCGTCCACTCGCCCCTCCATTTTTGCCGGTCACCAACCCCCACTGCAATCCGCCCCATTTCCCCAAAACATAATTCTGCTAATACATAGATAAGAGAGAGCAGAACTAAATACTGACGGAAAGGGGAATGGGAATGGGTGATAGAAGAGAGAACCAGAGCATTGCTGTCTTCTCAGGTGTGTTTCTTTTGGACTTCAGACCATTTGCACCAGCAATCTTACAAGCTGGAGTTCTCAGGCAGGTTAAGTATACACTCTGTAGGGAGAATATACACATTTATTTAGTTTCATTCACAAACATCCAAAAGTGCAAAAAACTCTTGCAATGCAAGGTGTTATGCTTACTGGCTATAAAGTAGCGGTCCGCGACGACCCCAAGACAGATTTGAAGGAAGACAATACAATGATAAACATGATCAACAATTATAATCCTGGAAATTGGGCTAGAGGGAAACCACAATAAGCAAAGCAAACAAGCCAAATTGTAGACTAGAAACAGGTCACAAACAGGCTGTCGGTCAGAGAACCAAAATAGGGAACAAAATAACAAGGTGAGGGATGTAAAAATGATGAAACAACTAGTACAGCAAGCGAAGAGCCATTGCAACGTGGAAAAGTGCTAAGCACCTTCTAAAGAGAAATTAACTCTTTAAATGGCACCACTGCCTACCATACCCTGAAGTCCCACTCCTTGACCTTCCCATCTAGTAGCCTCAGAGCCCCAGCCACCACTGGCAGGTCAGCAACAATCTCATGGTGATGCATGCTCATATCTTTAGACTTTTCCCTAGTACATGACTAAATCTTTCTGCACCAAACTTATTGCTGACAGTTCTTCTCCAGTGAGTTGGTCTGCATGGCCCTAGGTAGAGTCTTCACCTTCCACACCCACTGGAACATGAAGCCCTTGAGACATAGCAGATGAAGAAGTTTACCAGATCAGAATGGCCAAGACATTATTTCTACCCACATGTTTGTCAGTATTAACCGCACAAGGTAAATTTATTAACAGTTTTATTTCACTGAAAAGCCATAAAAATGTGAAAACATATATTAAATCAATAATTATACACCCAGAATGGATACATTCATAAAATGACCATTGAGACTTTAGAAATCAAAACATATTTTAAAAATCTCTCCACCAAATTCATGACAGCAATATTAGGTAAGAATTGCAGGTGTAAGAAAGCTCCAGGGTAGTTGGAAATGTTAAAATTCTGGATCAGTGGTCTTAGATTTTTGACTCTGGACAATTTGAAAAGCTAAAAAAAAACCTAAAGTGCATCATTTTTTGGAGAAAGGTTATCACAGCAACAAAAACAAATATAGTTACATTCAGAACAGCATTTGTGAGCAAGATAGCGGCTGCTTGAACGCCGTGCGAGCCGCCCGCTCGTGTTCACCGTTATTATGTTTAGCTCTGGTGACATTTAAACAATGCAGACAGACAGTGCTGCTATATGTGATCAAAAAGCTGCAGACCCACCTTAGAGAAAACATCTTCTTGGAGCTTATTGAAGCCAGAAAGCTTACCCTACGCTTGCTCCGTACTGCTGCAGAGGTGCTTGGCGGGTTTGGGTCCGGGGCTATGCCAAGCCGGCTGACCACGATGCCCCCAAAAATAAGGCTGCTAAGGATCATAGCGACTGATGCGAAGGTGGAGTGTCTACAGGGGGGACGAGGAGCCTCCCTTAGCTGGAAAATGCTGGTTGTGCAAAAGTTGGATGACGGGGTAGCCCCCGCCAAGAAGCGTGACATGGATGACACCACCTGCAAAACGAAACTGAAGGGGACGTGGTCTAGTACTGAACCGCTGAGAGGGAAGCAGGCAGTCATCCTGGAGATCTTTGCCGGATGCGTTGGGGCAGGCAGCAATAAAGCTGGTTCCATGGAGGCTATAGCCAGGACTCAACAGGCAACAGGTATGGGAACAAATTCCTTCTTGGGAGCAAACACTGTGAGCACCACCTTAATCTGCTTGACATTTCCGGACATTTCTGCAGTCGATAAAGACGGCCTAAATCTTCCTCTAGGCGAAATAGGGGCTGAGTCTGGGGATTTTGGTTCTCTACTAATCCAATCTTTCCCAATCGCTTGTTTGGCGGACTTGGAGTGTCAACCCCTGGGGTTGGATGTAAATACCGGGCCTAGCCTAGATAGGCAGAAGCTGAAAGTAGGAGGTACTCCGGATGGGGCCGAGAAATTCTTTTCTCTCACTGATGAACCTGAACTATCTAGGGCTAGTGATGTTCAATCTGATGCAGACTCGATATCAGGCATATTCTGGATAGCTCTTCGGCCCAGCTGGTCACTCAAAAAAAACAGGCGGCCTCCCAAAAAAAGAAAAAATCTAGTAGAAATTCGAGGTCCAGCGAGCTCAGCTTTGAGTCTGATCGGAGTACGGCCAATCCGTTGAAATGGGACTACTCTGACTCAAATCTAGTGTTGGGGGAGAGTGGTTCAGCAGCTGGAGGAACGCCGCGGGAAGTACCAATCTTGAATCTGGAGTCTGACTCTCCCGCCTCAATGAGACTAATTTACTCTACACTGAAACAAATGCAAAGTGAAGCCCGCATGGAGAACAAGAGAGTACATCTGGCTACTAAAAAGCTCCAAGGGGCCATGTGCAAGGTTAACAAGATTTGTACTGAAATCTCTGAGTGCACGACGGCTGTGGAAGAACGGACAATAGTGCTTGAGGCAGGGGCCGAGACTATGGGAAGACAGCTAGCTTCTCAGGTAGCTTGGATGACAGACATGCTGTGGAAGCTCGAAGATGTTGAGAATCTCCAGTGTAGAAATAACCTTAGATTTCTTGGTATTGCTGAGAACGCTGAGGGGGCGATATTCGGGCTTTCATGTTGAAAGTATTGAAAAGAGCCTTCCCTGAGCTGGCACACTGGGATTGGTAGGCGCTGGTGCAGAGAGTACATCGGTTCCCTCTTATGTTAAAAAAAAAGGGGGCAACCAGACTCAAACAACAAGCCTAGAGCCATTCTGAATTTTTGGGGGATTTTCTCCAGCGCCAGACAATTTTTGAGAAGGCCAAGCCTGAGGCCAAACATACATTTGAGGCCCATACCTTTTTTGTCAGGCCAGGTTTCTGCCACGTGACTGTGGAGAGAAGGTGGTGACTGCGACAGTTGATTGGGCCCTTCCAAAGACTTGGCTGTGAAGTTTACCTTTTGAGCCCTGCCCGTCTAAAGGTCATCTTTAAAGGGAATCCCAGGGTATTTTCATCAGAAATCCAAGCCCAAGAATTTTTGAAGATTTCGACCGGGGTGAGTAGTGTGTGATCTTGAGCTGATAATTGATTTGGCCTGAGCTAAAGGTTTCTTCCATGACAATGGGTATAGAAATTATGGCAATTGGAAACTGCCCAGGGGCTAATTAACTTCACAGGGGGCTGATATGTTTCTATTGCAATTAGGCATAGTCTCAAATAGTTTTTTTCCCTTTTTGGATCTTTTTGATCACCAGAGTGTTGGCAGTTGGTGGGGCTGGGTAGGGGGCAGCTCGGGGGGGGGTGTTTGTGTAGAAGACATCACAAGGGTCTTTATGACCCCATTGCTCACAACGAGGGGGTGGCTCAGGGGGTGTTTGCGGTTGTTTGGGGGGTGGGGGGTGCTCCGTGTTGGGGGCATTCCAAGCATGTTTTGTTGGAGAGTGGATAGAGTGGTTGATATGTGCCGGTGGGTTTCTATCAAACATAGATGAGTAAGTTAAGGATAGCATCAATAAACATCTGCCGGCTAAATAATCATTGAAAAAATGAAGGGTAAATGTGGATATACAATTCTTGAAGGCAGACATTGTCTGTCTTCAAGAGACGCATGTAGAGGCAAATAGGCGGGTAGTAGCTGCATTGTCAGGGTACCAATTAGTGTCTAACACTTCACAAGGATAGTCACGTACACGGGGGTGGCCATTATGGCTCACAAGGGGAGAGCTAGGTTCCCATGTGCCAGGGCATATACAAATGGCCGATGGGCCATAGTGCAATGCTGTGTAGACAATAACATGTTCACATTATGCTCGGTTTATGGTGCTGTGGCCGATGATCCGACATGTTTGACTGGCTTAATAATGAACTGGCTAGCTGGCCGCTCCCTCTTATAATTTGTGGGGACTTTAATATTAATATTAACATTAACGGTGTAGGTGGCGGTTGTGAGACGTGGGAGGTATAATGCCAGGGCCGCAAACCTAGGGTGTTTAGTTCTTTGAAATATTTATTTCAGACCCATGGATTATCCAATGTTTGGGCTAAAAAGGAGCCACTTGATCTGGGATATGTGTTTTTTTCTGCCCCACATCGGACACATGTCAGGATAGATTTTTTTTATGTCTCATGAATCAGTTCTCACAAGTAGAATATACAAATACCCCAGGGTCATGTCTGACCACAATCCTTTGGTGGTTGAGTTAGAGATAAAGGTAGCCCCCTCTCCCGCCCCCAGCTGGTCGTTTGAAAGGGCCTTGCTGTATGATGAGGAATATATCATGCATATGAATATATGGATAACAAGGTTTATTGTGGAGAATATAGGGAGTGCTCGGATAGAGGTTGTCTGGGATGCTTTTAAGGCTGGGTGTGGGGAGAGACTACTAGATACAGCTGGGCACGACAGTAAAAGGGGAAAAAATTGTTGCAAGAACTGTATGAGAAACTAGAGGCTGTAGAAAAACAGCTAATTATGGCAGTAACTAGGGGTGAAGGTATTGAAAAGGCTCAGTTGAGTGTTGCGGTTGCCAAATCAGCGATAGTGGATATTTCAGCAAAAAAGGCAGCAGATAAGTATTTGGCCTGGAAGAACAGGACATAATTTACCGAAAGAGTGAGACACTTGCTGACTGTGTGTATGAGACAGAAGTTAACACAGGACCAGATTAGGGAGATTCGGGATCCTCAAGGCAGGACGATTTCTGACCCGGCTGGAATACGATCCTCCTTTTAAAAATATTATCAGCAACAGTACAAGGAGGAGACGGGTCAAGTGGGCCAAGAAATTGATGATTACCTAGAGGATGTGCCGTATGGGGGTTTAACTACTGAAGAGAAAGGATTGCTGGAGGACCCTTATTTCGGGTGAGGAGGTCATTAAGGCTATTCAATCTGTACCAGCGGGGAAAGCGGCTGGGACGGACCTTATACCGGGAGAGTTTTATAAGGTGTTTGCCTCCCGTCTGCAAATTTTTATGGTTGAGGTTTTTTTAAAAGCACAATTAGGCAGAGGCTCCAGAGTCTAGGGGTTCGGCCAATATAATTGTCTTCCTTAAGAAAGGGAAGCCTGCCCAAGAGTTAGGATCGTATGGGCCAATCCCTCTGGTCAACAGCGATGTTAAAATTTATACTAAAGTTCTGGCTGCTAGATTGGCTGGGGTGATCAAGAAATTGGTCTCTCCGGTTCAGCATGGATTTATTCCCGGACGCATCACTATTGATCATATCCTTTGGGCAATTACATTATTTGATGCTGCAACGGTAGCCGGAGACCCTCTGGCTCTAATCTTGCTGGATGCAGAGAAAGCTTTTGATAGGGTCTCCTGGCCTTTCCAATGGACAGTAATGGACAAAAAAAGGTTGGGTTCCTGGTTCATTACAGCAATCCAATCTCTATATCACAACACTGTAGCCACGATTTCGGTAATGGGAGGTTTATCTGATGTTGTGGCTATAGGACTCAGCACGAGACTGGGATGTCCCTGCTCACACTTACTGTTCACCTTTTATATAGATCCTTTGATCAGGAAAATTAAGGATAATCCCTCAATCTTACTGATGTATAGTAAGGGGGGAGACGAACATTCTAGCATACGCCGACGATCTGGCAGTTATTACCCCTGATCCCGAGGGTGCTCTGAGAGAGACTGAGATGGAGGCGGCAAAGTTCGGACAGGTGTTGGGGTACCTGTTAAATCAGCACAAGACACAAATTGTAGTTAACAGAATGGCTCAATTAAGAGATAGTCTGGTGGTTGTGCACGCTGTCTATCTTGGGGTGGACATCTCCGCTGATATAGAGTAAATTGGGGAGAACAACTTGGGCCCATTGATTCAGAGAACTAAATGTGATTTTACGAGAATGAACAACCTCAGGCTCACTCTGATTGGGAGGAGTAATGTCGTAAAAATGCTGTTTTTTATCTAAGGTTCAGTATTTTTTTAGGGCTCTCCCCTTGGAGGTCGATGGCGGCTGGTTTAAGTTACTTAACCAGGTGATCTCTAGGTTTTTGTGGGCCTATTCACGTCCCAGAAGAGTTTTGAAGTTTCCAACACTTCCAAGGGAACCTGGAGGCTGGGCCATCCCAAATCTTCTGCTGTATTACTGGGCTTCGGCCCTTCAACAAATGTCAGTCCTGTTAAAAGGGGAGGGTGAAGTGGGACTATGTGAGGATGGCCCCCCTTCAACATATGAATTATTGTTAGGGAGAAGATGCCAGGGGCTGCCTCATGGACCAATTGGAGTTTGGATATTATAAAAGGGTCATGTTCAAAACAGTGATTTGTGCATATAAAATTTGGACGGCAGTCCGGAAGAAGCTAGGGCGTTTGTACTACTACACGCCCATTAACAACAATACTCTGCTCCCTGATATTTTCAGGGATGGCCAAGCCAGGCACTGGAAAGAGCTTGGGCTGTCAAAATTGGGAGATTCTGTGGGCAATGCAGGAATTTGTTCATTCGAAGAGTTAAAAAGCAAATTTGGGTTGGAGCACAGAGAATTTTTTAAGTACCTGCAGATAAGACATTTTCTGAGAAAAAAGCAGGGGGTTAGCAGGTTTTTAAGAGTCGATGTGATTGACTTGCTGCTCAAATCTAAACCCTCGCCGGGTATACTCTATAGGATGCTGAATGCCAGGATGGGGGATGAAGCATATTGGAAGGTGGGATGAACTTTTACAAGCGAGTACAGGGGACTGTGAGGATTCACTGCATCTTGCGCAATCAACTCAAGTTGCAGCTAACTTGCAGATGCAGCATTTTAAAACTTGGTACAATCTTTATATTACTGCGGCGAAAATAGTAAAATGGGGAGGGGTTGCTGGAACACATTGCCCTCGGTGCGGAAGCAATGCGGCGGACCCTGTTCATATATTTGCATCTTGTTCTAGTCTTGACAGTCTCAAAAAGGATATTGGTAGAATGATAGAGACACAGATGGGGCTTCGGATAGCAATCACTCCCCAGCTCATTATGTTAGGGGTGGATGAGGATGTAATACCAAGCCATGCTCAGGCCTTTATGTTTGTGGCTATGACGGTTTTAAGGCTCTGTCTGGCCACAGGATGGTTAGATCCGGTCCCGATTACAAGTCAGCATTGGATGGACCGACTCTGAGCTATTTACCATATGGAATCAGCAGTTTATGCTCGAAAGGGCAGTGTGGCCAAGAAAAGGGGGCTGGAAATCTGGGCACCTTTGAGGAACTGGACTAGAGAATTGGATGGTGAGGCAATGGATGGGGAAGGCGCTCGGGGGGTAGGAGGGAACTGGGAGGGAGTGGGACTACCTAGGCCTTTATCTCATTTGCATCTTTTTGGGAGGATCTTACCATGAACTCGCTGCAATGATTTTTTCTTTTTTGTAAAACGCTTGCTGTTATTCATCGTTTTTTTGGCAACTGTAATTGTATTAATGGATGAATCTGATTGTTTTCGGCTTGGAACAGGGCCAGGGAGGGGGGGTGGGAGCCTGGGGCATTTGTTAAAATATGCAATAAAAATCTATTTAAAAAAAATAAATATATATATATATATGTAGTTAGAAGCCCCTCAAAACTTTGATGTAGACAAAAGGTAATGAATAATCCCAACTCTAAATCTACACAAAAGATTACACTTGGAATTTGGTTATAAAGTTACACGCGGCTAACCTGTGAGACCTAAACCTGGATTTTGTTAATTCACCATCTTCTCCACGTGAGGATCTGTTTAGAAGAAACAGTTTTTTAACATTGAGCTTGTTGGCCTCACATCTGATTATTAAATATGTCTGGGCAATCAATCATATCACAATTACTTTTCATATATTTTAATCAAGGAATTTTTTCAATAGAGGTCAAACTTACACAATCAGAGATGATCTTTTGGGGCAGCTTAGTAGTACTGCTGGCCATTAGAGATACCTATAAAAAAAAGAGGAGCCAGCTGTATGACATTCTCCAGTGCAATCCAAGCTCCTTGTAGCAAATAAAGTAAGGGGTATTCTGGAAAGCACTAAGAGCATCCTACAAAAGCAGTCTTCTCTATCTGTAATACAGTAACATCTACTTTACCCCAAATGCCTGCCACATAGGGGACAGTCAAGACACATTTGCTCCTGTAAATTGATTGATTTGGCTGGATTAGTATCAATTTTGGCGCTGAAATTAGAAACCACATACATAGATTGAATACATTGTGTCCTTCTTTCATTGATCAGATTAGCCAAAAACAGGGATTTTCATAGATCTGATTAGCCCTATACAGGGATTATCAAAGAATGTACAAAGGAAAAAAAATTAGAGATCTTTTTTGACATACCTTGGATGGAAAATACTCTTGTTGGGGTAGATATAGAGTGCAGTACAAGAGTGAAGGATTTTGTAAGAATTGTTGACAAATGTGGCTGTTTATATATCTTACGTTCCAATCAATCAGTCTTTTTAAGCCATTGGTCGTTCTGGCCATAAGGACTGCCTATAAAGTTCTGGAATTGTTTTACACTTAATTCTAGAAGCATCCTTGCCTGCCGTTTAAAGGGAGGGCTTTAAACGATTGGCATAAAGTATAAACAATAATGAGACAAAACACAACCTTGTCGTACTTCTCTACTTAAGCCAAAAATGTCAGAGAGCTCTCTATTAAGACCATATCTCACTTTTGCCATTATAGTGGATTTTCCTTAAGAAACTTTGCAATTGGTTATACCCCTCTCATGTTCTCTATTATTGCCTGTAATTTAATTAGATTGATTATGAGATGCAGAGGTGAGGTCCATAAAGGCCAGATGCAAATAACTAGCTAATGCGTTCACATATTAACAACAAACATTACGTAAGTTTATACACTGCTCCAGAGTCCCCATGCTATGACGGAAAACGTATTGGCCATCTGCAGTAATATTAGCAGTGGCCCAAATTTGTGTCCTCTTCATCAAAATTCGATACACCATTTTAACCATCAAGTCAATAAGTGAGGATGGAGGATAATATTTTAGATAACAACTGTCTCGCTTTTTGAAGATAGGAACAATAGTTGTATTCAATCAGCATTCAAAACATTTGCTAGAACTGGGACCAATAGATCACTGTTAAACTTGAAGAACTCAAGAAGTATTCCATCAGCACCTGGGGCTTTGATTTTTGGGCTTACCTACACAGGTAATGCTGAATGAATGAATGAATGAATGAATGAATGAATGAGAAAGACTTACATAGCACAAAACAGCTGCTCCACAAGGAGCGTCCTGGCACTCGGTAAAAGTAAACCCAGATCTAATAGTGACTGGGGGTGAGTGTTTGAAAAGTTTCAGTGCTCCGTCTATCATCTCCTTGTGTTTCCTTTGTTCACCCTAAGTTGGCAGGGTATGCCCAGACGTGGGTCCCTTGCTCACTTTGCCACTGGATTCAAGCTAGCCTGGCTGATGAGGGGTGTTACCCCAAAACCAGTCCCAGGATGCTTGTATCCTGTCCATGGAAGACCTGGCTTGGCAGTTCGGGCTGGACTGTTCCCATGAGGAACAGGGTAACAACTGTTTTTGATATGACTGGGTCTGAACTGGGGTGGCGAAGTGAGCTTAAGAACGATGATGGATTTAACCCAGATCTAATAGTGACTGGGGGTGAGTGTCTGAAAAGTTTCAGCGCTCCATCCATCAGCTCCTTGTGTTTCCTTTGTTTGCCCTAAGCTGGCAGGGTATGCCCAGACATGGTTCCCTTGCTCACTTTGCCACTGAATTCAAGCTAGCCTGGCTGATGAGTGGTGTTGTGCCAAAACCGGTCCCAGGTTGCTTGTTTCTGGTCCAGGGAAGACCTGGCTTGGTAGTTCAGGCTGGACTGTTCCCATGAGGAACAGGGTCAAGACTGATTTGCATATGGCTGGGTCTGAACTGGGGTGGCGAAGTGAGCTAAAGAACGATGATGAATTCAACCCAGATCTTATAGTGACTGGGGATGAGTGTCTGAAAAGTTTCAGGGCTCCGTCCATCCTCTCCTTGAGTTTCCTTTCTTCGCCCTAAGTTGGCAGGGTATGCCCAGACGTGGGTCCCTTGCTCACTTTGCCACTGGATTCAAGCTAGTTTGGCTGATGAGGGGTGTTACCCCCAAACCGGTCCCAGGATGCTTGTTTCTGGTCCAGGAAAGACCTGACTTGGCAGTTCGGGCTGGACTGTTCCCATGCGTAACAGGGCCAAGACTGATTTGCATATGGCTGGGTCTGAACTGGGGTGGCGAAGTGAGCTAAAGAACGATGATTGATTCAACCTAAATCAAATAGTGACTGGGGGTGAGTGTTTGAAAAGTTTCAGCGCCCCGTCCATCATCTCCTTGTGTTTGCTTTGTTCGCCCTAAGTTGGCAGGGTATGCCCAGACGTGGGTCCCTTGCTCACTTTGCCACTGGAATCAAGCTAGCCTGGCTGATGAGGGCTGTTAGCCCGAAACCAGTCCCAGGATGCTTGTTTCCGGTCCAGGGAAAACATGGCTTGGCAGTTCGGGCTGGGCTGTTCCCATGAGGCACAGGGTCAAGACTGATTTGCATATAGCTGTGTCTGAACTGGGGTGGCAAAGTGAGCTAAAGACTGATGATGGATTCAACCCAGATCTGTGACTGGGGGTGAGTGTTTGAAAAGTTTCAGCACTCCGTCCATCATCTCCTTGTGTTTGCTTTGTTCGCCCTAAGTTGGCAGGGTATGTCCAGACGTGGGTCCCTTGCTCACTTTGCCACTGGAATCAAGCTAGCCTGGCTGATGAGGGCTGTTAGCCCGAAACCGGTCCCAGGATGCTTGTTTCCGGTCCAGGGAAGACATGGCTTGGCAGTATGGGCTGGACTGTTCCCATGAGGCACAGGATCAAGACTGATTTGCATATAGCTGTGTCTGAACTGGGGTGGCAAAGTGAGCTAAAGAACGATGATGAATTCAACCCAGATCTTATAGTGACTGGGGATGAGTGTCTGAAAAGTTTCAGGGCTCCGTCCATCCTCTCCTTGAGTTTCCTTTCTTCGCCCTAAGTTGGCAGGGTATGCCCAGACGTGGGTCCCTTGCTCACTTTGCCACTGGATTCAAGCTAGTTTGGCTGATGAGGGGTGTTACCCCCAAACCGGTCCCAGGATGCTTGTTTCTGGTCCAGGAAAGACCTGACTTGGCAGTTCGGGCTGGACTGTTCCCATGCGTAACAGGGCCAAGACTGATTTGCATATGGCTGGGTCTGAACTGGGGTGGCGAAGTGAGCTAAAGAACGATGATTGATTCAACCTAAAAAAAAAATAGTGACTGGGGGTGAGTGTTTGAAAAGTTTCAGCGCCCCGTCCATCATCTCCTTGTGTTTGCTTTGTTCGCCCTAAGTTGGCAGGGTATGCCCAGACGTGGGTCCCTTGCTCACTTTGCCACTGGAATCAAGCTAGCCTGGCTGATGAGGGCTGTTAGCCCGAAACCAGTCCCAGGATGCTTGTTTCCGGTCCAGGGAAAACATGGCTTGGCAGTTCGGGCTGGGCTGTTCCCATGAGGCACAGGGTCAAGACTGATTTGCATATAGCTGTGTCTGAACTGGGGTGGCAAGGTGAGCTAAAGACTGATGATGGATTCAACCCAGATCTGTGACTGGGGGTGAGTGTTTGAAAAGTTTCAGCACTCCGTCCATCATCTCCTTGTGTTTGCTTTGTTCGCCCTAAGTTGGCGGGGTATGTCCAGACGTGGGTCCCTTGCTCACTTTGCCACTGGATTCAAGCTAGCCTGGCTGATGAGGGGTGTTACCCCGAAACCGGTCCCAGGATGCTTGTTTCCGGTCCAGGGAAGACCTTGATTGGTAGTTCGGGCTGGACTGTTCCCATAAGGAACAGGGTCAAGACTGATTTGCATATGGCTGGGTCTGAATTGGGGTGGCGATGTGAGCTAAAGAACGATGATGGATTCCACCCAGGTCTAATAGTGACTGGGGTTGAGTGTCTGAAAAGTTTCAGCACTCCGTCCATCATCTCCTTGTGTTTCCACTGGGTATAAGCAAGACACAGTTATGAGAGTGGGGTCTTAGGAATGCAGAGCAAGTTCTGGTTAGATGAGCGTAGGGCTCTGCAAGGAGAGTATCTTTTGATCTTGTCACAAATATATCCAGGACCTTTCAATTGCATGGCCCTAAATGTTATTGTCAGGGCTTTGAATTCTCCTCTCTGGTAGATGAGGAGTCAATGAAGGTTTTTTAAACCCTTCCGAATAGATAGACTTTTGGGAATGTTCAGCACTAATCTCGCTGCCGCGATTTGTTCTCATTTTAATCAGTTTAGCAGTGCTTGAGGGGAGCCCAGGAGCAGCAAATTGGAGTAATCAAGTTGAGATGCGATTATTGCATGAACTGTGGATTTTCTGGTGTGCTCTGGCAAGAATTCGAGAATCTTTATTTGGTTTTTCAGGAGGATGAAACAGACTCCAGTGGTGGCATTAACAAAAGGCTTAAAGGAAAGGGCATTGTCTAACTTGACCCCCAGGTTTTTCGCAGTAGTGGAAGGTGCTGGAGGAAGTCCCATTTCAGGAGGCCACAAGTGGAACAGACCTGATATAATGAATGAGGACCAAAAATCAGGATTTCGGATTTGTCAGAATTTAAAAAGAGGCAGCTTTTGTGCATCCAACCTGCAACTGCTGATAGGCAACCCTGGAAGTTGGCAGAGACCGAGGCATCGAGGTGTTTAAAAGCAAACATCAGCTGGGTGACATCAGCGTTAGAACCATGTTAAAACCCCACTCTTGCACAATCACAGCAAGAGGAGCCATATAGATATTAAAGAGGCACAGGCTTAAGGCTGATCCTTGTGGAACACCACAGATGACCTCACGAAAACTCAATGTAAAGGGGGGAGAAAGAGTGCTTGTTTGCGGTTAAAGTGGAAGGATTTGATCCATTTCCACATGGTGCTAGCAATTCCAACTTTTTCCATTCTTTGCAGGGGGATAGTGATCCAGCGCAACCCCTAAATTCTGAAACCTGGGACCAATAGAAATCTCATCACACAGAAATTGCTTTACCAAACAACGAGGCCCATCACACATTACCCATAAATGATCCCTGAGAACAGGCGCTGGATTTGGGGGGTTTATTTTGTCAGTCTTATTAAGTACAACACTATACTTCACATTAATTACATTTGTATATAATTCTATCTATTCGCAATATCAACTTCTTCTTCTTCTGGTCGATGGACCATTAGTTGAAGAGTTGATGGTGACTATGATTAACTAAACAGTTTAATATTTAACTAAATAAACACAAAGTCACTTTTTCAGTTTATATTATTGAATGCTCTTTGAAATAATCATCAGTGCATACACAAGATTGCATATAAGAGAACAAATTATCAAGCAATGTAATCAAAATGAATCATTTGCATCGAAATCAAAGCATGCATCAGGAATGGGGAAGAGAAGGAACAGTATAAACTTGCAAAAATATACTTGCAGATTAAAGCAATTTAAGGAGGGTAATACCCACCAAAGAATCAAGAAACCCACTTCCTTGGCCGAGGTTGTGGCAAGAGGTCCTCAGAGATAGGCTCAGAGAACAAAGTTAACAGGACAGATGCAGCTAAGCTTGCCATACACTAACTACTAAATTAATCTCCCAAATAATCTACCTCCTCGGTCGCAGTCTCCTCCCAAACACTCCCGCAACGTTCTCGTACCTAAAGTTCTCTTTCTCTTTGCAAGGCTGTTCTTCTGTCTTGGATCTTCTCTCTAATCTGTCACACCAAACCGCACTGCTATACCGAACCGCACTGCTTCGCCATACTGCCTTGCCACACCCCCATTGTGATATCAATTATACCCTTCTCTTCAGCACGCTATCTTACAATGTTGCAGTATCAGTATAAACTCGGACTATGATTGGTTGTCGTAAATCATACTAGGGTCGCCTCATCCAGTTCTCCCCACAAATTCATCCTATACCGGTTCTAACAAAGGAAGGATTTAAGACCATTACACTCATATAAGTCTAACATTCATAATTATACTTTTAGCAACAATGTTCATTATATCATCCGCTTTCACATTCGCATTGCACGTAGTGATGGCTGTTCCCACAGTCGCTGTTGCATCTCGGCACAATAACAATAAGACACAGGTCAACATGGCCTTCACACGGATTGCATCATCAGGTACACTCTGTAGTCTGCAAGCAGGCAATCCTTCATGGCACATGCACACTCCGCGACGACTAGGCCAGCCACATGCTGGTTTCACCGGGAGGCCATTTTCATGCAGGCCTAATTCCATACTAAAATTATCAAACACAAAAGAATATTAATTCATGACAATAAACCCATTATGTTTACCTCCCACCATACTAATACCCTATATTAATTGAATCCTAGCAAAAGCTATTAGTTTAAAGCAATCTTTTCGTTATTTGTGCACCACATGCAAAATGTGCAATGTACAACACAACATAAACATGCAGTAGTACGGTTTTTCAAAGCGCAAACAGTTAATACGTACTCATGCCAACATGGTTTAGTATATTATGTAAAATGCGTTTGCCCCTTATGTAGATGTGTGCATCCCGTGTTGGTTAATTCATGCAGTCAATACATTATTATAGTGTTGCTTGACTTTATGAGGATGTATTTTACAATCCTCGCTCCATCAGTCCCCCCTTTGATGGTTTTACCATCATAAAATCCCAAAACATACGGGTTTCCAAGTTATATAGTTGTTATTTTGTCTTTTGACCCTTGCTCTTTTCATTTTTCATACAATTTTTTTTAAACCCTTCCATCTCTATCTCCTCTATTCCTTTCTTTATGTTCCTTACTCAATTTCCTTTCTTTCTTTTCTCTGCGACTCTTCTTCACGCAAACATAAGTAATTCGTATCATGAGTACCATAATTACTCTAAAAGCTACTGGTACTATTATTTTTGCAACTAAGGAACTACCTATAGAAGAAAACCAATTGCTTATAGTAGAGAAACTTTTACTTAGTCTCTCCCAAACACCATCAACCTTTAGTTGAGTTACTTCCTTATGCAAATGAGAAATATTCCGAATGTGTCCTTCCAAAGTCTTACTTTTATCTGGAATGTAAGTGCAACAATGTTGAACTTTTAGCATTCCACAGACCCCACCCTCTTTTGCCAACAATATATCAAGGGCAAGTCGATTTTGCATAACCATGGATCTCATAGCAATCATTTCAGTGTCAATCATCAGGAATCCTCCAGCAGTATCTGTTGACAAACGATCAACCACTGTGGACAATTGTCGAATTCTGTATGCATTCAGTGTAACTCCAACTCCAGGTATCAATGCTCCAAATATATCACCTACAATTTCCGAAAAACTTTCTCTTTTTACACGGTTTAGTCCTTGCCTTATTTCATCGATTCCATTTGTTCTTTTGTCTATATGATAGACTTTTGGAAAGACAATCCCAAGGTAACATGTCCCATACCAGTGATCTGGCAATCGGTAATAGGCTTTCCTCCCACAGACATAATATATACCAGGCAAGACAGGGTCTGTTCCTCGCTTTAATCCCCAACCCCCAATAATTTTATAGGTATCTTCACATTCACTGGAACCGATGAAATTGTGGTTGTAATTAGTCTTTGCCCTACGTAAGCATAATTTTCCCTTCTGCGGCCAATCTAAGGCCATTGCAGCATGAGTTTCACTTTTGTCATAGTTGCCTTCTCTGAAAACCCAAGGTGGTGTTTTCAATCTTTCTTCAACATCTTTTCTTTGAAACTTAGCCCTTCTTTCCTCTACCATATCTAAAAGGATTTTCTCTGCCTTTCCCAATTTACATGTTAGGTTGTTTTTATTAGTGTATTCTATACCTAAAGGCTTAGTTGTCAGGAAAAAATCTCCCATGACATTTGCATGTGCTATCTTATTTAATTCAGGTACTATAGGAACCTTAGAAAATATTGTATCTACATTGGAATAGTAATAGTCTAGTTTACCTGTTCTATACAACAAACTTGATAAGACACTACAGGTCACACCATAAGTCAAAGGAAGGTGATGGTAAGTCACACTTTCAGAAACAGACAATGGCAACTGTATACATACATAACAGTCAGTCACATCCATTATTTCTACGTACTCATAAAGTAGTTTGGTAAAAACATTTGAGGAAAAATTAGTAACTAATCTGTTGTGATGTAAACTACTAGCATCTATTTGATTCAAGTGAGTAATTGGTGTCTGTCTAATGTCAGTATCTACTTTTGGACCTGTTAAATTGCTAAGATGTGGCGTATCTTCTTTTATCAAATGTAAAGGTATTACTATTGTCAATATTATCCAGAATACTATCAATATACATATTAAACATAAGCAAACCTTATAACATCTACACATAAGGCTACATCTAGGTCTTGTTATTTGTGTATCTGCCATGACAATATTAATAAAGTGTAGTGTGATCCACACTTTTAAGCTTTCTTCTTTACCCCTTCTTTTATTTTAACTTAATCCAATTTTTCAGGACGTCTTCTGAATCTTCAGAGAAACTTTTTAGTTGTTAACGCGACACCTTAGTTTGTTCACAGTCTCTTAAGGTGGATTTAGATCACTTTTCTCTTCTTGTTCGTTGTCAGTGCTGTTTCTTCTTTTGTTTGAATCTTCTTCCTCGATCTCCTCTAATACTATATAAATCCAATCAGGTGACCTGAATTTCTTGTTTGGTTTCCTCACTCTCTTTGGTCGCAGCACTGATTCGTCATCTGACTCTCCCTGTTCTAACTAATCTGAAGTTTCACTTATCTGTTTTAACCTATTTTCTGGTCTTCCTTTCACCACTCTATATTTCAGTCTTTTAACTCCACCTGGCCACTGCTCATCTCTCCTTACCCTCTTTGGTTGCACTATTTCTTCTTCTTTATTCAACTCGTACCTCCGTTTCTTTGTACCTACTCTAAGTTTTCTTTCTTTTTCTTCTTCTTCTTCTTTGGTATTTCTTCCACCTACTTCATCCCTGCTCTTTCCCTCTTCACCTAAAATTTGTTTTTCTTCTTGTTTAACAGCAGTTTCTTCAGTCCCAGTAGCTGGTGCCCACTTTACTTGACTTGTGCTAAGCAATTCATCATCAAGCTGCTCTTCAGAGTCTTTTGGTTCTGGTTCGCCAGTTTCAGAGTCTATTGCTTTAACCTCACCAATTTCTTGTGTTTCACCTTCTGATTCAGAGCTTGTACTTGAGATCTCCAGATGCCGCTCTACTTGTTGTTCAAGTGGACTAGGGACTCGCTGAGTGTGACTGGCATGAATCCAATTTGTTAAACCAGCACACTTTACTGCTGTAGTTGTCACTAATATGACCTGATATGGTCCTTCCCAGTGGGGCTCTAGGCAAGTCTTTCTTCTATGCCTTTTCACGTGAACCCACTCACCAGGACTTAGATCATGAGCTTGAGTCTGCTGTGTTGTGGTCGCGTCTGCTCCAACCTGATGAAACACAGAACGTACCACATCAGCTAATCCTTTGCAATAGTCAAGGGTGAGATCATCAGATATATTTATCAATTTGTTCGCAGGTACAAATGCTTGTCTCATTGCTCTTCCCATTAATATTTCGTACGGACTCAATCCTGTCTTTTTGTCAGGAATGCTTCTGAAACTCATCAAAACTAGGGTTAAAGCGTCAGGCCATTTCAGTGCTGTGAATCTACACACTTTACCTAACCTGTTCTTTATTGTGCCATTTATCTGTTCTACTATTCCAGAAGCCTCTGGACGATAGGCACAATGAAGTTTTGGTTGAATGCTCAAGGCCTCACAAATCAGTTTGATCAATTCACTGGTGAAGTGTGTCCCTCTATCTGTTTCCATAGTGACTGGGAAACCATATCTAGGAATGTATTCCCTCAACAAAAGTTTTGCCACTGTCAGGCTGTCATTCCTTCTTGTGGGATAAGCTTCTACCCATCGGGAAAACAAACACACAATCACTAACACATATTTGAACTTACCACATGGAGGTAACTCGATGAAATCGAGTTGTAGTCTGGTAAAAGGACCACCTGCCCTACCTATTGTTCCCATACTAACTATTGTCTTTCTTCCTGGGTTTTGCTGTTGGCACGTCAGGCATCTCTGACAAAGGCTCTCTGCAATAATCCTGAATCTGGTATTGAACCACGTTAGTTTGAATAATCTGACCATGGCGTCTTGTCCAACATGTGTCACTCCATGGTACATCCTTGCCATATGACAAAGTAAACTATCTGGCATGACTGGTCTTCCATCAATGTATACCCATACATCATCATCTTCTCGTCTCTTACATCCTGCTTTTTTCCATTCCTGTCTTTCCTCATCACTTGCCTCTTCTTGTAATTGTCTCACTTCATCCCATGTTTCAATAGGGTTAGTAAACATAAGTTGACAAACCGTATGCTCTTTTGCTTTTCCCCGATTTATGGAAGTCTCATTCTTTGCACAATATTGTGCTACTTGGTCAGCAAATCTGTTGCCTTGAGTCACATAATCATCTCCTGATTTATGTGCGGCACATTTGACCACTGCAATTTGTTTTGGCAATTGTAATGCTTCCAGCAATTCTTTTACAAATTGACTATTTCTGATAGGGGAACCTGAAGAGGTCAGGAACCCCCTCTGCAGCCATAGTTCTCCAAAATCATGCACAATGCCAAAGCTAGATTGACTATCAGTAATTATTGTCACTTTCTGACTTTTTCCCAATTTGCAGGCATGAATTAGAGCTATCAATTCAGCCACTTGTGCAGATTTTACCCCTTTTAGACAGGATGCTTCCAGGATTTCTGCTACAGTACAAACAGCATAAGCAGAACTCAATACACCTCTTTCAGTTCGCAAACATGAACCATCAACAAACATCACATGATCTGATTCCTCAAGAGGAACATCCTTGATGTCGGGACGGGGCTTGGTACAAAATTCTGTCACATCCAGACAATCATGTTCAGCTTCATCCTTTACTTCTTCATCCCATACATCTGGCAATAGAGTAGAAGGATTCACATTTGTACATCTCACTACGGTTACATTTTCTGCTCCCAGAATCACTCTCTCATACCTAGTCAGCCGACTATAGGTGAGGTGCTGGGTCCGTGTTCTTGTTAAAAGGATTTCAACTGAATGTGGCACATACACTCTCACAGGATGACCCATTATGATCCCTTCACTCTGTTCCAGACTCACACAAGTAGCAGCTACTGCTTTCAAACATCCAGGTAATGCTGCAGCCACTGAATCTAAAGTAGCTGAAAAATATGCCACAGGTCGTCTTAACATTCCATGCCTTTGAGTTAAAACTGCTAATGCACATCCATCTCTCTCACTGCAATATAATGCAAAATCCTTTGAATAATCAGGCTTTCCCAATGCCGGAGCCTTACACAAACTATCTTTCAATTTAACAAAAGCATCCATACTTTCTTCATCCAATTTAACTGGATCTTTCACATCATTCCTTGTTAATCTCTGTAGAGGTTTTGCTATCAGTGAAAATCCACTGATCCACTGTCTACAATATCCGACCACTCCTAAAAACATTCGCACTTCCCTCTGTGTCGTTGGAGGCGTCATATCCCTGATCACTCGAATACGCTCTGACGTTACTTTTCTGACTCCCTTCTCAATCTTATGACCTAAATATTGGACTTCTTGTTGGCAGAATTGTAATTTTGCAGGGGACACCTTATGTCCACCTTCTGCCAAATGGTTCAGTAAAGCAACTGTGTCTGCAACACAGGCTTCTCGAGTCTTTGATGCCACCAGTAGACATATACTGAACCAAAACAGACTCTTCCGACATTTTCAAATCCTCCAAGCACTTTTTCAATATCTGATTAAAAATTGAAGGACTCTCAGTATAGCCTTGAGGAACTCGGCACCATGCCAAAACACGATCCCCGAAACGAAATGCGAACAAATACTGGCTATCTGGATGCAGGGGAATTGAAAAGAATGCATGACACAAATCAATCACTGTATACCACTCCGCATTATGTGGGATTAGGTATAGAATCACTGCTGGGTTTGGCACAACTGGACAACAAGGCACAACAATCTTATTCACTTTTCTCAAATCTTGCACTATTCCATAAGTTCCATTTGACTTTTTCAATCCCATAATAGGTGAATTACAAGGACTACTCATTAATTCTTTCAAAATTCCTTGTTCAATCATTTGATCAATTACAGGAGTTATTCCCGCTATTACTTCTGGTTTCATTTTATACTGTGGCGTATTTGGATAGTCAACACCATCTTTCACTGTGATTCTAATCGGATCCACTTTCTTCATTAACCCAATCTCCTGTCCTGTGAAATCCCATACTTCCGGATTCACTACGTTCATTAATTCTTCAGGCACACTTTTGTCTGTAAGAAGCGAATATAACTCATTCACTTCTGTTCCTTGTTTTGCTAGCACCATTTTAAACGCGACATCTTCATCATTTGTCTGAAATGCAATACCATCCGGTGTGCAGTAAATTGTGCAATTCATCTTGCACAACAAATCCCTTCCTAACAAATTCACTGGACTCGAGTCACACACTACAAACCGATGCATGTCTTTAAAGGGACCAATATGCACTTCAATTGGTTTAGTAACTGGAGTATTTATCTGTTTATTTGAGACTCCCACTACTTGGATAGTTTCTCCCGAGAGGGGTAGGTTTGGAATTTCTGCTGCTCTCACAGTAGAATGGGTAACACCAGTGTCCACAAGAAAGGTGATATCATTCCCTTCCACTTTCCCATCAACAAATGGACCTGTCTGATCTACCTCTAGAGTAGCGCCAAGCACGCACTCTTCCTCCCCCCTCAGGCACCGTCATTGACTCGACTCAACATCACTTCCATCACATTGCATCCAAAATTGGGGAATCACATTTGTGTTAGTATTTTTACCAGCCTGGTCTCCTCCGTGAAATCCTGTATCCGCACTGTATCTTTGAGCATTTACACTATGGGGTAACGGTGCTGCGGGACCTGATACTGGGTAGTAACTACCTGCTGTTGTGGTGTTTGCTGCACAACTATCTCACTCTGCACCTGTGGAGTTAAAATTTGATTTCCTCCATTAGTCCTCTGTGCTGATCTACACTCATTCTTCCAGTGTCCATACTTTCCGCACCCATGACAAGGAAATTTCTTTTTCGCCTCTTCTCTGCTCATTTGTCCTCTACCTCTACCTCCAGTAGATTTCTGAGCATTCTGACTAACTCCTCCCATTTGGTTTATAGCCTGAGAATTTAACTGAGTTTCTTGCTGCTCCGCTACCTTTACTTGTGCCCACATCATTTTTTCATTTAATTTGCGATGGCGAGACTCAATATCGTCGCTGCAATACTTTGCATACCTCAAAATTTCGTCAATCGTTTTGGCTTGCCAGCACAACATATGCTGCTGTATCATCTGACTAATCTCTGGTCTTAATCCATACACAAACCTATACACAAAATGACCCATATCTTTGTCTCCAATATTCTCAAAACCACTATACTGCTTAAAGACTTGTAATAACCTCTCATAATAGGCATGTACAGATTCTTTCGGCTCTTGGGTTGTTCTATCAATTTTTACCCAATCTGTTTCCTTAGGAGAAATTTTGCTTTTCAAGAAAGTAATCACTTGATGATATTTTTTCATCACCTCATCAGAAGGTGCTCCTGTTTTGGCATCTCTAGGATATTCATCTTTTGGCCAATCTACTGTAATCTTACAATCAGTCCATAAATCTGCAGGAACAACAATTTCAAACAATCCATCTAGATCTTTTAACAATACCTTCGATACTTTCACAAACCTTTCAACTTGTTTATACCATTCCACAGGTTTTTCTCTCAACCTAGGAAACTCATTGGTAAAAGATAATATATCCTGTCTAGTCCAAGGAACATGCACATAACCTCCTCCTGGAACTTCCCTCATAGGACATTCCAAAGCTACATTTTCCACTTCTCTTACGGGACGTAAATGTATTTCTTTA
Source organism: Calotriton arnoldi (assembly GCA_963921515.1). Classification (NCBI taxonomy): domain Eukaryota; kingdom Metazoa; phylum Chordata; class Amphibia; order Caudata; family Salamandridae; genus Calotriton; species Calotriton arnoldi. The sequence goes on from CAWUFW010003368.1 coordinate 1,378,719, forward strand.
ACAGCTAATTCTTCTTTCTTCCTCATCCATCTACCTTTCCATCTTTCAACGTCTCCCCATTTTCTTAAAACAACCATTAACTCTTTTATCTGCAATCGTCTACCAGACGTATTCATGTTTTCTATATCTTTTTCGGTAAAATCCACTCTATATGTCTTCTGCAACACCTTTGATTTTCCTATATCCATTCCCAACTCCTCTGCAGTTTCCACTAACCTTTCATGTAGATTTTTCGCTTTCCAAGTAATACTCTTACACAGACACATCAATTCATCATCTTGATAAGTCTTTAGCCTATCCGGACTTATGGTCCCAATTATCATTTCTTCCAGATCTACTTTTAACTTACATACATCTATAGGCTGTGGTTGTGTTTTTCTCCTTTGTAACCCTTTTACCCAATCATCTAATTCTTCGGTGGTTGGACCTATGGAAACCTCACTTCTGGGAATCTCATCCAATTCTATCCTTTTGGGCTGTAACTGCATTATTTCCCTAGGCATTTCAATTATTGTTAGATTAGTCGGAGGTGTAGATCTAGGAACTGTAGTGGGCTTTTCACTTTGAACACTTACGGCGTTAATTCTACTACTAGCTGATGTTATAGCAGAATTTAATGGGACAGTCAAGGAAGGTTCATGGACAAGTCTATTTTCAAATACAGGTATTGCTGGACCTATGGTTACTGGCACAGTTATTACATCTATTTTCATATTCATCTTGTTCAATTTTTCAACTAATTCTTTAGTTTGCATGACAAATTCTACTTCTCCTTCCTGCTCTACTTCGCTTGCAGTTGGAACTGGTGTCGCCTGAGGTGTCATTGGGGCTTCCATTGACGGTGCATTTGGTGTCACCATTACGGAATTCTCCTGATAAGGTGGTGGTCGTTTAACTAATATGTCATCCAGCAGCTCATCATCAGTTTCATTCGGGTTATATCCATAACCAAATTGCTCTAAATGTCTCTTCTTCTCCTTGCATTTATTTCCTGCAGTCTCTCCTACCATTAAAACTGGATACAATCCTTCAGTTATCTCTCCATTTCTCCACCTCTTCATTCTATCTTCGTGTTTTTCATCATGAAATCTTCCAAACATAAATCTATGAGCTCTACCACCTCTGTGTCTTTCTCTTTCATACATTTCATCTTCCCATTCTACTAGGGCTTCAAACTGTGTAGGTCTAGGTCTCGGGTCTAATGTCATCATTTTATCTCTCAAATTACGTAATATTGCCAAATTAAAAGAACCATGCTCTGGAAAAGCTAATGTACCATCATTCTTTGTATATCCTACCCAGTTTTCTAACCAAATACATGTATGATAACCATATTTTAACATCATATAAGACGCTGGTGTCTTTGGTGGAGGGATAGGAACTCCTTCTCTCGTTATTACTGGTTTGTCCTTCTTAAAGAATCTTTTTATTTTGCCAAACAAAGTCAATTTCTCCTGTTGCGGTGGTTCAAAATACATTTTCGCTACTTATTCAGCACCTTCACTCGATTAAAAAATCTTTAGCAACACAATTTATTATAATTCACCAGTTGAACTCTTTTACTTCCTTAAACACCTGACCAATGTCAGCGCGACACACTCTTAACTCTTCTAATCGGAGCTTTCTACTTCTCTACTATTTTGTCCAATACCAGCGCGACTCACACCAACCAACCAACCGGTGCTCGCTCTGTCTTTACAGACTGACCAATGCCAGCGTGGCTTTCTGTGACGTCAGCTTCTCCTCCTGCTGCTGACTCTCCCTTTACAAAAATTTATCAGCACTTTTCTAAGTCCGATTTTCTTTAAAATATCTTATTAGTCACAACATTTAAACAATACTACACTGTCTGTTTACTATATAGAGAGATAGTATTTTCACTCTCAAGAATATTTCTTTCAATACGGGCAAGTATAACAATTCCGCTATCCTTCCCTTTACTCAAGCTAGGAGAGGACCTGTTACTTCCTTAGGGATAAGGCCAAAATTTCATAAGAGGACCCTTTTGTTAAAAAGGAGGTCTCACTACTCTTCTGGGGATAAGGCCAAAATTTCACAGGTGGACCCTTCGCTACACATACACACTCAATAGTCCCTAAAATAGCCTAAACAACAGACAATGTACCTATTCCCGTGTGATTTCACTTCTCACACTTTTCATCTGCCTTATTTCAGGCTAACCTTTACTCTGCCGACTTCCCAGATACCCTTCCGTACCTGTGTTCCAAAAACTACATAGAAACGTAACACTGACTTATTTTGCATAAAATGTTAAACATATAATCAAATAATCAAATAATCAATAATCACCAAACTAATCAATAATAACCATCATTCTGTTACCAGAAAAACTGATCCAGCGCAACCCCTAAATTCTGAAACCAGGGACCAATAGAAATCTCATCACACAGAAATTGCTTTACCAAACAACGGGGCCCATCACACATTACCCATAAATGATCCCTGAGAGCAGGCGCTGGATTTGGGGGGTCTATTTTGTCAGTTTTATTAAGTACAACACTATACTTCACATTAATGACATTTGTATATAATTCTATCTATTCGTAATATCAACTTCTTCTTCTTCTGGTCGATGGACCATTAGTTGAAGTGTTGATGGTGACTATGATTAACTTAACAGTTTAATATTTAACTAAATAAACACAAAGTCACTTTTTCAGTTAGTGATTTTATATTATTGAATGCTCTTTGAAATAATCATCAGTGCATACACAAGATTGCATATAAGAGAACAAATTATCAAGCAATGTAATCAAAATGAATCATTTGCATCAAAATCAAAGCATGCATCATGAATGGGGAATAGAAGGAACAGTATAAACTTGCAAAAATATATTTGCAGATTAAAGCAATTTAAGGAGGGTAATACCCACCAAAGAATCAAGAAACCCACTTCCTTGGCCGAGGTTGTGGCAAGAGGTCCTCAGAGATAGGCTCAGAGAACAAAGTTAACAGGACAGATGCAGCTAAGCTTGCCATACACTAACTACTAAATTAATCTCCCAATTAATCTACCTCCTCGGTCGCAGTCTCCTCCCAAACACTCCCGCAACGTTCTCGTACCTAAAGTTCTCTTTCTCTTTGCAAGGCTGCTCTTCTGTCTTGGATCTTCTCTCTGATCTGTCGCACCGAACCGCACTGCTATTCCGAACCGCACTGCTTCGCCATACTGCCTTGCCACACCCCCATTGTGATATCAATTATACCCTTCTCTTCAGCACGCTATCTTACAATGTTGCAGTATCAGTAAAAACTCAGACTATGATTGGTTGTCGTAAATCATACTAGGGTCGCCTCATCCAGTTCTCCCCACAAATCCATCCTATACCGGTTCTAACAAAGGAAGGATTTAAGACCATTACATTCATATCAGTCTAACATTCATAATTATACTTTTAGCAACAATGTTCATTATATCATCCGCTTTCACATTCGCATTGCACGTAGTGATGGCTGTTGCCACAGTCGCTGTTGCATCTTGGCACAATAACAATAAGACACAGGTCAACATGGCCTTCACACGGATTGCATCATCGGGTACACTCTGTAGTCTCCAAGCAGGCAATCCTTCATGGCACATGCGCACTCCGCGACGACTAGGCCAGCCACATGCTGGTTTCACCGAGAGGCCATTTTCATGCAGGCCTAATTCCGTACTAAAATAATCAAACACAAAAGAATATTAATTCATGAAAATAAACCCATTATGTTTACCTCCCACCATACTAATACCCTATATTAATTGAATCCTAGCAAAAGCTATTAGTTTAAAGCAATCTTTTCGTTATTTGTGCACCACATGCAAAATGTGCAATGTACAACACAACATAAACATGCAGTAGTACGGTTTTTCAAAGCGCAAACAGTTAATACGTACTCATGCCAACATGGTTTAGTATATTATGTAAAATGCGTTTGCCCCTTATGTAGATGGGTGCATCCTGTGTTGGTTAATTCATGCAGTCAATACATTATTATAGAGTTGCTTGACTTTATAAGGATGTATTTTACAATCCTCACTCCATCAATAGCATGTGACACCATGTCGAAAGCCGCAGACAGGTCTACCAAAATCATGATGGTATTGGTGCCTAAGTCAAGGCGGGTTTTGATAAACTTGGTCACCTCCAGAAGTTCTGTCTCAGTGCTAAAACCAGATCTAAACCCAGATTGCGATGGAAGTAGCACATTGTTTATCTTGACAAACTTCGGGATCTGGTGATTGACTGCAGATTCCAACATCTTCCCGCAAGCAAGACTGCAGCTGGAAGATGAAAAGGGGTCCAAGTTGGATTTTGTTTTTTAGAGTGGAAGGACCAAAGCCTCCGTTCAGCACGCAGGCACTGAACCAGATTCGAGGGAGAGGGAGATTCGAGGAAGAGGTTGAAGATAGCGTTGATCTGTGGGTTCCGCGACTGAGACGTCCTTTTGAGGATATAAGGTGGACACAGATCAAGTGGCGAAACAGAGTGGGCTTAAAGGATCAGGATCTCTAAGTCCTCTAAGGATAGCTTTTCAAAAGAGGATATTGAGCTGTTAGGTATAGAGGAGATTGATTCGAAAGTGACCAGCACAGAGTCTGTGGTGTTGGAAAATTTTGAGCAGATATTAAACACCTTATCATAGAAAAAGCCTGATAGGTTGCTCCTTCCTCATAAATAAACATTAGGGGCCTGATTCACTATGATCATTTAGGCTTTGAAGTAATTTACGCTTTGGAGTAAATTTACAAATTTTTGCTTATTCACAAAATCGGAGTGCAAAGAAAAAACCCTAGGAAAAGTACACAACTGAGGAGACGTTTATTTAAAGAGGGGTATGTATGTGGTATTCCCAACCTAAACAAAAGGTGGAGGTGAACTGGTCCTAAGGAAGGGAATGACATCTCAGTAACGTGAGGCTGCTTCACTGTCAACCTTGTTTGAGTTACACCAAAGCGCTCTGAAGCGGCTGAAAGTACGCTATACACACTTTTGCAACAAATACTCGAAAAATACAAAAAAATTACTATGTGAATGCAGGACAACTTTAAACGGTTAGGTGGCGTTTGGTGCATAGAGCAACGAAGCGCACAATTGAATGAATAAGAGTTTTCATCTCATCTGATATATACCCTTAAAATCCCTTAAAGCAGTTTCCCCACAGTGACATAGGCAGCAAATGTTCAACTATGAAAAAATCTCTCCTAAACAAAAAGCGGCTCGTGTTTAAAATAATGCCGGTGCCAGGGAGGAATGTTTTATGCCAATGAATGTCTTCCTTATTTTGAGCCGATACAGATATCATTTAATTCTGATCTTCCTGGATGCACTTTAGTTGAAAATGGTCTGTTTGAGCCTGTGCTTTTATGGGGGGGTCCTGGCTTCTTTAAATTGCAATGCAAACATTATTCAAAACAATCAGAACATTTGTTTTGGATTTTTCGCATTGGAAGAATGAATTCTTCACAAGGAGGGTAATTTATTGGGAGGACGGCAGGCTAGAATCGAAGCTGGAGCACAGCTACGATTTTATAATATGTAAATCCGACTTCACACCAGCCTGGAAAAGTTACGAACTCAAATGGTATCGGAACAGCAAGGGTATTAGACAGAGATTTATTTTAAAAAGCCTGAAGGAAAAAAGCTAATTAAGTAAAAAGAGAGGAATTAAGAAAGGGAGAAAGAACGATGGACTACAGAAACGGCAAAAAGTAAGTAGGAAATGAGGACATAATCAAAGCATGGGACAAAGGCACTGAAAGATATAATTATTAAGTCTGGGCGGTGAACTCCACTCCGCTTGCGGAGTTTGCGGAGATTTCTGCACTCTGCGTTACGCGGAGCTCGCGGAGTTCCCAAAAATTCCGCTCCGCATAGCGGAGCAGAGTTTTTTCCCTTGCTCGCGTTCGTCAACGTCAAGTTGGCGAGCGCAAGCGAGGAAAATCCACCTCCCAACAAGATTTTTCCTCATTCGCGATAGTCAACATCAAGTTGGCGAGCGCGAACGTGGAAAATCAACCTCCCGGTGAGATTTCTCAACGCAGGCAGTCAGATTTCTCATTGCGAGTGGTTGCGTATGCTCGCGACGGCTCGCGTTGAGAAACTGTCCGCTTGCGCTGAAAAAGCTGCAGCTCGAGTAAAAATCTACTCGAGCAGCAGAAAGGAAGCAGCGCCCGCTTGCGCTGTGCATGGTGCCATTCGCGATGATTGCACAGTGCAGACAAGCACCTGGCACTGAAAATCACCGCGAACAGCATTTATCCAACGCACTGGGCCGCTTGCGGAGCTCTGCGTAGCGCGGCATAGTTTTTTTTGCAATTCGTGGAGTTCCGCGTAACAGAATTCCGCGAACTCCGCGAACTCCGCCCAGGCTTAATAATTATTCTCTATGGGTGATCACATTGTTCTTGGACGGAATGTCACTCAGAAAGAAATGAGCCAATGGCCGAAGTGGGCTGAACCTGTGACCCATGCTGTATGCTTGAGGGGCAAAACAAAAATGTAAATAACACATTAACAAACCAGTGGATGAAGAGCATTGGCTTAAAGCCATTATAACCAAGTATATCACATACATATATACGTACAAAATGAAATCAAAAGGTGTTGGCTAACACAGACCGAAAATAATGCATTTAAATTATTGGGGTAGCATACAATGGTGTAGTGTTACTGAGTTCTCAAGCTTCATTTTTATTGGAATGTTAAACAAAATCGTGCATAAGGGATGACAGTAATCCTTACCTGAAATTCATAAAAAGAGAAAGAAATGTCTTTATTTGGGAGTTAATTCATCTGCTCTCCTTTGGAATTTGGCACGGATACTTAAAAGTAAATCAGTTTGCTGCATGATGTGGGGAGTTGTGCATTTCTGCAGCTTACACAGAACATTAATTCTATTGAAGTTGGACATTAGCGTTGCAGTATTTGTGCTTCCTAGAAAGATTCTGATAGTACTTGGGAAACCCATCCATACATTTAATAAGTAGTAAGAAGGTAACATAGAAAATTCATTAGGTTTGACGTGGATTCAGACAGTTAATTTATTGGACCATTGGCAAATCAGGGGCTACTTGTTACAGATTTTATAGGTGTGGTGGTCTTCAAATACTGCTAGGCAGATCATTTCTAGATTATATTTAGGTCAGGTGCCCTTAGTTGCATGTCAGCATATGACTTGCCAAAGTCGCGGCTGATCTTCAGTTTGTAGGGTCTTGAAGTTATGAGCATTGGGACCCTTGCGGTTCCGCAAGGACTTCAAACATGATTTACATAAACTGCTGGGATGTGTTAAGGTGTCATTATTAAAATCGTAACTTAATGTGCACCGTTAGGGAGTTGTGTGATTGTATGCTGAAGAATAAAGATGTCTGTTACAGAGCTCTGTGTGTGGCGTGCTTCATTTACGTGCTCCCAGGCTGAGGAGGGCATGACAACTGGCGACGAGTAGGGGATACGTGCCCCAAAGGAACAGGACTGCTCTCCCTGAGAGTTTGCGACGATATACCAAAGTGCTCGCGCATGGCAAATGCACCCCAGATTGATGCAAAGCAGTCTGAGGTAGGCGTGTGTGGAGTCAATGCTCTACTTCAGCATATACACGGCCCTTGGAGAAGTTGAAGGCTTGACGGAGGAGCACATTAGAAAGGCCCACCAGAATCCACTGGTAAGGCCAAAGGAAGAACTACTACCCTGCGCCAGAACACAGAACCACCATCAATGCAAAGCAAATGCTCAAGGCAGTGAGAATCAGGCACAACAGCAGGAATCTTCTTACTGGCACAAGCAAGTGAAGTGCCACACGACCTCTGAACGGGAGTGGAGACTCAAACACGCTGGTTGTGTTTGCAGAAGTTGCAAGTGGCGTCCCCGTCGCGATTGCCTGAACGGCACTTGCCAACACAATGTTGTCAAAGGGTAACACGAAATATACCGCTCCTGCGTTCCTCAAACCACCTCCATCATTTGACACGGCTAAAAAACAGAACATTGGTGCCATATGGGCTGCGTAGATCAAAACATTTAATGACTTCATAGATGGACTAGCAGAAGAAGATGAAAATAAAATCATCTAATAATTAAAAAACCTTGCAGGTGACGGAGTAAAAGAAGCATTAAAGAAAATTTCACAAACTGAAGCAAAATCGTAACAAAAGTTAAAAGATGTGTTGGAAGCCAAGTTCAACCCAATGCCGGCCATCGACTATGAAAGATACATCTTCAGCCAAGCACTACAGCAGGTTGGTGAAACGATGGATGAGTTTGTTGAAAGACTTGAGACACTCATTAAACTTTGCAAGTTCTGTGATGTCACCAATGAAGAATCCATGCGACAAAGAATTATCGATGGCTGCCTTTCCGACTTGTTTTGAAGACGCATGTTGAGAGAAACACAAACAAAATTCTAATGGCTGCGGGAGCCAAAGAGCGAGCAGATCGACAAGCTGCTGAAATGGAAGCGGGAATGGCCCAACATGAATCGGCCCTGACCGTTCAAAAGCAAGCACCGGCGAAAACAATATAAGTCAACATCTTTAAAGAAATCAAAATTATGCTTTCGATGTGGATTTTCATTTCCTCATGAAGGTAAATGGCCAGCCATAGGACAGACATGTAAAGGTTGCGGTAAAGAAAAACATAACGGTCTGCAGAGCAAAAGAAAATTTAAATGCAACACGAGGGTAGGACAAAATGGATGCCCGAACGTTCCAGAAGCTTTCTCGCCAAGCCCACAAAACCAAAAAGCAACATCAGCTACAACAAAGAGAATTAGACCAGACCAACCGTCGTCAAGCACATCATGCAGAGGCTCTTCGACATCACTATCGAGTGCCGAGTGTGTGTTAATGGTAGCTACCAAGACTGGCGTGCGCATGTAGGAATGCTTGCAAGGAAGACCACAATTCAAAAGAAACTTACCAAACAAAATGACAAACTTCGTTTGGACACTGTCCCAAAATCACACTGAAAATGAATGATCAACCAATAACTTTCATCATAGACAGTGGTGCTTCAATTAGCATCATGCCTGTGGACAGGTTTAATGGCCTGTCTCCTGTGCCTTGCCTCATTCCATCTGGCACAAAGGTGTGCACGTGGGCTTTCTCTTAACCACTGCAAAGTCAAGCATCATTCATGGCAACCATGTGACACAAGCAACATCAGTACAAGCCCCAATCCATGTACTTTAAGGAACTTCATCCAGTGCCTGTCTACACAGTTTTGCCACGGCTGCTGACATGGGACTCATATCACTCAATTACAACCTCCAAGAAGCTGTTAAGAAAGAACTAGAGACAGTTTTGAAACATGACATATTGAACGCTAAACCAGTCCTATGCCATGGAATTCGCCCATAGTGGTAGTGCCAAAAAGGATAGTGGAGGTGCCGTGCACATTGGCGTTGATATGCGCAAGGCCAATAAATCAATTGAGAAAGAAAGACATCCTGGTCCTCACATAGCCGACATGATCATGCAATTAAATTGAGCCTAAGTCTTCTCTTGTCTCGATTTGAACAAGGGATACCACCAATTCAAGCTAGAAGAGAATTTCAGGTACATTACTACTTTTTCAACTCATATTGGTTTGTTCAGATACAAAAGACTAAGCTTTGAAATGTCTTTGGATGTTATACACCGAATAATTCTATCTGTTACATATGCTTTCAATTACAATGATGACAAATTGATATTTGGAACACCACAAAAGGAACATGACAAAGCTCTTACCCAAGTGTGCCAGTTACTTGCTGATGCAGGTCTCACTCTTAATGAAGCAAAGTGTGAGTTTCACAAGAACAAACTGAAGTTCTTTGGCCACATATTGAGAGAGGAATGACTCCTGACCCGGATAAGGTGTAAGCATTGACATCTACTTGCGCCCCACAAGATGTAACCATGCTGAGATCCTTCTTAGGCATGGCCCGTTATTGCGCAAGTTAAACTTGTGACTTTGCTACAGTGAGTGCCCCATTGAGAGACTTGACAAAGTGCATTGTCCCATTCTGATGATGTTGAATTTCAGAAATTTAAAAATGTACAAGATGAATTATCCATCACTCGAGAAGGAATTGTATTGAAAGACTAAAGAATCGTCATACCTAAAGAGCCTAAGACAGCAAGTTATTGAGCTTGCCCATTAAGGACATCATGGCATTGCAGCCACCTAAAGAGCCCTGAGGGATCGAGTGTGGTTTCTTCACCTCGATGAACGAGTTGAGAAAGAACTGAAAGCGGTCATCTGTGTAACTGCTTATCTCCCGAAGTGACACAGCAGCCATTGACTTTATCTGACCTTCCTGCACCTTCCTGCGAGAGAGTAGCAGTTGATTTCTTTGGACCCTTGAAGAATGGACATCATCTTATGGTGATCATTGATGAATACTTATGGTTTCCTTTGGTGGAAGACTTATCATCGACAATCCATGACAAAATCATCCAGCACCTTGATAATATCTTTCCAGCATGGGGTACACCCGCTATTTTCAAAACAGACAATTGCCCGCCTTTTAATAACAAGGAGTTCAAAGAGATTCTGAGTCAACTCAACATCAAGCATCAAATGAATACACCGCTCTAGCCTCAAGCCAAAGGTATTGTCAAAGAATTTATGGGCACCCTCAAAAGAATAATTCGCCGAGCGTCGCTGGAGAAACTCAATCTGAAATAAGCCATGTGTCAAGCTGTTCATGCCTGTTGGACAACTCTTCACTCCATCACTGGTGAGAGTCCTACCACCTTGCTATTTGGGAGAGCCATAGTAACTAAGCTACCACAGTGGACATCAGACCGATCAACAAACGCTGACAAGAGTAGTGTCACGGACACTTCTCGAAAGTGCAAACTGAAAACCTATGCCAATCGGCACCAACACGCCCAGGAAACAGTCTTCAACAGAGGAGACTGGGTACTGGTCAAACAGAAACAGAAGCAGAAAATGAACACTCTGTTTGCTGTCGACCCACTGAGAGTTGTAAAGACCAAAGGACACACGGTGACTGCAAGTTGAACCGGAAAGTCCATCAAAAGGGACTCGTCACACTTTAGACATTTGACTCGATGTTCATCTACTCCTGAGAGCGTGAGTGAGGTAATCCAGCCTGAACGTCCAGATCAAACATCTGAGCCAATGTCATCTGTGAATACTGCATGTGCCACTAAACTACCTCATACTACTCGATCTAGCAAACCAGTGCGAGCGCCTCGACGACTCATTGAGAAAATGTGATGTTGATTTTGTTTGTACTTTTTATTTAAGAAAGGGGGAGATGTTTTGAGCATTTGGACCCTCGCAGTTCTGAGAATACTTCAAACAGGAATTATGTAAGCTGCTGAGAGGTGTTAAGGTGTGGTTAATAAAATCATGATGTAATGCGTACCGTTGGGGATCGTATTGAAGGAAGTGACCTGATTAGGGTCCCCCGGGTCACTCACGACCACCTCTCAGCCTTCCATACAAATGAAGAGTCGGTCAGACAGTAGAGAATACAAACCAATATATGTTTATTCAGATACGCTTGAGCGGAGCCCGGTCTGCCTAGTCTCCTAGGAATGCTGCAGAGAAGGACTGGCATCAGCAAGCATAACGATACATTATGTACATTTCAGAACCAATGAAAGCACGCCCATAATGGAATTTTCCAAGCAGATGCAGCTAAACAAAGGAGTACAGCAGGATAGGTTTCGATTCTGAGGCTGTGGAAACATTTTCTCCTACACAAGGTCGTTCTGTCCGTGCCCGCCACTAGACTAGTGGGGAAGTCCTCAATCTAGTGAGAAAGGTATGCGCTAATAAGAACAGTGTATTCATTAGCAAAGCAAGGCCCAACCTTGGAGAAACGAAAACTTTCCACAACCCATTTTCTTGAAGAGGCAGGAAGCAATTTCGAGAATGGTTCAAAATGGCGGCCGAACATAAAATGGGCCGCCAATGCTAACTTACATAGAACAATGCACAGGCGAAATAGTGAAAACATTTTCATTTCAACAGTATGCTGAAGAATAAAGATGGCTGTTACAGAGCTCCGTGTGTGGCGTGTTTCATTGACGTGCTCCCAGGCTGGGGAGGACGCGACACAGTCCACCTGCTGGTATAACATTTACTGGGCAATGGCTAATGTCACAGGGCGCAGCGCTTTGAGGTGCAGCAGAAAGGAGAATTTTACAATTACTTTGGAAGATGTGGATATGTTATGGCCACACTCCTGCAGCCGCCTTTGTCTGAAGAGGAAACCATTATTCATAACACACTCTTTGAATCCCAGTTATTCACTACATAAGAGTGCTCTTCTCTTACCACGTTGGGCCTCCACATACCTGAGGGAGGTGGTGGAATGGCAGTCAACTCTGTGCTTTCATCACTCATGCTCTTCCCTGCTTTTCTAGGGATTGTACAAACCAATGTAAGAATTAAGATCTTAAATGTGTTCAGCAATATCTCTGACAGGCCCATGGCCGGCATGCTGCTGGCTTGCAGCCTTCTTGGAGAAAGCACAGGTCCCAGCTATTGAGAAGAGAGTAAGGAAGTCTTGAAGGAGGTGGTTGAGGCTGAAACATGAATAGGAAGGGACGGACTATTAAGTGAGACAGTCATGACAGTACCTCATACATTTTTAAGCATTTTAAGGAAATGAGGATCGAAAGGCGATAATGTCATGCAGAAACCATCTTTGAACAAATGCTTTCACCATATTATTAGCAGGAATGGGAGCTTCTTTGACTGCAGGCATTGCTGTTGCATTTGGCACCGTCATGGGTCATATTTTTCAAATTATTTCATTTTTTTGCTCGCACATTTCTTGTGCATGGCCCAATACGAAGCATGCCTGTTAGTGACCCCCATTACACGAACTGATTTTTGAGACTACCCCTAAGGGAAATAGAAGCATAACATGCATCAGTCATTTTGAGGGCGCCACAAGGCTCTGCTCTCAGAAATCATTTTGAGAATTGCATGGACTTATTCTGCTAAATACTGAAAGCATCCAGAGCGGGTGATCGTGCTGGGCAATGTATTTTTTTTTTTTAAAGTACTTTAGATTTTGAAGAATTTTTAATGTGTGTAGAATTTATGAAGTGCGGATCGTGCACATGCTGCTGTCCATTGAGTTACAAGAGACAATAAAACCAATTTAGATATCTACATTCTTAGAGAGCTATCAGCTCGTGGGTGTGGTTTCACTGCATGCATTAAATGTTTAAAAGATATGGACCATTCTTATCATTCCTGAGATGTATCAAACTTTTGAAACTCAGTTGAAAGGCACACTTTTTTTTAATGAATGCGGTTTTTAATGAGGAGAAGAGACAAGAGTGGTGAAGGCTACCTGGACACTCACCTTTCCCTTAAGAGACACGTAAATACTTTGGTTTGTTGTTACTTAATTAATTAGGCAAACCCTTCCATGCCATTAGGCCAGCCATAATGGACAATATCCCCTCCCCAAGATCACTTCATGGTGTTTTTTTGCATTTTTAAACTGTAATGTATTTGTTAGTCCAGGTGCATGTGCCACTTTGTTTTTTTGTATGGATACTTATGTCTCCATGATTAGTTTTTTGATGGGACTAGTAAAGTGAGAGGATGTGGTCTGACGGTGCCGACTTTGGAGCTGGGAAACCAAGTTTCGAGCCTCTGGGTCGACTCCACATCCTGTGATTCTGGGCAAATCACTATAATCTCCCCGTGCCTACCAAAACAAGCATTTGCAATGCAACAGGTCTCGCATTTATGCGAGTTTGAGCTATTGGCATTGTAAATGACAATGCCTTTTATTTATCTTTTGGTTTTTGTAACATAAATAAAATGCATTGTTATTTACAATGCCAATAGCTTAAACTTGCGCAAATGCGAGACCTATTGCATTGCAAATGCTTGTTTTAAGCGTGCCCGGGACGATTTTTGATTTCAATCCAACCCTGCTTGGCATGTAATGCCCATGCCCAGGGCCGGTTGCTGCCCCGGCCGATCTCCCATTTGATGCCTCGCGAGCCCTTTATTTGTGTGGGGGTGGAAGAGGCAATCACGGGGTGCGGGGAGAGTGGCGACAGTGTTTGTTTATAGCACTCGGGAGCGCGCCTCTGTGTACAGTGGAAACAAGGACTTGGTGTGCTGCCCGCACCGAGGGCGGAGTCTGTGTGCAATGGCTACGTCTCTGGACGGTGCTGTAGCGATAGTGCTGCTGGGGGGTCAACGCACCTGTGGCAGAAATATGTGCACTGACCCCAGTCCCGCAAACATAGCTTAGGTGGTCAACGCGCCTGCTGCAGGGATCTGGTCGTGAGGTCCTGCAGGGTCAGTAAGATAGCTCACTGGGTTAAAGCACCGCATGGAAGCGTGCCTGCAACCTGCATGCATGCTTAGTGAGCGGTATCGGCTGCTGAGTTCTATGTTCTTCCTACAGGTCACACGGGTTTCGTTTTCTACAAGACAGCTCATTGGAATAATGCACCTACTGCAGAAGTGTGCAATCGTCATGTTTTACACTCAGTGTGGTAATATTGAATAAATAGAGGTAGAAACGCAAGGACCTGATGGCTGGGAATTTCCCGCCCAGACCACTGGGACAGCAGACGGGCCGAGGCACTGAGCGGGACCCGCTTCCTTGCCAAAGCTCAACCAGTGCGTAAATGCTTCACTGCCCCTGAAAGTACATTAAAGCTGTGCTCCAAAGGGTAGCGAAGGCAATGCCACCCTCTGCCCAGTGGGTGCTTGTGAAATGTCCTGACTGTTCTTTACAAGTGCCTGGACCCCCCCGGGGTTTGGCGCTATATATATACCTGTATTACTAGGCAAGCTTCCCTCCAGGTCCCAGTGTTTTCACATCAAACAGGTGGTGTGTCCCGCAGGTGCGGCCAGGGCCTCGGTGCACGGTGATACTGTGTGTAGTGTACACACAGGGGCAGCGCAGGCCCAGGAGCAGGCCGTGCATCGGAGGCAGCACCAGGGCTGTGTACAGTGTACACACGGGGGCGGGGTAGGCCCAGGAAGCAGGCCGTGCGTCTGAGGGGGCAGTACAGGCAGCAGGAAGGAAGTGTTTGCCTACAAACAGAGGAGACAACAGCGGACACTAACCCCAGTGCACTCCACACATACCTAGCAGCATCCCACCCCTGGGGGGCAGAGACTCTGACTTTCACCATCACAGCCTCTCGGGCGGTGGGGGGGGGGAGGTTGCATGCATCATGTCAGGGATGATTGTCTGCTACTCCGGCAGCGACAAGAACACAGTCCGGAAATGCTGCTTTGTAGCGCCAAGGTAGCACAACAAGCATTTACAATGCTATGATGTTGCATTGTAAAAAAGAAAGAGCGCGGTGTCCCTGAAGTGGGCACCCCACTCCAAATTAAAGCAACAAAAAAAACGGAGCGCGGAAAAAACGGAGCGCAATGTCCCTAAAGCGGGCGCCGCGCTCCGAAATAAAGAAAAGGAAAAAAAACTGAGCACGGTGTCCCTAAAGCGGGCGCTGCGCTCCGAAATAAAGTTTAAATAAATAAATAAACAGAGCAGGCTAGCAAGCTGTCCTTAAAGCGAGCGCCGCGCTCCGAAATAAAGTAAAAATAAATGCATAAAAGGAGCGAGAAGCCACTTTAGTGGCGTACGTAAACAAGCTGTCGACACGTTGTACGGCACCGGCGGCGCCTGAAGGAGATAGCGACAGGAGGACGCAGCGCCGCCTGGGGTCCATAAACAATCTGTCACCATTGTGAAAAAAAAATAGTGCCTACTGACTAATAAAGGAGACCGTGTCACGCCGCAAGTAAATGATCGAGTCCGGATGGGCCGTCGCAGAAAGAGACAGGGCGGTAACAAAGAAGCCTCATTTACAATCAAGAGCCAGCGTTTAGCATAAATGATGATGCCAGCCAATGAAAATCATGGGCGGGGCTTCAAGTCCCCTTCAGAAATCTTATCGATTACAAGACACCTCGCAGAGCAAGGAGCGCATGTGCGCTCCAACGCTAGGCGAGACCTAAAAAAAGGAAGTTACCAACCCTATCAGAATTCTAAGTTCTCAAGTTTCACCTATTGACTCTGGCAAATGAAAGGCACAGAAATCTCTAGGTCTAACTATGTTGGCTGGAGGGTTGGGGAGGGGGGTGTGAGGAATTATCAGCAGAAACGTGCATGGTATTCCTGACTGTCCTAGAAATTCCGTATTCCTCGGTGGAACCTCAGTGTTGAATTGAATTGAATTGAAAGGGGACTTGTAGAGCGCATGGCTACCCGGGAGCATCCCAGCGCTA
This sequence comes from Calotriton arnoldi, assembly GCA_963921515.1. Lineage (NCBI taxonomy): Eukaryota > Metazoa > Chordata > Amphibia > Caudata > Salamandridae > Calotriton > Calotriton arnoldi. The sequence continues at coordinate 1,394,969 of CAWUFW010003368.1, forward strand.
GACGGAGTCAGAGTGGTAGGCCTGAAGGGTTATGGGAATAGCCACGTCTTCAGCTGTTTGCGGAAGCTGAGATGGTTCGATTCACTTCGGAGATGAAGTGGGAGGGTATTCCACAACTTGGAGGCATTGTATGAGAAGAGCCTACCCCCACTTCTCGCTTTCTTAATTCTCTGCATTTTCGCTAAGTGGAGAATATTAGAGCGGAGATTTCTAGGGGCTTTATACGGATGGATCAGATCTTTGATGATGGGTGGTCCCTCTCCTATCAGAGATTTGTGGGCCACACAGAGAGCTTTAAAATGAATCCTCTCCTGGAACGGGAGCCAGTGCAAGGAGCGCAGTGCGGGCTTAGCCGAGCAACGATGGCTGGTGCCGGTGAGCAGTCTTGCTGCAGAGTTCTGAACAAACTGGAGTCGCATGACCACTGCCTTGGAGGCCCCAAGATAAAGGGCATTGCCAAAATCGATCCTGGATAGGATCAAGGCTTGAATCAACAGTTTTTTTGCTAAGTATGGGAGCACAGAGAGGATTTTACGAATCATTTTGAGCATACCATAGCAAGAGGCGACCCTCTTCCTAACTTGGGTTTTGAAGGACAGATCTTGGTCAAGCCAAATGTCTAGGCTTTTTATCTCTGATTTAGAAACCGGGGCTATACCCATACAGGGTGGCCAAAGAGCATTCAGATTGGCACTTTGATAGTTACCAAGCATCATAATTTCGTTTTTTTCACCGTTAAGTTTAAGATAGGACAGACTCATCCATTTTGCCACTTCCTCCAAACAGGTGTGGAGGTCAGTAGGCGAATGATCAGCTTGATTCAGTAAAAAGTGATTGTACACCATCGGGGAGGGGGTAGAGAAATGAAATGGAGGTTGGATTTGATGGGTAGAATCAGGGGTGAAGGGTGGTTAAGTGGGAATAGAAAGCATGGGTATCCACTATAGGGTAGTGTTACACTACGATTTTTAGCGGGAAAACGTTGATTCCGGGAATCGTCACTAGAGAGAATTAATGTGTAAACAAGCAAACAAGCGGCATTGGGGTAAACATACAGTCTAATTGATGTGTTTTGTATTTGTAGAAAACCCCTGATGAAGGGCCGGATAATTGGCCCGAAATGCATTGGGTAAACTAGATCAACGATCGTGGATATACTTATGTACACTGTCGTGGTGCAGGATAAGGCCTGGATTGGCATTTTTGCATCATTAAGAGTATAGTGAAGATGTAAGCACCTCTCTTGTGACATGAGGAAAAATATGAAGAATGATAAAATTGGATTACATTGAAGAACGAACTAAATAAAATCGAAAGAAAAAAGGGGGATTCTGTGGCATTTGTTATATGCAATGGAAATGAAGCTGTGCATCCGGATTGGGGTGGTGTTCCACTCCAGGTTCTTGTAGAATTCATAATAACGTGGCTCGGGCTGACCACGTCTCCGGGTAGCACGCCGTGGATGAGAGAACAAAGAAAATTAAAGAAATGGTAAAATCAAAAACAGGTGTGCACTCTGTCGCTCTTTCAAAATGATGATATTACTTTCAGCTTGATTCAGTGCCACGACCAACTTTGTGTCGTCAGCATAAGACACGATATGGATTCCAAAGGGGGCAACCAGGTCCGCCAGAGGGGCCATATAAACATTAAAAAGGGCCGGGCTCAGGGAGGAGCCCTGAGGGACTCCGCACAGCAGCGGTGAAGGGTCTGAGGAAGTATCATCTTCAAACACCTGAAAGGTCCTACCTTCCAGGAAGGATTGAAGCCAAGAAAGAGCCACACCTGACACTCCCACGTTCTTGAGACGGTGAACCAAAATCTGATGGTTCACCGTATCAAAGGCCGCGCTAAAGTCGAGAATGATGATGGCCGAGGAGCCTCCTGAGTCAAGAATCTTTCTTGATTCCTCCACTACCACAAGCAGAGCAGTTTCAATTCCTTGGCGAGGGCGGAAGCCTGTTTGTGAAGGGTGGAGCAGATCATGTGACTCAAGAAACGCAGAGAGAGTAATATTAACATGTTTTTCTGCGATCTTACTCACTCCAGGGAGGAGCGAGATAGGCCGATAGTTGCCAAGATCCTTAGGATCCAGATGAGGTTTCTTCAATAAAGCTTTAACCATGGCTCTTTTCCATTCAAAAGGGACCACGCCTGAGGTGAGGGAGGCGTTAATCACACTAAGAATGTAGGAAGGGACAGCGGGGGCTACTAATTTCAAAATGTTGAGAGGTGCAGGATCAAGTGGCGACCCACTTTTGATAGAGGCTAGAATAGACAACGAAGAATCCAAGGACAGGGGTTCAAAGGCCTCCAGACAGGGGGCGTTCTTGGCTCGGGAAGGAGTAGTAGTATTGGTAATGTATACATTGTCTTTCACAGGAAGGATTTTGAGAATATTTTGTACTTTAGAGGAGAAGAATTGTGCAAGGTCGTTGCACCAATGTCCAGAAAAATCGGGAGTTGGCGGGAGTTAACAACTTTTTAGCAATCTGAAAAATCTCCCTGTGAGAGTTGGCTGCAAGGAGGATCTTTTCCTCAAAGTATGAAGCTTGGGCCTTTTTGATTTCCACTTTATACGTCCGTAGGGTTGCTCTATATTCTAATTTCTTATTAGGGGAAAAATATTTTCTCCAGAGCCTCTCCAACCTTTTACATTGTTTTTTGAGAAGGCGTAATTCAGGAGAGAACCATCCTGATTTAGTAGTTCCAGCTTTTTTCTTAATTGATTTTTTTGGAAGCACCAGGTTAAGGGTGCCTTCAATCCAAGAAGTGAAGTGGTTGTAAGCGGTGGCCAGATTAGTGTGAGAAACGGGGAAAGTCTTACTCAGTTCCTGGGACCATTTCTCCACTGGGATCTTAGACCAATGACGGTTGAACGTTCGGGAGATCTGGGTATGACCATCTATGGTAACAGGGGACCATAGGAAGGGGACTAGGAAATGATCCGACCATGGAAGGGGAATAGGGGGTTTTCCTATTACGTCTTTCAAAGTGGAGAAAAAGGGATCGAGAAGATGTCCTTTAGAATGTGTGGGTTGAAAGACCTTTTGTTGAAGTTGGTAGGACGCAAGGTCTTGGGCGAGGTCCATGGCGACCAATGCAAAAGGGTCATCAAAATGCAGGTTGAGATCTCCAAGGAGCGTAAAATTGGCATTGGTTTTAGCTAGATCACAGGTTGCTTCCAGCAGAGAATTACAAAATTGACCCAGCGCCCCGGGCGGGCGATAAATCAGGATCCCTGAGAGAGAAAGTGAGGGGGTAAATTCAATAGAAAAATGGACATTCTCGCACTCTGCTATAGGGCTACCTAAAGGGCGACTTGTCATATAGTTTTTATAAATAATGGCAATGCCGCCGCCCGTACCCATCTTTCTATCTAATCTTTGGATTGAGTAGCCCGTGGGAAAGGCTCTAACAATATCAGGTTCTGAGCTAGAAGAGAGCCAAGTCTCTGTAAGAAATAACACTTCTGGTTCGCGGTCAAATAGCAATAGTGAGATCTCAGTCGAGTGTTTCGGTAAGGATCTGCAATTCAGCAGCAGTAGGTTAAAGTGTTCCACGTGTAATCTCCGGTAATGCTGCACCCTAGAAACTGTTCCCCTGCCATCGGTAACGCCGAAGGACGAACTTGCGGATTAATTACTGAGGCCCTCGGAACAAAATCATTAGACTTTTACATGAGTGTTTCTTGGCCTACATAGACATTGTAAAACTCTTACAACTGTCGAGAGGAAACCAGGTCAAAACTACAAGAATCTAAAAATAAACAATATCAACTCCATGGATTAAAGATTCTTTCCAGGTAACCTGCTTTGATGGTAGCATTTATACAGCGCTTCATACACATGAGAGGGCAGTCAGGCGCTCGAGCTTAAAATGCGATGCCGGGCACCCTTTTTGGAGTGCAGCATTGCGCAATGCGCTGGTTGTAGCTGCAAGCTGCCCGAACTAAGATGCCCATTTCTCGTTTTTGAGGCACAGGCGAACAGCTGTATTTCCTATCACAACATTTGCAGTTTAAGGTATCAAATACAGCCTTTATTAAACGATATATACTGTTTTTTGCAGTAAGGGGGTACATTTTTATACCCGGTTCATAGTTATTAAGGAGGCGTAATAAAAATGTTATCAGAATTTCAGAGACTGTGAAAGATGAGTATAAACAGACATGCTTAGAAGATTGGCAACGATGCTCCCACAGTTCCCAAAAGTGCAATGATGCGCCCTGTCTTTGAGGTTGTGTGACAGACTGTAAGAGGCTTCAGAGGCCAGAGCTGAGTCAGAACACGTGACTCTGCAGAATCAACACTGGCTGCAGCAACAAGCTTCTTCACAAGTGGAGCAGGCTGCATCTGGAAATCTGTGGCGGTGAGTCAGCGGTCACAGTTACCTGAGAGGTTGATGTGTATCATACATGTTCACCCAGTTTGAAATTCTACCGACATTCCTTGTTAAAATGGCTAACGAGTTATTTTAACAAAGAAAGTGTTCTTCACCCCCACAGACCTTCCAGTTCCTTCTAATACTTTCCTTGGAATATTCAGGAAGAAGACAAAATGGCGGCATGCAGCTTTTAGGAACTACTTACGTATGTATGGTTCACAAAAAATACTTTGGGTAAGCAAGCACAGATTTAATGGCTGTGACGAAAAGAGAAAGTTACTCCTATAGGTTTTCGATTTGTGCAGCCTCTTCTAGTCCATCTAACATAAAGAGCAACGCAGGTTGCTTCAGATGTAGGCAATTTAACCCCTCAATTCCAAGAAGTGACTGCTGCAAAAAAATGGTACCCCTAACTGATCATTTCAATATGTCATTGTCATATTTAGGTCTCACCTACAGACAGCTTTTAGACGTCTCTTTTCAAGGACTTCTCATGAACAATAACGATTCTTCCAGTAGGCTTTGATACAGCCCATTGCTTATTGTTGGTTGGCTTTCTTGTCAATCTCATTTGCTTGCTCCTTATTCAGTGGCTTTCCTTCTGCATCTTGTCCCTGCCCTGGAGCATAGTTTCTTTACCATTCTTTTGATTGGAAAACTTATATCCTTCCACTGCTTTCATTCAGGAGACTATATATATTTTTTCTTTCAGCAATCCATGTGAGTTCATGTGGTGTCCTCTCTCTCATGTTCTGCTTTCACATTGAAATTCACCCTTGTACTTCCCCCTCACCCTCTGAGCTCATCTGTTCTTTCTCTTTCCACTCCATGTCCCACACTCTCCTGCTATACTCCCACTCTCGCCCCACTCGAGTTTCTTACCTTTTTCTTTTTAATTTTAACCTTCAACTCACCCAGCTCCTTCATTGCCCCAGCAATGCTGCTGACGCGCGCTCTACCAATACGCCCACTGTTCCCCTCAGCCCCTTCTGCCTTGTTTTAAAAAAAACATTTTTGGTGGGCTTGATAGAAGCTATTTGCTGCCGGGCTAATCTTTTTCTACAAAAACATGCTCCTTGGTGCACATGTAGCTACACAACGAGAAAAACCTAGTTATTAAAACACATATCACCTATATCCAATTTCCATTAAATGGGTGTCCTTGGCAAGGCTATGCTCATTAATCTAGTCATGCCCACCCATGTGTTAATCATTACTAAAATGTCATCAACCACTCAAGTCAGGTCACAGGCCCATCAGCCAACGGTCTCAAAATTGGCTCATCAAAAATTATGAAGAAAAAATGTGAGGTGATTCAGAAAGTGCCTCACGTAAGCACCATCCATGGAGCTACTGGTTGGTACTCACCAGTTTGCTCACTCTGTCATCGGCACTTTCTTGACAGAAAAAGAATATACCCTAACTCAAAAACTAGTGTGATGAAAAAAGGTGTGTAAATGCAAGTGATATCTATCCACTATCTAAACCCCGCAATATAACAAAAGGTAAATTAAACACCCCAAATATTAAAATAGAGATGTGAACATCTATCCCACATATTGTAATTTTTAACTAGTGTTCACACTCAATTTAAAAACATGGCATGTATTGACCATTTTAACCTGAATGGTCGACATGTTTCGTTGACCTAAACTTTTGCTGCAATTTCATCAGGGCACGGGGACACATCTCCACCTCAACAAAATTCACTGGACCTGCAGTGGTTGATGAAAAAATAATAAGAGAAGGAACGATAGTACCAGAGACAGCAGGAGACATATTTAAAACAACTTCGTATAGGTAACCATCCCCAAATTTTGCCAAGCCTCATGCTCATTTCAACTTTATGATGAAGCATAGTTACCAAGTGGTTGCCAAGTGGACTCCTACCAGCAACTCACTCGGGGAGGACCCGAAGGATAGCTACCCCCCACAACTCAGTACAGCCAAGAACACCTGTGAATAAACATGTGCATGTTATCGAAAGGCAGGGACGAAAAGGAAAACAGGTTTTTTTTCCACTCACCCTCTGAATCATTTTCCAGACATATGTTTCCCTTCCCCCTCGGCACATGCGCACACTTCATTCCTTTCAGCGATTATAAATAATCTACTTGAAGTTTCCCAAAAGGGAAGCCATAGAGATTTACAAATAAAAACCTAGTTAGACCAATGTGAGTTTCTAATGCTCAATTAGTGTTAAAAAAATCCATCCAAGAATCATACAACCATCGCTCTCAAATTATCAGATGTCGTGCTCACTCACCGCCGGGCTGGGTGCTTGCGTTTCGATGGTCGGTCAATCACCACGGGCTAGGTCGCGTGTTGAAATACAGAGCAACTGGCCCGGAAGAGGATCCCAAGCCATACCCTCCGAGACCGGGAGGAATCGGCGTGCATACACTACCCCTCCAATCAGTAGAGTCCAATGGAACAACGTCCCCGCGCTCTAAAACCCCAATCAGAGCCACGAATGCGGTCAAAAGATGACCAAGAGAAGTGGTCAACATTGTGTTTTTGGGCCCATGGAAAACTGTTTCACCTGGAAGAACTCGCCTGGAGAAGCCTGAGGAGACTGACCAGATCGCCATCAGAGGGGAAACAAGAGGTTGGCGTCACCCTGCGTGAATGATCGGAGCAGAAGGCCAGCGCACCACGAACAGCTACCGAGGGGTGAGAGGCGTTAGCATTGCAGTGATCCTGCATCGAGTGTGGCTCAGGGGAGACCCTCCTCAAAGGTGGAGCGAGGTGTACCTGCCACGAGTGCCGGCGAGCAGAACCAGGGCAGCACCGGGGAAGTGAGTGCTCTCTCAAAATGCACACACCTGCCGGAAGCCCGCACGGGACACTCTCGCAAGGAGCAGTACCAAGTGGACGTGGTGAGCAACAACAGACGATCCTAAAGGGACAGGCTGCAGCCGGGTGAAGTGGGATCAGACGCGGTGAGCAGCAAAGTGGAGGGTCTTAAAAGGGCAGGCACAGGATATTGAGATAAAGAGGCAGCTCCAACACACAAGCTTTGGGCAAACTAAAGGAGCAGGAGCTTCCGTTGTAAGACAGAAGTGGCATTTCAGACACGTGTCACGAGCTCCAAAATGGATTTAAAGGGGCAGCACTGATACACAAGAACTGTGTGAGTTGGATTGTTGTATATTGGGCACGAGCGAGGTAGGAGCAATTTGTCAAAGCTAAAAGACTTAAAGGGGCAGAGCAGGGTTGCAAGCAGAGGCAACGTTCTTGGGACACTGAGGTGAAAAACTGGCAATTTACTGCAACTGCTGCCTTAAAGCAAGCCCTTGATAAACTGAAGACAAAAGTAAAGGGGCAACAGCAGCCAGATAGGCAGGCACAAAGCCAAGCAAACACCAGCAGCACCAAAGGAGACACGATGGGGACCACAGAGCGAGTCAGGCGAGGTGGACTTACCCGACAAAAGGTCCAGCAGGCAGCCACAAAGTTTCCTTGAGGAGGCCAGAGACATAGCAGTGGTGAGCAGGACAAAGAAGGCAGCCCCCCCCCCCAGTTGGCCGGGGAAGACGCTAACGCCCCAGATGCACCGGAGAGCCAGGGCGTCATGGAAGTGGAGCAAATCCTGCGACAGATGAGGCAAGCGGCTGACCTACACGGGAGCAAGTGGCTGATGGAGCAGGAGCTGGGCCCACGGGGCAAGACAGGGAAAGGAAAGGAAAGGAACAGCCGCCTAGGGGCATGAGGAGCAGAAACAGCAGTAGCTCAGAGGAGAGCCCATCCAGGGGTCGCAGAAAGGCGCAAGTGCTGGAGTGCCAGAGGAGGTAGTCTAGCAGCAGCTTAAGGAGCAGCAGACACAGGGAGAAACGGCAGTGGAGAGACCACAGGAGGGGACACCGCAGAGGCAAAGACAGCAGCGAAGACTCCAGGGGGCGCCATCGAGGGGGCATGCAGCCACATTGGGGCCCCACGCAGGCGGTGGCATCCTCGGTCACCATCAAGCAGTGAGGATGGGCACAGCAGTGAGAGGGACCCAGCTCCAGGGTGCCAGGTGAACCAGTGGGAACATGCAGCCTCCATGGCGGTGCCAGACAAGGACTCAGCTCCAGGGGGCAACCAGCGGGCACATGCAGCCTCCACAGCAGACCCGACAAGAACCAAAGAGTGCATCAGGGCAGACCCCCTGCAACTAATGGTGAGACATGCACAGCTAGCACAGAGCATGCTGCACACATGGATAGGGGGGTGCAGAGCAAGAGAACGCAGAGGCAAGGCCCAGGCTGGGGCTGGCAGGGCAGCAGGGCATGGCGCATGGGATTGCAAACTTTGGGGTGCAAGTTGGGGTAGTTAACACAGCGTCTACATTGCCAGGGCGACCCATGGGACACGCGCAGTATTTACATTCTCCATTGGTACCTCCGACGTGGTGGCATGGCAAGGGACGAGAGTTCTAGGGACATCCCCTCCACCACCGTTTGCATGGCTGGGACATTACTGTTGGGAGCAGCACAGCACCCCTGAAAGCAGAGAAAGGCACCAGGTTACACAAACAAGGGCTGGCACAGACGGCGCAGTCTGTGAGCCACACAGAAGAGCAGGGGGCACAAGTGACCAAGGCACAGGAAGGGAAACAACAGGACACCCAAGGGCTAGGGGGATGCGACACTCGGGAGGCAGATCCAACAGTGGCATGGGAAGGCAGCAGGGCCATGGTCGGGCAAATGGCAAGCCAGCCAGTGAATATATTAGGCCTTCACCGGGTGACCCATTGATGCTAGTGAGCGAGACTGGGTTGGAAAGTCTGGTTCACTTGGCCTTTAAGGAGCGTATATGGTGCAAGGAGTTAAAAGATATATTTTCACTGCTTGAGTCCAAACAGGCAGGGCTGTACCTGGTACTGCAGGACAAGAAAGATGGGGGCAAGCAAGAGAGGCGCAAACCCAGACTAGAGCGATCCATTGAGAACTAGTTGCATGAATTTCGCACGTTGGCTTGTTTGTTGAAAAATGTCTGCAAGCCGCAACAGCATTGTTGTTCTATGAGCAGAAAGTGCATGCAGATCAACAGAAGTACCAAAGGGAGGCCTGGTTAAAGTATGATGAGGTCTTTAGAGCAAAAATGCAGACCTGGCCCATCATAGGCTAAGACCATCAGGATATGGCTGGGTTCACAGAGCACATGGTGGCTGCTCGAAAAGGGGTGTAGACATTCCTACAGATGCAAGAGGAGGGCAAAGTTGTACCAGCAGGGCACAGAGGGAAGCAGTATACAAGTGGCAAGCAGACATGTTCGCAGCCCACCGCCTGTCGAAAGATTGAGAAGGGCGAGTGCAAATGGGATGTGGCCTGCAAATTCAAGCACGCTTGCGGCAGTTGCGGAAGGCGCCACTCAACCAGTGAGTGCAGGAAGGGGATAGGGAGCAGTGGCAAAAAGCCCCTTTTCAAAAAGTGACAGTGAGTCGAAAAAGGGAACACGAGGGTTCAGGGACTGGTGCCCACTCCAATTGAATGCCAATATCTTACCCAATTGCTCAATCATTACCATAAGAAAGACGATGCACACTTGTTAGCGGAGGGTTTCAGGAATGGCTTTAGAATTCCGTATGAGGGGCCGATGGAGAGGAAGCTCTACAACAACATAAAATCCTTCACAGACAAGGCTGAGGTAGCTAGACCGAAGGTGGCCAAGGAGCTATAGCTGGGCTGCGTGGCTGGCCCATTTGAGAAGCCCCTGGTAGAAGGCTTTATAGTATCTCCACTGGGGGTAGTCACCAAGAAGGAGCCGGGCCAATTCAGGCTCATCCACCATCTATAATATCCAGAGAGGGAGTCAGTGAAGGATGGGTTAGTTAAAGAACTGTGCTCAGTATCCTATGCCACGCTGGATGAGGCAATTGTCCTGCTAAGGACAACGAGTAAGGGGGCCTTGATGGCAAAGGCCCATATTTAGTCTGCCTTCCACCTCTTCCCAGTGCATCCAGCTAAACATCATCTCATGAGCTTCCAACTGGATGTAGCCTTTTACTATGATAAATGTCTGCCCATGGGCTGTTCAATATCATGCACGTACTTTGAGGCATTAGCACATTCTTGGAATGGGCACTAGGCGAAAGATGCCAGAGAGGGGGAAGCTACAGTATCTAGATGATTTCCTTTTTGTGGGCACACCAGACATAGAGCAGTGTGGTGATAGCGGAACAATTCAAGGCATTGACGGAGCAAAACAAGGTTCCCCTAGTACAGGATAAGATGGAAGGCCCCATGACACATCTGACATTTCTGGGATAGAGCTGGATTCAAAAGAGGGGGGGTCAGTAGGCTTCCAGACCAAAAAATAGCAGACCTAAGACAAGATATTGAGGGGCTAATAGCAAAGAAAAGAGCAATGCTCAAAGAAGTGCAGCAGCTGCTAGAGAAGCTCAACCGTGCCGCCAGGGTTATCCGGGCAGGGTGCACATTCGCGAGGCGGTTGGCATGGCTGACAAAGGGCATCACACAAAAGCATCACAGAGTCAGGCTGATTGTGGGGGTCAGGAGGGACTTGCAGAAGTGGCAGATCTTTCTGAGCAAGTTCAATGAGACCCTTGCATGGCGGGCCCCCTGGGTGATGGCAGAGCAACTGAGCCTGTAAATGGATGCGGTAGGTAGTGAGGGCTTCGGCACCACTTGGTGCATTGCCAGGTGGCCCAGGAGTTGGCACAAGACAGGATTGACAAAAAATGTGGCGCTGCTTGAGTTATTCTCAATAGTGGTGGCATTTACGCTGTGGCAAGAGCACCTGGCAAATAGGTAGGTAACTTTGTGGACAGACAACCATGCAGTGGTCCACGCAATAAACCTAGGGGCAGCGCACTGCCCAAGAATACTACCACTGCTCCAATGTCCAGTGGGCTGCCAGCTGGAAAGCAACATAGCAATAAAAGCTAGGCACATGTCAGGATTCGACAACTCAATTACTTACGATCAATCTCGCTTTCAGTGGGAGAAATTCTACCAATTGGCACCGTGGGTGGACGACAGAAGTACCAGCAGACATGTGGATGCAATGGAGCTGACCTAGGGTTACTCGTGTACTCAGCCCTGGCCCCCAAAACTGTGAGCACGTATTGTAAGTGTGTGGAACGTTTTAGGAGGGCGATGGGGGATGCTATAACCTGCGCCAGCGACAAAGTAGAAGAATTTATACAATGGGCCTTTGAGCAGAGCAATTCTAGAGCATGGGCGCAGTCACATCTGAGCACCAGAGTGTACCACTCCAAGTTGTACTAGGGGTGGACCCAACAAACAGGTTTTATTGCCACACAGCAATGAAGGTCTGGGGACACATGCAACCATAGATCTGCAAAACCAGGCTACCAATTGACTTTGAGAGGCTGAAGGCGATCTTACTGGCCCTACCTGGCATATGTAGATCTGCTGGAGAGACACGCTTGTTCAGGCCAGCATTCCCCCTGGCTTTCCTTGGGGCATTCAGGGTGAGCGAGCTGGTAGCACCGTCAAGGTCCAACCGAGGCCCGGCTTGCCTCCTGCTGGAGGACCTACACTTGGGTGACACACATTTTGGTGGTGTACCTGAGAAGGTCAAAAACTGACCAGTAAGGGAAAGGGAAGCACACACAAGTGTCTCACGGCAAGCGAGCACTGCCCGGCACACAGCATGACGGATGAAGAGATTAGGGGCATAGGGAGGTGGAAATCAGCATTTAAGGCATACATCAGGCCATCATCATACTAACGAGGGGATAATCTTTAACCGCAGGGCACAGAGCTTGAAAACGGACAGTGTGGATAGTAGGACATTTGTACATCATGAGGGCACAGCAGTGGGCTGGCATCAGGAAGCTGTATGGTGGCATTGGCTGAGCAATACCAAGGTTATATGGCTGGGCAAACCAGACATGAAATGGAGCCAGCTTCTCCCTGCAGTACGGGACGAGCAAAATGATCACGGTAACCGTGCCACAGTGGAATTCATCTGGGGGAACGATCTCGCAGCAAATGGGGTGGAAATCCCTGTTCGAAGCCATCCAGGCTGACCTGACAACCATATCAAGGTTAGTGCGCCCCGCCGACATGTTATGGCTGGAATTCATAGTTCAATACAAGTGGTGGGGGGCAGTGAGACAGGGAGTGGTGGAAAGTAAGACACGGAAGTTGATCGTAGCAATAAGCAAGTTCTGCAAAGGCATGGTTGGGAATTTGTAAGGCATGGCCTCATCTACCTAAGGATGCCGAGATATTACTCAGACGACAAGGTTCACCTGTCTAGAGATCCAGCATTTTCTGAGCCCACACACACAGGTTTCACTGCTTACTCTTGGTCTTCCGATGGACCTTTTCGTTCGCACTGATGGGAGACAGAGTTAGTGGTGCATATTCAGTTAACAGTGCAACCATTTGTCTACACAATGAGGACCTGGAATCGGTAGCCAAAGTTAAGAGTGTTTATTACAGAGTAGAAATCAAAGTAATATAAATCACTCTCAAGACCATGCTGAGCAGATGCAAAATAGCCACAGGGAGGCCTAGCCTCCTAAAGAAATGTAAGCGAATAAGGACTATACAGACCAATAACTCTGTGGCAGCGATGCAAAACAGCAACATTAATATCTGATGCTTGGAGAATTTTCTCTGGCGGTCTTTACTATACATTAGCAATCTAACCTTCCATGCACATGCTAAGGCACAGGAGTACTCGGAGTTCAGAGATCAGGCAACTCTAAAACAAAATATTAGGGATTAGGCACAGAAGTATAAGCAACACCCACAGAAGCATTTTAGTAAGCTCGGTCAAGAGTCTTCAATGAGTCGGAAATAAAAGGACAGTCTAAGCACTCCTCAGGGGTAGTAAATGGACATGGGGACAATTACCTCTTAAGGTGCATTTAAGGAGCAGTTAGGTCTAGTGAAATGGTTCAGATCGGAGTCCAAGGAAGGGTCTGCATAGAGTTTGCAGACAGGGGTTAAGCAAAAGAGTTCAGCTTGCGGTCCGCAAGGAAGTCCAAAATCATCTCTCTCTTCAGCCAGGGCAACGATAAATTGTAATTTATAGAGTTCTTTGGCAACTCTTGTTTGGTTGCATAATCAATAAGAGTCAATTGTATTTGCTTCAGTCTCGGTATGGATTCATAAGGTACACTTCTGCAACACTGAAGAGCAGTCCCATGCTGGACATGGGAACGACGTCTCAGTCCCACGCTCAGGCTTAAGTACAACAGTCCATTGTTCTTCTACAGGTTTCCCCTGTGCTTATACATAAATTCCGTTCATAGTCATGTATCTATTACTGTTCCAAGAAAGGTATCTATTCAAAACTAGAACTACATGTGAACACCTACAAAAAGCAAGTCAGCATAAATAATACTTCAACAGCTTTAGGAAAATACAATACCAAAAATGCAGGTCCTTAAGAGTAAAACAAATATAAGACATTAATTCAATGGTGCACCTGTAATATACGTGTGCATTTACACATGTACGGGTAAAATATTCTTTACTTACATTTAGTTCACAGTTCGTTAGAATACAATGAATAATTACATTTCTCATTAGTAAGTGTGTCCTTGAACCACATTTGGAAAGTACTTACATGTAACATAGATGCATACATTTAAATTCTTCTCTCATTCGTCTCCTTTTAGAATGTCAGACACAAGGATCATTAGGGAAAAGAACAATATTTTAATGAGTTACACAGACAGAGTATCACACAGTTACGGTTCATGAAACAATGGATCAAGAATAGTGTGGATAAGGATGGCTTGAAATATACTACAGATTGATAATGTTCATTCTTATAGTATAACATGTATTAATCAAAATCTCTTTGCTGAAATGAAGCTTATACATCTGTTATCACACGTTGGTCACTTTATTAATCAGCATCAATTCTATTATTTCTAAACCTTTTGTTTATTCAATACTTTTTGGTTTAGTGTAAACAGTTCCTAGGTTAAATGTTTAAAGGAATTCTTTTGGACATTAGTAGACACTTCTATATGAGAAACTAAATTCTATAGTAAAGACTCTCCACAAAGGTTTTGTCAGGCACAATCTGTGCACACATCATGGTGTCATGTAAAATCATGTGCAAGGTGAACATGCACTTTTAGATATCATCTCATTATTATCATGTTTTCTGTGACGTGTAATGAGTGGGCAACTTTGCGCCGCACCAGCGCCTAACCCCAGTGTGCGTCACCCGAGGGACATGGCAGCATTGAAGTGGCCAAAACAAGTTTCATTTAAAAGCCCCAATCAGAAGAGAGGGGGCTGTGGCCACGAATGCTTCCAAAAGGCTGCAGAGAGAAGCAGTCAGCATTGTGTTTTTGGCCCATGTAAAGCTGATCCGAGCTCACCCACACCAGATAACGTGGGCGTCGCAGATGCAAAGAGTGGGAGGGGAGCTACAAGGTTTAACAATAATTATCTTCACACAAGAAAATAAAATTAAAATTGCCCGAACAAGGTCCTAGGGATGCCTCATGACCTCAGTGTCACTTGAGGTCAAACAAAAGGGCTAAGAAATGGTCAGTGCTGGGTGGACACAGCACTTGCAGCCCAGGCATGGCCACGGGGCCATGAACACCAGACATTCGGTAGCAAGCAAAGCCTCAAAACCGTGACCCGATGTACCAAAGTAATCAACAGAAGGAGAGCTGCCACTGCAGCTGACAAACAGTGATTTATGACACCCATTAAAGAGACTTTATAATTTGAAGGATGATGCATTGCAGATTATGTGAGTTATGGTTTTAATATGCAATGAAGATAAGATTGCACTGTGGACCAAGTAAGAACTGTATGCTTTACATGAAATGCAAGTTAAGCAAGGAGCTGAACATATTAAAGACTGATGCAATCATGATAACTTATGTACCAGCTCATTATGTGAATAAACTGTGGCTGTTCTAACATCAAAAAGGTCTTGGTGTCCATAATTGATGGGAGAATATGAACGGCGGGAGGTTCGTAGGATGCTCGCACAGCTGGGGGTGCTTTCTACTGTGGGTACATTTATGCATTGTACCAACACCAATGTAAGAATGATGGTGTGTTTTTAATTGGTTTATTCAAAAGCAGGAATTAGGCTCTTGTATAGCATTTGCTAAGCACATCCATAACTAAGCCAGATTTCAGAGCACTTTGAAAAGAAGAAAAAAGCAGGCGTACAGCAAAGAGCACCTGCGGATTTATTTTTCGGCCTCACGGAACTAAGAGGTGGTTATGTGGAGGTTCTGTGGAGTTCTAAAGCTCATTTTGAAAACTCATTCCATGGCCCTGGGTCAGGTTAAAATGTTAGAGATTAGCCTGAGAGGAACACAGGACTGGCGGCAGCTGATTAGGGGCCTGGTTTAGATCTTGTAGGACGGGGTACTCCATCACAACGATGACGGATATCCCGTCCGCCGAAATATAAATCCCATAGGATATAAAGGGATTTATATTTCGGCAGATGGGATAATCGTCACCGTTGTGACGGAGTAACTCATCTGCTAAGACCTAAATGAGTGCCTAAGTCATTTGTTTAGTGAAAGATGGGTTCTCTCTACTACAGATCTACGAATGAAATCATACTCAGAATATGGTCCACAAGATGACTAGGCGCCAATGCCTAGTTTAAAAAAAAGTTTCCTCTCACTGGTCTTAGAGTAGCTACTATTGGCTCTAGTCATATAAGCCTGAATCTTTTGTAAATAACAAAAAAATCGGTTTATCAGACCAAAATAAACTGCATTGCAGCGTTGTAGAGTATACGAAATTATTGTGGATGCCACTGTTTTTACAGTAAAAAGAGAGCGCTTTTAGATATTGCTTCAGAGGCTGAGCTCAGTTGGATTCGAAACCTGGCCACTTTTGAAATTGGCAAGAAGACTCACAAAGATTGCAGAGCACACTGAAAAAGAAGGGTGCTGGCAATAATTGATGGATTTTGGCCCAAAATCATGATTTTTAGGTCGAGCCTCGAGTAGCGCGCAAGCGCTGCTCTGCGAGACTTTATGTTAGGGGGTTTCAAAAGCTGACCAGACGCTCGTGCGTCATGGCCTTTTTCCTGCGGTTACGCGCGCAGGGCCGACATCTGTTTCCCATTATCGTGCCCAGACGCGGGCGCGATAATTGGAAACACATGCCGGCCTTGCGGGTAATCGCAGGCAAAGGCCATGACGCACGCAGCTCTGGTCAGCTTTCCAAAGCCCAGGCTGCCGCGCTCGCTCGCCCCCGCTCCTCTCTTGTGTTTACTTCCCTTCATTTGCCATGTGCTTAAACTTTCTTCACGGCCAGTGCAACGCCATGATTAACTTTGAGGGGGCTAAAAACAACATGCACTTACGTTATTTTTAGGTTAATTTTGGCAGCATGTTTTCTGTGTTTTTGTATGAGATGTAAGCCAACCCGCACTCTTAATAAATTTACATGGAAAAACTTTTTTGCTGGTATGTAAAATACGCATTTTTAGTTCATTTTGTTTGTATTTTAGAAACCACTGCGTGTATCTACATTTGAGCACTATAGCGAGTCTATTGGCGTTGTTGAGCCTTTGTTTGTGCCTCTGACCCCGGGCAGCTGAAGTCTATTGGTTTTTAGGCGGCGCACAACAGCTGACATAACACAACAACCGGCGAGCTAGAAAGCTGAAGCAATGCAGCGAGCTTGGGGAAGAGCTGATGAGCTGCGGGCTCCGTGCATCCCAGGCACCGCCAGGGCCCTGTTTTCCATGGTTGTAAAATTTCGTGATTGTTTTTGAGGGAATGCCTCCTCTCTTCTGTTAGCTTATGTTGGTTTTTGCCTTGCGCTTGATAGGTGTTGCGATTTTAAAGGCTTTATCAGCTGCAGCAATCTGTGGTCCTGAAGGTGAGGGTTTGGGAATAGTGTGTGCTTCTAATAAGACTACGTCAAAGGAACGTGTTTTTTCTTTTGATGTTTTTAATTTGCTTAATGACCATGACTCGTAAGGTGAAGATGTGGTCTGCTGTGTGTGTTTAGGAGGGAGCCTGGTTGGTTTTGAGTGAATTATTCCTGTTTGGTCGTACATTATAGAATCCTCTGTTGGATAATACTGTAAAAGGCTTTGCTCATGTCGCTGCTGACTCTGAGTCCTCTTACATGGCATGACTAGATTCTCGGCCACATCCAGGGTGTATCTTGCTCACAACGGCACCCCACGACCAATCGCTTGCACTATCCCCTCACACACGCCTAACCTACTGCCACCAACATAACTAGGCACTCCAGTGTATACTATGAGTGTATATAGTTTTCTTTATGGCATTGTTCATCTCCATTCATCATTCGCCCGGAACCATCCGAAACTCAGTAAATGTACCCAACTAGCGAGTACATGTTCTTATTCTGCTGCATAATGCTACGTTTTTGTAACAACGGATTTGTATTTGTCAGCCTGTTTCTGAGATTCTTCCTGTGCCCGACTAGTGAAGTCAAGTTCTTGAAGGCTACTTTTAATTTACCCAGGTCATCCACTGGGATTCTTGTTCTAGGGAGTTTTACTGCAAGCCTCTATTTATTAATTTCTTACCCCATGGCGGTGTTTTTGAGCTGTCACGGGTGGTTTATTTGTGAATGAAGTATTTGTTCCACATGTCCTTGAAAACCGTGCTCTTGGTGGCCTCCTCTATTTGATATGTTTTTATTGTAAATTAATAGTCTTCCGTTTTTGTTTTATTTATTGATTTTTCTCTTGCTGTTGGCTATAGCTGTGTTTCTAGTAGGTCATCCATGAGTCCTCCATAACAATAGTTTTGCGTATTTACCGCTCTGTCAGATGAGTCTTATAGCACTACTAGGTTGAAACAAGACAATCAAGGATTTATTAGTTCCCATAGATTCAGCAAGATGTTTCCAGTCAAGTGTCTCTCACATGTACTGCAAGAGAGCACTACACAATGAAAACTACCCACACAGATCCACGCCACACAATACAACTCAACACATTTTCAATCCACACCACATAATTCAACACCAAACCACAAAATTCAACACTAAACCACATAATTCAACTCAACACAATTACACACCACACCACATACATCCAATCTTCACCACCAAATTCCATACCATGCAATAAAATACAATAGCACACCACATACTTAAACTCCAATACAAACCACTCCACAGCACAAAATACCATTCCACATAATTATGCTCCATAACCGACAATCCCTCTCCACATAATTCCAATACACTCAATACCACATAATTACGATCTACATAATTCCACTGCACGCCACATAATTCCACTACACAAATCAACTCCACACCATACAGTTCCACACCTAACCATTCCAATGCAACCCACATAATATACATCCACTCCACTCCACAACAAAACACATGGGTAAAAGTCATTGTCGTTTACAACGCCAATAGCTCTAACTCTCTGAAATGCGAGACCAATTGCATTGCAAATGCTTGTTCTTTTTCTGTGCTGTAAATTAAGGGGATTTATTTCATTAATGGGTGACGCTGGATTGTGCAAGCAGCTGCGCGTTAGTCTCCTTTAAGTCAAGGCTGAAACACCTTTTCCAGAAGACGCCACCTTTGGCTACAGCTTCAAATGCTGAAGAAAGATCTGCTGATAAGCAAGAAGCACTTTCTCTCTGGTTCTTTTCTCTGCCTGTGATTCTGCCCTAATCTCTTTGGAATGTTGACTCAATGGAAGTCATCTAGTAAGATACCGCCTGCACATGCTGCCGTCTAGTAAGATACCGCCTGCACAAACTGCCGTCTAGTAAGATACCGCCTGCACATGCTGCCGTCTAGTAAGATACCGCCTGCACATACTGCCGTCTAGTAAGATACCGCCTGCACATACTGCCGTCTAGTAAGATACTGCCTGCACATACTGCAGTCTAGTAAGATACCGCCTGCACATACTGCCGTCTAGTAAGATACCGCCTGCACATACTGCCTTCTAGCAAGATACCTCATGCACACACTTCCGTCTAGTAAGATACCGGCTGCACATGCTGCCGTCTAGTAAGATACCGGCTGCACATGCTGCAGTCTAGTAAGACACCACATGCACATACTGCCGTCTAGTAAGATACCGCCTGCACATGCTGCCGTCTAGTAAGATACCGGCTGCACATGCTGCCGTCTAGTAAGATACCGCCTGCACATACTGCAGTCTAGTAAGATACCGCCTGCACATACTGCCGTCTAGTAAGATACCGCCTGCACATACTGCTGTCTAGTAAAAGACAGCCTGGACATACTGACGTCTAGTAAGATACCGCCTGCACATGCTGCCGTCTAGTAAGATACCGCCTGCACATACTGCTGTCTAGTAAGATACCGCCTGCACATACTGCAGTCTAGTAAGACACCACATGCACATACTGCCGTCTAGTAAGATACCGCCTGCACATACTGCCGTCTAGTAAGATACCGCCTGCACATACTGCCGTCTAGTAAGATACCGCCTGCACATACTGCTGTCTAGTAAAAGACAGCCTGGACATACTGACGTCTAGTAAGATACCGGCTGCACATGCTGCCGTCTAGTAAGATACCGCCTGCACATACTGCCGTCTAGTAAGATACCGCCTGCACATACTGCTGTCTAGTAAAAGACAGCCTGGACATACTGACGTCTAGTAAGATACCGCCTGCACATACTTCCGTCTAGTAAGATACCGCCTGCACATACTGCAGTCTAGTAAGATACCGCCTGCACATACTGCAGTCTAGTAAGATACCGCCTGCACATACTGCAGTCTAGTAAGATACTGCCTGCACATACTGCTGTCTAGCAAGATACCGCCTGCACATACTTCCGTCTAGCAAGATACCGCCTGCACATACTGCAGTCTAGCAAGATACCGCCTGCACATACTGCAGTCTAGTAAGACACCACATGCACATACTGCCGTCTAGTAAGATACCGCCTGCACATACTGCAGTCTAGTAAGACACCACATGCACATACTGCCGTCTAGTAAGATACCGCCTGCACATACTACCGTCTTGTAAAAGACAGCCTGGACATACTGACGTCTAGTAAGATACCGGCTGCACATGCTGCCGTCTAGTAAGATACCGCCTGCACATACTGCCGTCTAGTAAGATACCGCCTGCACATACTGCTGTCTAGTAAAAGACAGCCTGGACATACTGACGTCTAGTAAGATACCGCCTGCACATACTTCCGTCTAGTAAGATACCGCCTGCACATACTGCAGTCTAGTAAGATACCGCCTGCACATACTGCTGTCTAGTAAAAGACAGCCTGGACATACTGACGTCTAGTAAGATACCGCCTGCACCTACTTCCGTCTAGTAAGATACCGCCTGCACATACTGCAGTCTAGTAAGATACCGCCTGCACATACTTCCGTCTAGTAAGATACCGCCTGCACATACTGCAGTCTAGTAAGATACCGCCTGCACATAATGCAGTCTAGTAAGATACCGCCTGCACATACTGCAGTCTAGTAAGATACTGCCTGCACATACTGCTGTCTAGCAAGATACCGCCTGCACATACTTCCGTCTAGCAAGATACCGCCTGCACATACTGCAGTCTAGCAAGATACCGCCTGCACATACTGCAGTCTAGTAAGACACCACATGCACATACTGCCGTCTAGTAAGATACCGCCTGCACATACTGCAGTCTAGTAAGACACCACATGCACATACTGCCGTCTAGTAAGATACCGCCTGCACATACTACCGTCTAGTAAGATACCGCCTGCACATACTGCCGTCTAGTAAGATACCGCCTGCACATACTGCTGTCTAGTAAAAGACAGCCTGGACATACTGACGTCTAGTAAGATACCGGCTGCACATGCTGCCGTCTAGTAAGATACCGCCTGCACATACTGCCGTCTAGTAAGATACCGCCTGCACATACTGCTGTCTAGTAAAAGACAGCCTGGACATACTGACGTCTAGTAAGATACCGCCTGCACATACTTCCGTCTAGTAAGATACCGCCTGCACATACTGCAGTCTAGTAAGATACCGCCTGCACATACTGCTGTCTAGTAAAAGACAGCCTGGACATACTGACGTCTAGTAAGATACCGCCTGCACATACTTCCGTCTAGTAAGATACCGCCTGCACATACTGCAGTCTAGTAAGATACAGCCTACACATACTGCAGTCTAGTAAGATACCGCCTGCACATACTGCAGTCTAGTAAGATACTGCCTGCACATACTGCCTTCTAGCAAGATACCTCCTGTACATACTTCCGTCTAGCAAGATACCGCCTGCACATACTGCCGTCTAGTAAGACACCGCATGCACATACTGCCGTCTAGTAAGATACTGCCTGCACATACTGCCTTCTAGCAAGATACCTCCTGCACATACTTCCGTCTAGCAAGATACTGCCTGCACATACTGCAGTCTAGTAAGACACCACATGCACATACTGCCGTCTAGTAAGATACCGCCTGCACATACTCCCGTCTAGTAAGATACCGCCTGCACATACTGCAGTCTAGTAAGACACTGCATGCACATACTGCAGTCTAGTAAGATATCGCCTGCACATGCTGGCGTCTAGTAAGATACCGGCTGCACATACTGCCGTCTATGTAGGTACTGCCTGCACATACTGCCTTCTAGCAAGATACCTCCTGCACATATTTCCGTCTAGCAAGATACCGCCTCCACATACTGCAGACTAGTAAGACACTGCATGCACATATTGCCGTCTAGTAAGATACCGCCTGCACATACTCCCGTCTAGTAAGATACCGCCTGCACATACTGCCATCGAGTAAGATACCGCCTGCACATCCTGCATTCACTGAGCAGTAATTTCCATTTATAACAAGTTTCTAGAGCACTCTGGACAGGCTCCTCAGTTTAGAAGTTCAGGTGCGTACTTAGAATTTTCCAGCCTGCATCTCTACAAACCTAGCCAACTAAAGACTCCGTCCTTCAAGACTCAGGTTTCCTTTCGCACCTCTCTGAGCCCATGTACCCTAGTGCATCTTTTTCTATATATATATATATATCTGTATGAACTGCACGGTCTTTATATAACCCCACTATTCATCGCCATGTATGGCAGAATATCTCATTGCAACCTTTCACCTGGCAAATATTCCTTTATTCTGCCTTGTTGATAAATTCATCAGTTCTGCGTGAGAGGCTTCTGAGCAAATAAATACGAACATACATATAAATTCGTACTCAAGTTAATGCTGCAAGTTGTAGTTAATAAGGTAGTCAGTGAGTGTTTTAAAGATGTGAGAAACATAGTTATTGAAAAAGAGCAGAATACAGGGACAACTGTCCATACAGAGTTCATAATTCAATATGTGAAATTAATTGATTCATACTAATTTTAAGGTAGCCTCTATTGAGATGGAAATATGAAATGGCAGCTTGGAAATCCTTCAGGCACGCGGTGCAGAGTAAAAGGAACAGTTCTATTGACTACGTGAATGATGCTCAGTGCTAGAACATGAGGGCACTTTTTGATGTAATTTTAAATATTTTGTAAATTGTATCATGCTACAATTAGGATTGTAGTAAGGGTCTGCAGGAGTGAGTTCTTGGGACGACCCGAAGAGCTCTTTGCTGCCATTGGCATCTGCAACAATTCTCTTAATTGCTTATGCTCGATAACGTAATTGGTATGACCTATATGACTACTGTTTATTTGTTTACAGTTTGGGACCAAGTGCTCCTGTCAGTCTAGATGTATTGTCATACATGAGCAGAGACCAGGGTGGGATCATTAAATGCCAATATGTAGCACAGCTCCGCATGTCTGTAACTTGCTTATGTGATGCTTTAATTAAAACTCAATCAAAATTGGTTAAAAAAAAAAGAAGAAAAAGTAGTGCGGAGTAAGTAGGGATACTGCTACGAAGGCAATCAAGATTCTGACATAAAATGAGAAGGTGACCAGTGAGACTTAGATGATCAAGAAGACTTTATGCTATGGGGCACTAAGATAGAAATGAAAAATTCATAATAAGCCAGAAAAGCAATGATGGAGGGATACATGGTATCCTGGAAGTGTGAAAAGTTTTGGCAGTAACTTCACCTATGCCTGAAACGCAGAGTGGTGAGGAATAGAGGAGGAAGGTGAAGAAATTGCAGCTTTATGTGTGTGTTGTGGACTGGGATCCATGTTTAATATTTTCGTTATTTACAGATTTTCAAGGATGAGAGAGAAAAGATTAATAGTGGTGGAGGTTTCATTACTAACATGTCAAGTGTTCCACACGCCTACATATATTGTTGGGAGAGAGAAGGGAATGTGTGGAATAGAAAAAGTTGGAGGGAGTCTTCGACAAAGTAGGACTTATAAGATGTCAACAAATTGTAAGAATAGGAAGGACACATTCCTTAGTCTGGTCTGCTCAAGACTTCAAAGTTCTCAAACACTAACTGTACCTCATCCAAACCTGCATTTCCATCACCTACCTGAACCACAACACCACTAAGACAGAATTGCTGTTATTTGCCATCAACAACAAGTAAGAAATAGTACAAATCTGGCTCAATAGCATGAATTTTGAAAGCTTCGAACCCCAAATGTAATCGAAATCCAATTCACTTGGATTCAACCTAGACACCACCTTCAAACTCAACTAACACATTGCCAAAAACCAGACAGCTGGTACTAAGTGTGTCTTATAGAGAAGGTGAAATTGTGACTTCGGAACTACGGTTAAACCTGCCAAACTGCTGCAACTGGATGGTGGTAACACTCTGCTCCATGGCCTCCCAGACTCCATAATGGCCCCTGTTAAATCCATTCTGCGCACTACTACAAACTCATCCAAGGGCCTGAGGAGGTATAATCACATCACCTCCACCCAAATGGCACTCTATTGGCTCCCCCTCCAGGCCCACACCATCTTCAAAACCAGTTGCAGCACTACAAAGCCATCATTCCCAGCACCTCTGCTTATGTTGCAGACTAACTCACTATGTATAGCGACTCTCAACTCATCCTCAAGCAGGACACTATCAGACTAGAGTATAAGAAATGCAAAAAGGAAAAACAGCGAAGCATTAGGCCTTTTTCTTCTGTGCACCCAAGATCTGCAACAATATCTCCATATCCAGCAGTACCATCCCAGTGCTGGTCCAATTTAGGAAAGAACTGAAAACACACCTCTTTAAAGAACACTACATCACATAATTCAGTAACTGTACACTTCTTCCCCCAGTAGCCTGCTACCTCTCCTATCACCTATTAACGGTATGCTTGCCTTTGACCCTGTAGTGTGCTCTGCTGCCATTTGCTTACATTCACTCTTAATGCATACCACTTTTATATACATACATACTTAGTGAAAGGATGAGTAATAGATAAAATGCCAATGTTGACAGGATCGCTATCTTGAGTAATGTTTTCTTCCCTTAGCTGCCTTTACACCTCCAGTTTGAATCCTCTGGCATCAGATGTACGCGCCCATCGCTTAATCTCAAACTAGGGAGAATAGGATTCAGTTCTCTTTTATAAAAAATTACCTGGACGTGCTTGCCTTAAAGATAGCCACGTTACAGGCACAGTTACTCTGGAGTAATTTGTCTCTAGGTTTCACACATTTATAAATGTGGCCACTCAAAAAGACTATAGATTATTGTTTTGCTAGAGCCATACCGTCAATGTGATGGTTCCCTACCTAGCTGTTTGGATTTTCGGTTTTTATGAGTGATTGTATGCAGTGAGCTCTGCAAACCAAGTCCATATAACAACGTATTAAATAAAGGAATGTGTAAATAAATAAAACAAGCACAAGGATACGTATTCTAGTATGCTCTGCCAATCGATGAAAGCAGCAGTCTGAACTTGTGCAGGTGAGTCTTAGGGCACCAGACGTATCTCATAATACATAGTGAATTACATGACCCAAGCGCGCTCCATGACATTTGTAATCCAAGATTCTGGAATTGTATTCCAAAAAGAGATGAAACGAGACCTATTTCCTCATTCAAAAACAAACTTAGGAACACCTTCTGTGAAATACTTAGATATGATGGTATTACAGGAGATTCTGTGGTACTGTGGACTATTCATAAGTTTTGGGACCATTATAATGTGATTACCACTGTTCACCTCCACTCAGTGTTCTTCCTCTATCGTGAGTCTTGCTACTGCCTGTCTCTCTTGGGGCCTTGTGTTATTATCCCTCCTCCTGTGTGCCTAGCACTTGTCTCTGACAACTGGACATTGCTCTTCCTAAGATATCTACATCCCTTCTGCAACCTGTGGAGACTATTTGATGATCTACTGCTCCGGTTTGTGCCTCTGTTGATGTTTTTACCGCAGCATAAGACCACACTGTTTTAGTGCTGCTACTCACTACCTATGCACAGCGCATAATGTCATCATTATGTGTAAAGCACTCAGACGTTTACTGGACTATATTCATGTGACAGAAAACAATTGCAAATAAAAAATTCTAAAAATCACTCTCATGAAATATCTTTTTTTTGCGTTCCTGTACCGAATACCGTGGTCTCAATAACCGCAGACAGAAGAACCAGCTTGAAAACTCTTTTAAAAAGCTTTAAAAGCATTAAATTGGCCCCCACTTCTCTGAAAAATTAAGCAAGCAAGTCCTATCAAGGACCAGCTTAAAAAAAAAAGATTTTGCTAAATATAATGAGCATGGATAAGTTACTGTGGGGGGAAAGCGCTACTAACATGCAATATTGAATTTACTTGGAGACCTGATGAAATACACGTTGTATGCATCTGAGGGCCGAAGGAATGCATTTAAGAGCTGTTTTGCAGAAACAAACTCTGCCCCTGGTACTGAATCT
Source organism: Calotriton arnoldi (assembly GCA_963921515.1). Lineage (NCBI taxonomy): Eukaryota > Metazoa > Chordata > Amphibia > Caudata > Salamandridae > Calotriton > Calotriton arnoldi. The sequence goes on from CAWUFW010003368.1 coordinate 1,421,093, forward strand.
TGGCGTGTCCATCGTGTTTATTTGGAGTGGCAAATGTGGTGGTCACGGTGTGAACCTTACTAGCTGACATTATTTCTATTTCGACTTGGGTTAAACTCAAGACAAGCACTGTTTCCACTGCAATTAATTGTGCTCAGGTGATATTACATCTTTCTGGGGCAATAAATCTTTCTGTGGTTGACTCACAACTTCAGCATGTTTACTGGAGCCGGGAATGAATTCATAATTTCTGTTTTGGCTAACTCCCTCTTTTTGGGCAGTGAGACGTGCTTGGTAGATTTGGGAGTCCGTGGGCATGAAAAGAACATGGGATACAAGCCAGAGTCTGCTGAATGCCGCTTTGTTAATGTGCAGAACATTCCCCAGCTTTAGAAATGCTAGAACCAGCGAATATTAAATCATGCCCTGTTGAAAAGCTGTGTTTGTGTGATGCCATGGAAGGAAGGCTGGGCGACCCAAATGATTTTTAGAGCTACGAAAAGATAGTTATATGTTTGATGCGATGGGCGAGGCAGGCAAATACTAGTTCAGTCACACCACAAAAAGATCTAAAGCTGTGATGTTCAAAAAGCAGTTTCCAGCCATGTAACTCTAGCTACTGTAGCTAGCATTGGCAAAGCAAATCGGTCCCTACTTTGCTATCAGGTGCTGACCTACTGGCTTTGGCAATAGTTTTTTGGCCCCCAGAGACTGCTGTGCATGTCTCCATATGCATGGTGGCCATCTTGTAAAGTAGTTTAAAAAACATGAGACACTCCTTTATAAGATGCCCACTGTGCATGGCCGTGCATATAAGGCACCCATCTTATAAAAGAGCTTCAAATAAACATAATGAACTCTATTGTGAGATGACCACCATGCATGCACGTGCATGCATGATGGCCATCAGGTGTTTTTTTAAAAAAAAATTTAAACTTCACTGCAAGATGGCTGCCACACATGCACGGAGGCCATTTAGGAATGGTTTGGCATTCCCAATACTTGTAAAGTAATTTAACAATCATTTGCAAAGCTAAATATACGAGTGTGCCTGCGCCAGTTAGCAGGTGGCAGTGGGAGTTCAGTGGGGGCCACATCCTGCCCTAGGGAGTGGGAGGGTTTTGGGAGTGGGGCATAAAGATGGCGAGTCGGGGTAGCAGAACAGTAAAAATGTTACTATTGGAGACTACTTATAAACCCTTGGAACCTTTCATGAAATGCCACAGCTTTAAGAACAGCCCACCCAGCCAAGTGCAACTACTAAAAAATCCCAACAGACAACATCCAGTCTTGTCTAATGTATGTATATATTCATCTGTACTTGTATATGTATTGGTAATGGGAGGTCTCTGACAAACGGCTACAGCTGTCATAGCGCATGACCTAAAAACATTGCAAAGAATAGTGTTTTTCTTATTCAGCCCATTTGTGAGACTGCAAGGTAGCGTACAATCTAAAAGCCTCGTATCATGTTGTTTATAGGTGTCATTTACAGTGACACTAATTTAACTTTTCAGTACGTTCCACATTTGCTGGCATATGTTTTTAGACTAGACATATTTGTGTCAACACATTGTAAATTTGCATCACTACAGTGATTGATACACCATTCTAAGGTACAAGGGACATTTGGATCTGTACCTAAGGCAAAACACCATTTTCTTGTTTCTAAATAAATGTAAATACGTTTAAATAAAACTGAATGTAGTCAAAGCCATGATGCAGTATATTCAGTGCTTAATTTGTGCCGGTGGTTGCCAGTGGTTCGCACCATCACATATTTCTGGGCATCAATACTCTTAGTTTCCTTTCACAGGCTCCACTCTTATGCTCTACGTAACTGCCTGGCTCTGCCTGCCCTGTCGAGTCACTACTCCCACCTCTGAAATACGCTCAGTTCCAATAACATGTTGTTGTTCAAGTAAGTCACCAATTTGGGCTGTTCGCTTGCCACTTATCATCACGGCCTCGTTGCCACATTAGTTACATCTATGTGAGATTGGCAGGAGATCAACACAGCGTATGCCAAACAGTATTTCTCTGCCCTGGCATGCTCAGTTTGCCCAATAGCCTTCCTCTCAGCTGTGCTAAACCCTTCCTGCCTATCTGAGGGGAAGCCCAGGACAGCAGTTGAACACTTCCAATCAGTTACTGCCTCAAGTTGAAAGATGTATTCTCACCATTGAATGGCTGACTCCCTTCTCCTTGAGGCCTTGCTGCCACATTGGTTACATCTCTGGGGATTGGTCAGAGGAGTCACGCAGCGTGTGCCAGATATTTCTCTGCATCTGCATTCCAGATGCCACCCTGTTTAACTGAGATGACATCCATGGCAGCGTTTGCGACTTCTGATCAGCTACTGCCTAATGTCTTTGTATCCAGTGGGGCTGGCTCAGCAGTAATTGGTGTTGCACCAAGCTATCAGTCTGACTTGAGCTACCTGGGTGGCAGCGCCGGATTAAACCCTGTGGAGGCCCCTAGGAAGTCGAAATGTTGCCCCCCCCTGCAAATTATCTCCTAATACATTATTAATTTACTAACTTAGTAATGCAGACGTCGGGTATATATACTCATCGGTGTTCTTGCAGCTTCTACTCGTTACTATTCTACAAGGGTCTGGAGTCGGCATGAACTCGCAACACACTAACTCACAGAAAGCTTTGTTTCAGGAGGTTTCTCGTGTGCGTGCTGTAGTGGGATTACGATGAACTAAGTAGTGTGCATGTCCATCACTACTGTACATTACACATACGTAGTTTGCAACAGATTTTTTTACAAACTGACAGCTGCCAGAAGATTAGCTTTTAAGAGACAAACTGTAATGTGAATCTGATGTCTCTGGTTTATGTACTTTAAGTTGTTAATAGGTACATTACCTTAATATAGTATTTTCGCTCCATGATCAAACATAAATATGAGCTAGAATGTCTGATCCAAGTTGAAAACCCAGATCTGTTGTTTCTTACAGAAACTTGGGCAAACAACCTCTCCGACCCTGACTGGAGAGCCGCCGTGCCTGCAGGCTATTTTGTAGCCCATGTTGATAGGGTTGGCGCTAAAGGGGAGGTCTAGCGCTGATTTACCGGTCCCACTTTACTGTGAAGACGAAGCATGAACCCACATTAGAAGCAGAGGCAATGTCATTTAGTATTAAAGAAACAATTGCGAGCTCTTCTCAGGTGTTCTTATCTACAGACCCCCAGGAACGAGAGCCGCTTTTATTAGATCATTGCAGACTTTCCTAGAATCGTGTTTAGACACTACCTCTTTTACAGTCCTTGGAGATTTTAATTTCCATCTGGAACTAAATAATGATACTGATACAGCTAGCCTGATAGACAACATGGCCGGATATGGTCTGAGCCAGCTAGTATCAGGAACCTACGCACCTAGCTGGCCATACGCTAGATGGACTTTTACAAACAATTCCTCTACAGAAGTGTCGAGAGTTCAACAATTAATATGGTCAGACCACTCCGCAGTCCATTTTAATGTTCGGATGGTAGCAACCAGTGATGGCCGCAGGATTAGCTCCGCGCTGGGGAGATCCCGCCCCTGGAAATCAATCCAAGAACAGGATCTGATTTCAGCCTTATTAAAGAATTTACCAGATGTTCTGGACTCAGACGTGGCAGCCAACAACTATGAAACCTGGTTAACTCAGGCAGTAAATAAGTTGGCACCGGAAGGTCCTAAGCACCAAAGGAGTAGACAAGTCTCCTCGCCCTGGTACTCGATTGAGCTTAAACAGCTAAAAATCAAGTGCAGACGTCAAGAGCGAATTTGGAGATTAAATTATAGTGCGGAACAAAGGAGTCACTACAACTCAGTATTAGAGGAATACAAGTCCTCTATAAAGCAAGCCAAATCAAAATATTTTACGGCTAAAATTCAGGAGGCGTCGAACTCCTCCAAAGAATTGTTTAAAACTATCACTATTCTATCCAAATGCCCACGTGATACGGTGTTTTCACCAAATCAATCACTAGTGGATAATATGGCTGGTTTTTTTCAGCATAAAGTACAGTCAGTATACAACGAGCTTATAAATACAGTACCAAACCCCGCGGGGAATGGGACAGATGGACAAGAAGAGACTGCCCCTGGAGCTAGTCTGATACGGTTCCAATTGTTAGAACAGAGTCAAGTGTTAGATCTACTGATGAACACCAAGTCGGGTTCTCCCCTGGACCCTTGCCCTCCTTCTATCATACACTTAGCCCCAGAGCTGATCAGTGCGTGTTTGACCCCTTTACTGAACACAATCATTATTTCAGGGGTTTTTCCAATGTGTTGGAAAAAAGTCTGTATTAGACCTATTTTAAAAAAAACCTCACTTGACCCTTTGGAGGTCAAGAACTATCGACCTATTTCTTGCCTCCCGTTTCCCTCTAAGATACTAGAGAAAGCACTAAACAGAGAACTGACGGAATACCTAGATAAGAATAACATCTTAGATCCTACACAACAGAATCTGCCTTGATCATGGCGACAGAAGAGATCAGAAAGGTGATGGACGGAGGCGGTAGGGCCATCCTAATACTACTCGATCTAACTGCAGCGTTCGACACCGTAAATCATACGGTGCTGGTACAAAGGTTGAAAGCAGCTGGAATTGGGGAGAAGGCTTTGGATCTTCTAGCCTCATACCTGGCAAACCGGGAACAGGCAATTCACTGGGACGGACTTCAGTCGGGAAAGTTCACACTCCCGTGTGGAGTGCCCCAGGGCTCTGCCTTATCCCCCACCCTGTTCAATGTATATGTTGCCCCTCTGGCGAGAGTTATAAAAAGTCATGGTCTCTCTCTTGTATCATATGCGGATGACACCCAATTAGTGGTGTCAGTTGCGCAAAACGTGGACCTGACGGCGGAAAGATTCCGGAACTGCCTAAGGGCACTGATGACTTGGATGAACTTAAACTTCCTGAAGTTAAACACGGAAAAAACTGAGGTCATAGAGTTCGGGCAAAAACCCTCGGTCTGGAGTGAACTCTGGTGGCCGCCTGAAGCTGGAACATTTCCTGTCACTGTTCTGAAGGCCAGAAATCTAGGGTTTCTGGTAGATAAGGACTTAACTCTTGCCCTCCAGATTAATCAAGTGACATCGGCCTGTTTTTTCACGCTGAAAATATTACGGAAGATTCTTCCATTCATTCCACCCTCGTTAAGAAAAACGGTAGTTGGTGCGCTGGTGTTGTCTCGAATAGACTATTGTAATGCGCTATACCTAGGGGCGGGTGTTAGACAACTCTCTAAATTACAGTCTCTACAAAATGCGGCCGCACGAGTATTGCTAGAGCTACCTAAACACCATCCAACATCCGCAAGCCTAAAACGTCTCCATTGGCTCCCAGTTCACCGAAGAATAGATTTTAAGGCTCTATGCCTAGTCCATAAAGCCCTCTATGGAGGAGGGGCGTCAGATATTCAACTTCTATTCCCACGATATCTGCCGGTACGCTGCCTCAGGTCGGCAAATACCGGATTGGTCCTGCTCTCTACTATAAGAAGAGCTAGATGGGGCGGAAGGGGGTTCTCCCACCAAGCTGCTAAGTTATGGAACTCCCTCCCAATCCACATGAGACTGCAGCCAAGCAGAAATCTCTTTAGAAAGCTGATTAAAACATGGCTCTTCTCTAAGCTCTAGGCCTGCCAAATCTGGTGGATGGCTATTACCTCAGCGCCAAGACGCCTCGGCATTAGAGCGCTTTATAAATATTTCAGTCAGTCAGTCAGTGTTGACTGTAAGGTTTTCGTATCTTTGAGGTTTTTTTCTATCTTTTGGAAACAATTTAAGAAAGCTTGATTGTAATTTTCTTTCAAGATCAAATCAATATTAATTTGATCAGTTGTCACAGGGCCCCTAAAAGGAATGGGGCCATTGGCCGGTGCCTACTTTGGCTATTTCGTAATCCGGAACTGCTGGGTGGACCCATTTCTACCCATATAGACCCACACAGTAACCTGACCCTCTCAGTCCTCACATTGCCATTAGTGCTCTTCAGGTCCTTGCCTGTCTATGGCAAGGTGGCACTCCTTGACACACATGCTGACCCACTAACCTCTGGACATCCTCTGACCATGACATAGGTGGAACACCACTGTTATTATGGTCCACAATGCCTCACAATAGCCCTTGACCCATGCCACCATCCAGACCAGACCTGTCCATCCTAAGTCACTTCTGACAAATCCTTTCCCCATGTATTGCACAAGGCGTTGTGGGTGGCCCAGCAGTTAGTGGGCTGACTGCAAGGACTCGAATGGATGGGCTACCACTAGCAACTAACCACCATGAACACCTTGTAGTTAAGTTGGAAAATGTTCATTATTTCAAAATTTATGCTGAAGTGAGGAATCGCCTCAAGCCGTAACGGCCGAGGTGGGTAACAGTGGGATGTGGGTGACTGTAGCTATGCTGGTATTTGATTCTGGTTACTTGAACAGAGTTTCACCAAAACACAAGTGTAATATAGCTGAACAAATAAATGTGTTATAGATAAGCATGATAAAAATGTGAATCTTCAATGTCATTTTGAAGGTCCTGGATTTCTCTTTGTTTTTTTTTGTTTGTTTAAATGATTAAGGGCCTAATTTAAAGTTTGGTGGAAAGGTTACTCCGGATATCACGTCTGCCTTATTACAAATGCATTATGTCCTATAGCAGTTGTAAGAAGGTGGACGTGACATTTGTGAATAATTCTCCACCCAACTCTAAGCAGTGGCCAAAATAAATTGAAAGTCTGACGGGCAAGTCACCACAAAGTGACCACCGCCCCTGCCCATGATTTTAAACGTAGTGATTTTTCAACAAGAGCATTTTCTGCTACTTGAAGTGCTTTAAGTGGTGTGTAGTTTACATTAAAAACCTGCATTAAACCCATGAATGAAAGTATGTGCAAGCCCCAGTGCTTAATTTGAGCCTGTGGTATCTGGTGCTCAGCACTAACACTTAAATGTCAGCATCAGTCTGCCACAACGGTGGCACTGTCTGACTAATTAGGGACGAGCACAACAACTGCTGTTTAATAACTGAATATACATTAACAATGACTAATAACTGCCACCCAAGCTATTCTTATGACTTTGGGGGCCTGGAATAGTCAGAATTGTCACACTTGTGTGATGGTTAGTAGTTGAGTTGGTATTGTCACTGGCAGCGCTGGCAGGGGCAATGGATGGTGCAAGCGGCAGTGACCTCCTGATGAGGGCCCTGGCATGTATTTGTTTTCAAACTAAGCACTGGCAAGCCCTCCCCATTGGAAAAGAAAACTTGTAGCCACTGCGTTCTTTTTCATGATGACAATGTTGGAAAAGGGCACATATTTGTCTTATCGCCAGGACTCGGTTTTAAGCCCTGGACTATCATTTGACAACCAGATGAGCTCTGAAAGTTGCAGCCATAGTCTGTTTCATTGAATTAATTAAGCTAACAAACCAGAAAACAGTAATGTTTAACAGAAAAGCCCTGTACTGGAAAGACAGAGTCTTGGCAACACAGAGGTGTTCTGTTACCCAATCTTCCTATCTGCAAGGATTCACTAATTGCATATCGTTTTTATTAATTATCTCACATTTAGAGGAACATGGTCGTGGGCAAGCACCATCTGACCTGGAAATCTCGTTTCAGTCTCAAACATGATATCACACCAAACTGAATTAGACCTGTAGTTATAATAAAGGCCTTGGCCTCTTCTTATTTGCTCTTGCAGCTGGTTTACATTTTTTAAGTGGTATTGGTGGCGAGGTATGTTGTTACTTGACTGGAAAGAGGAACGCACTGCGCTCTTTCTGGATTTTGAAAACCTTACATGTGAGTATTTTCGCTCCTACACTGAGTCTCCTTTGAAGAAAATGAATTTACCATGCATATGTTTTAGATCCATGTATCTGAATTCAAATGTTCGACTCACATGAGAGAGTGGTCAGCCTCATATTTTTATCATGCAACATGTCTGTGTTCAGTTTTGAGTCCTGGGGCCACATGTACGACCACTTCATTTTGCGAGTTCCATATTGTGGCTTTTTGAGACTCGCAATTAGGAAGTCGCAAAATGCGATGTACCAATGTGCTTAAACTTATTTAGCGATTGCTAATAGCAATTGACCTACCTCATCAATATTCATGAGGTAGGACGTATTTGCGACCCATTGGGAATCGCTAAAAACACAGGGATGGTGGCCTACTGGGAACAGCAGACCACCATGTCTGTGATTGCTTTTAAATAAAGCAACTTTATTTTAAATGCAGCCCGTTTTCTTTAAAGGAAAACTGGATGCATTTCAAAAAGAAAAATGAAACATTTCAGTTTTATTTATTAAGAGCGGACAGTGGTCCGTGAGACGACTGCCTGTTCTTAAAAATCTTTTTCGCAAACATTCACAAAGGGTAAGGGGCTTACCACCTACTTGAAGTAGGCGGTGTACTGCGAATGTTTTGCAATGACTTTTTGGTTGCAAAACATTCATACATCCCCCTGCGACTCGCTATTAGGAAGGGACGCCCTTGACATGGCCCTTTCTAATACCTACTCGCAAACCCTATTTTGCGAGTTGGTAATAGGTTACTGACTCGCAAAATAGGGTTAGTGCATGTCAAAAGGCTATTTAGCGGTCGCTAACGACCCAATTTTCCGTTTGCGACAGCTAAAACCTTTTGTACATGTGGCCCCAAATCTTTTTTAGTCATGTCTTCTCGGTGGGAAGAGAGCTAAAATCTATTACCTGAAATTCAGGAACTCTTCAATGTATAATCTTTATATAGACGAGTTGGTTTTGTTATTTTTCCTGCATAATTTGTCCACCGAATATTCACATTTTTCATGGGCAGCTTAAACACTTAAAATTGCATTTTTCTGCTTGCTCCAAAAAATGAGTTCATTGGCACTCTGTATTACCCAAGCATAGTCACCAAATTGAAGTAACACAGGAAGTACTTCTACTATGTTACCTTTTATGGGCTACACGGTGATGTCTGTTCTTATATTTATTTTTCAAATTCACTACGCCTGCAAAAAACAAGGACATGTAACATAATTGCTAAATTCTTGGAAATGTTATCTGATTAAAACTAGTCATGCTGCTGCTCTGCAGAGATAGCATATATTTCCTTTTCCGTGAAGTAGAACCCAGAATCTCACGTGATTCAACTTTATCTCAGCTAGTCAGACAAAGTGTCTTATTTTTTTTTAAGTATTATTAAAAACACCACGTATTTTGACATTTTATCGACTTCTCTAGATAAAAATTGTTTTTCAAGATTTCAGACAAAGAGGACCCCGGACTCACCAAAGTTTTCTGCTTCCAAGGCTAACTTTCATTGTCAAAAAGTGGTAACTGCACTCTAAAATATGAATCTGGCATTCCTCATGTCCTTCTTCGGAAGATCCACAAAAGGTGCAGTTTTTTCAGCAGGCTCAAGCGACACCTTCCCCTGGGAAAGGCACTGTTCCCTTGGGAGAAGGCAATATGAACAATGCCAACACCAACACTGTTGTCATTTTGTTTGAATTTAGGAACACGTGAAGTGCCGTTCCCACAGTCCCATGCATTTCTAGACTTAAACATTGATGACATTGGAGGAAGTGGTGCTTCACGTGGGAGAGAGTGATTAAACACACCCATTTTGAATGGGCGTGGGAAAGTTATTGAAAAAAAGAACAAATGTGACGCTTACTACCTGTGTAACTCTGCAGCTTGAGGGGTCCCCAAGCTTAGTGTCATGGCACTTACCCCAATTCCTGGACGTTTATGATAAATGTTAAATTCCCTGGCGCACATCTCAGGATTTTTTAATCAGGAAAAAGTCTCCGCTGTGCATAGATGTATACATTTATGAAATTGAGAGCTGAAAGTTATACTTGGGAATTGGACCCAAAGTTTTATTCTGTGGCTTCAGAAAAGAGTTGTGGCTCCTTGCAGGATTTTAACCAAGTCTTGGTGTCCAGAGAGTTATGAGTGACATCTTGATTTTGTTTAAGATACTTCAGTGAGTTAAGCACTCACTGCTGAAAATGATGAGATCATGTGTCTAATAGGCAGCTAACATACAGGTTTGTTAAACAAAGTGCTGGTGTTTGCTGCACTTCAAAACTGTAAAATGTTCAGTAGGAATGCTATGTACTAAACAAGTTACTATTGTCATTGTGACTCATTTTATTTTAAGTAAAAACTCGCAGACCCATATAAAAGTGAAGCATAGCAGTTTACAGATATTAATTTCAAAAAAGCGTTTGGAGAAACATCAAAGAGTCACACGAGCCAGTAACTTTAAGACCAGCCACAGATGAAAGCAGACATTCGGGGTATCAAACAGACTGAGGGTCAGGCATGAGAAGGCCTGGCCTCCCAGTCCGAGTTATCAAACTCTTAAGTTCTGTAGTGTTGTCACATCCGGCAGTCTCACTGTTAGTCATCAGCCCCAGCGAGGACAAGGCGTTCTGTACATTGCCAGCATCCCAACCATGAATGACTTGTCGGACACAATGATCCCCTTGAACCTCGTAAGGAATAACTGTGGCGGGTGTTGCAGTTCATTGAACATGGGAGTCATATGCCTGTGTCGATTGACACTCCTAGCTGACATTTCCGCCGTGGTTTCTCAGGCTGGATTTTGTTGCAAACAGAGGGGCAGATTTACTAAAATATTGCACAATATAGGGCCACAACTAAAGGGGAGAAAGCAGCACAGGGTCAGATTTACTAAATATGGCCTGCTGATGCCCTCTGTTTCTGTGCTGGCACTCTTAAATGCTGAGTAGGGCGATGCACACATCACTGCACCATAGTGCCAAGGTGTGTGTGTGCCATCTATCATAAGTTTTGTCCTGGATGAAATTTTATGTCTAGACAAACTTTAAAACATTTCACGCAATTGATGTGTGCTGCACAGTGCAGCACACATGCAACGTGTGAAATATTAGGAAAAATGAAAAGATTTCTTCTATTTTGCACCAGCCTCAAGCAGACATTTTTTCACGCAAAGCCTGGTCTAAACAATTTAGTAGATACATCATAAACCATGAGTGGTTGTCCTCGAATGTCCACATACCCCACACAGAACGTTCCTCTTGACACAAAATAGCACAAAGAGATATTTGCATACAAAAGGGCCACTTTTCAAGCGCTAACAAAGTTGCAGCAGTGGCCCGTGCAGGTAAGATCGGTGGGGCCGGGTGGGGTGGATTTCGACATACAACGATGGGGGGAAATTAAATAAATAATTAATTTTCCCTTGCCGTCGTCGGTCGAAAATCCCCCCCCACCCTACCCCACCGCTCTTACCTGCACGGGCCACGGCTGCAAAGTTGTGCCCTGGAAAGTAAATAATGTATCAAGACTTTGCACCGCTTTGCATGACTTTGGAGTGATGTGACAGCTTGTAAAATCTGCCACTGAATGTGTTCACATAAGGCAGTGAACAATAGGATGGTGCAAGTCAAACAATGCTCTGGAAAAGTATGAGCACAAAAACACCTCAGTCCAGCTCTCTCAATGGACCAGCTTAGGACTGAAAAAAAATTGTCAAACAAACCAAGTATAGGGGGAACTTGGGACAGTGATGTAATGTCTGAACAGGATGTGCACTCATTGTCAACCCAAACTTAGAATTCTATGTTCTGCTGGAAGACAGAACCCATTTTGTAAGATCCATGAGGACAGAGCCACCAGCTCACCCTCAACAAGTGAACAAGAACATCAGTAATGCTAAAGTTATCATCCAGCTGACCCCGGGACTGAATCTTACATAGTATCATATCCAAGTTTAATGGTGTAAGATTACCATGATCCACAAAAGACTAGTTAAATGTTATGATATTGATTGATAGTCAATCAGTAAATAAGCCACTGCCCTACGTTTTCAAACACATGGAACTGCTGTGCAAACAGTGATGAGGTCGATCAAAAGAAGAGGATTTTCTGTCTTGTGTGACCAACATCAAAGTAGAACTCACCGCTGTGCTTCTTTAGCAGTACTGTGGATAGTCTGCCCACAATGCAATTTATCGAGAATACTCATAAAATGATTGACAGTTGCATTATCTATGTCAACAGTCCTAAAGTAGACAACATCTCAGCTGACTTTTAGGAGTCAGAGAAGTCCAATCTCCATACCCCCCATATATGGCGCTAGCACCTGAATTTCAGACAGTGTCATGCCAGATGTGAAAGCCACCTCCACAGAAGAGGGTCTAGTGTGGGCCATAAAGAAGAAAAATCTATTCCCTATCTTACTGTCATGAATTTGACCAAGCATCTTGTCACGGTGGTATACCCTGCTAAGGGAATAACATCAGAAACATTTAGTGCATCCTCGCCATGCACTGCTTGTAACGTCACATACTACATCACTCATGACACGTTCAATGGCATAATTGATAACATCACTGATGATGTCGGGGAGCAAGTTATAGTTACTTCAGTTAACTATAACTGGTGAATTTTTGTATTTGTTTTTGTTTAAAATAGTATTTTTAACAGACATTTTCACCAAAGTATAACGTTACTGTGTTGTCATTTATAATTCTTGCAATAACAGATGCGACTGCTTATGCTACCCAGTTCATTAGGCCATGATTTGACATCAGAAGTAAAAAAGCAGTGTTGGTCTACTGTGGATTCAAACTAGTGACCTGTGGATCACACATAGGTGTCACCAGCAAACAAATAACTAGGTAAGCATCTTGCCAAAAGGCAGGTGCTGTGTAGCAAACAAAAAAGCTTTCCAGCCAAAGTACTTAAATGCTGCACATATACCAGTACCACAATATGTGTTTCTTCTGGAATATGTGAAGCATAGAGATCCTGCAGCACAACCAGCGGAAGGCTGCAGGCCGCCAAAAAGGTCCCAGAGGCAGTTGTGGTGGGTGCCAGAGAGCAAGTGGGCAACCAGGGACTAAAGTAACCCAGCAGCGCATAGACACGGGGCAGGGCGAGACTACTAAGGCAAAGTCGAGCGGTCACAGGGACACACATGGGGAGAAACTACAGCAGTACACACAAAAGGAAGGGGCGAGGGTAACGGACTCACCTACTCCGAACCCCCTGTCAATACTTATTACACCAAAAGGAGTAGGGATTAATAAAATGTTTGTGTCTCGTGGTGGCACGTGCTGTGTGTCTTAATACTGCCCTCACTCACACTATTGTGTGACATGCTTCATCGCAGGGCTGCTTACAATACTCCCCGGCGCAGCCAATGCCTGGGGTGGAGCAATAGGGTAGGGAAGACAATACAACACAAAAGAGAAACAATAATTGTTTCAAAAGTGACTGGGAACGCCGGAAGTGAAAGTGCAGTGTGGTGTAGATTAAAACTAGCTCGGAGGTGTTGCTGTGCCTATAACTTTCCTCAAAGATAATCGTGGAAATTACGAGTTTCACCCTACACCCACATACAGCAACTGACAGTTCCACTAAAACATACACACAGGGAACATTCTGTGACATCACTTACACTGGCTGAGCAGCAGAGTACAGAACACAGAGAAAGGACTAGACAGAGAAGAGAGCAGGATACCACACACCTCCCTCCCTAACAGAGACCATGACAAATAAAGAGGCAAGAGGTATGGAAGTGAGAACAAATAAGTAAAGAGAAAGGAAAAATCGAAAAACACAAAACACACACACACACCCCCTTTCAACAGTAGAGATATGTGTGCAGAGAGAAAAGGTACGCCCTGCAAGCGGTGGTGAGTATCGACCATACGCAAGATGCAGGATCCCAAGTGGTCCCAGTGCAGGCCCCAAGATAATGCCAGGAGCAGAACTGCAGCCAGAGAGTGCTGATAACCCCTGGGGAGCTGGCTAGAAAGGGCATGGGCCTGGCACCACAGAGAGCCTGAAGCGCTGTAGCCCTGATACAAGAGGGAGAATCCACCGGGGAAAATCGTAAGAGCCCGAACCGCACAAGAGGAGGGACCTCAGCAAGTGACGGAGCGGGTGGCCCTATCCTGGCTACAGGTTAATCGGGGGCAACCAGCAATACTGGGGTGGCAGGTGGCAAAGATGCAAAAATACACAATAAACATGAAAGGACAAATACACTAAACCCAAAACTTTGATGGAAGTTGCAACCCATCTGGAGGCCCAGGCCCCAAACAAGGAAAGCGAGCAGGGGGAAGTGGAACCCTCACTTAAGGACATAATAGAGGTGATTCAAGGGGTGGGAGGCTCCCTAGAGGTGAAAATAGATTCAATGACAGCTGAAGTCATGCTCTTGGGGTGGATATCCAAATAACGGGCGACAGGGTCACTGAAAATGAGGCCTTGCTGGCTAAGCTTCGCACAGGGACTCAGGGCCAGATGTATCACTTATTCTCCCAGTGCAGTGCAGAAGCCACAAATGCTGCACTGCATGAAAAGGAGAGCGGTGGAGAGCACAATATTTAGAGAAATATGGCGCTCTCCTCCCCTTTTCTTAGCGCCGGTGTTGAAATCAGCTGCTGTGCGCCACAAAGACACCTTTGCTCCATACGGCAAGGGTGTCTCTGTGAGTCTGGCATAGATTTTGTACTGGAAAGGTACGCTTCCAGTACAAAATACTATGCATAGACTGACTTTAACCCCTTTCCCTATTTGCATGTGTGCTATAAAGTGCAGCATATTTACAAAGTCAGAAAAAGAAGGAGAAATTAAAGCCTTTTTCCCTTGCTGCGCCTACTTCAGAAGGACGCAGTTTTCTGACACTAAACCCTGTCTACTTTAATTAGTAAATCAGGTTTCACATCAGAAACCTTGGGTGGTTGCATGGAAACTCCCATGCTCCACCCATGATACGCCCCCTTGGCGCTAAGTAATTCAAAGCAGTGCTATGAGCTGCTTTGCATTACTTTCACATTAAGTAAATAGGAAAAAAAGATTCTGCGCTGATTTGCGTCACTTTTTTGATGCAAACACAGCAAAAAATCCTAGTAAGTCTCCCTCAAAGACTCCTAAGGAGCAGGTTAACCGCCTGCTCGTAGACTCAGAGACAATGGGGGCCAAACTGGGGAATTTTTAAGGACATTCCTGGAGGAATACTATCAGAGTTGTTGGGGTCCTGGAGAGAGCTGAGGGGCCTACTGTAGATTTCTTTCTGGAGGACCTCATCATGAACACTCTGAAACCCAGGGGGGCTCTCTCAGTTTTTCTCTGTGGAGTGGGCACACAGGGCCCCGATCCCCCTGCCTCGTCCTGCAGCTCTGCTGCGGATCAACACGGCCCACATTTTCAATCATCAAAATTGTGATGCAATCATGCAGGCCGCTCGACAAATACAAACCATCGCAACCATCAACATGTTTCTGGACTTCACGGTCCAAGTACAGAGACTGAGGCACAGCTTTGATGAGGTGAAAAAGACGCTATGGCAGAAAGACCTAAAATACATGATGGTGTTCCATCGAAGTTAAGAATGGTGGCAGAGGGTAAAACTTGGCATTGCACCTTGCCTAATGAGGCCTGGAACTGGAGTGAGGGATGGTGGCCAGATAGTGGAAGTTCACAATGATGATCAAACAATACAAGCCCACCTGCCACCACTAAAAAGGACGGGGGGTCCCAGTGGGGACCAAAGGAAGACAGGAACATACAGGCATCACTCGAGAACTCTGATGGGTCGCATTCTGTGGAGGCCCACTTGGCTCAAAATGAGCTCAAAGGAGGACACTCCATGACTCAGTAGATGGCGACTTCCAATCAAAGCCCAATAGAGTTAGCCAGCACCCACCTCAATGAGTTCTACGACTGATGCCAAGCTTCCTGAACCTAGGTCTGATAAAACTATGACCTGGTATACAGCAAGAAACAGTATTAAGTATACCTGAAAAAGAAGGGTAGTTCATATCTATGCTTTTGCGATGGCACTAGGCGTGCCACCGGTTCGGAATATGTTTACCATAGGTTGACAAGCGCTCTGCACAGTTAGGAGGGTGGACGAGTTTAAGCTTGCCATGCAGGGATGTAGGAAGGGGGGAGTTACACAAGGTATGTATTTTTTATTAGGTTCAATTTTTTATTGTTCTACTTCACAGTCAAGAATGCCAAATGGGAGAAATGGCTGGTACCAAGGTGGGAGAATATTATCATGGAACGTCAATGGGCTGTGGGGAATGATTAAAAGATGGGTGGTACTTCAAACGGCATGCCCCCGTGAAGGAAGTTACCCGTTTAGGGTCACCCGGGTCACTAATGACCACCTCTCAGCCTTCCATACCAAATGAAGAGTCGGTCAGAGAGTAGAGAATACAAACCAATAACTGTTTATTCAAAGTACACTCAGGGCGGAGCCCAGTCTTCCCAGTCGTCAGGAGTGCTGCAGAGGGACTGAAATCAACAAGCATAAAGATACATTATGTACATCTCGTAACTGGGCTAGAACACGCCCATAGTGGAATTTTCCAGGCAGGTGCAGCTAAACAGTGAAATACAAAAAAAAGAAGTTTCGGTCTCCTGTCGCACACAAAGTTACCAAATCCAAGGTTGTTCCAGACGGGCCCGGCACCAGACTAGTGGGAGAAGGCCTTTATCTAGTGGGAAAAGTATGTGCTAATAAGAACATTCTATTCGTTAGTGAAGCAAAACCCAACCTTGGAGAAACACAACTCAGCAGAGGCCTTTTCTCAGAAATAGCAAAGGATTAGTTTCGATCATGATTCAAAATGGCGCCTAGATAGAAAATGGTGCAGTGAATGCTAACGTACATAGGATAATGCATAAACGAAATCATTTCTATTCACCCGATACAGTGCTGGTCCAGGAAATGTATATGAAGGGCAACAACTACAAAGCCCTGGATAGAGGGAGATACAAAATGCTAGCCCATGCGGGGTACACTATGGGTTTTGAGGAGGTGGGCACACTTGTTAAAACAAACGACCCATCCCCAACGAGCATGGACAGATGAACAGGTTAGGTATGTGGCTCTCTCTGGTCAGTGGGAGGGTTTGACGCTCAACATATGCTCAGTGTACGTCCCACCTAAACTGCATTCACTTGCCCTACCAGATGTAAGCTCCCTACTACGGCAGCTCCCAGAGGGCACCTTGAGTCTGAGGGGCGGCTTCAGCTTGGTGTTGAGGGATCGGACAGTTTGGTGGGTGGGACCATATGGGAGAGGCTCAGCCTCCTCCGGGACTTTCTGAGAGCCAGGGGCCAGGTGAAGCTCTGGAGAGCCAATAAGTTACGGGTACAACAATACACATGCTACACAGGGCCACACAAACGTTTCTCCCAAATTGATTATTTCCTCACCCATCACACGCAGGTTCACTACTATTCTGAGATATGACAGAGTGCCAGAGGTGTGTCAGGCCATTTGACTATATGGGCAGTGGTACATAAGAGACCGGATGATAAGAAGAGGGTGTGGCTGATAAACCCCTGATACCTTAAAAACCTGAAATTCAGGTAGGGGCTCCAACAATGCATGAACCACTATCACTTCAGTTGACTTGGCCCTCAAACTATTGAACAAAATAGTCGTCAGAGAACATGCAAAATCCTTGTTAGTGGGCGAGTAGCAGGAAAAATGGAAATCAATGGATAATTTAGAGAGGGAGATCCGAGAACTGGAGACCCAGTTCCAGACCAGGCCAGGTGACACCCGTATACATAAATTAACTCTGATGCAGCAGGAATATAGGGATCTAGTGACTGATGCGGCCTAAACTGCACATAGAGCCTCCCAACATCATTTGTACAATGTGGGGAACAAGGCCAGGGAGGTTCCGGCCTGGCTCGATAAGCTGGACACAGACTTGGGTCTTAAAATTCAGGAATAAGGCAGCAAACCCATTAAAGGAAGCAAGAACATTGCGAAAGATTTTGCTGCTTACTACTTACTCTTGGCTCTTTTCTCTGGCTGTGACAACAACAGCTGTGGAGGCATCAGACTTCCTTTGGGATATCCGACTGCCGTGACCGTCAGGGGGAAGATAGAGATTACGTAGAAGCCAATATTGAGCCAAACAAGGTTGAGACAGCAATTCAAGAACTACAAACAGGAAAAAGCAATGGGCTCCCTATAGATTTGTACAAGGCTCACTGTGCCACTGGATTCAAGCTAGCCTGGCTGATGAAGGGTGACATACCCTGAAACCGGTCCCAGGATGCTTGTTTCCGGTCCAGGGAGCACCTGGCTTGGCAGTTCGGTCTGGACTGTTCCCATGAGGCACAGGGTCAAGACTGATTTGCATATGGCTGGGTCCAAACTGGGGTGGCGTAGTGGGCAAAAGAACGATGGATTTAACCCAAATCTCTTGACTGGGGGAGAGTGTTTGAATCATTCAGCATTCCGTCCATCATTTGTTGCAGTTAAACTTTAAGCACTAAGTTGGACGGGTATGCCCAGACGTGGGTCCCTTGCTCACTGTGCCACTGGATTCATGCTAGCCTGGCTGATGAAGGGTGACATACCATGAACCGGTCCCAGGATGCTTGTTACCGGTCCAGCGAGGACCTGACTTGGCAGGTCGGTCTGGACTGTTCCCATGAGGCACAGGGTCAAGACTGATTTGCATATGGCTGGGTCCAAACTGGGGTGGCGTAGTGGGCAAAAGAATGATGGATTTAACCCAGATCTCTTGACTGGGGGAGAATGTTTGAATCATTCAGCATTCCGTCCATCATTTGTTGCAGCTACACTTTTAGCACTAAGTGGGACGGTTATGCCCAGACGTGGGTCCCTTGCTCACTGTGGCACTGGATTCATGCTAGCCTGGCTGATGAAGGGTGACATACCCTGAAACCGGTCCCAGGATGCTTGTTTCCGGTCCAGGGAGGACCTGACTTGGCAGTTCGGTCTGGACTGTTCCCATGAGGCACAGGGTCAAGACTGATTTGCATATGGCTGGGTCCAAACTGGGGTGGCGTAGTGGGCAAAAGAACGATGGATTTAACCCACATCTCTTGACTGGGGAGAATGTTTGAATCATTCAGCATTCCGTCCATCATTTGTTGCAGTTACACAACAACAGCTGTGGAGGCATCAGACTTCCTTTGAGATATCTGACTTCCGTGTCCGTCAGGGGGAAGATAGAGATTATGTAGAAGCCAATATTGAGCCGAACAAGGTTGAGACAGCAATTCAAGAACTACAAACAGGAAAAAGCAATGGGCCCCAATGGGCTCCCTATAGATTTGTACAAGGCTATGGACTCCAGGCTCACCCCGCAGTTATTGGCTATGTATTAAGAGAGAATAGTTATGGGTGTCCCCCCACAAGATCAAAGACTGGTCATCATTCTAGTGATACCCAAGAAGGATGAAGGTCCCATATGAATGCGCCTCCTATAGGCCAATTTTATTTTCAAATAAGAAGGTCAAGATCTTATCAAAAGTATTGGCTACGTGTTTGCAAAAAGTGGTCCAATCCCTGGTACATTCTGGTCAATTAGGCTTTCTGCCCAACCACAGTACAAGAATTAATCTTAGTCACTAAATAGTGCACTGGGAATGCATAGAATGCTTGAGAAGACGCCTGGTGTCCTTGGACACCAGGAGGGCACTTGATACCCTAGAGTGGGGCTACACGTTTGCAGTACTAGAGAGGTTTGGATTTGGCTCGTCCTACCAACAATGGGTCTAATTCCTGTGCAGCGACCCATTGGCAAGCATCAGGGTCAACGGGACCTACTCATCGACTTTCAAGCTTAGTCAGGGACCAGACTGTGGTGCCCACTACCACCAATGATTTTTGCCCTGGTGCTAGAGACACTGGCAGCTGGGTTCGACAGGACCCACTTGTTCAGGGATTGGAATGGGGCAGAGCATAGGAAGACAGGATATCACTTTACATGGAAGATATCCTACTCCATGTAGCCGACCCTGAGATGATGGTGTCCAGACTCATGAACATGTTGACAAATTTTGGTAAATACTCAGGTTATGTTATAAACTGGCACAAGTCCCTATTTCTCCCACTTGTGGGCAGCCCTGCCAAGTATCATGCAGCAGGCGTTAGACTAACGCATTTCAGTGTGGTGATCCACATCACCGCACTGAAATGCATAGTCACGCATAATAGCACCTCCTGAACTGTCAAGCAGGAGCACTAGTAATCATAAGTAAAGCAAGTTGGAGAAGTGGCAGCGCACCGTGCGCGCTGCTCCCGGCACCTGGGTCAGAGTCTGCCGCTCTAGCCGCTACTCTAGTTACAATGTAACAACAATATTAGGATTCACGTGACGCCCCATGACACAGCCTGCTGCGCCGTAGGATATTCGATAAATTTATGACCAATGGTTACTATCGAGACAGAACAGACTGCGATTGAGGCCGGCAGTACCAGTTTTGTGGCACCCACTTTAATAGGTCGCCACGGGACGTGACTTCCGGCGGTTGAAGTTACATAAAGTTTTGGCAAGCTTAAAGGGTATAAGTGGTTGTTAGGGCATGAAGAACTAGAATTGGTCGATTCATACTTGTATCTGGGAAAGGTTTTTGCAAAAAACGGGCGAGATTCAGAACACATTAAATTATGTGTTGGTAAGGCTGCCTCCCAGGCTGGTGCTCTGAATAGATTTTATCAAATTTGTGGGAGTCGTCATTTTAGTCATGTCCTGTCAGTATTTAAGGTTAAAATTCCGCCCTCATTAACTTATGCTGCAGAAGTATTGGATAATAATCACTGGCTCGCCTTTGACAAGGCTGAAGGCCGGTTCTTCCGCCAAATTTGTAATCTAAATTCCCTGGCCGCCCCACATGTTTTACGCTTGGAATTTGGTTTAGTCTACTCTTTTATTTTAGCTTTGTCAGCGGTACTGAGGTGGGGGAACGCCCTTCTTTGGGGAGATGAGGGTTCCCTTAGAGCGGCCCTGAGAGTGGAAATCTTTGACAAGCTAAAGGATCAATCAGCATTTTTTAGATCATTTGCTTATGCAAATGACACATTTGGGCTCAGTTTAAATAGTAATTCATCTATGCCAAAGTCTGCATTGAAGCTTTTTATAAAGAAGTCTGCAAGCTCGATTAGTATGGCAAGAGATATTGCTCTAAGTAAATCTAAGCCCCAAAATGAGTTGGTTTGTGGTAGTGCCTTGGGGAAAAGGCCACAACCTTATTTAATTTGGAATCATCCACATGGGATTAGAAGACTGATACTCCTTCTGAGAATTAATCTGTTGACCTTAAGAGATGTTACTGGCATATGGGGTAAAATCCCGAGAGAGAGAGAATTTGCGAATTGTGTTATACTCAAATCCAGGATCTTAATCATGTCCTATTTGTGTGTCCGGAATTACAAAGGGCAAGGCGTATGTTTTTAAGACCATCATTTATTAAATTTAATATTCATTCGGCCCAGGAGGCCAGAATATTTGTTTTATCCCCACTAAATGAAATGGTCTGTAATAGGATATTCCGATTTTTAAAAACTTTTTGGCTATTTATTAGGAAATACTTAAAATCTCGCTATTAGCTTGTATTGTCTAACGGGGGGATATCGATAAAGTTTGTATTGTATAAAAAGCATATTCACCCTTCTATCGCACTTTTTAATCTATTGTTGTATTTTAGGAAAAAATTGAAATATTTGTTGTGTTGTATTTAAAATGGTGTCTTTTATTGTATTGATGCTTTTTGTGGACCTCCGTTGGAGTTCCTTAACAAATAAAACTTTTGTACTTTGGCAAGCTTATGGCAGCGCTTCTGCGTTGTGCTGCGAAAATTTACATTAAAATGAGCCTACGGCTGAGTGACTCCCCCCCCCCCCCCGACGGCCGCGATGCGGGACCGGCTTAGACCAGGGCACGCCAGTGTCTCTACATGAAGCTGCCTGAGGCGCTCATAATCGATGCGGGCCGATGTACGAATTGTGTGTGCCGCTCACCTCAAAGCAAAGTAAGTGCCTGAATTGTCACTCTGTTGGAGCTAAAAAAAAAAAACCTTTAAATGAATAGCACTAGCGCACGCTGACCATACTGGTGCTGGTCCAATAAATTAATTTCAGCACGGACAGTGGCATCACTTAAGAAGTCTGATCGTGTGATCTGGTGCCCTGTTGCTGGCTGTAGGCCTCGGCAGGTAGCGGCGTGCCGAACGGGGAGGACACTGCTCAGCTGCTCTTTAATCAATTGTATTAGGGTAGAGCACTACTACTACTAAAGGCTGTTGACTGAGAAGATCCGTGTTGGGGCCCTCACATCCTGTAGGCTCGGGCCGGGTCCCATGTGGGACATAGAGAGTGGCCTAGAATCCAGAAATGCGTTGATTGTTCCTTTTACAAATGATAATTTAATGGCAGTGTTTGCCCGTTAAGCTCCTGAGTTTTTCATTTTTTCCGAGTCTGGTACCGCGCTGGGCTGCTCTTTGCCTGGGTCGGCCTCGCCACCTGTTGGATCTCCCTTGTCAACCTGCTAGAGGTGCGCCTTGCAGGGGGTTCCGGCGGCAGCTGAAAATGTTGTGGAAACCTTTTCCCTCTTTATATCTCGAGGCCCTGCTGGTTGCCGTCTGTTGGGGACTCCGTACAGGTGTGGCCGATGTGAGCATAGAGGTGAGGGGGCATGGGTTCAGACTCCGCTGTGCTGCCCGCGGCAGAGAGCAGGGATGGGAGCGGCGTTTTTGTTGTGGGCAGAGCGTGTCTCTTATTTGTTCGGTGCTTGTTTAGGCTTCATTGCTGGTTTTGTGAAAAGTTGACGTAATGGCAGTTGTTTTGCCGAGGCAGCAAGTGGTGCTATGATGTACTATTTGGGGATGTTTACATGGCACCACCAGATTACAGCTCTAAATCCCCTGCTATGTCGTGAACTGTTTAATTCTTCTATCGCGCATTAATTGAAAAACACACGCACCTCTATTAATACCATATTGCTGGTAATTACAATGTTCGTCATGTTAAACGTTTCATTGCCAGAACTTTGCTTGCCCATACACATATCTGCACTGCACAACTGCATATGCCCAGATACTTTGAGCTGCTCAATTGTTAAGACTTTTTGGAAGCTGTTCTCCATATGACTGAATTCCATTGGATCCTTCAGACCTTTCAGGGGTCTCATGGGGCGTGTATTCAGTGGCACAAAATCAGTGGAAGCAATTAAGCTTTCTCACACCCCTCTGCTTCCCTCAACACACCTGAATCTGGGGCCTGACTTCAGCAACACACAGCCTTCAAGCAGCACTCCCATGTATGTAGCCTTCTCACATCTCCTCCTTCCCTTACAACCCCTGAACCTGGGGCCTGGCTATAGCAACACACAGCCTCCAGGCAGCCCCCCTAAATAAGGGCACTAGTTTAGTGCCCTTCCATTTCTGGTGCTTTGCAGCAGTTTGAGGATTTGTTTCTCGTTGCACAAATTAGTGTAATTTTTGCTATTTATATGTTTCCCCTGTGTTCATTGCTTGATTTTGCTTGAAAGAAAGCGTCACTCATAGTCATTGAATGTCACTCATAATTACACTGAAATTATGAAAATGTCACACATCAGCAATCTGAAACCTTGGCAGCTATGTGTGGGAGCAGCACTGAAACTACAGCCTAGCTGAGAGGTGCAGGTTGTGGAGGGGTAATTCTGATACCTCTGCATCTATGTAATTAGAAATGCTGAGCTATTGCATGAGCCAAATCTGATCCCAATCCTAGAGAGATTGAGGGGCGACGTGAGGCACTGGCATTCACTGCCACTCTTCCTACTGGGTAGGGCTGTGAATTTTAAAATGATGCCCTTGCCTCGCTTCCTATACGCTTTACAAACAACCCCCTTTTTTAGGAACCCAAAAGACACTTCAGAGAAATAGAGGCAGAAATTCGAACACTGTTGTAGAATGGTGGCCCAGTCAGTATCGCCCTGACAAAGCTGACAGGGAGTGTATGGATGGAAATCCCTGGTAGGGATGCCTCCACACACACCGGCACAGTGATAAAACTATGAAAATAGGTCATGAAATATTTAGGATGGAGGAGCACACTCACACGAGTGACCCCACTGTGGGATGCTGTGGTACCCTGAGAAAGCTGAAGTTGTTCAGCAAATGGGATCTAATAGGTATCTCCAAAATTGGAGACTTGTGGGAAGAGGGAAATGTAGTTCCTGTGTCAAAGGTGGTGGCAGAATATAACTTATCATATTCAGAAACCTACTGATACTTGCATTTCAAACATGCCTTGCAAGCAATTATACCAAAGAGAGAAGAACTGGAGTAGTCTTCCTCCTTAGAGGATAAACTGCTAGGGGACCTAATCCCCCAAAAAAGACATGTCCCTGATGTATAAAATATCCAAAATAACTCACCTAACACCCTACAACAATTAAGGACATGATGGGAGGAGGAAAGAGGGTAGCTTGATGAAGGAGAGTGGGAGGAGGCAGTTAGGGCCCCAAAGGAGGTAGCATAAAAATTGGGGTTCCAAATGGTCCAACTACGGATATTATATCACTCCTACTACTGAAGAATGACTCTAGTAAAAATGGGAAAAAGCATGTCCAATCTATACCTGCAGTGGTGTGTGCAAGAAGAAACATTCTTCCATATCCTATGGACCAGCCCAGTGGTACAGAAGTTCTGGTAGAAACATATGGCATGCATGAAACAAGAGGGAGGATCAGGCTTGAACGAAATGGCAAAACGCTAAGTGCCAAATGTATGGGGAGATGCAGTGGCTTCGAAGTATCAGAAAATTTGGACAATACTAGGTATGAGTGTGGCTAAAAGAAACACCAAGATAGCATGGGGCGTGGGGACTGCACCAGGCGTTGAAAGTTGGAAAAGTGGTATGAATTGGTGTATGCTCACTGAAAAATATTTTATAAAAGTTGGGGTTGCCTCAAGAAATGGGAGAAAATCTGGTACAGATGAGGCGCACTCTGTGTTGCTGCCACGGATGATGACGAATCACCAGATGACACAGGAACCCTTGTGAGTCCACGGAAACCGGATTAACAGAGTGGAACGGCAAAAACGGAAGGATGAAGGTCAGGGTATTGACATCTCTAAGTATTGCAAATGCATTTGTTGTGTGGGGCAGGGAACAGTTGTATGCATTGTTGCTATGCATTTAATAAAAAAGATGATAAAAAAGAATATGTGAAACATACAATGCACCAAACCTAGTAGGGAATATACTGAGTCAGTTTTATAGTTAATAGCATACATAAGTGTCGGGGGTGAGTGCTAGTATGCTAGATCACATTGACGGGTTACATCTATGGAAGTGGCATGTGGTATCTGGAACTCAAAGAAAAAGATCTTATAGGTTGGCTTGTGATAGAGCAAAAGCCTGCCCAGGCTGCTATATCACAAATCCACACCCTCCTCTAGACAGAAACGAGCAGTACCCCATGTGGTGAACGTGCTTTACAAATTAGCATGTCGTGTTAAACATATGTCTTAAATATGTGCTGTGCATTGTCAGAGTATAGGCTTCACTATCCAGCCATCATATACAATCAGTTCAGTTCTCTTATTGCCTTATTTTACCGTAGAATGTACAGTTGAAGCCGCCATTCTAAGGAACACAAAGAAAGAGTGAACAAGAATTTCTTCTTTAATAGCAGCTCTTCATGATGTGCAGCCATTGTGAACGTGTTCTGTCAACTCAGCCTCCTCCACCTGGACTCACAACAAATGCTTTGTTCAGACTCCCCCGACGTTTCATCATTCTGATATCACACACGTTAGTTCAAATTCCTGATGCCCACAAAGCGTTCAATGGAAACTCATTGGGATAACTATGTTCCCTTCCTTTGGAAATAGTGAAGAAATCATGTACACAGAACTCGTCTCTGTAAATATGCAGTGTCAGTGCACTAGCAAAGCAAGACAAGCATTGGCAATGCCAATAGGCCTGGCTTTAAAGCAATAATGTATGGCAAAGTGAAGCATTACAAGTAAATAGCAAAGGAATAGATATGTATTTGTCTGGAAGCAAACAACTGTAGAATAATATTGATGTATGTTAAAAAGTCAGGAGACAGTTGCACTGTCAAGCTAGACCCAAAAATCCACGTAGTTTGATCAATAACTGCCCTCTTCACATCTGTGCTGCTGAAAGAGAAAAACAACATAAATTATCTAGTTATCTAAGACACTTTAGTAGCATTCCAATGTTGTGTGTGTCCATGATAGTTCAAGCTTAGGCAGCTGGATTAATAAACAAAATGATCACAGCTGCTTCGAGGGCGAGCACTTTTTGTGGAAACACACAACTTCTGCCCAATCACAACATGCATTCCTGGCTCCGAACATGTGGGTGGAGCCAGAGGCCCTTTCTAGTGATGCTCACATAATTGTCTGGTGATATCTGCGCTGTCAAGCCAGGCCATAAAAAACGTTCTGTTGACGGGTCTCTCCTGTGCTTTTTCTTTCTGCTCCAGATCTCAACAAAATAATGTGAAGAGGGTGGGTTGGTAAAGGCACAGTCTTTATTTTTTAAAGCCCCCATTCCAAGTGTCCATTAATTCTGATGTGCTCTGTAAAAGCAGTTACCAGGCCCAATGGAATTATACAATATAGTGTTTCATAGCTCTCTGTGAATGACCAGGGGAAAACATGCAGAAATCAGCACGGAAACATCGATTCCCCTGTGTTTTTCCACAAAAACCTGTAATCCCTGTTATTTCCCTACCCCCGGAGTTACCGGCACCACTAGTACAGTAATTCTGGAGGCAGAACAATAACAGGTATTACTCCAAGCCACACATACTCATTCTGAGAGCCTAAGGTGCATAACGACAGATGCCCTCTGGGACAGCTCTGTAATCATTCACCTGATGTCAGACACTCAAAACAAACTTTCAGTTTTAGTTTGGAAACCTAAATGCCCAAGATAGAGAAAGGAGTGAGAGGTCAGAGGGCCTGCAATTCAGCTACATTTTTTGGTTTTAATATTAAGCTAAGAAGTGAGCAGGATACATGAAAGTGGCACAATTGCACAAGCACTGCATGAAAAGGTAACTGATTTTCACATAAAAGTGAACAAAATGCTGTTGAAGATTGTAGGAGAGTAGGATCTGCTTCACATGGGTACCCCCACTTTTTGCTGATGCTTCACTGTTTTTCGACCTTAGTCTGGCTGGGGCCCTGCTAATCAGAACCCCAGCCTAGCTGCTTCATCTCTAAAATGGTTTCCATGTGCCTTAGGCACATCTCTGATTGGAATCTGGAGTGCCCTTATAAGTCCCTAGTATATGGTATACTATGTACCCAGGGCATAGGTACCTCAGAGGCCTACCAGGGGCTGCAGCATGTATTGTGCCACCCCTGGAAGGCCATCCAAACTGACACCACAGGTCTGCTACTGCAGCCTGGGTAAGGTGGTGCATGCACCCTTACTGTGATATAGGCTACCTATATCACTATATACATACACACATATAAATCTATAAGTCACTCTTATGGCAGGCCTTATCAATCCTGAAGGCAGAGTGCGTGGTTCCTATTTGAGAGGGTGCCCCTGCATGAGCAGGGCCCCTCTGCAGCGTTCGGAGACCCTTCTCTGATGCTGTTTGTAGTGCAGCCTGACCATATACTCTTAAGCGCATTATAACCTCGCGTTAAATGCTAACTTTGGGATGGCTGCACGGAAACATGTCGTGTTTGGTGTCAAACATCTTGGAATACTACCCCCCGCCAGTTCTGGCAGCGGGGGTAGCATTCCACCCTTCTAGAGGGAAAGACATGTACACACCGGTATGCCCGGTACTGACTTTCCAAGCCCTGGCATCACAAAATGGATGCCGCTGCCACAGACACGAGTCTGGCCTCCTGCTGCTGACCGAAACTCCGGCAGGGGAGGCCTGGACAATAGGTTTCCTGTCCCAGGGAGGTGTGACCACCTCCCCAGACAGGATAGTGTGTATTGGGGCTGGGCGGGAGCACTCTCGGGTGCTTTGAAGTCCTGCACTGGGGGCACATTTGGTGTCCCTAGTGCATACCCCAGTTCAAACCGGATCAGGGGCTTGCAGCCCCTGCTTTGGCGCGAACTGGACAAAGGGAAAGGGGTGTAGCCACCCCTCTGCCCTGACCCACCCATAGGTGGGACCACAGAGTAAGTCCAACCCCTAAACTTAGTATAAGTATAGGAACCCAGCCCTTAGGACTTTAGATTATCCCTGGACGAAACTCTGACACAGAATCCTGGACCTTCGATGCTCTACTTAAAGATTAGAGGACAGAAGAATCTCCCTTGGGGTCAAGGAGTGACTCCCCTGCTTGGCAGGCACCAAAGAAGCAATTGTCCGGTCTGCATCGCTGAAGCTCCCATTGGACGCCAAAGTCTTTGCATCACCAGAGGTGGATTTACAGACTTCCCTGAGGCTGCCCTGAGTCCCCAGCAAAGCTGAGGCCCGTAGCTGTCGTGGGTAACGTGGAACCGTGACCCCTGGACACCACACGCATTTGCAAGTGCATCCTCTTCTGGGTGTCCCACGAAGTCGTGCTTTGGGCTCCGAGTAGCCCTAGCCTCCAGCACCAACTGCACCGAAGATCACTGGCCTCCACTCCACGAGTGTCCTGTGAGCTAGCTCCACGTGCACCGTCTTGAGACTCCTTCGCGGTCACTAGCCCGTTGGCTAGTAGCCCTTCACGAAGGCCAATCTTTTTCTACTTGGGCTCCCTGGTTGCTCCAGGCTTGTCCTCACTTACCTTTGCTGGGTGAGTTCCTCAGACCTTGCTGGTCTGCACAATCGTCAATCTTCATCAAGACTTGCCGTTGCCAAGGCTTGTTGGGTCCAATCCGGTCGCCGACACCTCAGCACTCGACAGACATTGTGTACCATCCCGAATCCTGCTCCTGGTCGCCGACAACGCCTCCTGGACCTCGTGGCTGAAGAGTCAAGACGACCGTCAACCTACCTGAAGCACTCGACATCGGTGGGCATCTGCTCATCGCCTTCCTGGTCACTGGCTAGTGACCCAGACTCTGTCCCCTCTGCTTTCAGGTTCTTCAGATCTCCGATCCACCTTTGGATCCACCCGGACACTTTTCACTTGGTCGCCAGCAGCACTTTGCAGCAGATCGCCATTCAAATCGACGACGAAACCCGACCCCGAAAGGCACCTATGCACCCGGCTTCCCTGGGTGAGGTAACAAGAGTACTCCGGTGCTCCCGTGGGTAGAGACTCTAGAACGACCTAGTTCTCAAAGGGTTTGCTCCAAGTCCTTCCTTAAGTGTTCCTTTTCTTTAAATTCCAAACCGCGACTTTCTCCATAGAAGTTAACGGCGATTCGCGGCTGTGTCACTACACTGCACGCGTCCCCCGTGGGTCCCCTGTGTCACTACCTTGGGTGGTTCCTAGTGGTCAAAGCACTTCTAGAGGCTCTAGGCCTAGTGTCTAGCTCAGTCGTGGTTCTTATACCACTTTATTGGTATATGGTTTGGTACGCCCCTAGGGCCCAAACGTGTATTTGTGCTATTACTGTGTTTAAATAACTTATAACTTATGTACTTCGAACTCTAGCCTCATAAAGAGACTAGAGGGGTGTGTTTAGTAATAAATACATATATTTTGAATATATACCTGGTGTGGTGCTCTTTCATTTGGTCACTCAAGAGATTATAGACTGGTAAAACAAGCTGCTTTACATTCCTTCAAGACTTAGCCTGAAGGCTGCTCTCCATAGCTACCACTAGGATAGCTTTCAATAAAGGTTGTCTTTAACCTATCTCCAATAAGGGGTTGTTTGGACTGGTGCAAGGTGCCCACTATAATTAGTGGACAGCATATGCCAGGCCAACTTCTCACATTGGTGTGCAGCGTGTGGGATTCCAGCTTGCTATTGTTTTACCAGATAATCTCAATTGAATTGATCAACTGAAAACCACTAAAGGTACCTAAGGTACATATAAATTAAGCTTAGTATACAGTAAGTTCTACTGAACTTAGAGTTGTGTGTTAAGGGATAGCACACCCTTTCTACAACTCAAGAGAGTTTAGTAGGCCACACTAGAGTAGGTAGTGCATACACCACACCTCACTAGTGATGTCTTCAAAGCCAGGACCCAGAGAGTCCTTGCCAGAAGCCACTGGGCTTCTTCCTCCAAGTATGATACACTCCCATTCTTGGAATTGAGAGCAATATGCAATGTGAGGAAACTGAAGACAGGCCAAAGTCCCACCACCCAACATCTGAGAGAGATGTTAATGGCTGATGACCTCAACAGGCCCTTAGGGACTGAAGGGGCAGGTGCAGAGGGTGGGGCAGAAGATGAGGATGGGGCCAGGGGTAGCAACACCCCCAACCCCCTCTGGAACTGACCAGGAGGGTGACAATGACCCTGACCTGGAAAACCCAATCCCTCCTGTGGAAGAGGAAGAGGAGGATCAGAATGACCTCCACTTTGTCCCCCAGGAAGGATTATGAGTGTGCCTAGAAGGTCTAGATCTCCTTCTCAGGAGTCTAACCACTCTGACACCTCAATAGGGACCTCTGTCTCCTCTCATAGGAGGGAATCCTCTCATGAGAGGAGAAAGAGGCTGATTCAGTATGAGCAAGCCCAGCTTGAACTCAGAAAGCAGCAATTGGCTCTAGACAGGGAGTCCCTAGATCTCTACAGAGAGAGAAAAGTTGGGACTAGAGTCCCATGGTGGCAGCAATATCCCTAGAGATAGGGAAAGGTCTTATGACCATAGAAACCTGAGCAAGATTGTCCCTCCCTACCAGAGTGGGGATGACATCCACAAATGGATAACTGCTCTAGAGAGGGCCTGTAAAGTACAGAAGGTCCCTCAGGAGCAGTGGGCAGCAATCTTGTGGCTCTCCTTTGCAGACAAAGGTAGAGACAAGCTCCTCACTGTAAGAGAAGAGGATGCTGATAATTACAAGGTCTTGAAGAGTGCTCTTATTGATGGGTTTGGCCTAACAACTGAACAATACAGGTTAAAGTTCAGAGATGCCCAAAAAGCACAGACTCAAGACTGGGTAGACTATGTGGATTGTTCTGCTAAGGCTCTGGAAGGCTGGTTGATGGGCAGTAAGGTGTGTGACTTCACAGGATTGTACAATCTGATAATGAGGGAGCAGATTCTTAATAACTGTCAAAATCAGCTGTTGCATCAGTACCTGGTGGACTCTGATCTGACCTCTCCCCAAGAATTGGGAAAGAAGGCAGACAAGTGGGTCAGAACCAGGGTGAGGCAGAAGGTACAGAACCAAGGTGGTGACCCTAAGAAGCAAGATTCTAAGAACTCTGATAAGGGTGGGGAGAAGGGTAAAGATCAAAAGTCTTCACAAGGCCCCCAAAAATCTTCTTCAGGTGGGGATTCACAGTCTACCAAAGGGAAAGGCCAAAGAAAACCATGGTGCAAGGTCTGTAAGCAAAAGACCCACTGGACCAGTGATTGCACCAAGTCCAAAGACTCGACTCCAGCCCCCACCAATGCCCCTAAGGCACCTGCTCCCCTAGTGCAGTTACAGTTGGTGGTGGGAGTACTACAACCAAGGGTTTAGTAGGGTTGACCCTGGGTACTGAGATGGGCTCTGACCTAGTCAGAGAACTCACTCAGGCTGTCCTAGTCTGTGATGGAGGCATGGATATGACCTCCTCTATGAGTCCCAGTAATCTGGGCAAGTACAGACAACAGCCTTTAATCAATGGACGAGAGGCTTTGGCATTTAGGGACACAGGGCAAGTGTCACCATGGTGACACAAGACCTTGTGAATCCTGGGCAAGTTATACTTGGTGAGATGTACCAAGTGACCAATGCTAGCAATGTCAGAACAGACCATACTCTGGCAGTTGTTAACTTCTCCTGGGGAGGGGTAACTGGCCTTAAGAAGGTTGTGGTAAGTGCAGACCTACCAGTTGAATGCTTGCTTGGCAATGACTTAGAAACTTCAGCTTGGGCAGAAGTGGAGCTCAGGACCCATGCAGAAATGCTGGGGATCCCTGCAGATGTGTTTGCTGTGACCAGGTCACAAGCCAAAATGTCTAGCACTGAACAGGCCTTGGATTCTGGAATAATGGACCAAGTGCCTTCCAAGAGGAGGAGTAGTAGGGTAAAGGCAGTGCCTTCCCCTTGGCTCAGAAGGAAGATCAGTCCCTTGAGGGGGATGATCTCAGTCCTGAGGAAGGAACTGTCCCAGAGGAGCTTGAACCTGACCAGGTTGAGTTCTTGGGGACAGGGGGACCTTCCAGGGCAGATCTGAGCCAGGAGCAGCAGAGCTGCCCCTCTCTTGAACCCCTCAGACAGCAAGCTGCTGCTGAGGCTGCTGGGAAAGCTAGTGGTCCCCATACTGTGTATTGGGATGATGGACTCTTGTACTCAGAGTGTAGAGACCCCAAGCCTGGTGCTACCAGGAGGTTGGTTATACCTCTGAAGTTCAGGGGCTTCCTATTGACCCTAGCCCATGATATTCCCTTAGCAGGTCACCTGGGCCAGAACAAGACTTGGGACAGAATTGTCCCTCACTTTCACTGGCCCCACATGTCTGAAGACACCAAGGAGTTTTGTCGCTCCTGTGTAACCTGCCAGGCCAGTGGCAAGGCAGGTGGCACTACAAAGGCCCCCTGATACCACTACCTGTGGTGGGGGTTCCCTTTGAAAGGGTGGGGATTGACATTGTTGGTCCCATGGATCCCCAAACAGCATCTGGGCACAGGTTTATCCTGGTGGTAGTGGATCATGCCACCAGGTACCCAGAGGCTATTCCCCTTAGGACCACTACAGCACCTGTGGTGGCAAGGGCCCTCCTGGGAATTTTCTCAAGAGTGGGCTTTCCTAAGGAGGTTGTATCAGACAGGGGTGCTAACTTTATGTCTGGATACTTAAAAGCAATGTGGAAGGAGTGTGGAGTGACTTACAAGTTCACCACACCCTATCACCCACAATGCAATGGTTTAGTTGAGAGATTCAACAAAACCTTGAAGGGCATGATTAAAGGGCTCCCAGAAAAGCTTAGGCGAAGATGGGACATACTCTTGCCCTGCCTTTTATTTGCATACAGGGAGGTGCCTCAAAAGGGGTTGGCTACAGCCCTTTTGAACTTTTGTTTGGTCACCCTGTCAGGGGCCCACTGTGCTTGGTGAAGGAAGGATGGGAGTTACCTCTCAAGCCCCCAAAGCAAGACATAGTGGACTACGTACTTGGTCTCCGCTCCCGGATGGCTGAGTATATGAAAAAGGCAACTAAAAACCTTGAGGCTAGCCAGGAACTTCAAAAGGCCTGGCATGACCAAAAGGCTGTACTGACTGTTTATCAGCCAGGACAGAAGGTGTGGGTGTTGGAGCCAGTGGCCCCAGCAGCTCTCCAAGACAAATGGAGTGGACCCCACACCATTGTTGAGCAGAAGGGTGAGGTTACCTACTTAGTAGACCTAGGAACACCCAGGAGTCCCCACAGGGTTCTCCATGTCAGACAGGTTAAAACCATATGTGGACAGGGCAGACATGGGCTTGCTCATGGCTACTGATGAGGGACAGGAGGAAGAGAGTGACCCACTCCCTGACCTGCTCTCACAGAACCCTGATGATGGGTCAGTGGATGGTGTAGCCTTGGCAGGCAGCCTCACTACCCAGCAGCAAACTGATTGTAGACAGGTGCTCAATCAGTTCAGACACATGTTCTCACTGACTCCAAGTCAGACCACCTGGTGCACTCATGAAGTGGACACTGGGGACAGTCTGCCTATTAAAAATAAGATTTATAGGCAACCTGACCATGTCACGGACTGTATCAGGACAGAAGTCCAGAAGATGTTGGATTTGGGAGTTATTGAACCCTCAGATAGCCCTTGGGCTAGTCCAGTGGTCCTTGTGCCAAAACCTCACACCAGTGGTGGAAAAAGAGAGATGAGGTTTTGTGTGGACTACAGGGGTCTCAATGCAGTCACTAGGACTGATGCCCATCCAATACCAAGGGCAGATGAGCTAATAGACACTTTGGCCTCAGCCAAGTATCTAAGCACATTTGACTTGACAGCTGGCTACTGGCAGATCAGACTAGCTGATGATGCAAAGCCAAAAACAGCATTCTCAACCCCTAGTGGGCATTATCAATTTGTGGTGATGCCCTTTGGTCTGAAGAATGCACCTGCCACTTTTCAGAGGTTGGTGAATACAGTCCTTACAGGTCTGGAAGCCTATAGTGCAGCATATCTAGATGATATTGCTGTCTTTAGCTCCACCTGGGAGGATCACCTGGTCCACCTCAGAAATGTTTTACAGGCCCTGCAAAGGCAGGCCTGACTATCAAGGCCACCAAGTGCCAGATAGGGCAGAGTCAGGTTGTGTACCTGGGCCACCTTGTGGGTGGAGGCCAGGTTCAACCCTTGCAGAGCAAGATCCAGACCATCATGGACTGGACTGCTCCAACTACCCAGACTCAGGTGAGAGCCTTCTTAGGCCTGACTGGGTACTATAGGAGATTTGTCAAGGGGTATGGATCAATAGTGACACCCCTGAATGACTTAACTTCCAAGAAAATGCCCAAAAAGGTTCAGTGGACAGTTAGCTGTCAAAAGGCATTTGATGACCTGAAGCAGGCCATGTGCACTGCTCCCATTCTACAGAGTCCTGATTACTCCAAGAAGTTCATTGTTCAAACTGATGCATCTGAATTGGGGGTAGGGGCTGTACTGTCACAATTGAATGAAGAAGGTCAGGATCAGCCAGTAGCTTTCATTAGCAGAAGGCTGACCCCTAGAGAGAAACGTTGGTCAGCCATTGAGAGGGAGGCCTTTGCTGTGGTCTGGGCTCTGAAGAAGTTGAGGCCATACTTGTTTGGTACTCACTTCCTTGTTCAAACAGACCACAAGCCCCTCTTATGGCTAAAACAAATGAAGGGTGAAAACCCCAAACTGCTTAGGTGGTCCATTTCCCTACAGGGGATGGACTTCACAGTGGAACATAGACCTGGGAGTAACCATGCCAATGCAGATGGACTCTCTAGGTACTTCCACTTAGAACATGAAGACTTAACTGGGCAAGGTTAGTTTAATGTCCCTACGTTTGGGGGGGGGGGTTGTGTAGGAGAGTAGGATCTGCTTCACATGGGTACCCCCACTTTTTGCTGATGCTTCACTATTTTTCGACCTTAGTCTGGCTGGGGCCCTGCTAATCAGAACCCCAGCCTAGCTGCTTCCTCTCTAAAATGGTTTCCATGTGCCCTAGGCACATCTCTGATTGGAATCTGGAGTGCCCTTATAAGTCCCTAGTATATGGTATACTATGTACCCAGGGCATAGGTACCTCAGAGGCCTACCAGGGGCTGCAGCATGTATTGTGCCACCCCTGGAAGGCCATCCAAACTGACGCCACAGGTCTGCTACTGCAGCCTGGGTAAGGTGGTGCATGCACCCCTTACTGTGATATAGGCTACCTATATCACTATATACATACACACATATAAACCTATAAGTCACTCCTATGGCAGGCCTTATCAATCCTGAAGGCAGAGTGCATGGTTCCTATGTGAGAGGGTGCCCCTGCATGAGCAGGGCCCCTCTGCAGCGTTCGGAGACCCTTCTCTGATGCTGTTTGTAGTGCAGCCTGACCATATACTCTTAAGCGCATTATAACCTCGCGTTAAATGCTAACTTTGGGATGGCTGCACGGAAACATGTCGTGTTTGGTGTCAAACATCTTGGAATACTACCCCCCGCCAGTTCTGGCGGCGGGGGTAGCATTCCACCCTTCTAGAGGGAAAGACATGTACACACCGGTATGCCCGGTACTGACTTTCCAAGCCCTGGCATCACAAAATGGATGCCGCTGCCACAGACACGAGTCTGGCCTCCTGCTGCTGACCGAAACTCCGGCAGGGGAGGCCTGGACAATAGGTTTCCTGTCCCAGGGAGGTGTGACCACCTCCCCAGACAGGATAGTGTGTATTGGGGCTGGGCGGGAGCACTCTCGGGTGCTTTGAAGTCCTGCTCCTGGTCGCCGACAACGCCTCCTGGACCTCGTGGCTGAAGAGTCAAGACGACCGTCAACCTACCTGAAGCACTCGACATCGGTGGGCATCTGCTCATCGCCTTCCTGGTCACTGGCTAGTGACCCAGACTCTGTCCCCTCTGCTTTCAGGTTCTTCAGATCTCCGATCCACCTTTGGATCCACCCGGACACTTTTCAGTTGGTCGCCAGCAGCACTTTGCAGCAGATCGCCATTCAAATCGACGACGAAACCCGACCCCGAAAGGCACCTATGCACCCGGCTTCCTGGGTGAGGTAACAAGAGTACTCCGGTGCTCCCGTGGGTAGAGACTCTAGAACGACCTAGTTCTCAAAGGGTTTGCTCCAAGTCCTTCTTTAAGTGTCCCTTTTCTTTAAATTCCAAACCGCGACTTTCTCCATAGAAGTTAACGGCGATTCGCGGCTGTGTTACTACACTGCACGCGTCCCCCGTGGGTCCCCTGTGTCACTACCTTGGGTGGTTCCTTGTGGTCCAAGCACTTCTAGAGGCTCTAGGCCTAGTGTCTAGCTCAGTCGTGGTTCTTATACCACTTTATTGGTATATGGTTTGGTACGCCCTAGGGCCCAAACGTGTATTTGTGCTATTACTGTGTTTAAATAACTTATAACTTATGTACTTCGAACTCTAGCCTCATAAAGAGACTAGAGGGGTGTGTTTAGTAATAAATACATATATTTTGAATATATACCTGGTGTGGTGCTCTTTCATTTGGTCACTCAAGAGATTATAGACTGGTAAAACAAGCTGCTTTACATTCCTTCAAGACTTAGCCTGAAGGCTGCTCTCCATAGCTACCACTAGGATAGCTTTCAATAAAGGTTGTCTTTAACCTATCTCCAATAAGGGGTTGTTTGGACTGGTGCAAGGTGCCCACTATAATTAGTGGACAGCATATGCCAGGCCAACTTCTCACAAAGATGTGTTGCTGGGTACTCCACTAGGCCCAGATTTGCTAAGGTTTTGCACCAGTTTGCATTTTTAACACAGAATCAAACCAAAATCCTGTTTGGCATTTACAAACCAACTCAATGGCAATTTGTGTTGGTTTGTAACAAAAAATAACACAAGGCAGTGCAAGCGCTGCCTTGTGTTACTCAACTTCAGGGAGGCGTTCCATGATTGAGCCCTAGAGGAAATCTTGCCCAAGGAACCACCAGGAAGGCTGCACCTATGCCTCCATGAACCTGAACACTAGGATATTCCTGATCCAGATAAGGTGGATTGCTTATGAACCTTTTCTGCTCTGCAAACCAGCAGTGACACCAGACCCACATCTGTGTAGAATCTGGCACCTATGAGCTCAATGTCCTGTGGTGGTTGCGGATGTGAAAGTTGTGTCTCTAAAGCCAGGGCATCCCTTGGTGGAGAAACTGGATTGTCTGGGCCCTAAAAAGATAGTGAGTCAACTAGTCATCTAGATTTGTTTGCAGTAAATTGCTCTGATTGCGAAACTGATCCTCCAGGGGAGCCAGTATCTTGGTAAGAACCCCTGGTTCTGACTTTTACACAAAAGGCAAAACATAAAATTGAATATGAATCTCCATCACAGCAAATCAGAGAATCTTTAGATGAGACATTTTCACTGGAATATGCAAGTAAGCATCGAGAGTTGCCAAAAACTCCCCAGCTGTGCCAGCGGAATAATCTTCTGCAGACAGTCCAACATAAAATGCATCGTAATTACCCAGGAATTCACTCGTTTTCCATCCAAGACTGCACACAAACCTCCTGTGACATTTTCCTCTAGAAAATATGTGGAATATATTCCCTCATCCTGCCATTCGGGGGTAGGCTTCAAACTCCCATTTGGACCAAGGCTGTAATCCCTGCCCTTAAAGCATCCACCTTATTTAATCCTGCATCTGAAAATGGGAGTAGGGAGGAATCCGGAGTCTGGAGACATGGAGGAGAAGTCTATAACATATCCTTCCTGAATCACATCCAACACATAGAGATCTGCTACATCAGCCGCCCATGCTGCCACAAAGTCTTAGATATGACTTCCAAAGGCCCCTGGAATAAGCAATGCACCCCACTAGTCAGGAGCGCTATGATTTCTGACTTCAAGGCTGGGTGATTGGAATAGACTTCTTTGATGAACAATTCCGCTGAAAGTGTTATTCCTGGCCTTGGATGACTGATGCTGGTGTTTGTAGGCCTCTTGAGAACCTGAGGTTGAGAATGGGAAACCCTTACCCTTGTAAGGAAAAGCATGCTTTCTACCTCTGAAAGATTTCATAAACATTTTTCCTTGCTGGTCTCCAAAGAGCCTTTTGCCTGAAAGCGGTATTGTCAAAGAAACTACCTTCTCAGCATCTTCTGTCTTCCATCCTCTCAACTGAGTGACAACACACCATAATAGCCCCACCAGAAACCAAAGAACTAGTACCAAGACCACCATGTGATAGATCTTATGAGAACCTGACATTTTGTACCATCTAGCCAAAACTTCATAGAAGTGTTCCCCTTCATGCATAGGCCCTGCAAGGTATACTACCAGAAGTTCGTCACCAAAATATCGTTGGACAGAAATACAGTATCCTACATATCATTGACAAAAATATTGACCAATTGTAGTTAATCATTGAAAATCTCCACCCAATGGGATGACTTTTGTAAATTATATGCATTACACAATATTTCTGTCAGATGGTATTTTTACTAATGATATTCTGACATACAACCAC
Source organism: Calotriton arnoldi (assembly GCA_963921515.1). Taxonomy (NCBI): domain Eukaryota; kingdom Metazoa; phylum Chordata; class Amphibia; order Caudata; family Salamandridae; genus Calotriton; species Calotriton arnoldi. Next base: position 1,459,594 of record CAWUFW010003368.1, read on the forward strand.
CTACCTACCAGTATGTCAAAATTCCTAACCTAGGCCTGTTTGCTATTAGTAAAGCATAGCCTCCTAGTGTATTCCACTTACAGTAGTTCTTCTGGGCAATAGTTGTAGATCCCCAAGCGAGACAATGTTTCTTTTCAAGCATAGTTTACAACATTGTAGTTCGGTTTTCCTTTTGTTCTACGCACTCTTTTGTCAAACTGATTATTAGATGTTAGCTCCTTCACTTCCCTGAAGCTCCTCAGAGGAGCACAGCACTGAGAAGTCAGTACCTCTTTCACTAGTAAAGGACAGCATATTCCTGCAGTTAATCATTTTATCTCTGGTGCATAGCAATGGTCTCTGGAAAACCAGCGCACGGAGATTATTTCTTTCAAAGTTGGCTGCAAACAAGACAAGCATTTACAATGCAATAGGTCTCGCAATGACATTGTTTTGAGCTATTGGCATTGAAAATGTTTTTTTGTTTTTTTTCCCTTCGTGAAGCATTAATCAAGTAATGGCGTTGTAAATGACAATGTATTTTACCCCCTGTTGACCCCCGCATACAGACATACATAGAAACCGCACTACAAACGGGCACACATGCATGCACACGCTGAGAAACACACGCACTCCGTGAGACAGACACACTAATACATAGAGGCACACGGGTGCACCGAAGCACGTGATCACACACGCAGGCACACTGAGTCACAGGCACACTGAAGCTTTGGGTCTGAAAGGCTCCGTTCAAACCTGGCTGAAGCCTGACTGATTCCCTCCCCGTCCGACCATCATTCTGAAGGTTGATAGGAGGAAGGATTACACAACCCCAACTCAGTCACGCTGTTACAGTTGAGTTAGGCACGTGGTTTACTTTCCCTCACTTTTAGGGATTTAGCGAGCGACCCTGCCCCAGTCAGTCTACTGTCCTGTCTTGTGACTGACTTTACCAGCCTCATAGCGGTTGACTGTGGCCCAGCCCCGCCAGCCATGCAAATGGGTTAATGAATTTGGCCAATGCGCTCAAATAGCAGAATTTTGTTTATGCACCTACATTATAGGTGACCCAAAAATAATTACTTGGCTCTGCAAGCGGCAGACCCTGGTGACATTTACAGGTGGAAGATCTACGCACCCAAGTGAAACTTAAGTAGGCAAAAGTTTTGATTATTTAGCGTTTCTAGCTTAGAAGTAGGGAGCGGCATTGTGGAATTTTCCAAAACATCAGAACTTTGCGAGTTTAAACCATCATTCCCAATGCGTTTTACCACTCTGAATATACACGTAACACTGCACCAAAAATGGTGGCATGAAGGTGTATGAATAATACGAGTTCTCCAAACATCCTCATATTGTGAGGAGTGAGGGAGAAAAATAGATTGTTTGCATCGAAAATGTACACGTGGAGTAAAATGTATGCAATACAAGCAAAAATACACTTTTTTTAGCCAAACATGAGGATAGTCTGCGTGCGTGAGTCTGCGACACTAGTGATGGAATTATGATGTAACACAATGTGATGTAATTATCCATAATGTAATATAGAAGGTGCGACGCATTAACAGGGAATTGAGACTGCTGTTAGATTTCTTCTCTCACTCAATCATCACCACATACCGCCACCCACCCCTAGAGGCTTCCACGCCCAAGTTCCACACCACTCACCACACATGTGTGGTTCAGAGGTTTTCTGCGAGCTTTGTTGCAGCGGCAGATAGGAGGGCAAGAAAGTCAAAAGGAAGGGATGCTAGATGCATGAATGGAGGGGAGGAACAAAGAAAAGGGTAGGAAGGAAGTAAGAACAAAAGAAGAAATGGTGCAAGGAAAGAGAGAAAGGATTCGATGGAGTGGTAGGGGAGAATGGAGAGAAGACAAGTGCTGTTGGAAGGAAGGACACTAAGGGAGAAGGGAAGGAAGGGAAGTAGAATAAGGAGTGGGAAGGGGAAGTAAGGGAGGCGCTGCTGAAAGAGGAAGGAAGAAGGGAGGGAGAAGGAAGGTAGAAATGAGGAGATAGAGAATAGAAAATAGGGTCATGATAATGGATACGCGTTTAAAATCGAATCTGCTTTTGCTGCAAAATAAACCATGTGTATAGCTGGGTGCACTTGTCTTCCAAGTTCTTCTGACACATTCGAAGACCCCGTTCTTACGGCGGAGTTTACCCTACAGCGGCCATAGGTTCCGAGGGTCTGTGTGACCGAGAAGCCACATTGCTCCCAGACTTCACTGGGAGCCTCGCGCGGCTGGGGCTTCTAGGACTGGATGCGAGCACTTACTTCTAGGGCTGCAACTGCGAGTACAATAGGATTAATTTCCCATCTACCAACTCAATTTCCCTTCCGTCTCATCCTCTTTCCCCACCAGAGGCAGATCTGACAGCATCTGTTACACTGCGATGATTACACAGCCGCGTTACACTGCGCAAACCGAACTACACCCCACCATGTTTGCTGAGCACCCCGTTATTGAACAAACAGCAGAAATGAGGAGACGCGCAGTAACAGCGCAGTTTAAAACGTCTGCAAACACTCTGAGCACACAAACACAGAAGGCCGGCACACAGAGAGGTTCCACTGCCGAGGCAGCCTTCAGTCAGTCCTAGGAGGGCCGTCCAGCCCCCCGCACCTCCGCACTGCGAGGCAACCATCCAGCGGGCAGCTTGTCCCATTGTCCTCCAAACCTTCTTGCCACCAACAGCCTGCTACAAGCACACAAAATGAAAAGTGTATATACCGAAAGCTCTGCTTACACAACCCGCAGTTGTTCGTATTTGCATGAGGTTTAAGAAAGCAGATGTAGGGTTGGCAGGGGCCATGAGCTGGCTGTGACTATTCACCATTAAAAAAAAAAACAAGCATCGATCTCTTGTCTTATGGGCCATGTGTTTCTAACTAGCGTGGAGCGCACACTGCCTCACCTCTCAAAAGAAAAAAATCTTGACGAAACCAAGATTTTTTTCCTTTGAGAGGTCGGGGGCAGTGCGCTCCTCCACGATAATTAGAAACACATGGCCCCATAAAGATAAGAAAGTGCTTTGCGACAGCCGCAAAGCAGACGAGACAGTCCGGATGGGCCGGACAAAAAGGCGAAAGGGCAGCGGCTACAGAACCCATTTTCCAATGGCAGGCCACCGTTTAGCATAAACGGTGACGCAAGCCAATGGAAATGAGAGGCGGGGCTTCAAGCCCCCTTCTGAAATATGCTCTCTCACAAAATCTCTCGCCGAACGAGCAGCGCTTTGCGCTGCAACGCCAGGCGAGACCTAATAAACAGGCATGCAATGAATTACCTTGAGCTGTGGGCTTTTAGGAAAGCACAGCGTCATGTGAAATACAGATTCCATCACCATAATGTCAATCCCCAAACTACTCTGCAGAGCTTTACCATTGTCAGGGCTTCTATGATTAAGCGGAATGGAAACCAAATTATGCAGCAAGTTATCTAAATCATGTAGCAAAAAAGCTTTTAAATACATTCTCTGGAAGAAATGTTTTTATCCATTTGAGATAGAAACAACATTTGTTGTGAAATCTGCAATTTATGTGACATATGTACTGTGTACTAAATCCATAATTATATGGTAAATTATTTAGCTACAGAACCACATAAATCCATAAACAAAACGTGAGCATTTTGTTTGCTTTCAGTGCCTAATGTTTAATGCACTTAGAGAAAAACAGCATTTTCAATCTAGCTACCAGAATTCTTGTGATATTTATAAACACTAGACCTTTCCTCGTGGTTTATGATGGCAATACTGGACCATATTTCAGTGTGTGTGTGTGTGTGTGTGTAAATATGTGTGTGTGTGTGTGTGTGTGTGTGTGTGTGTGTGTGTGTGTGTGTGTAAATATATATTACACAGTGGTAAGATAGAGGAAAAACCTCTGAACATTTTAACCTCCAAACATGGCATGAAAGTAGAATGTTACTCAGTAAGCATGTTTTTTCACTTGATGTAAATCTGTCTTATAGTTTTTTAGATATTAATATTTAAAAAAGGTGCTGGCACGATGTAAAGGGTTATCACTTTTATATACATTTGCTATAAATCCAGAGTCATGATTCACGAATCATACCTAGCACATCTTTTTACACAATGTGATGAGTTAGTTCATGTAGCTGGGGATCTTTAATACTTCAACAATATTTCCGTATATTCATTAATAATTATACATTGTTTTATAACAAACTATTTAAAATTATTTTGGGTTTGAGGCTTTTCAAACCTTCTTGGTCAACCATTTCTTTTAAAATGCCATTGTCAATAAATTGGTCTATTTTCATCTCCATGAATCGTTTTTCATAGCCAAGTGAATCGACTATGTATTAGTTCTTAATATCTGGAAGTGCGGAGCGACCACAAAATGTTGTAAAACATAGTTTTTGCAACTCATTCTGCCCTTTTGCTACTCCATTTAAATCTGGTAATCACCCCATTTTGCTCTTAATGCATTTCTTAGCAAGGGTGTAAGGAACAGTTTGAAATAGAATTAATTGTTTTGATAGGATGGTCATCCTAATTGAGTAAATTCGACCCATCACTGCAATTGAATTAACATTTTTTCTTTAAGGAGAAAACAAAATTTACTCCAAATTACGGAAATTATGCAAAGAAAATTCTTGAATAATACTAAATACATATACTTTTTCATTGTTCTTGCTGTAAGTATAGTACTAACTCATCGGCATATATTCTGATCGTATACCCTCTCAAGAGGCATCTCTGCACTGCACTTTCTGTCTGCATCTTTAAGGCGAACAGCTCAGTATATAGGGCAAATAGTAATGCTGGCAATGGGCACCTCTGCATGGTCCCTGGGCTGATAACTATTGCCTTTCCTAGCTTGCTTTACATTTTCAGCCATATCTGCACTCCAACATATCCGTGCGATCCTGGCCTGGTGAACTTGAAGCATTTTTCCCAAGTACTTCAGGCAACTCATAGTTCATCAGGTCAACTATTTCTAAATAACAAAAAATAATCTAACCTTGAAGCCATTTCATCGCAGGGGCATGTAATGATATATTATCTAGTTTCTGTGTTTATTTCCTTCCAAATATCACACAGATAGTACATTTTGATCAGCTTATTCAAGTGTTTCTTGGCTAGTCTCATACTGTTGCTAGAAGAATCCACTTTTGCCAGGGTCATATTAAAATCTCCTCCCATAAGTTTTGTTTTCAGATATGTTGCTAAAGCCATGTTGGCCTCTAACCAGTTGAATTTTCAGTAATCTACTCAGGTGTACATTGACTCTAGGGATTAACCCAGGTCCTCTGACCCCACACCTCCCCACTCCATTGCTATTTTGTTTTGTTTTTGTAAAGTTCGGGCCTTTTGTTGCACCACTGAAAGAAAAATAAAGGACCCTGCACCTGGTATCTACATCTTACCTTCTTCAAGTGCCAGGCCAAAAAAATAGACTCAGCCACTGACTCAGAGCTAATTCGGGGCACACTTTTCAGCTTTTGAAAATTTGAGGGTGGCAAATGATTTACTGCCACTCTTACACTTTCTTCTTGCTTCTGAAAAACGCTTCTATTCTCCATTGGTAATAATTAAAGGCATTTGGTAATAGCCAGTAATATTCCAGCAGCTTGAAATGCTTCTTCTATTTGTCAGCCTTTGCTTCGGTAGATATACTTTGTCTCAGTGCCCCCTCCTTCCAATACAGTTCTGTTGGGATATTACTGGCTAATGTTTCTCAGCCGTCCCTTGGACTACAACAGCTGTGATACTTTGTTTCAAGGGCCACCAACAAACTAAATAAAAAACATCCTATTGCACAAGGGAGCTTTTCACCCTGTTGTTCATTTTAGATCCAAGTACTCAAAACAGAGACTGCAGACCCAAAGACTCTGATTGGCTGGCCACAAGAGAATCTTTCTTTTTGGCCGCCATTACAAGACCCGGGGCACAGATCCTGCACCCTGAAAGTAAATACAAAAGGCCTCAATGGGGCAGGGTGAGCACACTTTGACTCTCAGGCCTTACTTGAAGTCCTCTCAAGGGACCCCCATGCTATAGTTCTCAAATAAAATTAAAAAAAAAACCATGTTGTTGGGTCTGCAAACCCTTCTCGGAGTCTGTGGACCTCAAGTAGTTCTGGCCTCTGCATTTCCGATCCCCAGTCTGTAGTTTTGGTATTGAGACCGCAGACCATGGAAGGGAACCTAACATGGGCCGACAAGTTTTAAAATCCAGAGCCTTGCTACCTGAATGTAAAAGCAAAATGCCACTTATTGGGGCAGTGTGAGCACACCTTGACCCTCCAGCCTTACTAGGTGTTCCATCAAAGTACCCCCCAGGCATCAGGTGAAAAAAAAGTTTGTCCATGTTGAGCCGCTGTCACGCATGAGCCGGCCCAATGTATTGCTTTGGATAGGAGAGCAGAAATGGCAGAGTGTCAAAGGTAAACAAAAACATACACTGTCCCGTAACGTCAGTTAGATGGGTTTTTCGGCACACACAAATTCAGTTTGTGAAGCGAGTCCCAGGATCTGCAGCTGTGGGTCTGCCTTTATGTTGTGTAAATATTTGGGTGATGAAGAAATGAAGAGGCATGGAGCAGTTCGCCCACTACTCAGTGCTTTAAGTGGGCCGGGTCTCGCCGGTGCTGAGCACCGGCAGTTCTAAAAAGCAGGTGTCGAAAGGGGTCTCTATCCGGCTCTCCATTTTTGCAATCACCCTCCGACTGAAAAAAACATCTGAACTCTGCAGCTAGACCCACTGCCTTTGGGGTAACTTCGAAGAGACTCGTCAAAGTTGTTCACAGTCTCATCATTTCAGAACTGAAGGATTGTCATATTATATTCAACGAAGCCATGGTTATTGCTTATGCAAATAACAACAATTGACAAAGCCAATAGTTTTGGCTTGCTGAAGGTGTAATGTTACTTGTTGTATTATATGTCTGGATGCAATGACAGGAGCATCAAATACCAGTCGGGCGTCACACTATGCTAAGAGCAGCCTTTTCGCTTACATGTTTTAAGCCACGCGCTTAATTACATTGGCCACGCCCCTATGAGAGACCCCCCCTCCTCAGTTTTTTCACCCCACTTAAAGCCCTGCCGCTACTCATATTTAATCCACACCCAGCAGCAAAAATGAGAACACTGCCATGGCGCAGGGAGCCAAGCATATTACCTGTTTGCAGCAAAGCAGGAGATGTAGACATTTGAGCGAAGCAGTAGTACTCACATGCGAAGTGACGAGTGAAAGTGCGGTCCTAATGTCACTATACTCTCACTCTCGCAATCAGAACATAGACTATGGCAATCAGTGCTTGAATTGGAAAAATAGAAGTGCAGGTACCATGCACTGCTTGTTTCTGAGAAGTGCCGGTACTCTCAAATTAAAAGTATTACGTCACTCTTAGAAGTGCAGGTACTCCCTCTCAAAATAAATAAAAGTGCCGGACTCGGTACTGGACAGGTTCGGCCCAAAGTACCGATGGCATGGCAATCATTCATGTGTGTAGATGTTCCGGAACGCGATAACTAAAGAACTTAAATGTAGTGGGAGTAGAGTTGCTGAAAGTCATATGGCAATATTTTTAAAGGGTCACTTGTAATGTTTGAGCTCCCTCTGCAGGCTCAAGAAGAGAGACCATGCTGAAGCAAAGCACAAAGCTAAGAATGACATCTGTGTTTCTTCTTCCTCTCTGTCTCTCCCTTGGTATATCTTTCTCTCTGTGTTTAGGCACCACTTTCAACAGATGTAAAGTGTGGTTTCATTAAATTCGCTGTTTAATGTTATATTAGTTCTGAAACTGACCAAAATGTGTCGTAGACGACCAGAGCTACGGTCATCTAACTATGAGGTCGCCAAAGACTGAACCTGTGGATATGGGCTGTCTGTCGTATTTGTCTTACTTTGTCACCATAAAACAGGAACCTTGGAAAACTGCTGTACAACCCGGGCCCTCTCTTATCTCTCAAATATGTGGATGACTCTAGGCATGCAGAGTGCCTCGCGCCCTGTGGGAGAGGATTACACTCTTCATAAAGCTATATATACATCTCTCTTTTGTCTGCCCAGTTCTGAAAGCGCCAGAAAATTGAAAGGGTCACCCATCCGCATACATCATCACAAGCTATGAACTTAAAAGCATGTTTCTCTCTTACAGTAGAAACTGGAATACTTCATGGCGAGCAATGCTTAAATAAAAGCAAACCAAATAAAAAATGGCTAATTTAATTCCGGTGAATGCTGCAATACCAAGCAGCTCCCGCATTGGCTGAAACTGAGACAAGCATTTGCAATGCAATAGGTCTCGCATTTGCAAGAGTTAGAGCTATTGGCGGTGTAAATGACAATTTCTTATCTATGTGCTTTCCTTTACAGTACAGTGGCCTTTGGGAACTTATAAGTGTTTAGCAATACAGTATATTATCCTGGGTGCTGACTGTGGTGTTGATCTGGGTAATGGTCTGGTTAAGAATCAAAGCGGTTTTGTGTAATAGCAGTAAACACTGCGCTCTTCCAGCCATGTGCATTTTCATATGCTTGCGAACATGTGCTCAAGGGGTTGGAATGCCAAGGATACACTCGGCGAGAGATAGCCTTTTCAATGTGACCTAAATTCAGTTTGCAACGGGCTACCGCCATGCCTGCCCAGCTCTAGAACGCTTTTTTTTATGCAGCTTTGAACATAAAACAAGTTGAGCACACTGTGTGATCCTGGGCAAATCACTGTATCTATTAATGCTGCACTACTGCTATCTGCTAAACACAGGTGCCAAGAAACACAGTAAGGGCAGCATTGTTTCTTTTATTTCCTTGTATTTTAGGGACTGCTGAGTGTACAAATGGGCTGCTAGATGTACAGAGGGATAAGAAACACAGGGCATTTGGGCTGGTGGACAGATGATGGCAGTGGTTCTTTGAAGAGTGTTTAAATGGCCTGGCGGCAGTGTGTTGGAGGTGACAACACTAAGTTTAGTTTAGCCTAGCTAGCTCCAAACTAAAGAATCGAGCAGGAGGCTCTCTCTGTTTGACTGCTGTAAATCATTGTTATGAGGCCTGTGCGAATAACTGGCACACGTGCAAGTAACCCACGATGACTAGACAGCCAGATTAGTAGTGAATCCAAGTGGCAGGAATTCATAACACCAACAACACAAAGATGACTGTACCTGCTCTGAGACATGGATACAACTAAAAAGTGCATGTGTTGTGCCTCAAATAGTAAAAGGCCTTCTTACCTAACTATAAAATCGATGCTGCTGAAGCGCGACTGTTGTGACGCTGAACCAAGCATAGACTGACTTCTTTCACTGGGTGATTCTTCAGGCGAAGCACCCCACCTCTCTGGACCTAATATTCAACTAATGTCAGGGCTGAAACCAAACTCCTGACTACTACTAGCTAACTACTTATGATCTGTTGTTCAAACAGATCCTAACAGATGCAACGGAAGCCATGCTGCTTTCAGACTGTGTCTCTACAGTGAGCTGTCATCTACAATGTTCCGTTAGGCTGACTGTCTCTCATCTTCACCCGGAGACCCCAGATGTTTCTTTCTAAGCAAGAGATGGAAAGCCTTTTCTCCAGGCTCTGTCTCTATGGCCCCTTCTAAGCAACAGACTCCCGTCGTATGCCTATCAATACACATCAACTCTTAGTATGGATTGGCCACTTCACTTGCGGGTTATATTAAAACGACTGCTTTTTCGACCTTTTAAACTTAACTGTGAATTTAAACATCAATAAATATAACAATGTGACACCACTGTATGATAATTTTAGTTGCCCGTTAACGAGTACCGTTTCTAAGGGACAAAATACAAAAACATGAAAAATGCAAGCTTTTTTTTTTTATATCTGAAGCTTTTAAATTTTGACAAGGTTGATGCCCTGAAACCTGACACTCACCATCAGCAGCAGCCCTCCCTGGCCTCAAGGATGAAGCTGATTGTTGTTCCCCGGGCGTAGAGCAGCAGCAACCCCTTGGGATGTTAATTTTGGAGGCCAGTGCCAGGGAGAGCAGCAGGACTCGGGAGGAGATCAAGGGAAAGGCAGGCATGTGGAGCGCTGTGTGACGGAGGCCATGCTGCTACCAGTGAATGAGACGCCAGAGCCTGGGAGCACTTCTGCCACTTAGAGAAGCAGCTGTATCAACAGAGAAGTCAATCAATCAATCAATCAATCATGTCACTTATAAAGCGCACTACATACCCGCGAGGGTCTCAAGGCGCTGGGGGAAGAGGGGGGTGGTGCTGCTACTGATCGAAGAGCCAGGTCTTGAGGAGTCTTCTGAAGGCCAGTAGGTCTTGGGTCTGTCGGAGGTTGTTGGGGAGGGTGTTCCAGGTCTTGGCGGCGAGGTGGGAGAAGGATCTGCCGCCGCCGGTCGTTTTCCGGATGCGGGGGACTGTGGCGAGGGCGAGGCTGGTCGAGCGGAGCTGGCGGGTGGGGGTGTAGAAGCTGAGTCATCTGTTGAGGTAGGCTGGTCCGGAGTTGTGGAGTGCTTTGTGTGCGTGGGTGAGGAGCTTGAAGGTTATCCTCTTGTTGACAGGGAGCCAGTGCAGGTCTCTCAGGTGGGGTGTGATGTGGCTGCGTCGGGGGATGTCGAGGATAAGACGTGCAGAGGCGTTCTGGATGCGTTGCAGCCGTCTCAGGAGCTTAGCCGTCGTTCCTGCGTAGAGGGCGTTTCCGTAGTCCAGCCTGCTGGTGACGAGGGCCTGGGTGACTGTTTTTCTTGTTTCGGTGGGGATCCACTTGAAGATCCTGCGGAGCATTCGGAGGATGTTGAAGCAGGATGAGGAAACGGCGTTGACCTGCTTAGTCATGGAGAGGGTGGGGTCGAGGATGACCCCTAGGTTGCGTACGTGGTCGGTGGGTGGCGGGGCTGTTCCCAGTGATGTTGGCCACCAGGAGTCGTCCCAGGCTGAAGGGTTGGAACCAAGGATGAGGACCTCCGTCTTGTCCGAGTTCAGCTTCAGGCGGCTGGTCCTCATCCATTCGGCGACGGCCTTCATTCCTTCGTGGAGGTGGGCTTTGGCGGTGTGAGGGTCTTTGGTGAGGGAGAGGATCAGCTGGGTGTCGTCGGCGTAGGAGATGATGTTGAGGTTGTGCTGTCGGGCGACGTGGGCGAGGGGTGCCATGTAGATGTTGAACAGCGTTGGGCTGAGGGAGGAGCCTTGGGGTACGCCGCAGATGATCTTGGTGGCCTTGGATCGGAAGGGGCGAGGCGGACGCTTTGTGTTCTGCCGGAAAGGAAGGATGTGGTCCAGTCCAGGGCCTTCTCTTGGATCCCGGCGTCGTGAAGGCGTGTTCGTAGTGTGTGGTGGCAGACCGTGTCGAAGGCGGCTGATAGGTCCAGGAGGATGAGGGCTGCTGTTTCTCCGTTGTCTAGCAGGGTCCTGATGTCATCGGTGGCGGCGATGAGGGCGGTTTCAGTGCTGTGGTTGCTGCGGAAGCCGGACTGGGAAGGGTCCAGGATGTTGTTCTCCTCGAGGTAGCGGGTCAGTTGTTTGTTGACGATTTTCTCGGTGACCTTCGCGGGGAACGGGAGCAGAGAGATGGGTCGGAAGTTCTTGAGGTCCTTGGGGTCTGCCTTGGGTTTCTTGAGTAAGGCGGTGATCTCGGCGTGCTTCCAGCTTTCCGGGAAGGTTGCTGTCTCGAAGGAGATGTTGATTATTTTCCGGAGATGGGGCGCGATGGCTGTACTGGCTTTGTTGAAGATGTGGTGAGGGCACGGGTCTAGCGGTGAACCGGAGTGGATGGTGTTCATGATCTCGCTGGTGTCCTCGTCGTTGATGTTGGTCCAGGAGAGCAGGCGGTTGGTGGTTGTGGGGGCAGTGGTCTCGGTGGTTGCCGGGGCGGTCGTGGTGTTGAAGCTGTCGTGGATGTCGGCGATTTTGCGGTGGAAGAAGGTGGCCAGTGAGTCGCACAGGTCTCGCGACGGCTGGATGTCGTTGGTGTTGGAGCTGGGGTTGGAGAGTTCCTTCACGATGTTGAAGAGCTCTTTGCTGTTGTGTGCGTTGTTGTCTAGGCGGTCTTTGAGTGAGGCCCTTTTGGCGGATCTGATGAGGTGATGGTGACTGCGGGTGGCGCTCTTGTGGGCGGCGTAGCTGTCCGCTGTCCGTTCGTGGAGCCAGATCTTCTCCAGTTTTCGGCATGTTCGTCTGGAGGCCTGGAGGTCTTCGGTGAACCAGGTGGCTTTCTTGCTGGTGTGGCTGTTGGGCGGATTCTTGAGCGGGGCGAGGGTGTTGGCGCAGTCGTCGATCCACTGTCTGAGGTTGCGGGCGGCGGTGTCGGGGTCGGAGGGTTCGGCGGGTGGGCTCAGGGCGAGGGTTGTGGTTAGCTGGTCTTCCGTGACTCTGCTCCAGCAGCGGCGAGGCATTTGTTCGGTGCGGTGGTGCGTGGTGGGCTTCCTGTAGGTGAAGTGGATGCAGTGGTGGTCAGTCCAGTGGGGTTCGGAGGTGTGGTTGAAGGAGACGTGTGGGCTTGCGGAAAAGATGGATTCTAGCGTGTGGCCGGCGGCGTGGGTGGGTGTAGTCACGAGCTGTCTGAGTCCGAGGGTGGCGAGGTTGTCGATCAGGGTGGTGGAGTTGGTGTCCTTGTTGTTCTCGAGGTGGAAGTTCAGGTCCCCGAGGAGGATGTAGTCCGTGGAGGCGATGGCGTGTGTGCTGACGGAGTCAGCGATGGAATCGCTGAACTGTGGTCGGGGCCCGGGGGTCTGTAGATGAGGGTTCCTCTGAGGGTGGTGTTGGGATCGGTGTGGATCTGGAAGTGCATGTGTTCGGCGGTGCTGAGGGTGTCGTCGGTGTTGGTTGAGACTCTGAGGGTGTTCCTGTGGACGATGGCGATGCCTCCTCCGACTCCGTTGGTGCGGTCCCTGCGGGTGATCTTGTATCCGTCCGGGATGCCAATGGCGATGTCGGGGGCTGAAGCGGGATTCAGCCAGGTCTCCGTCAGGAATGCGACGTCTGGGGAGGTTGAGTCGAGAAGGTCCCAGAGTTCGATGGCGTGTTTGCGGGCGGAGCGGGTGTTGAGGAGGATGCATCTGAGGTAGTTGGGTTCTTTCCTGGGCGGTGGTTTGGCGGGGCGGGTGCTGGTGAAGCTGCAGTTCCGGCAGGTGAAGGGCCCTTGGGTGCGCTTCGGGGTGGCCTGGTAGCAGGCGTGATCTTTTCCGGGGTTGAGTGCGTGGAGGGTGCTGGCGTCGTATCGGCGTCTGTTGATGTGGCGGGCGCGGGGGATGCCCGGACCAAGGGGTCTGGCGCTGGGCGCGGTCACGGCGCGGACGGGCGCAGACGGGCTTGCCTTAGGCGCGCCATAAATGGGGAGGTGGGAGGGAGGAGCAGGGAATGGGGCAGCGAATGGGCAGTGAGGGGCGGGGCCGCAGGCGCAGCGGCGGGAAACAGGCACAGAAGGGAAAACGAGCACAATCAGGGCAGCAAGGGGGCACAGAAAGGAAAAAACGAGCACAATCAGGGGCAGCAAGGGGGCACAGAAAGGAAAAACGAGCACAATCAGGGGCAGCAAGGGGGCACAGAAAGGAAAAACGAGCACAATCAGGGGCAGCAAGGGGGCACAGAAAGGAAAAACGAGCACAATCAGGGGCAGCAAGGGGGCACAGAAAGGAAAAAACGAGCACAATCAGGGGCAGCAAGGGGGCACAGAAAGGAAAAACGAGCACAATCAGGGGCAGCAAGGGGGGCACAGAAAGGAAAAAACGAGCACAATCAGGGGCAGCAAGGGGGGCACAGAAAGGAAAAACGAGCACAATCAGGGGCAGCAAGGGGGGCACAGAAAGGAAAAACGAGCACAATCAGGGGCAGCAAGGGGGCACAGAAAGGAAAAACGAGCACAATCAGGGGCAGCAAGGGGGCACAGAAAGGAAAAACTAGCACAATCAGGGGCAGCAAGAGGGGACAGAAAGGAAAAACGAGCACAATCATGGGCAGCAAGGGGGGCACAGAAAGGAAAAACGAGCACAATCAGGGGCAGCAAGGGGGCACAGAAAGGAAAAACGAGCACAATCAGGGGCAGCAAGGGGGCACAGAAAGGAAAAACGAGCACAATCAGGGGCAGCAGCAGGGCACACAGACGGAGCTGTGTGGTGGGGAGCGACCTACCAGGCAAGGTCAGGGGTCGCTCTCTTCACCACGCAGCGGCCGCCATAAATGGGGAGGTGGGAGGGAGGAGCAGGGAATGGGGCAGCGAATGGGCAGTGAGGGGGTGGGGCCGCAGGGGCGCAGCGGCGGGAAACAGGCACAGAAGGGAAAACGAGCACAATCAGGGCAGCAAGGGGGCACAGAAAGGAAAAAACGAGCACAATCAGGGGCAGCAAGGGGGCACAGAAAGGAAAAAACGAGCACAATCAGGGGCAGCAAGGGAGCACAGAAAGGAAAAACGAGCACAATCACGGGCAGCAAGGGGGGCACAGAAAGGAAAAAACGAGCACAATCGGGCAGCAAGGGGGCACAGAAAGGAAAAACGAGCACAATCAGGGGCAGCAAGGGGGGCACAGAAAGGAAAAAACGAGCACAATCAGGGGCAGCAAGGGGGGCACAGAAAGGAAAAACGAGCACAATCAGGGGCAGAAAGGGGGGGCACAGAAAGGAAAAACGAGCACAATCAGGGGCAGCAAGGGGGCACAGAAAGGAAAAACGAGCACAATCAGGGGCAGCAAGGGGGCACAGAAAGGAAAAACGAGCACAATCAGGGGCAGCAGCAGGGCACACAGACGGAGCTGTGTGGTGGGGGAGCGACCTACCAGTCAAGGTCAGGGGTCGCTCCCCCACCACCACCAAAGTGCTCCTTTGGACTTAATATCAGTACTCATAATCCCAAGGACTGATTATGACAACCACCACCAGTCCTCACTCATTCATACCTTCCTCATTCATAAAGCTAGGAGATATAACCATATGCCCAAGGTTAACACTACAAACAACAATTTTATAGTAAAATATATATCAATTTATTAAAATAAAGGTACATTAGTCTTCTGGTATGTCAACCAACAATTGTACCGTTGTATCAAATAACAGTAAAATTAGATAAAACTACAGTGCATATAATCAACATATCCAAGAGAAATACATTTTCATAAAAAAACAGTCACAGATTAAAAAGACGAGAGTACATACAACAGACAAGAAGATATGTCATTGAAACTATACACATCCGTATTTACTAAATGTTGCCAGCTGACACTTGGTACTATCTTAATGTGGAGTACTCAATGGCCCCAGTCTCTTCACGGATTATGTTTCTTATAAGTAGCGTCGACGCGTTTCGATGGAAATATTTATAATACCATCTTTCTCAAGACAGAAATTTTGACTCTTCGAACCTGACTGGTTCCTACTGGAACCCTTTAAAACACCTCTTCTTAATAGTAGGTGGATCATGTATTGAAGATGGAGGATTGGGACAATTATCTCCGTTCTCCTTGTTAATATCCGGTTTTAGATTATGTATCGGGATGTAACTTATACAATCCCTATGGCAGCCCAAGGTCGAGATAATTAGCCTGAAGTTGAAGTGGGTATACTGGTTGCCACCGTTCTTCTTTACAGGAGTTGTGATGTGCGGTTGGAACTTGTAAGTTGATTATACCCGCCGAAAAACTCCCCTTTTCCTAATTGGGGTTGGGCGATAAGAAAACCGACCGTCGTTATTAAAAGATGGCCGCCATGTTCACTAGTAGTCAGGAAGCTGTTCCTTACCAGACGGGTGAGAGGTCAGACTGTCTTACTTAGAGAAGCAGCCAACTGCCCAAACCAGATCACGGCAGCCCCGTGCCATGGAACTAGAGACAAAGCTGAGTTTTGGTACAGGAAACGGGAAGCTGCCGCACGTTGTACTTGCGTCTTTGGTTACAGTGGTTGCTCCCAGGGCTCGCAAGTACAGTATGGTGGCAGAACCACCATTCTTTTTTAAAGTTATTCTTACAGGAGGTGCGGCTCCCTGTAGAAAACAAAATTGCCGCCTTTGCCACTATTAGAGCCATGTCAGGACCAAGACAGGGAGAGCAAGTGCGGATGCGGACGGGGGATTGAGAGTGGGAGGTGCCTTTCAGAAGAGGCTGGGTCTGCCCTGGGTGGTGCACCTTATCAAGCAGGAGGGACACAATTATGTTTCGCGCGCCCCTTCTAAGCCCCGCACACCCCTTGTTGTTTACAGTGCTTGCTCCTACAGCTCCTAAGGACAGTATGGTGGCAGAGCCACTATATTTCTAAAGCATTTATTACAGCAGATGCGGCTTAATGTAGAAAAGAAAATACCCGCCTTTTGCCGCTTTTTCAATAGCGTCAGGATCAAGGAAGGGGAGGAAGTGGGGAGGCGGACGAGGGTTAGAGAGTGGGAGGTGCCTGTTAGAGGAGGCTGGGCCTGCCCTGGGCAGTGCGCGGCTCATGGAGCAGGAGGGACGAGAGTACAGCCAGGGAGAACGATGTGCCATCAGTCTTAGTCAAGAGCCTGGGCACCACTTGGCTGCACGCTCACAGGAAGTGACACACTTCTTCCCTTCTCTCCCCAGAGAGCCGGAGTCGGAGCCTGCTCATAATCAGGCTGCCAGAATACCACGAGGAGTGGGAGAGGCTGCAATGCCTCTTTCCTTCTTAGGAAGAAGACGTCAACAAGCCTAAACCAAACCAAAATCCTACCAAAAGAAGCCCAATTGCGTGGGCATCGAAAAGTACAGAAAAGTTGAATTGAAAACACACACAAAGTTGTGGAGGCAAAGCGCGGGAGGGGGGCACACTAAAACACCTGTGGTATTAAGAGAAGGTGGGAGGGAGGGATGTTATAATAAAATCTAAGCAGCTATGGTACCATAGCTAAACAAAGGCAGACAGTTGTTCCAGCGCGGCTAATATGATTTTCTCCTAAGGACACGAATCCAGGTAAATCATTTACATCTACTAATCCATATGACGGTGGGGCCCATAACACCGCATATCATACACTCAGTCGTTCACTGGATTACACACCAAGGAGAAAATGTGTTGCTGGAGGAACGGGATACCTTGTTTAATCTTGACAGAACAATACCTCTGACATCATATACATTAGCTTTTTATCCTGTCGGTTCCAAACATCAAGGTATTCCGCTCTTTGGTCGATGAACCAACTAGTAGAATAAGTTGATGGTGATCAAGACCAGCTCAATCATTTTAAAACCCTGTTAAACGTTAAACTTATTAATGAACTAAAGAACCACAGACTCATAGTTAATTAGAATAACATTTTATCTAATTTCTTGCTTGCACGGGTGAGATTCTTAGTTTATTAATCACTTTAATACATTCATAACATTTATAAAAGAAATTCTAAAAAGAAATAAAATTTATGCATTACCCATTTAGATGCAGATAGGAATGGTTCACCAAAAAGAAGATAAACCGTAAATCACAGAATAGACTCCCAAACTGACTGACTGTCCCGCTAAATGGCCTCCTCGACGGGACCTCCCGTACAGATTTTCCCGCAACTGTCTCGTTCCTTCCCCAGTCAAGTTCGAAGTCAATGGCAGCAATAGCATCAATATCAGCGGCCACAGCAGCAGCAAAGAGGCAACCCAAAGGAAGTAGCCTATAGAAGCAGCAGCAGCCCCTCCCACATAAGAGCAGTCCCTCTTATACCCTACTTCTAGCTTACTACACAAAAAGTTGCAATCCTTGGGGGCAGGAATCACGCTAATTGGTCCATTTGAGAGGTGGTGATAATCACCCCATCGCCTTCCTTGTTCAAACTGGTTTCGGGGATGGTTAAGAGTTCAATGATTCCCATGGCCTTTGGGTAAAAACAGTCCAATTTGTCCATTCAATTTGTTGCAAACACGATGGTCACAATTTAGTTAGTCCATTGTTGCTCATGTACTTTTCTCATTTATTCCCACGAATACACGCTGAGTCTTTCTTGGCACCCTCCTTATGGCAGGTCAGCGTAACCTTGACATGTCTCACTCTGTGCACGGGCCGTACCCACGTGGTTCAGCTCCTTTATTTCTTCCGCTTAGAGGCCATCTTTAACTTGTCATGTGACCTCATCTGTTTCAACAGCCATTTTCGCAGCATGGCCTAACAGGCCCGAACGAACTATCATAAGAACAAACACAATCAAAATTAAAACAAAGAATATAAGCCTTTCTGTTTACCACCCGTCATTCTAAAAACCTGTGTTAGATGTTACCTAGCAGAAGCGACATTTAAAGCCATTTTACTTACCATCCGCATTCTTTGCCACAATACAATTCTACTACATAGCATAAATCATGCGATTTTACTCTAATTAGTACGCAAATCACAATATTAGTGTCAATTAACTTCACAATTGTAAATAAATTAGATTTTGCACAAACTGCGGTTACCCTTTATGTAGTGTTTACCAAAGGTGGATTTGTTGATTAATTCATCAAACAATTAGTATCGTTAATTCATTAAAGCTCATTAATTTTCTAAAAGGGGTGTACAAATTATTTTTATTTACCCTGCTCCATCAATTCCCCCTTTGGTGATTTTTAATATCACCACAAAAACCTATTCTACAATTTATCAGATAAATGTTTCTTGTCCACTTGCTTTTGTTAGTTCATACAACGGTGTTTTTCTCATCTTGTCTCTTAGACCTTTTGTATATGTTCTCTTTCAATTCTTCCAATTCTATTTCTCCCATTTCTCGTTCTCTTTCTTTATTTTTCTCATTTTCTCTTTTTATTCTATTTTGTGTTTTTCTCCTTTAAATACACACATATGCTAACTTTGCTGACAGCATTACTAATATTATCACTGTTACTGATATTAGTATTTTCCCAATAAGAGAACCACCTATCTCTGTGAACCATTTCTGCATTGAGGAAAAACTCTTACCAAGTCTCTCCCAAACACCTTCAACCTCCAGTGGAGCAATTTCTTTGTGCAAATCAGTAATATTCTTTATATACTTCTGTATATTCTCACTTTTATCCGGAATGTAAGTGCAACAATGTTGGACTTTCAGCATTCCACAGACTCCACCCTCTTTGGCCAAAAGAATGTCAAAGGCAAGTCGATTTTGCCTTACCATAGCTCTCATGGCAACCATTTTGGTATTTACCATCAAGAACCCTCCAGCAGTATTCGTTGATAAACGATCTACCACTGTGGACAATTTCCGAATCTTAAATGCATTCAAAGATATACCCACTGCTGGTATCAATGCTCCAAAAATGTCACCTACTATTTCTGAAAAACTTTCCCTCCTTCTACGTGATAATATTGTACCTATCTCGTGTATTCCTTTTGTTCCTCTCTCCACATGAAAAATCTTTGGAAAGACCAGGCCTAAATAGCACGTTCCGTACCAATGGTCCGGCAACCTATAATAAGCTCTATTTCCGCAAATATAATAGATCCCTGGAAATATTGGATCTTTTCCTCCTTTAAATCCCCATCCTCCTAAAATTTTATATGTATCTCGGCATTCACTGGAACCCACGAAATAGTTATCATATATAGTCTTATTTCTACTAATACACAATTTTCCCTGTTGGGGCTAATCCAAAACCATAGCTGCATTTGTTTCTCCTTTGTCATGATTTTTCTCTTCAAACGCCCAAAGTGGTGTTTTTGTCTTTTCTTCTACTACCTTTCTCTGAAACTTAACTCTTCTGTTTTCTACCATATCCAAGAAAATCTTTTCCTCTTTCTTTAATTCACAGGTAAGATTGTGTCTAACTATATATTCTAACGTTAACTCCTTATTTTCTAAGAAAAACTCTCCAAATATTCTTGCATCTTTCACCTTATTTAGTTCAGGGATTATGGGAACTTTCGCAAAAATGGTGTCTATGTCAGTGAAATAATATTCTAATCTACCTGTTTTCTAAAATAAACTAGCTAAAACGCTACAAGTTATCCCATACGTCAAAGGAAGGTGATGATAGGTCACACCTTCTGTGACAGACGCAGGTAACTGCATACAAACATAACAATCCCTCACATCCATTGTCTCTACATATTCATACAACAGTTTCGTGAAGACATTCTTGGAGAAGTCAGTTATAGACTTATCCTTATGTAAATCAGTACTATCTACTAATGCTGCAGTGTTTTGTGTGATAGCTTCTTTATCCTTTTTCGTGTTATTCCCTATTACAGATGTTTCTTCTACAACTAACCTCAGTGGAATTATTATTGCTAAAATAAGCCAAATAAACTTTATCAATCCTGTACAAAAGAAACACATTCTACACCATCTATGTAAAATCTCACATCTAGATCTTCTATTCTCAGTGTCTACCATATTGTACTATTATCTAGCTATATATATATGTATATATATATGTACAGAAAATGTGTCACCACACCTCAGAATGACCTTTCAGCCACTCTACCCTTTACTTTGTCTCGTTTTGGTGCTTTCTTCAGCTCTTTTCAGAACTCTTTCTTGTCTTGATCGGTTTTTGTGTCCAGTCCGGTTTTTGTGCTTTGTCTTTTCAGTTTTGGTGCAATTCACTTTCACCCATTTGTTTACAGCTTTCGTCTGGGCTTTCGTGACTGTTATCCTCTTCTTTAATGTCGGTCAATGCGATGTATAGCCACTCAGGTGACTTATATTTCAAATTAGGTCTCTTCACTCTTTTTGTTCTCTGTAATTGTTTTCCACTTTGTTTTCCTTGTCCCTTTTGACTGGTTATTTCATTTACTTGTTCCGCATCATCTCTGTTCAAATTTATTATCTTATATCTCAGTCTTTTAACTTCGTGGAGCCAATTGTCTCCTCTTCTTGGCCTTTTTAGTTCGCTTTCCTTTTCCTCTCGTTCAGCTTTCCAAGTTCTCTTTCTTGGTCCTAGTCTTTGCTTTCTTTCTTCTTCGCTTTCTTCTGATTCCGTTTCAGACCTTACTTCACTTCCTCTAACCTTGAACCTTATGATTTCTGTTTCGTTATCTGAATCTGAACCTTCTTGTGTCTCTTCTGTTGGGACGTTTGATTCTATCCCTCCTCGATTGTCTTCCGTATTTATATTAATCTTTCTGTCTGAATCTAAATTTCCCTGTGTTTCTTCCATTTGTTGGTCTGTCCCTACTACTCCTCGGGTTTCTTCCGCTTCTTCCCCTATCTCTCTGTCTGAATCTAAGTCTCCCTCAGTTAGTTGAACTATCTCTGGAGGAATTCTTCCATAACTTGTACTTGGTTGTTCGCTATCACTGTCTCTTGGGTCAATTTCTTCGTTTATAATGTCAGTTCTTGTTTTTCTCTTTTGTCTTTCATCAACTTCAGGTTGGTCTGTTTCAGATGCTGAACTGGTATCTGATATTTCCAGATGTCGACTTACAGGTTGAGCTTCAAAATCTGGAACTTTGATTGTTTCAGGTTCTTCTTCAGTTGTCAAACTTGTACCTGGTTCTTCCAGATGTTGACTTTCAGGTCGAGCTTCAGGATCTGGAACTCTGCTTGTCTCAGGTTCTGCTTCGGATGCTGAGCTGGTATCAGATATCTCCAGATGTCGACTTACAGGTCGAGCTTCAGGATCTGGGACTCTGATGGTGTGACTGGCATGCACCCAATTTTTCACTCCTGCACATTTTACAGCAGTCGTTGTCACCAGGATCACTTGACGTGGCTTATCCCAGCGAGGAACCAAACAGTTTCTTCTTCTGTGGACTTTTATGCGGACCCAGTCTCCTGGACTCAAATCATGAGCTGGTTTTGTTTCAAGAGTGGTCGCATCCGGTCCAACCTGATGAAACACAGAATGTACCACATCAGCCAATTCTTTGCAATAGTCCAATACGAGATCATCAGTTATAGTCAGCAGTTTGTTGACAGGTACATGTGCTTGTCTCATTGCTCGTCCCATGATTATTTCATGAGGACTTAGACCTGTTTTTCTGTCAGGTATGCTTCTGATAGTCATCAGCACCAATGGTAGGGCATTGGGCCATTTGAGTCCTGTGGCTTGACACATTTTCCCTAACCTATTCTTTATTGTTCCATTTACTTGTTCTACCACTCCAGAAGCCTCTGGTCTGTAGGCACAGTGCAATTTCTGTTGAATGTCAAGAGCTTCACATATCAATTGGATCAGTTCATTTTGGAAATGTGTTCCTCTATCTGTTTCGATCGTTACTGGAAAACCATATCTCGGAATGAATTCTCTCAGTAGGAGCTTAGCCACAGTAACTCCATCATTCCTTCTTGTCGGATAGGCTTCCACCCAACAAGAAAACAAACAAACGACCACAAGAACATATTTCAATCCATTGAAATCTAGCTGCATTCTGGTAAAAGGACCTCCTTCACGTCCTATTGTTCCTAGACTCACTACTGTTTTCCTTCCTGGATTTATCTGTTGGCATGTAAGACATCTTTGACAGAGACTTTCAGCTATAACTCTAAATTTTGGGTTGTACCAAGTCTGTCTGAAAAGTCTGATCATGGCATCCCTACCAATGTGAGCTTGTCCATGGTACATCCGTGCCATATTAGAAATCATGCTATCAGGCATAACTGGTCTTTCATCTCTATAAACCCAAACGTCATCTTCCTCTCTTTGTCTGCAACCTGCTTTTATCCATCCATCTTTCTCCTCTTCATTTGCTTCTTCCTGCAATTGCCTTACCTCATCCCATGTTTCGACCAGGTTAGTAAACAACAAGGGACATGAAACATTCTCTTTTTCTCTCCTCCTATTCAGTGAGACCATATTTCTGGCACAATATTGGGCTATTTCGTCTGCATATTTATTTCCCACTGTAATATAGTCATTTCCAGTTTTGTGTGCAGCGCACTTTACCACTGCAATCTGTTTAGGCAGCTGTATCGCCTCAAGCAATTTCTTCACAAACTCACCGTTCCTAATAGGAGTTCCTGCAGACGTCAAGAAACCTCTCTGGGACCAGATCTGTCCAAAATCGTGGACCACTCCGAAGCCATACTGGCTATCCGTGATCACCGTAATTCGGACGTTCTTTCCCAGTTTGCACGCCTGAATCAGAGCAATCAGCTCAGCTACTTGGGCTGAACGTATCCCTCTCAAACAAGATGCTTCCATTACGGCTGCCACTGTACACACAGCATACGCAGCACTTAAAACTCCTTCACTCGTTCTCAGACATGATCCGTCCACAAACATCACATAATCTGATTCTTTCAAGGGCTCATCTTTAATATCTGGGCGAGGCTTTGTGCAAAATTCAAGCACATCCAGACTCTTATGATCGACTTCATCCTTAACTCCTACATTTTCTTCGTCTGGCAGTGAAGTTGAAGGATTCACACTTGTGCATCTATCAATGGTTACATTGTCTGCACTCAAAATCACCTTTTCGTACCTAGTCAGCCGACTATGCGTCATGAATTGGGTTTTGGTTCTAGTCAGAAGAATTTCAACAGAGTGTGGAACATATACTCTCAGTGGATATCCCATCACAATGCCTTCACTCTGTTCCAAACTCACACAAGTAGCAGCCACTGCTTTCAGACATCCAGGCAATGCCTTTGCTACTGGGTCTAAAACAGCTGAAAAATAAGCAATGGGTCTTTTCATTTTTCCATGCCTTTGCACTAACACTGAAAGTGCACATCCATCTCTCTCACTACAATACAGCTCAAATTCTTTCTCATAATCAGGCATTCCCAATGCCGGTGCCTCACACAACTATGTTTTCAGTTCTTTGAAAGCCTTCATTTCCTCCTCATTCAACTCAATCGGATCTCTGACATCTATTTTTGTCAATCGCTGTAAAGGTTTTGCAATTAATGAAAATCCACTTATCCACTGTCGGCAATATCCAACCATTCCAAGGAACATTCTCACCTCTCTCTGTGTCATCGGAGCTCTCATTCCTCGGATAATCCTTATTCTTTCTGTCGTTACCTTTCGCATCCCTTTCTCAATCTTATGACCTAGGTATTGTACTTCCTGTTGACAAAATTGCAGTTTTGACGGAGACACTTTGTGCCCTCCTCCTGCCAGATGATTCAATAAAGCAATTGTGTCGGCAACACATGCTTCTTTAGTTTTTGATGCCACTAATAGGTTATCAATGTATTGGACCATCACAGATTTTTCAGGCATTTTTAAATCTTCCAATGATTTCTTTAGGATCTGATTAAAGATTGAGGGACTTTCTGTATACCCTTGAGGAATTCGGCACCATGCCAAAATACGCTCTCCGAACTGGAACACAAATAATGGCTGGCTGTCTGGGTGTAACGGAATAGAGAAAAATGCATGGCACAAATCAATAACTGTGTACCATTCTGCATCATGTGGAATCTGATACAGTATTACAGCGGGGTTTGGCACAATTGGACAACAAGGAATAACGATTTTATTTACCTTCCTCAAATCCTGCACTATCCTATATGTCCCATTCAGCTTTTTCAATCCCATTATAGGTGAATTACATGGGCTACTCATTAATTCTTTCAAAATTCCTTGTTCGATCATTTTATTAACTACAGGTGTTATTCCTTCTATAATTTCTGGCGTTAATTTATACTGTGGAGTATTTGGGTAATTTGTTCCTTCTCTTACAGTGATTTTTACAGGGTCTACTCCTCTCATTAACCCAATGTCTTCGCCTGTGAAATCCCATACATCAGATCTGACTGTTTCTTTCAATTCAATTGGGATTTTCTCTGCGTCAAACACAGGAAACATGTCATTTACTCCTGGTTCTAGTTCTGCCATTGTCATTTTATACAGAACATCTTCATCTGGTGTCTGGAAAGCAATACCATCTGGGGTACAATAGATGGTGCAATTAATTTTACAAAGCAGATCGCGTCCTAGCAAGTTTACAGGACTGCAATCACATACCACAAACCGATGCATCTCTTTGAATGGTCCAACTTTCACCTCTACTGGTTTGGTAAGAGGCGCTTTAATCTGTTGGTTTGAAACACCTACAACTTGGATATATTCTCCTGAGAGAGGAAGGTTTGGAATTTCCACTGATCTAACAGTAGAACGGGTAGCTCCAGTGTCCACAAGGAATGTAACATTTACACCATTCACTTCCCCATCCACAAATGGACCTGACTGATCTACCTCTAGAGTTGCGCCAAGCACGCACTCTTCTTCCTCTCCTAGGCACCGTCATAAACTTTTATCCGATTCATTTCCATCCTGCCGTAACCAATACTGCGATACTGCAGCTGCGCGCGGCAATTTTGTTACCTGCTCTCCTCCGTAGAATCCTGTCTCTGCACTGTATCTCTGGGGGTTTACACTCTTGGGAAGAGGTGGTTGTGGCACCAGACTCTGTTGAGTAACTACCTGCGGTTGTTGCAGCTGTTGGTAACTCACCTCATTCTGCACCTGTTGATTTAATGGTTGATTTTCCGTATTAGCTTTGGGAGGAAATTTACACTTGTTTCTCCAATACCCTAACTTTCCGCAATTATGGCATGGCCATTTCTTTTTAGCCTCTTCTATACTCATTTGACCTTTTCCCTTACCTATATTCGGTTTGGATTTAGTCTGTCCTGCATCACCAGACTGATTATTCATTTGAGCCTCTTGTTTTTCTGCAACCTTTACTTGTGCCCACATCACTTTTTCTTTTAGTTTACGCTGTCTACACTCGATGTCATCACTACACTATTTGGCATACATTAGTACCTCATCTACAGTGCTATTCTGCCAACACAACATATGCTGCTTAATCATTTCACTTATTTCCGGTTTCAATCCATATACAAATCTATATACGAAATGACTCATGTCCTTTTCACTCAAAGTCTCATAACCGCTATACTGTTTGAAAACCAAAAGCAACCTCTCATAATAGGCGTGTACAGATTCCTTACTCTCCTGAGTTGTTCTAGCAATCTTTACCCAATCTGTCTCTTTCGGTGGGATCTTATTTTTCAAAAACGTGACAGCTTGTTCATACTTTCTCATCACTTCTGGACCTGGCGCTCCAGTCTTTGCATCTCTAGGATATTCTTCCTTTGGCCAGTCAATTGTAATCTTACATTCTGTCCATAAATCTGCTGGCACTACAATTTCAAACAATCCATCCAGATCTTCCCACAACACCTTTGAAACTTTGACAAATCTTTCCACTTGTCTATACCATTCTACAGGTTTTTCTCTCAATCTTGGGAAGTCATTTGTAAATGACAATATATCTTGTCTGGACCATGGAACATGTACATAGCTACCTCCTGGAGTTTCCCTCATTGGATATTCCAGTACTATTGGTTCCTTTTCTTTCACCGGAAAAGCCAAAGATGCTTTATCGGTCGTTCCCTCCTTTCTTCTTATCCACCTGCTCCTCCATCTGGCCACATCTCCCCATTTTCTCAATAACACAATTAGTTCCTTTATCTGGGTTAATGGTCCTGATGTGTTCAGATTTTCTATATCCTTTTCACTAAAATCTACCCTATACGGTTTCTGCAATCCTCTGATTTTTCCAAACTCTACTCCCAGTTCATTCGCTGTTTCTTCCAATTTTTCATTCAATTTGTTGCAAACACGATGGTCACAATTTAGTTAGTCCATTGTTGCTCATGTACTTTTCTCATTTATTCCCATGAATACACGCTGAGTCTTTCTTGGCACCCTCCTTATGGCAGGTCAGCGTAACCTTGACATGTCTCACTCTGTGCACGGGCCGTACCCACGTGGTTCAGCTCCTTTATTTCTTCCGCTTAGAGGCCATCTTTAACTTGTCATGTGACCTCATCTGTTTCGACAGCCATTTTCGCAGCATGGCCTAACAGGCCCGAATGAACTATCATGTTATGTTATGTTATGTTATATATATTTATAACGCGCACAGATACTCGGCAGAGTGTCCCGGCGCGTACTTGAAAAAAAGAAACATAGGTCAGAGCATCAGCTAGAAGAGAAGAGTTTTTAACTTTTTCTTAAAGATCACCGGGTCCTGGATGCCGCGCAGCTCTAGGGGCAGAGCATTCCATGCCAAAGCAGCTTTCCGCACAAAGGAGCTCCCACCAAGCCTTTGGCGGTTGAACCTAGGGGTCTGCATCAGAAGTTGAGAGGAGGAACGCAACTGTCTTACTGGGTTGTAAAAAGCGAATCTCTTCTGTAGATAGATAGGTCCCAGGCCATAGAGAGCCCTATGGGCAATGGTCAAAGTTTTACATTTTATTCGGGACTCCACAGGGAGCCAGTGCAAGGAGCGCAAATGAGCGCGCACACTACACCTGCCAGACAGACCCAGCAGTAGTCTGGCAGCAGAGTTTTGAACTACCTGCATTTTATTCAAGAGGTAGCCAGGGATGCCCACATAAAGTGCGTTGGCATAGTCCAGGCGGGACAAAATCAAGGCACGAACAACAGTTTCTTTAGCGGGTCTTGGGAGGAGAGGAAGAAACTTCCTCAAAGCTTTCAGGGTGCCAAAACAGGTCCCAGCCAGTTTCTTAACCTGGGTTGAAAAGGTCAGGTTCTCATTGAACCAGACCCCCAGATTTTTAGCAGCGTTTCCCATTGCACTAGGCAGGGGGAAACCTGGGGGCCATAGCCTCTCTCTGAAATTGGCAGGAAATACGCCATACAAGAGAACCTCCGACTTCTCTTCATTACACTTCAGCTGTGCCTGAGCAAGCCAGTGAAAAACAGAAGACAGACAGTGCTGAGCAGAGACGACTGAATCATCGTCCCTTCCCCAAGAAAACAGGAGCTGAGTGTCATCAGCGTAGGCCAACTCCTTAGCCCCTAATGTCTCCGCTAAATAAACCAGCGGGGTGACATAGATGTTGAAAAGAAGGGGACTAAGGGATGACCCCTGCGGGACACCTGTGACCACCCGCTGGGGCACAGAGGCACACGGTGGGAGCCAGACCTGCTGGGTGCGGCCTTCCAAAAGACCTAATCCAGCCCCAAACAGACCCGGATATGCCAATCTCCAAGAGGCGATCAAGAAGCAAGGAGTGAGGCACTGTATCGAATGCCGCCGAGAGATCCAGCATAACCAGTGCGGCTCTCCCGCCGGCATCCAGACACTCACGAATCGCCTCTGACACCTCTAACAATGCTGATTCCGTGCTATACGAGGCCCGAAAACCAGATTGAGCCGGGTGTAACAAACCCGATGCCTCGATGAAATTGGTAAGTTGATTAGTAACCACCTTCTCACAAACCTTAGCCAAACTTGGCAAAAGCGAGATTGGGCGGTAATTTCCAGGGATCAGCGGGTCAAGGGACGGCTTCTTGAGGAGAGGGAGAATTTATGCCTGCTTCCAGGACGCCGGGACAAGAGCCTCCCGCAAAGACATGTTAACAATTAGATTAACTTCGGGATTGATGGTGTCAGCCGCAGCGGCCAGAAGTCTCGCAGCACAGGGATCAGTTGGAGAGCCCGACTTCAAAGCCTTAAGAATTTTGAGAGAGCAGGACAGATCTATAGGCTCAAAGGTTGACAACATATTAGCAGGGCCAGCTACAAGCTGGCCGAACGGAGAAGCCGTAAGTACCGTGGAACAGGAGGAGAAAGTAGCTTGTATAATGCAAATTTTGTCCAAGAAAAACTTTGCAAGAGTATTACACCAGGATTCCGAGGCTGGCGCAACGCGAGCCTGAACACTGGGAGACATAAAACTTTCCACAATAGAGAAAATTTCCTTTGAATTATTGTTGGCCTGGTCGATACGTGAAGTAAAATATTTGCTTTTAGCGACCGCTATGGTGGCGTAATAGCTTTTTTGTTTGGATCTAAGTGAGTGTTTCGCCATAGGACAATAGCCACTAAAGCGCCATGCTCGCTCCAATCTTTTACATTCATGCTTCAGGGCTTTCAACTCTGAGGAAAACCAAGGTTTGGAGGGGGAATCTCTTGCCAGCTTAGGCCGGCACGGTGCAGATAAAACGGACACCGAGTCAGAGATCCAGTCAGTAAGCCTAGACACGTTCCCCTCCAAGTCTTGCTGAAAAGAAGGCCGAGATACAGCCAAAGTGCTGATGAACTGGAGAGGGTCAATTTTACTAAAAGTCGGAGGGCGATGGCAGCAAGCCAGCCGAGCGGGCTGGGTGACTTCATAAGAACAAACACAATCAAAATTAAAACAAAGAATATAAGCCTTTCTGTTTACCACCCGTTGTAGGAGAGTAGGATCTGCTTCACATGGGTACCCCCACTTTTTGCTGATGCTTCACTGTTTTTCGACTTTAGTCTGGCTGGGGCCCTGCTAATCAGAACCCCAGCCTAGCTGCTTCCTCTCTAAAATGGTTTCCATGTGCCTTAGGCACATCTCTGATTGGAATCTGGAGTGCCCTTGTAAGTCACTAGTATATGGTATACTATGTACCCAGGGCATAGGTACCTCAGAGGCCTGCCAGGGGCTGAAGCATGTATTGTGCCACCCCTGGAAGGCCAGCCAAAAGGACACCACAGGTCTGCTACTGCAGCCTGGGTAAGGTGGTGCATGCACTCCTTACTGTGATATAGGTTACCTATATCACTACATACCTACACACATATAAACCTATAAGTCACTCCTATGGCAGGCCTTGTCAATCCTGAAGGCAGAGTGCTTGGTTCCTATGTGAGAGGGGGCCCCTGCATGAGCAGGGCCCCTCTGCAGCGTTCAGAGACCCTTCTCTGATGCTGTTTGTAGTGCAGCCTGACCATATACTCTTAATCGCATTATAACCTCGCGTTAAATGCTAACTTTGGGATGGCTGCACGGAAACATGTCGTGTTTGGTGTCAAACATCTTGGAATACTACCCCCCCGCCAGTTCTGGCGGCGGGGGTAGCATTCCACCCTTCTCATGGGAGAGACATGTACACACCGGCCTGCCCGGTAACTTCTTTCCAAGCCCTGGCATCACAAAATGGATGCCGCTGCCACAGACACGAGTCTGGCCTCCTGCTGCTGACTGAAACTCCGGCAGGGGAGGCCTGGACAACAGGTTTCCTGTCCCAGGGAGGTGTAACCACCTCCCCAGACAGGATAGTGTGTATTGGGGCTGGGCGGGAGCACTCTCTGGTGCTTTGAAGTCCTGCACTGGGGGCACACTTGGTGTCCCTGTGCATACCCCAGTTCAAACCGGCTCAGGGGCTTCCAGCCCCTGCTCTGGCGTGAAACTGGACAAAGGGAAAGGGGTGTAACCACCCCTCTGCCCTGACCCTCCCATAGGTGGGTCCCCAGAGTATGTCCAACCCCCTAACTTGGTATAAGTATGGGACCCCAGTCCTTAGGACTTTAGATTTACCTGGACGAAACTCTGACACAGAATCCTGGACCTTCGACGCTCTACTTTAATATTAGAGGACTGAAGAATCTCCCTTGGGGTCAAGGAGTGACTCCCCTGCTTGGCAGGCACCAACGAAGCAATTGTCCGGTCTGCATCGCTGAAGCTCCCGCCAGACACTGAAGTCTTTGCATCACCAGAGGTAGATTTCCAGACTTCCCCGAGGCTGCCCTGAGTCCCCAGCAAAGCTGAGGCCTGTAGCTGTAGTGGGTAACGTGGAACCGTGACCCCTGGACACCGAGCATATTTGCAAGTGCATCCTCTTCCTGGACTCCACGAAGTTGTACTTTCGGCTCCGAGTAGCCCCCGCCTCCAGCACCGACTGCACTGAAGATCACTGGCCCCCACTCCACGAGTGTCCCGTGAGCCAGCTCCAAGTGCGTCCACTCGAGGCTCCTTCGCGGTCTCTAGTCCGTTGGCTAGTGGGCCCTCCCGAAGGCAACTCTTATTCTAATTGGGCTTCCCTGGTTGCTCCAGGCGTGCCCTGACTTACCCTTGCTGGGTGAGTCCCTCAGACCTTGCTGGTCTGCATCAACGTCCTTCTTCTATTTCCACGAGACTTCCCGTTGCCAAGGCTTGTTAGGTCCAATCCAGTCGCCAACACCTCAGCAATCGACAAACGTCGTGGGACAGCTCGAATCCAGCTCCTGGTCATCGTCGACGCCTCCTGGACCTCGTGGCTGAAGAGTCAAGACGACCGTCAACCTACCTGAAGCACCCAACATCGGTGGGCATCCGCTCATCGCCTTCCTGGTCACTAGCTAGTGACCCAGACTCTGTCCCCTCTGCTTTCAGGTTCTTCAGATCTTCGATCCACCTTTGGATCCACCCGAACACTTTCGACTTGGCCGCCAGCAGCACTTTGCAGCAGATCGCCATTGAAAACGACGACGAAACCCGACCCCGAAAGACACCTATGCACCCGGCTTCCCTGGGTGAGGTAACTCGAGTACTCCGGTGCTCCCGTGGGTATAGACTCTAGAATGACCCAGTTCTAAAGGGGCTTGCTCCAAGTCCTCCTCTAAGTGTCCCTTTTCTTTAAAATTCCAACCGCGACTTTCCACATAGAAGTCAACGGCGATTCGCGGCTGTGTTCTCACACTGCACGCGTCCCCCGTGGGTCCCCTGTGTCACTACCTTGGGTGGTTCCTTGTAGTCCAAGCACTTCTACAGGCTCTAGGCCTTGTGTCTAGCTCAGTCGTGGTTCTTATACCACTTTATTGGTATATGGTTTGGTACGCCCTAGGGCTCAAACGTGTATTTGTGCTATTACTGTTGATAACTAACTTATAACTTATGTATTTGAACTCTAGCCTCATAAAGAGACTAGAGGGGTGTGTTTAGCAATAAATACATATATTTTGAATATATACCTGGTGTGGTCCTCTTTCATTTGGTCACTCAAGAGATTATAGACTGGTAAAACAAGCTGCTTTACATTCCTTCAAGACTTAGCCTGAAGACTGCTCTCCATAGCTACCACTAGGATAGCTTTCAATAAAGGTTGTCTTTAACCTATCTCCAATAAGGGGTTGTTTGGACTGGTGCAAGGTGCCCACTATAATTAGTGGACAGCATATACCAGGCCAACTTCTCACATTGGTGTGCAGCGTGTGGGATTTCAGCTTGCTATTGTTTTACCAGATAATCTCAATTGAATTGATCAACTAAAAACCACTAAGGGTATCTTAGGTACATATAAATCAAGCTTAGTATACAGTAAGTTCTACTGAACTTAGAGTTGTGTGTTAAGGGATAGCACACCTTTTCTACAACTCAAGAGAGTTTAGTAGGCCACACTAGAGTAGGTAGTGCATACACCACACCTCACTAGTAATGTCTTCAAAGCCAGGACCCAGTGAGTCCTTGCCAGAAGCCAGTGGGCTTCTTCCTCCAAGTATGATAAACTCCCATTCTTGGAATTGAGAGCATTATGCAATACTAGGAAGCTGAAGGCAGGCAAAGTGCCAGCACCCAACACCTCAGGGAGGTGTTACTGGCTGATGATCTCAGCAGACCCCTAGGGTCTGAAGGGGTAGGCAGAGAGGGTGGGGCAGAAAATGAGGAAGGGGTCAGGGTGAAGAAACCCAGCCCCCCTCTGAAACTGGCCAGGAAGGTGACAATGACCTTGACCTGGAAAACCCAGCTATTCCTGTGGATGAAGGGGAGGATCAGGATGACCTCACCTTTGTCCCCCAGGAAGAGTTGAGAGTGTGCCAAGAAGGGTTAGATCTCCTTCTCAGGAGTCTAACCACTCTGACACCTCAATAGGGACCTCTGTCTCTTCTCATAGGAGAGAATCCTCTCATGAGAGGAGAAAGAGACTGATTCAATATGAGCAAGCCCAGCTTGAGCTCAGAAAACAGCAGTTGGCTATAGACAGGGAGTCCCTAGATCTCTACAAAGAGAGAAAAAGATGGGACTAGAGTCCCATGGTGGCAGCAATTTCCCCAGAGATAGGGAAAGGTCTTATGACCATAGAAACCTGAGCAAGATTGTCCCTCCCTACCAGAGTGGGGATGACATCCACAAATGGATAACTGCACTGGAGAGGGCCTGTAAAGTACAGAGGGTCCCTCAGGAGCAGTGGGCAGCAATCTTGTGGCTCTCCTTTGCAGACAAAGGTAGAGATAAGCTCCTCACTGTTAGAGAGGAGGATGCTGATAATTACACAGTCTTGAAGAGTGCTCTGATTGATGGGTTTGGCCTAACCACTGAACAATACAGGTTAAAGTTCAGAGATACCCAAAAGCACAGACTCAAGACTGGGTGGACTTTGTTGATTGTTCTACCAAGGCTCTGGAAGGTTGGTTATTGGGCAGTAAGGTATGTGACTTCACAGGATTGTACAATCTTATCATGAGGGAGCAGATTCTTAATAATTGTCAAAATCAGCTGTTGCATCAGCACCTGGTGGACTCTGATCTGACCTCTCCCCAAGAATTGGGAAAGAAGGCAGACAAATGGGTCAGAACCAGGGTGAGGCAGAAGGTACAGAACCAAGGTGGTGACCCAAAGAAGCAAGATTCTAAGAACTCTGATAAGGGTGGGGAGAAGGGTAAAGACCAAAAGTCTTCACAAGGCCCCCAAAAATCTTCTTCAGGTGGGGATTCACAGTCTAACAAAGGGAAAGGCCAAAAGAAACCATGGTGCAAGGTCTGTAAGCAAAAGACCCACTGGACCAGTGATTGCACCAAGTCCAAAGACTCTACTCCAGCCCCCACCAATGCCCCTAAGGCACCTGCTCCCCCTAGTGCCGTTACAGTTGGTGGTGGGACTACACAAGCCAAGGGTTTAGTAGGGTTGACCCTGGGTAAGGAGTTGAGCTCTGACCTAGTCAGAGAACTCACTCAGGCTGTCCTAGTCTGTGATGGAGGCATGGATGTGACCTCCTCTGTGAGTCCCAGTAATCTGGGCAAGTACAGGCAACAGCCCTTAATCAATGGAAAAGAGGATTTGGCATTTAGGGACACAGGGGCAAGTGTCACCATGGTGACACAAGACCTTGTGGATCCTGGGCAGATTATACTTGGTGAAATGTACCAAGTGACCAATGCTAGCAATGTCAGAACAGACCATACTCTGGCAGTTGTTAACTTCTCCTGGGGAGGGGTAACTGGCCTTAAGAAGGTTGTGGTAAGTGCAGACCTACCAGTTGAATGCTTGCTTGGCAATGATTTAGAAACTTCAGCTTGGGCAGAAGTGGAGCTCAGGACCCATGCAGAAATGCTGGGCATCCCTGCAGATGTGTTTGCTGTGACCAGGTCACAAGCCAAAATGTCTAACACTGAACAGGCCTTGGATTCTGGAATAATGGACCAAGTGCCCTCCAAGAAGAGGAGTAGTAGGGTAAAGGCAGTGCCTTCCCCCTTGGCTCAGAAGGAAGATCAGTCTCTTGAGGGGGATGATCTCAGTCCTGAGAAAAGAACTGTCCCAGAGGAGCTTGAACCTGACCAGGTTGAGTTCTTGGGGACAGGGGGCCCTTCCAGGGCAGATCTGAGCCAGGAGCAGCAGAGCTGCCCCTCTGTTGAACCCCACAGACAGAAAGCTGCTGCTGAGGCTGCTGGGAAAGCTAGTGGTCCCCATACAGTGTATTGGGATGTTGGACTCTTGTACTCAGAGTGTAGAGACCCCAAGCCTGGTGCCACCAGGAGGTTGGTTATACCTCTGAAGTTCAGGGGCTTCCTATTGACCCTAGCCCATGACATTCCCTTAGCAGGTCACCTGGGCCAGAACAAGACTTGGGACAGAATTGTCCCTCACTTTCACTGGCCCCACATGTCTGAAGACACCAAGGAGTTTTGTCGCTTCC
Organism: Calotriton arnoldi; assembly: GCA_963921515.1. Lineage (NCBI taxonomy): Eukaryota > Metazoa > Chordata > Amphibia > Caudata > Salamandridae > Calotriton > Calotriton arnoldi. The sequence continues at coordinate 1,494,066 of CAWUFW010003368.1, forward strand.
TGTGTAACCTGCCAGGCCAGTGGCAAGGCAGGTGGCACTACAAAGGCCCCCTGATACCACTACCTGTGGTGGGGGTTCCCTTTGAAAGGGTGGGGATTGACATTGTTGGTCCCATGGATCCCCAAACAGCATCTGGGCACAGGTTTATCCTGGTGGTAGTGGATCATGCCACCAGGTACCCAGAGGCTATTCCCTTAGGACCACTACAGCACCTTTGGTAGCAAGAGCCCTCCTGGGAATTTTCTCAAGAGTGGGCTTCCCTAAGGAGGTTGTATCAGACAGGGGTGCTAACTTTATGTCTGGATACTTGAAAGCAATGTGGAAGGAGTGTGGAGTGACTTACAAGTTCACCACACCCTATCACCCACAATGCAATGGTTTAGTTGAGAGATTCAACAAAACCTTGAAGGGCATGATTAAAGGGCTCCCAGAGAAGCTTAGGCGAAGATGGGACATACTCTTGCCCTGCCTTTTATTTGCATACAGGGAGGTGCCTCAAAGGGGGTTGGCTACAGCCCTTTTGAACTTTTGTTTGGTCACCCTGTCAGGGGTCCATTGTGCTTGGTGAAGGAAGGATGGGAGTTACCTCTCAAGCCCCCAAAGCAAGACATAGTGGACTATGTACTTGGTCTCCGCTCCAGGATGGCTGAGTACATGAAAAAGGCAACTAAAAACCTTGAGGCTAGCCAGGAACTTCAAAAAGCCTGGCATGACCAAAGGCTGTACTGACTGTTTACCAGCCAGGACAGAAGGTGTGGGTGTTGGAGCCAGTGGCCCCAGCAGCTCTCCAAGACAAATGGAGTGGACCCCATACCATTGTTGAACAGAAGGGTGAGGTTACCTACTTAGTAGACCTAGGAACACCCAGGAGTCCCCACAGGGTTCTCCATGTCAACAGATTAAAACCATATGTGGACAGGGCAGACATGGGCTTGCTCATGGCTACTGATGAGGGACAGGAGGAAGAGAGTGACCCACTCCCTGACCTGCTCTCACAAAACCCTGATGATGGGTCAGTGGATGGTGTAGCCTTGGCAGGCAGCCTCACTGCCCAGCAGCAAACTGATTGCAGACAGGTGCTCAATCAGTTCAGGCACTATTCTCACTGACACCCAGTCAGACCACCTGGTGCACTCATGAAGTGGACACTGGGGACAGTCTGCCTATTAAAAATAAGATTTATAGGCAACCTGACCATGTCAGGGACTGTATCAGGACAGAAGTCCAGAAAATGTTGGATTTGGGAGTTATTGAACCCTCAGATAGCCCTTGGGCTAGTCCAGTGGTCCTTGTGCCAAAACCTCACACCAGTGGTGGGAAAAGAGAGATGAGGTTTTGTGTGGACTACAGGGGTCTCAATGCAGTCACTAGGACTGATGCCCATCCAATACCTAGGGCAGATGAGCTAATAGACACTTTGGCCTCAGCCAAGTATCTAAGCACATTTGACCTGACAGCTGGCTACTGGCAGATCAGACTAGCTGATGATGCAATGCCAAAGACAGCATTCTCAACCCCTAGTGGGCATTATCAATTTGTGGTGATGCCCTTTGGTCTGAAGAATGCACCTGCCACTTTTCAGAGGTTGGTGAATACAGTCCTTACAGGTCTGAAGCCTATAGTGCAGCATATCTAGATGATATTGCTGTCTTTAGCTCCACCTGGGAGGATCACCTGGTCCACCTCAGAAATGTTTTACAGGCCCTGCAGAAAGCAGGCCTGACTATCAAGGCCACCAAGTGCCAGATAGGGCAGAGTCAGGTTGTGTACCTGGGCCACCTTGTGGGTGGAGGCCAGGTTCAACCACTGCAGAGCAAGATCCAGACCATCATGGACTGGACTGCTCCAACTACCCAGACTCAGGTGAGAGCCTTTTTAGGCCTGACTGGGTACTATAGGAGATTTGTCAAGGGGTATGGATCAATAGTGACACCCCTGAATGACTTAACTTCCAAGAAAATGCCCAAAAGGTTCAGTGGACAGTTAGCTGTCAAAAGGCATTTGATGACCTAAAGCAGGCCATGTGCACTGCTCCCATTCTACAGAGTCCTGATTACTCCAAGAAGTTCATTGTCCAAACAGATGCATCTGAATTGGGGGTAGGGGCTGTACTGTCACAATTGAATGATGAAGGTCAGGATCAGCCAGTAGCTTTTATTAGCAGAAGGCTGACCCCTAGAGAGAAACGTTGGTCAGCCATTGAGAGGGAGGCCTTTGCTGTGGTCTGGGCTCTGAAGAAGTTGAGGCCATACTTGTTTGGTACTCACTTCCTTGTTCAAACAGACCATAAGCCCCTCTTATGGCTAAAACAAATGAAGGGTGAAAACCCCAAACTGCTTAGGTGGTCCATTTCCCTACAGGGGATGGACTTCACAGTGGAACATAGACCTGGGAGTAACCATGCCAATGCAGATGGACTCTCTAGGTACTTCCACTTAGAACATGAAGACTTAACTGGGCAAGGTTAGTTTAATGTCCCTACGTTTGGGGGAGGGGGTTGTGTAGGAGAGTAGGATCTGCTTCACATGGGTACCCCCACTTTTTGCAGATGCTTCACTGTTGTTCGACTTTAGTCTGGCTGGGGCCCTGCTAATCAGAACCCCAGCCTAGCTGCTTCCTCTCTAAAATGGTTTCCATGTGCCTTAGGCACATCTCTGATTGGAATCTGGAGTGCCCTTGTAAGTCCCTTGTATATGGTTTACTATGTACCCAGGGCATAGGTACCTCAGAGGCCTGCCAGGGGCTGAAGCATGTATTGTGCCACCCTGGAAGGCCAGCCAAAAGGACACCACAGGTCTGCTACTGCAGCCTGGGTAAGGTGGTGCATGCACCCCTTACTGTGATATAGGTTACCTATATCACTACATACCTACACACATATAAACCTATAAGTCACTCCTATGGCAGGCCTTGTCAATCCTGAAGGCAGAGTTCTTGGTTCCTATGTGAGAGGGGGCCCCTGCATGAGCAGGGCCCCTCTGCAGCGTTCGGAGACCCTTCTCTGATGCTGTTTGTAGTGCAGCCTGACCATATACTCTTAAGCGCATTATAACCTCGCGTTAAATACTAACTTTGGGATGGCTGCACGGAAACATGTCGTGTTTGGTGTCAAACATCTTGGAATACTACCCCCCGCCAGTTCTGGCGGCGGGGGTAGCATTCCACCCTTCTAGAGGGAGAGACATGTACACACCGGCCTGCCCGGTAACTTCTTTCCAAGCCCTGGCATCACAAAATGGATGCCGCTGCCACAGACACGAGTCTGGCCTCCTGCTGCTGACTGAAACTCCGGCAGGGGAGGCCTGGACAATAGGTTTCCTGTCCCAGGGAGGTGTAACCACCTCCCCAGACAGGATAGTGTGTATTGGGGCTGGGCGGGAGCACTCTCTGGTGCTTTGAAGTCCTGCACTGGAGGCACACTTGGTGTCCCTGTGCATACCCCAGTTCAAACTGGCTCAGGGGCTTCCAGCCCCTGCTCTGGCGCGAAACTGGACAAAGGGAAAGGGGTGTAACCACCCCTCTGCCCTGACCCTCCCATAGGTGGGTCCCCAGAGTATGTCCAACCCCCAACTTGGTATAAGTATGGGACCCCAGTCCTTAGGACTTTAGATGTACCTGGACGAAACTCTGACACAGAATCCTGGACCTTCGACGCTCTACTTTAATATTAGAGGACTGAAGAATCTCCCTTGGGGTCAAGGAGTGACTCCCCTGCTTGGCAGGCACCAACGAAGCAATTGTCCGGTCTGCATCGCTGAATCTCCCGCCGGACGCTCGAAGTCTTTGCATCACCAGAGGTGGATTTCCAGACTTCCCGAGGCTGCCCTGAGTCCCCAGCAAAGCTGAGGCCTGTAGCTGTAGTGGGTAACGTGGAACTGTGACCCCTGGACACCGAGCACATTTGCAAGTGCATCCTCTTCCTGGACTCCCACGAAGTTGTACTTTCGGCTCCGAGTAGCCCCCGCCTCCAGCACCGACTGCACTGAAGATCACTGGCCCCCACTCCACGAGTGTCCCGTGAGCCAGCTCCAAGTGCGTCCACTCGAGGCTCCTTCGCGGTTGCTAGTCCATTGGCTAGTGGGCCCTCCCGAAGGCAACTCTTATTCTAATTGGGCTTCCCTGGTTGCTCCAGGCGTGCCCTGACTTACCCTCGCTGGGTGAGTCCCTCAGACCTTGCTGGTCTGCATCAACGTCCTTCTTCTATTTCCACGAGACTTGCCGTTGCCAAGGCTTGTTGGGTCCAATCCAGTCGCCAACACCTCAGCAATCGACAAACATCGTGGGACAGCTCGAATCCAGCTCCTGGTCATCGTCGACGCCTCCTGGACATCGTGGCTGAAGAGTCAAGACGACCATCAACCTACCTGAAGCACCCGACATCGGTGGGCATCCGCTCATCGCCTTCCTGGTCACTGGCTAGTGACCCAGACTCTGTCGCCTCTGCTTTCAGGTTCTTCAGATCTTCGATCCACCTTTGGATCCACCCGAACACTTTCGACTTGGCCGCCAGCAGCACTTTGCAGCAGATCGCCATTGAAAACGACGACGAAACCCGACCCCGAAAGACACCTATGTACCCGGCTTCCCTGGGTGAGGTAACTCGAGTACTCCGGTGCTCTCGTGGGTATAGACTCTAGAACGACCCAGTTCTAAAGGGGTTTGCTCTAAGTCCTCCTCTAAGTGTCCCTTTTCTTTAAAATTCCAACCGCTACTTTCCCCATAGAAGTCAACGGCGATTCGCGGCTGTGTTCTCACACTGCACGGGTCCCCCGTGGGTCCCCTGTGTCACTACCTTGGGTGGTTCCTTGTGGTCCAAGCACTTCTACAGGCTCTAGGCCTTGTGTCTAGCTCAGTCGTGGTTCTTGTACCACTTTATTGGTATATGGTTTGGTATGCCCCTAGGGCTCAAACGTGTATTTGTGCTATTACTGTTGATAACTAACTTATAACTTATGTACTTCGAACTCTAGCCTCATAAAGAGACTAGAGGGGTGTGTTTAACAATAAATACATATATTTTGAATATATACCTGGTGTGGTCCTCTTTCATTTGGTCACTCAAGAGATTATAGACTGGTAAAACAAGCTGCTTTACATTCCTTCAAGACTTAGCCTGAAGGCTGCTCTCCACAGCTACCACTAGGATAGCTTTCAATAAAGGTTGTCTTTAACCTATCTCCAATAAGGGGTTGTTTGGACTGGTGCAAGGTGCCCACTATAATTAGTGGACAGCATATACCAGGCCAACTTCTCACACCCGTCATTCTAAAAACCCGTGTTAGGTGTTACCTAGCAGAAGCGACATTTAAAGCCATTTTACTTACCATCCGCATTCTTTGCCACAATACAATTCTACTACATAGCATAAATCATGCGATTTTACTCTAATTAGTACGCAAATCACAATATTATTGTCAATTAACTTCACAATTGTAAATAAATTAGATTTTGCATAAACTGCGGTTACCCTTTATGTAGTGTTTACCAAAGGTGCATTTGTTGATTAATTCATCAAACAATTAGTATCGTTAATTCATTAAAGCTCATTAATTTTCTAAAAGGGGTGTACAAATTATTTTTATTTACCCTGCTCCAGCACAGTAACAGAGCAGGAAACCAAGAACAAAGAAAATAGTCCACCAAAGAACATATAAAGAACCACAGTGTAATGATACAGTACTTAGTCCCTGCTGCATGGGAGGGACTGAAGAGAAAAAGGAGGGGCAAAGAGGCAGCACTGACTAATAGCAAGCAAGGATGTTTAAAGGACAGTGAAACAAACAAATCAAAAGCAAGGGGATGGCTTTAAGCTCACAAGAGAAGTTACAACAGGTCTCGAATGCTCGACCTAAAAAAACACCTAACGTTAGTTATGCATCTTAGGAAGCCGCATTGACATGACCGTTCTCTGCTTGTGTTGCAGGCCCTCAGCACGGGTGTGGAGGCTACCTGACAAAGCCCAGCGGTAGCCTCAGCTCGCCAGATGCCAACCGTGATGGGAAGTACGACAAAAACCTGAACTGTGTGTGGACCATCGCGGCGCCCGTCAACAAGATCATTAACTTCACTTTCTCAGCCTTTGTACTGGAGGCGGCATCAGGAGGCACCTGTATATACGACTATGTGAGGGTAAGAGCAAAGAATCAAGATGTTATGAACGGAGACAGAAAGAACTGGTAATGGGCTGCCTCACTGCAGTAGAAAGAGTGCACAACTCTCCCCTAGCCTCGTTAGTGCACATGTGCTATTTCATGGGTTTATAATAGGAAAAGGAATAGCTAATGTAGCATTATTGACTGGTACGAAGGGCATTATTAAGACTTATTTACAAGCCCCTTGTGCCGCCCGTACGTCACTGTTTCTTATGTTAGAAGGGACGCACCGGCGGTGCAAGGGGCTTGTAAATATGCCCCATCGTTACCACTTGCTGAGTTATGAGTTCAGTTGAAGATAAGGGACCCATAGTGGTGTCGCTGGAGGGCTAGCGGGGATGGTTCCCCATCTGTAATTGCACCTCCCTCCATCCCATCTGGTGTCCTACCACTGGACGACAGCTGCAGCCAGTAAAAATAAAAAATTAGGCACCTGCATCTCAGCCTGGGAACAGCGGTGGTGTACCCGTTTACATTTCACAATATACTTACTCTTGAATTACCGAAGAATATTTCAGTTTTTAGGATGCTGTTTTTTGTATATTTTTTTCATGCAACATATCACTTCCACATAGCCCATACGGTGATAAGATCTGCCTCTATATATTTGGTTGAGTTCAGGTTGTGGGTGGGTCTTTATATCGGGCCATGAGTGAGAACTGGGGAGTGCAGGCCAAAGGCTGTGTGAATTTCTCGAAGTGCTCGTCAGTGGCTTGGAATGCATGCTCATCCAATCCTTGGGCTCACTGCAGAGCACATAGAGCAGCAGTCAGGTGTGCAAATTGCAATTGTTATCTGTGCGAAAGTGTGTGAAGAATGCACACCGCTGTAAAAATACTGTCAGGATGAAAAATAAATAAAATGCAGTGCTTACAGGTCAGTGGGTCGTTTGTGTGTGAGGAAATGATGAGGGGAAGGAGATGCAAGGAAGTGTGTGCAGGAGAAAGTGAAATGAGGGTGCTGAAGAGGAAAGAGATGAGGTGTGAGATGGACAGTTCCAGAAAGATATCAGGAGAAAAGGGACATAAGTGTCTAACCAAGAGACCTCAGAAGAAAGTGGTGTGAAGTGGAGAACTGGAGAAGCACTCGGAAGACCCTTCCAGTGACCTTTATAAGGCTTAATTCACAGTCGAGTTAAAATATTTAAGTGGCTTGGTATGCTGTGTTTATGTGTTTGAGTGTATCTGTTTTATCTGCATACAGGCGCTAACACACAGAAGCTGCATCAGGAATGTTTTTATTTAAAGGCTGTCATTATGCATTTTGGCTGTGGAACCAGCCTTGCTCCCACACACAGGATGCCATGAATCCCTTTGTTTAAATGTGCACACATGATTACCAAATCATGAAAAAAAAACATACCACAATGCTTTCACAATTGTATCTCCATTAAGGTGCACAGTGCAAAAATCTCAGTACATAAACAAAACTATTATTTTACAACACATTCTATTTCATTGTGAATATTCAGCAACTCTCAATTAGGTATTATTTGATAAAACACAACCCTGTGCTCACCCAAAACTCTGTTGCAACAAAATATCAATTTCTGTTTTTTCACACGTTAACCCTCTTACATAATGCCGATAGGATTGACTTCTCATTCGCAAATATCAGCAAAAAATGACTTTATATACATTAAACAATTACACCTAGTATCTTTCATTACCTATTTAAAGAGTCCAGATGAGCTAATGAGCACTTCCTATGTGTCATCACAGCATATATCCTCTTATTCTGAAGTAGCAACATTACAAATGTGTGCACAAGTCTTTGTCCACATTGAGACCTCCTGGGATCTTGCTGTCCAGCTCAATGATGTACTTAGACTCAAATTTTCCCAACTCCATTTCCCTATTGCCCCCTCTGTAGTGCCTGGGTACATCATCTATGACATAATATTGTAGCATCTTGTAATCATCTGCATGGGCTTCCTCAAAATGTTGTGCCACTGGGTATGTTCCAATTTTATTTTTTGTTGCCCTTGTATGTTGCAAAATCCTCTTGTGGACTTAATAAATGGCACTCCCCAGGTAAAGTAGGGCACACAGGCAAGTCAGTATGTACACAGCATGATCTGTTTTGCAATTATATGCTCATAAAGGTTTTATAGGTTTTCCTCTCAGTGAAGAAAAAAATTCAGTTCTGTTTGCTCTGCACTGGCAGGCTTTACACTTTCCACACTTTATAAAACTCCTACTTCTTTGTAACTAGTTGGATTTAGCATCCATCTATAGGCTAAATCTTACAATGTCATCCTTCATTTACCTGGCCCTTCTGTATGTTATCGCTGGTGTTAGACCTGGTCCTTTGACAGGTTTATCCCCAAACATTTTGCCTTTTGCCTCCAATTTTTCTGACCCTGTTTTTGTTGGTTATATGATTCTGGGCACTTTACACTGCTGATCAGTGCTAAAGTGCATATGCTCTCTGTATAAATTATGATATGATTGGTTAGCCATGATTAGCATATTTGATTTACTGGTAAGTCCCTAGTAAAGTGCACGGTGTGTGCCAGGGCCTGTAAATCAAATGCTGCTAGTCAGCTTGCAGCACTGGTTGTGCCACCCATATGAGTAGCCCTGTAAATGTGTCTCAGACCTACCAGTGTAGTATCTGCACGCACAGTTGAAAACTGCCATGTTGCCCTGGCAAGTGCACCCACTTGCAAGGACCAAACCCTCCTTTTCCTCCTAGTAAGGCACCCCTAAGGGAAGGCCCAAGACACCCCCATGGGCAGGGGGCAGTGCATGTGAAGGGTAGGACATGTACTGGTGTGTGTGACATGTCCTGATAGTGAAATACTGAGTATTTTGTTTTTCACTAGTAAAAGGCTATCTGTCCCATAGGCTTATCATTGGGGTTGCACTGTAACAATTTTACACGTGTAACTTGCAATAGGGACAAGATGGAAAAATGAAGTTTAGGCTCCCTGAACTCAGAATTTATTAACACACCTTTTGGTGAAGGTGATTTTTAAATTCTGTGTTTGAAAATGCCACTTTTAGAAAGTGGGCATTTACTTACTTTACCATTCTGTGTGCCTCTGGCTGTTTTCATATTCAGCATCTGGTGTTTGAGTGACAGGACCTGGGATGTGCATTCACTCTAGACCGTCACTGAGGGGGTTGAGGTGTGCCCTGCCTTGCCTGGGTGATTCATCACAGGGCTGAATAGACCTGGTCTGCATTAAGAGTGGTGGGAGGAGTTTCGCTTGCACCTAAATAGGCGGTGTCTCCTTTATCACAATGCTGTCTCCACCTCCTGTGGTCATGCTGCACCAGGGAGGACAGGACTGGTTTTAACTGGGTTCAGAGACCCTTGCCACAAAGAGAACAATGCCATTTTGTGGTATAAGTATTACACCTAAAATCCCAGGACTTAAAATTACTACAAGAAACAAGAGGACCCTGCCAAGAAGAAGAGCGGAAGGACTGTGTGACTAGTGCTGCCTTTTCTGAGTGAGGGGAGGGTTGGCCTGCAGTTGATGCTTCTGTCTGTAGTGAAGGAAAAGGACTGACTCTTGTTGCTCTGCTGTGGTATCCTGCTTGTGAAGAATCTCCAGGGGCTTGTGTGTGCTTGCCTCCTGTTGGAAGTCTCAGGGATACAAAAGACTTAAGGATAGATCCTTGGTGGATCTGAAAGAAACCTGCCTAAGAGGAGCGCTGAAGGGCTGTGTGAGGAGCGCTGCCCCTGCTGTGTGAGGAGTGGGTTGGCCTGCAGTTGATGCTCTGGGCTAGAGCAGGTGAAGGACTGGACTGTTCTTCACCTTGGTAGGAGAAAGGTGCAGGGTGAGCCCTCTACGGATGCTTTTCTCAGAGCACTGTGGAGCGCTGGACTTTTTATCCCCCCTAAGGAGGTGCTAGAAGAATTAACTAGCGCGTGGTGAGCGCTTCTATTCTTTGTGAGAAAGTAACTAGTATCTGGTGCATGCTGTTACAGCCTCCTTTGGGGTCTTGGTGCCTTTCAGCGCATTGGGAGTGTTGTGGTTCTCCGCTTTCTGGGCAGAGTACAAGAAACCAGCAGGAAGTGCGTGGGGAAACTTCCTTGAGCGCTTTGTCTTTAAAACTGCCCGAAGCACCATCGTGCCATATTTTGAGGCCCAGGGGGAGAGGAGGCCTTCTCTGCCCATCCACTCAACAGCTGAGCGAGCGCGACAGAAACTCCAGGCATTCCCTGGCAACTCGCCTCAAGCCTCCAACTGAAGCGGCTGAAGAGGAAGCGCCGGCCGCCCTGCGAAAACCCCCCTGGGGGACACCATCAGCTGGCCTGGAGAGCTGGATTCTCAGCAGTAGGGCGTGTCAGGAACCCATCAGAGTGGCCCCACCTCGCAGGATCAAGTGTCGGCCCAGGAAGAGCCAGCACTGATAAAACTGCCTTTGGCTTCTTCTGGCTGCAGGCACCAGGGGCATTTAAATCAGCGACGCCGACGGGTGAGTCCTCAACGGAGGCCCTGCACCAGGAAGAATACCAGAGGGTCATTGGGTAGGCTCTCTACACAACCAAGATAACACTTGCTCACCCCTTTGGTAGCTTGGCAGAGCAGTCAGGCTTATCCCAGAGGCTTATCCCAGAGGCAATGTGTACAGCATTTGCGCAACACACACATACACCAGTGACACATTAGGCACACCACAAAAAGAGACTCCACACAAGGTTATATAAAAAAAATATCCTTTGTATTATACATAAATCACTGTGCCGCTAGGCACTTGTCATAAAAATGCATATAAAACACATAGGTCATCAATCACTTTGCCAACCAGGCAATTGTCATAATATCATAGGTAGGGTAATAACGTAAGGACACATGTACTGCCCATTTCATCACAACATATTATGCTTAACATCACAGTTAGGGCAGTACGTAAATACTCATCAGTTGCACGCATCATCAAACATTATGAAAACACCACTATACACCTTGTCTGTACATAATACGCAGTTTCTGAAAATTGCACTTTTTAACCTGTCACAACGCGTAACATGACATCACTCCATATATCAGGGCATGACAAGTCTGGAAGGGAAACACATATCACAAGGCATCACCATAGTTCACTGTAGGACCTAAATCACCAGGTCATTATCACATCCCATGCCACAGTGCTGTTGCAAGTCTCCTACAGTAATCTGGTACCTAGAGTGGTTTCCCTGCAATTAACCTGGCAGTCGGGTGCTCCGTAGAGGACGCACTCCGACTTGTTAAATCCTGCCTACCTGCCCCCAGGGGTGTGTGTACAATGGATGGGGGTCGGCAAACACTCTTCCCTTGTGGGGAGACCTCACGGGGTCCCCTGCATGTAAAACAATGGCGCATGGCTGCTCACAAACACGTGGAGCCGCTGCAGTTACTTGCTGCTTCCCAATTATTGCGGATGCCACGGGATATCCGAGACCCTCCCGGGCATGAAGCCTGTTTCTTCACCCTTGGATTTGTGACCGACGTCAGGAGCAGGCCACCACGTAGGCATTGTCTAAGCAGTGGGGACTGGAGACTTGCATATTTTAAGGATTAGATGGCACTGGATTTATGCTCAGAACTATCTACAGTATACTGCCCCATTCTATGAATGGATAACGTTTTAGCGAGGTCCAGGAGTATCTGATATTTGAACATTTCATCCCAACATGGCGGGTAAAAATAATGTTAAAAGGTAAAAACAATGCTTCTCGAAACTGTTATATAGAAACAGATGTCTGAATGTGAGAGACACTTTCTCAGTTGGAATAGCCATTTTGCTTGCTCTTGCTTGGAGACTCATGAAATTAACTCTTACAGCTTTGGACACATTCAAATTGAAGTGTATATTGTGTGGATAGAACCAGTTTGGAGGGGAATTTTATATTCACCTATTATAGGCTAATGTAATAAATAAATGTAATTTTTCGCTGTTTGAATTGCAAATGTTACCACACGCTTGAAAGAGAAATGGCAGTGAAGGTTTAACATAGCGGCTATTGTAAAACTTTGGAAGAATTTCTTCTATATTTAGTGCATGACGAATATATAGGGAGCAAGCATTAATTGGCAACCTGTTTGATTGAGCAAGGCTGTTAATCAGACCAAATGCATCTTTTTACAGAGCTTCCTGATGCATTGATGAATGGATTTTCGTGCTGCCTGATGCAATAAATTTATGGTTCTCCTCTTGTGTTCGAGTGCAGGCTCTCTTTTATTTGTGATATTTTGTTGCTGTTTAAAAAGTTCTGGCGCTTCTCCTTGCACCACCTGCATTCAGATGCAAGCCGGCAAACTGCAACTTTCAGGTATATAAATATATATAGATATGAGATGAAGTCCACTTTAGCCCTGAGGTCCTCAGGACACAGGGGAACCTCATCACCCCACCAGCAGTGCGCCAAGAGACGCGTTTGCAGAGTGGTGTAAAAAGGGGCGTGGCCTCCAACCACCTCTCAGTAATCCCACTCTGAGGGGCTTACTGAAGTTAACTGGTGGGCTAGTTGGCCCATAAGGACCCTCAGCATCAATGGGAACTTCAACCCCCAACCAAGAGCACACCAGGAGGTGGGTTTGCAGAGTAGATGACGAAGGGGGCGGGCCTCCGGCGAGTTTGCGGCTTCCTTTTTTTTGATTTTGGGATGGGGGACTGTGTGGCCTCTCTTCCCTTGACCATATTGGGCCACGGGGACCCCATCCCCCAGGGCCTGAGCCATTTTTTAAACATAAAATAAAAAGTTAGGGGGGTGCGTGGCCCCTCCCGAGGCCGATTTTGGCCCCGGGGACCCCATCCCCTGGGCCCGGCCAACTTTTTATTTATTTACTTTTTTCAAGGGAGTGGGGCCGAGCAGCTCCCCTTCTGGACCATTTTTGACCCAGGGACCCCATCCCCCGGGGCCAGGACATTTAAAAAAAAAATCAAAAACTTTTTTCAAGGGAGGGGGCTGAGCGGCCCCCCTCCCCAGGCCAATTTTGGCCCCGGGGACCCTATCCCCCGGGGCCCGGCCAACCCCTTTTTTTTAAAGGGAGAGGGGCCAAGCGGCCCCCCCTCCCTGGCCACTTGCGGCCTCGGGGACCCTATACCCCGGGGCATGGCCCAGCCGACCCCCGCCTCCTGCGGGAGCCGGCATGGCTTTTTACTCCCAGGGACCTGCTGACATGCAGCTCCCTGGGGGTAAAAAGCAAAGTGCTCCACTTTGAACAAGTGAGAGCAAAATGCTCTCACTTGTTCAAAAAGGAGCACTTGTTTGTTATGGGATGGCAGGAGCAGTGCTCTGCCATCCCATAGCAAACTGAAATGTCCCTGCGGTGGGCACCCTGGGACATTGCTGGAGCCGGCTCCGGGGATGGCAGTCCCCAAGACCATTTACGGCTCCACAGTATTGAAGCTCCGGGGAGGTGGTGGTCCCTGGGGCTCCATGGGGGGGCTCGAGCCCCCCCACACTTTTTTTCTAACATAGCCCCTGGGAGTTGGCATACCCGGGGCTGCGTGGGGGGGGCTGGAGAACCCCATGCAATCATTTAAAAAATAAAGCCTAGGGGAGGTGGCAGTCCCCGGGTCTGCAGGGGGGCCATGTGACCCCCGCATTTAACATAATCAGCCCTGGGAAGTGGTGGACCCCGGGGCTTCGTGGCCCCCCGCAATTAATAAACATAGCCCCGGGGAGGTGGCAGTCCATGAGGCTGCGGGGGCCTGCGCAGGCCCCCGCATGTATTTAGATCATTGCCCCCGGGACCTGGCCCACGCAGGGGCCTAATTAAATAAAGTGCAGGAGCCCGCACTTTTTTTTTTTACGTTTTCGGTCTGAGCAGGCCTAGGGGGTCAGGATGTTTCTACCCTCCCCCCTTTTCTTATTTTTTAACGTTTTTTAACCTTTTTCCTTGTGACTCGGTTCAACCAAGTCACAAGATGGGTGCCAACACTTCCAGGCTGGAACTGTTGGCAGCCAATCAGATCGCAGGCTCAAGATCGGGAGCGTTCGTGGATCTTCCGCGCAAAATTGGTATATCTGAGAAATGTTTAAATGTCTTAGGAACTACTGAACAGATTTACACCATTTAACAAAAAGAGTGCTTTCTGAACCAAGAGCTACCTTTTTGCCAAATTTGGTGTAATTCCGTTCAGCAGTTCGGTCTGTAGCCATGTCTAAAGTTTACTGTAGAAACTAACATGGAGAAAAAGAGTTTTGGGACCCCCTTTTTTTCTCGGCCCCCGCTTGACGAGTCACCCCGAAACTTTCAACGCAGCAGCTGAAGTGAGTGGGCCATTAGCTTTGAAAAGTTTGCGAAGATTTGTCAAACGGCACCAAAGATATTGGCAAAAGAAAAAACGCTTTTTGAATAGAAACAAGGTCCTAAATATAACTACCTACAGGCGACCACCAGTAGGTTATATATATATATATATATATAAATATATATATATATATATATAAATATATAAATATATATATATATATATATATATATATATATATGACAGCCACAGTCCTGGAACGATCACAATCCTGGTCGAAAAAGCAGGTACGGACCACAAAATGCGGTGAAAAGTTCTTCTTTATTCAGTGCAGATTAACAAAGTGTCAGTGCATAGTTCTTTAAAAGCAAGTGCCCAGCATGACGCGTTTCGACTGCCCAATGGCAGTCTTGATCACATGACGCGCTGGACCTATCAGTGTGTATATATAGCAAAATGTTTAAAAAGCACATGCTCCATTTCGTCCAATTAGTTTTTAGACTAAGTTTAAACATAAAAAGAGGCTACTGTGCGTACATGATAACACTCACTTAATTACAAAACGTTTTACTAGTTTATCCCATGAACATTTACATATATAAGCTTAGTGCTTCTGATTCATGTCATATACTTAATCAAGGGCTAAACATCTGTAATTTTATTAAAACTAATTCTTTGAACCAAATTAATAGCATAGTGCTAAAATTTAAAAAAGTCTTAGTTCTAAAATGCAGGTACCTTAATTCTGGCCTCATACATTATTGTATATAATAATCATAAAATTAGTCTAATCGTTCACTAAATTGAATAACGACAATGTGCAAAATGTGCAAAAAGGTGAAAAAGTGCTTAGTGCAAAATACAAAAATAAATATATACAGTTAAATATGTTGCAGCATTCTCATGCAGACGTCCCCAGTGACATTTCTTAGCTAGAATCTCTTGTTCTTTTTCTTAATTTAATTTGGTCCATTTCCAATCTCCAGTTTATCCCATTTGTTATATCTAATAGAAAAGAAATACACTCGTTGTTTTGTATATTACCTCATTATTGCTATACACATATTAACAAATCAACAACAATCTAGTTGTCAGTTATATAGGACCGGATTCTAACCCCATTAAAAAATGAAAAATATATAATAATAAATAAATAAAATCCCAGGTAAATCATTTAATGTAAAACCAATATGTCGATGCATAAAACCAGCAAAAATCCCGTAAAACCAAGTAAAACCGAGAATTCTCAGATAAAACCTAGCAAATACGAGATATCACCGATTAAAACCATCAACTAATCAGTTCACAAGTAAACCTAAAATAAATACATACATCCTCAATATGGATATATATATATAGTGTATAATAGCAGCAATCAAGGTTTTTAAAGGTGCATATGATTACAGTTCTTAATGCAGTATATAAGTTAAACAACCATATATTCAGAATTATCACTTTTTCAAATTCTTCCAATTGCATTCAGTGTAAACCAATATTAAAAGTTTAAGATAAAATCCCAGGACTCAAAAACCGGCAATATCCCCCACTAAAACCAGATTAAAATCTAGGAAACCCAGATTAAAAACCAGTAAAAGAAAAGGGACAAAACCAATTTAAGAAACCAATCTGGAAATATTATCAAATATGGCCCTTAACTTTAACAAAATTCAAAGAAAATTGTGTAAATCATCACTATTATTGAGGACATTCGGCATTTTGGTATCGAGTAACATAATAAATTCTGATTCCACTTGTCTTAATCTTTTTTCTCTATTGCCTCCTCTGATGTTTTTGGGCACTGAGCTGATAACAAAATATTTGAGATCATTAAGATTATTTTTGTGTACTATATATATATATATATATATATACATAAGGAGAGAGAGAGAGATATTGCACAGCGGTGATCGCCACTGTGTAGGTATAGTTAGGACGTAGTTACCATAGGAAGAGCCTTTTTTGGTTTGCTAATTACTTTGGAGCTATTTGATGAAGCTTCACAAAACTTTGCAAAAAAAGTTAATGCACCTCAGCTCCTTCCTGGTTTTGGGGTGATCCGTCAAGCAGGAGCCGAGAAGAAAGTAAGGTAACAAAATGCAATTTCCCCATGCAAACATCCATAGGAAATTGAACAGTGATACAGAGAAACGGCTAAACAGAATTACACCAAATTTGGCAGAAAAGTAGAACTTGCTCCAGAAAGTGTGCTTTTTATGATTTGGTATAAATCTGTTTGGTATTTTTTTGAAAAAATTAAGGTTCAAAATATTTGTACATCAGGACAGTCAGGTTCACAGGTAAGATGGCAAGAGTCCTGAGCTCATGCAACTTCAAATATTAGAGCAATGTGATTGGCCGAGGGGGCTTTATTTCCCATCAGGGTCTGGCTCTCACCGGAGCTTGCGCTGTGATTGGCTGGCTGCAACATTAGGAGAAATTTTACAGCCAGCATTTTAGGACACAAGGAATCGGTCCCCGTGTTGTGAAAATGAAAAACAATTATGGTATAAGGGGGCAGGGTAGGGGTACACTGACACCCTGAACCTTAAGAAGGGGGGTCCCAGAAGGATCCCATACCCCATAAGGACCAAATTAAGAGAATATATATTTTTTATTTTGGGGGTTTCTACGATCCCATGGGTGTCCTGTGGGAGCCAGCGGGCTCAAAGGACTGATGCAGAAGTTCCAGGGGGGTGCTTGCTCCTGCGAGAATCTTGCAAGATGGAATTTTTTTTAAATAAGGTGTGGGGCCTGATTGTCTGTTGTCGGTTGTCACAAAAGGGCAGTTGCACTTGTGACTAACCCATGCCACCCACAGTCAAAGGCTGTGAACGGGGGGGGGGCTGGCCATCCAAGGGGGTTGACTAGGGCCAAACCTGCTCTGTGTATGCCAAAGTTCATTTGCAGCAAAGGATGGCCACCCACAGGGAGTTGGGTGCAGGAGCTGTGGTCAAACCCCGAGGGACCTCATGCTGAGCACGACCAAAGGCTATGTGCAATATGGGGTTGGCTGCCCTCGGGGTTTGGGCACAGTTCCTGGCCACAGGCCAGGTCCTGGAGCCGACCCCACTCCACGTATGAGGGTTGGCATACTTACTTATGGTAATAAAATATTTCTTTCTGTTAAAACAAATACTTGAAATTCACACAAAAAATCTTACTTTAATTGAAAACACCCCAGTAACATATTCATCTAACTTTTCAGTGAACTTTCACTGCAATTTTTTTTCTAAAGCAAAGTAAGATGTAATTGCCATACCTGACTATAACATCAGTTTAACCTTTGTGTTTTTTCAGTGAATATATAAATTCCAGGTGTGGCCGGACACAGGTAACAGTAGTGGGGCATGGCATTGTGGACTGAAGATGGGATAGAGAAAGTTAAAAACAAATGATAAAACTACTCACCTTGCGCTCGGTGCGGCTTGTCCAGTCACTGCTTCAGTGGAAGAAACACCTCAGTTAGACCATTAAAGGAAAGTGTGCTGCATTTGAAGTTTCCCTCTACGTAAGTGTGGCTTTTTCCCCTAATGTGGCTCCTGGTAGCAATTCTGTTATAGCAATCCGTCATGCCTACTCAGCATGGTGGAACTGGCATCACCTCAGGTGAATGCTGAATTTTACCCCACAGTGGAGGTGCATTTGTAGAACCCATATTCGAAGTGTCCCTGATGTTTTGGAAATTTTCTCCTGGCGCATCAGAGACTCTTTTCTCCAAGTCCATTCAAGACCGGCATTATACAGGACTGACACTGTTTACATGGTAGTCGAACACGTAGAGGGCACTGCCTAAAATGATAGTGGAATGGCATGCCTATGTTGAACGCCCACCAGTGGCTTTACCCTTTTGAAAGTTTATTCCCCTACCCTAAAAACGAAACTCGGGAACACAGAGGCAGTGGATAGTACTTCTTTAGCATTCGATGGAAATCTCATGACCAGCGAATAGTTCTGCCTAACTGCATAGTTCACCATTCTTCCTATTGCAGGGATAGCACTGTGTGTTTCTTTTTATTGTACATAATTTCTTGTATCTCTTGTGTGCATATAGGTAGCAGTGATCATGGTGAAAATTCCTTTGTTGTTAATTAAACTAAATATAATGTCTTGAGTGTTTCACATCGTGCAAGTCTCACAATATTGTACGCATCTGCTCCGTAAGCAAATCTCCTATGTGACAATTGTGGCTGTTTCACTTATTTTTCATTGAAATAATAAAAGCGACATTTAGACTGTTCTAAATGCTGACGAAATACTAAAAGTGAATCAGGAACTTAATTCTTCATTCAATTGTTTTCATAAATCCTTCAGAAGATAAAGTTTTGTGAAATGTCATCCAATCAGATGAATAGTTATTTATCTTATGTTTTGAGAAGCTTTATAGTGCATCCAAAACTGAATATAATCCCTTGACTACTTAACAATCTCATTTAGCATGTTTGGGGCAGGCCCACTGCAGCTGGAAACATATTTAACCAGATGCATGCAGCCCGAAGGAGAGAAATCTGCTTCCTGTGGTATTTTCCAAGGAGTTCCCGTTAGAAGTCCTTGAAAGCGCAAAAGGACACAGGGACAAAGCTACAGTGCACTATGCTTCATTTTTCTACATACATCTCCAAATCTAGGTACAGAGCCCAGACAAAACATAAAATCATGCTGGTGGGTGTGCCTGCATCGTTTTCCATTGTTCCTGAATGAGCATGTTAGAATCCAGAGAGCAACAAGAACCAGGTTGCTAGTTTTGTCCAAAAATAATATAGAATGTGTTCAAAATCTTGAAACCCTCTTGGAATATATTTACCCCTTTGCTACCAGAAATTATCTTTGGCAATGGTCTTTGTCGGAGCCAGGATAACTGCGAGAATAAAACAAGCAAATCCCCAAACAGGCCTCCAGAAGCATTCTAAATTATCCTGCGTGATGTTGGAGCCATTATTAAACCTTGCCTGCTAGAAGCCAGATGACAGCCCAATAAAACATAGATAGCTGCCATTGTGATACCTCTGACCTTCTGGCGGAGAGCATGAGATGATATGCCAGGCGCTTTACTGCGAAAACCTTTGCATCTGTTTCTGAAACCTTGTGCATATTGTTAAAGGACTCACATGTCGGCACTAACTTCTCAGCACCCACTTACTGTGGTTCAAGTCTTTGTCATTTGGTGGTACATGGCCTAATACACGCAACAACAAAAAACAGAAATCCGTGCATCATAGATTTCCTTCTAGAACTTTGATAGTAATTGTGCATTTTTAAAGATTCACAGAATCCCAAGGAGTATGCCTA
This sequence comes from Calotriton arnoldi, assembly GCA_963921515.1. Classification (NCBI taxonomy): domain Eukaryota; kingdom Metazoa; phylum Chordata; class Amphibia; order Caudata; family Salamandridae; genus Calotriton; species Calotriton arnoldi. The sequence goes on from CAWUFW010003368.1 coordinate 1,513,702, forward strand.
GGAGACCAGATTGTTGATAGTGGAGACAATCCACATTTGTTAGTATTCTTAAATCTGCATGTGTACCTTTTACTTTCATAATAAAAACCAAGATATACAAAATAGCCTCCCCTCATTTTTAGGTCTCGCTGAGCCAGCGCGCATGCGCTACTCTGCGAGAATTTAGTAAGGGGCTTTTGAAAGTGCTCCCAAAGCGGCCACCAGCGTGCGGTTACGCGCACAAGCGCGCGCCCCTCGCTCCGCCTCTCTAATCACTGCTGCGCGCGCATCCCTCGCGTCCTCAGCACAGAGCGGGTCATCGCGATTGCGATGACTTTCGCTTTCACGGCCGCGCGGCGTTACTTTTACGGCCGCGCGGCCAATGCTTGTCTATTGTGATAACTGGACGGCTGCTTCCCTCTCCCCAGTATCTCTTGATAACCCCGACACTCTGCCAATTAAAATAAGCCCTCCCTCGCAAAGGCCACTTTCGGCTAATTTAAAATTAATAATGATTCCTTACTGATCGTTGCCGATCCCAATCTACAACTCAATAACCACGCTGCCAGTCATATACAGGCTTTCTTGACTTTTATATATCCTGAGTGGAACGATGTTAGCCACTACTATCTGCATTTTGTAAACAGTTGCAGATATTGTACAATACGGTCTGCGTGCGCATTCTTTCTCCCGCTACCTTAATCATCCATTACTATTTTCTAAAGGGGTATGGTTGCTAACTATGGGGTCTGAAGGCCAACAAGATATATTTTCGCGGCTTGCATGATTCTGAACAAATCATTTTAACCCGTTGTTATCAATCAGTACCTTAAATTTTGACAGCTTGTATATAGACTGTGAAATGATCAGCATTATAGTTTTGAACATTTAGGACCGGCTTACAAGTACTGGTTTTATCGCCATTCTTATTATATTTTGCTTGAATTGGTGCCATACCGGGGCATTTGTTTGAATTGACCCGTCAACCTTCAGAGAGATATTTCAAAGTCATTGTAGAAAACAGGGAACTGCAGAAAGTTGGCAGGTCTAAGGCCCTGATTACAAAGGTGCGGCGTTTACAGCACAGGGTACATTAAAATATAGCAAGCTTTGGAAAGCGGCTTCACTCAGATTGATTAGGAGTTTGCATTATATGTGTTCAACTACGTGGACAATACATACTAGCGGGATTGTAACAAGTGTACCCCCTGTAACAATCACAAAGTGAACACTTGACGGGTTTCAGAGCATTGGCAGTGTGCCAAGCTACGGTATCTTTTGTGACATTTGCGAAAGTGTAGGGAAGACCTTGAAACTTCACGTCGTTTGTATTGTTTATCGCTTTGTGACATCCAAGTGGAAAATGTGACTTCTACAGCAATCTATGCTAAACTAAAAAACGAGGGAAACATACTTTGTTAACAAGCATTGGCATAGCCAAAAGGTCTCGCCTTTGGGACCTTATAAGTGTTTAGCCATGCGACAGTTGTTGTTGCACCAAGGATATTATGCTGCATAACTAAATACTTATAAGGTCCCAAACGCGAGACCTATTGGCTATGCCAATGCTTGTTAAACCTGGATGTGGACGCTAGTAGTTCAGCTCAGGATGCTACTCTTACTTCTTGTGGCCTCTCCGAGTTTAGCACCATTTCTCTGGAAGACTCTAGGACTGCGATCTTAAATCTAGATCTCCGAATGATCCATGTCTCCCTTTTATCTTGGTATTAGGTGTGAGTGTTATCAACCCCATCCTGAATGCGGTGCTGAATAAGTCTTTAGCCACTGCTGTGGTGCCTTTATGCTGGAAGAAAGCCAAAATTGTCCCTCTATTAAAAAAAAACAAGTGCGGATCCAGGTGCTCCAGGCAATTAAAGGCTAGTCTCCCTTCTTCCTGCATCTTCTAAGCTAGATGAAAAAATTGTGAATTGTCAGTTCTCCTAATTATTTAGAGGTCAAGAGGCTTCTTCATCTAAGCCAATCAGAATTTAGACCTAGGCATAGTACTGAGACTGCCTTGTTGGAGGTCTTGGATCTTATAAGAAGTACCATTGATGTGGGCGGCAAGACAGTCCTGGTATTTTTGGACCTGTCTTCAGCATTCAACACGGTCCCACATGCCAGGCTGCTTGCACGCTTCCTTGAGATTGGCATTAGAGACAATGTCTGGAAATGGTTGAAATCATTCCTTGAGGATAGGAGTCAAGAAGTCTAGCTACCTCCTTATTCCTCCGCTAGCCGAACGGTATATGTCCTCCCTAGCCAAGGTGGTGAAATCATTTGCAGCTAAGAATATTTCTTGCACGAATGACACCCAGATTTTCTTTGTTTTGTGCAAAGGGGTGCCCATTGATCCGGATGCCATTCAACCCTTTCTCTCGGCGGTCTTCCAATGGATGACTCACAACCATTTAAAGTGTAATACCAAGAAGACGGAAGTGCTCAGCTTTGGACATAACTTTGCTCTAAACTTGGATGTCCACTGGCCTGTAGGGGTGCTCCCACTAGATACTCGAGCTGATTCTGTAAACAATTTTGGGATTAAATTTGATAATAAAATGTCATTCTGCAATCAAATAATTCAGTGGTTGGTGTGTGCTATGGCATCCTAGGCATGTCAACAAAACATTTTTTGCACTTGCTCTCACTTCCAACTAAGGGGCCTATTAGGATGGCGGGCGGACTTTCGTCCGCCCGCCCGCCACCCTAGCGGTGCTGGGACCGGCCGCCAGTTGTGCGGCGGTCCCGCACCAGCGATTAGGATGCCACCGCCACCGTGGCGGTGGCATCTTCCATTCCCAGCATTGTGGCGGGCGGGGCACACAGCACCGCCCGCCACAATGCTGGGAATGCACTGTGTGCATTGTCATGCACAAGGTGACAGGCACCGCGCGGTGCCTGCCACCTTGTCCATGACAATGTAGGGGGGTACCCTAGGTACCCCCCATGTGCACCCCCCACCCCCCAATACCCTGGGGGCCCGCAACGGGCCCCCAACAGCAAACTTTGCATGCCTTTTCGTGGCGGCATCGCCACCACGGAAAGGCTGCTTCCCGCACCCATGCTAATATGGATGGCGGTGTCTAGCAGACACCGCCACCATATGTAGCCCCTTTTCCGCCCGGTCGACCAGCGGAAAACCGGCGGACGGTCTCTCCGTCCGCCGGGGTCCCCCCCGCCATACTAATATGGCGGGGGGAAAATGGGTGGCGGGCGGAGGGAAATGTAGGGCGGATCGCCACCGCCATGCGGGCGGTTGCGATCCGCCCTACATCGTAATGACCCCCTAAGACTATAGTGATGTTGACCCTGGTTATGTCCAGATTGGACTACACCAACGCATCATATGCAGGTTTGCCAAAGTGTCTTTTGATTAGACTCCAGACTGTTCAGAAGGCTGCAGCTCAGCTGGTTCTTTGTCTCCCAAGATGTAAACATATCTCCATGCATTTGCACAATCTCCACTAGCTCTAAATTGGAAAACGTATTCTTTTTAAATCAGCTCTTTTAATGCATAGAGCTCTCCATCAGTCTGGACCTGATTATCTCTCTGCCAGGATTGCCTTCTATAGCCCGGCTATAGTAATTACGTTTATCCAATAACCATCTGGCCAACATGCCTAGAGTTCATTTGGCTACAGTAGACCGTCTCTCCTTTTCTTCCTTGGACCCGGTTGGTTGGAACAAGCTCCCTCTAGACTTGCGTCAGACAACGGCTGAAGCTGTTTTTAAGAAAAAGCTCAAGACCTTGCTCTTCTCACAGCACAGTAATTGTCATTGGCTTTTGTTTTGACATAGACCGTATAGTACCGGTACACTCTTGAGTAGCTGAGCGCTCTATAAAACCGTTCACTATTACTATCACTGACTAGTTTCCATATAGCAAAAAGACTTCATGCACAAACACGGAAAAATATGGGTTATTAGGATTACATTTACATGTACAACTAGACTAGGAAAAGTCACTTGAAATGTTTGCTCAGAGAAGTTTGTATTTTGGGTTTTCTCCAACAATTTCCAATAGCCACATCCCTGGGAACATTCGTTACCCCCCTCCACCTGCCCCCCTGCCGAACCTACTACTACAGAGCATTCTCCGAATGTAGCAGATTTTCTGTGGTTAAGTGGAATTCCATAAATGCTGATCCTGAGAATCCGGATTCGGGAACAGCAAATTGCAGTATTTTCTGACATAAGTTACACATGTGGTAGGAAACACATTAGTAAATCGTGCCCGGAGTTTGCATTCTAGTGGCCTGCAGAGTTGTGGGCGGCATATCCACAGTGAATGTCCTGAGATGAACTCATTCAGAGATCTTGTACCCATGACTTAGAGAAGCCAAGCAAGAAGAAACTGAAAATTCAAAGTCTTTACGTTTGCAAAGAACTCTGAATCTGAACAAGAGTACTTGTACACTGGTTCAATTAAGGACTATGTATTCTAAATATTGTTATATTTTGTAAAGTCAACTTCTGTTCATGCACATATATTGTAACTATTGTTATATTTTTTGCAGTCAAATACTGTTAACTTCATCAAGTTACATTCTGATGCCAGAAATATTGCTGGAAGTCAAGCACACTAGAAAAGATTCATCTTTTTACTTGTGTTCACTCTGCTTCCTATGCCACTTAATACCTTGTTAAGATACCTTCGTGAGAACATGCAGCCAGCACTGGGATCAAACAGCCCTCAATATGAAACCAAATGCATGGCTGAGAGAGGTGCAGCACAACCTCGCATGGTGCAGTTGCTCACTCTGACAACAGGAATCAAACTATACCTCACTTACAATGCCTTACTAGGCTAAAACTGGTTTGGGGTTGCTTGTGTTTCCGTTCAAAGGGCCTGGCCTGGCAGTTCAGGCTGACATTTTCCTACTGAAGCAGTACCAAGGATTGTTTGTCTTTGGCTGGTTCCTGTCTGAGGTGACAGCGGTGGGACAAAATTGAAGGACTGGATTGCAGACCCCGTTGATTGCCATTGGCTGGGATTATTTCAAGCAGTTAACCCGTCACTTTTTTGTTTTCCTCAACCTTACATATCGGCAGTGGCGGCTGGTGACATTTGAAAGTAGTGGGGCGTAAAAGTTCAGGATGAGTGTCACCAATTTTGTATTGTGTCCACGGTTTGAACTGACCACTCTATTGTCCTCTGTACTGGTTGGAAATGCCTACAGTCAAGAGCAGCCACCCCTAATCCTGCATACTAGCCATGCGAGGCCAAGCACCCACTTAAATCTTTCTCACTAGATACTAGTGTCAGACAAAGCAACTCATGAAAGCAACTCACATGAGTCCTCATATGTACCCACTTCCTAATACATGTCCGATATCACGAATAACGATGTACAAGGCAATGTGGAACAAATCCAAGAACGGTTGGTTAAACACAAGGAAGAAACTATATGGAGCACCAAACAAGCCCTCTGTCATCGCAGTCAACTCCTAGCCCTACCACGGCCCGTTGGCGTGCAGCGACAGTCTGATGTGGATACCGGGGCTCAGTAAGTTCCACCGAAGCACAGAATGCACAGCAGCCAACCCATAAGCAGTGGAACCAAATGTTGAATTTGCAATGGAAAATAAACAAATAGAAGGCGCACACTTCTATCACAGAAACCCTTCTCTATCAATCAGCTGGTGTCTGACGCACACTGGAGCAGCTTCACGCTTGCCCGACATTCATGGGCACTTAGACACCCACCTGGCTCGCACACACAGAACTCATTATGTTGTTACAAGAATGACTTTTGCCCAAATCCCTTAATTATCACTCATGCGGACACCAGAAACAGACAGGAGTGGCAGGAATGCGGGTTTACGCAGGGAAGCACACACAGTGTGATGCCATGCTGCGAGGTCTTAGGCTAGCCTAAAGCGGAAATCGATTCTAAACAAAGTTAATGAGTGCGCGCTTGCTTTAATCACAAACTTCATAGCACCCACCCACTCTGCCCAATCAGTAACAAAGAAATGTATAAAAGTGCGTTCTCTACTTTACAGTAACAAAGATGCCCCCTACCTTTCTGATCGTCCGAAATCTTCATTGTCAGGCATATCAGCCTTTTGTGCGAGTGTTGCACAGCGGTGCCGCATTAACCCTTTGAACGAGGCAGTCAGACGTGGTTAATCAGTGCTGGCTTTTTTTTCCAGAATGGCTTTTTTTTTTGCTAGCTTATTTTTTCAGACGTCTGCATACACATCAGGCACATCTGTACAAACGGTATCAAACTTTATTCTCGCAGATTCCGTGAGCAGGAGCACACCATGCCTCATGCAGGGAGAGGAAGGTGCTGATGCAGCAGCTGAAGGACAGGGCCCGAGTATAAGGATACATTAAGAAATACAAACTAAAGTACAACTCGAGCCTTTGTAGTGCCAAGAAGGACAACCAAAGTACCCTGCAATGTAATTTAAATTAAGGTGCTGAAACAACGGAATACCACAAATTATATTTCAGTGATTCATGTTATTAAAATGCGACGATCTAAGATGGCTACAATGTTGTGGATATTGGCATCAGAATTTTCAGGCTCGATAGTCACCCAGAACTGTAAGGGCACACTTTGAGCCCTCTTCACATTCACCAGATACTGTTTATTTTTTCCAGTCAAATAAAGTTAATTTGAATAAAATATCGTCGGAGGCCAGAGCTTCCTGCATGTGCATGCGAAGGTAGTTTACTGATAAAGCAGTGGCAGGATGGGTACATATAACACATAGGAAAACCATTCCCCTCTGATGAGCTGATGACAGAAGGGTGCAGGATAGGTAGGTCTTGTTGCGGCCAGAGCTGTGTATGACTTTTAAGCACGGGCATACACACATAGGAGGAGTGTATTTGTGGGAGCCGAAATTTGGGTGATGCTTAATTTGTTTCAGGCAGATTTTGAGTGATCACACAGTTACCAGAGGAATCACCTTCCCGCCACTACTGAGAACGCTTAGTAACATGCTGCATTTCTCTTTCAGCTGTATGATGGCGATAACGAAAATGCCAATATCGTTGGTACCTTCTGTGGCTCCAGTTTACCGGCTCCATTTAGTTCTACTGGAAACTTTTTGACAGTGAAGTTTGTCTCAGATGTTACCGTGGAAAGGGATGGCTTTAATGCAACTTACACAATTATAGAGCGTAAGTACCTTATAATTTACAACTTTTTGCAATCACTTTGTACTACACCGCCAGTACCAAAGCTATGATATGCACATTTAGATGTGTGCAAAAGCTTGTAAAATTATATTGATGCATTGCAATCTCGCATTTTGCACATTTTCCTGCTGTCTTTTCTCACTGCTTAATTGTTTATCTAAGTGCCTTTACCAACGAATTTCATGTAAACAGCACAGATTTACACATTTCCGGCAAGCAGTTTTATATAGGTAATAATATGCACTTTATATAAATATTACTTTCTGAATGTATTTTGACACATAGTGCAGCTCTAGGAATATAAGGTCAGCTATACAAAGCCCTTTGGAGTCATAAACCCTGGAATTCTCCAAATCACAAAATCAAACATCGATGCTTTGCTTAGCCAAATCGAAAGGGTATGAAAGGGCTTTTGCAACCTTTCCTTAATTACAAATAAAAGGGGACGTGAAAGAGGAGTCCCCCTCCTATCTGAGATTTGGGAAAGGATGAATCAATGGTTTGTGACCACAATAGTGGTGGTAAACCACTGATTAGTAACTGTAAATGATTCACAAAATGCACACTTTCTGGGTAAGGGTCCAGCTTTCTATCAAATTTAAGTGTACTTCTGCCATTTTTGGTGTAAGCGTTGTTAAAAAACACCCTAGGAAATCACCCAGAAACTTTCCAGCAAAGATATATATATATATCTATATATATATATATAGCTAATCCTATGCTTAAAAACCTTGATAGAAAAGCAGACATTTGAGGTGAGCAAATTTAGAGTGTCGCTGGTGTTGAGAGACCTCTTACTGGAGCTGCTTTCCACCTAAACTTGAGAACTGCCCAGAGTTCTCTGCTTCTGTTTTTGCATAATTTATTCGTCACTCTATGCCTGAAAGGGTTTTGTTTTGATATATATATATATATATATATTTGCCCTGACGCATGCCAATTTAACCATGGGACATTGGAAGGCTAAAACTATATGAACGCATGCTAATGCAGGGATATTGAAATGAGTGATTTTATGGCAATGTTTTATCAACAACCTGTTTTAAATTTGGGAAGGAGAGAAAGACGAGCTTGAGACCTTTTTAAAATCACTTAACAACAACCAAGTTCTTAAGTTTACGTATGAGATGAGCACCGCAAGTATCAATTTTATAGATATTAGCCTGTATATTAAAGATGACAAAATTTGCACTAAAATTTATAGAAAACCTACAAGCTGCAATAGTATTCTCTTTGCAAACAGTGCACACCCCGATGCTTTGAAATGTAGTGTACCCTATGGACAATTCTTTAGAGTTAAGAGGAATTGCTCAGAGGAGGAGGAATTTGAAAGACAGGTTAATGAAATGTTTTTGAGGTTCAGGAAAAGAGGGTACCTACCTCAGTACTCGAGGATGCATTGAAAATACCAAGAAAGAGGAACAGACAAGATTTATTTATCCCCCAAAATGTAAAAGATTCTCAGGGAGAGGACGGAATAAGATATATTATGGATTTTAGATACTCAGAAAAAGGAGTTAAAACATTGATTACCAACAGTTGGAGCATTTTAAAAAAGATAAAGATTTAAAACCATTTTTATCCAATCATTTAAAAATAGCATATCGGAAAACCTAATCACTGGGAGACATCTTAGTACGGAGCTTTATGTCAAGCACAAGTAATACAACAAATTGGCTTACGCTCAGCAAAAAAGCTGGATTTTGTAAATGTCAGAGATGTAGAGCCTGTATCTTGAGAGACAACAGACCAACATTTGCACACAAAGGAACAAGGAGCAATTACAGTCAACTAACAGGGAATTCTCCAGCTATGAATCTCTAACTAGCACTGATGCAAGTGAAAATGAAGGCATGAATCCATCAACCTCAGGCAGCACTAAAAAGATCACTTTTTTAATGGAAATGCGGATGGCTCTGCAACAACAAAACAAAGACAAGCAACCAGGACGTGGAAGAGGCAGGGGACGTGGAAGAGGAACAAGGGCAAAACAAGAAGAGGCCAGAGGGGAAAAAGAAGAACCAAAACTGGATATGGTGACCAGGGGTCGCTTGAGGCAATTCAGGACGTAAACGTGGAATCAACTCAAGAACTGAATGTGATTAACCTTTCAAATAGGATATTGACGGACACTGAAACTAACTTGCTCAAGAAGGGCTTAAATTTCTGTCCAACATCTCATCTGAATGTAGCCCAAACCCGAATAGACCTATATAAGTGTACACGAAAAATTAAACTAGCCAAAATATTTGCTGAAAAAACGGCAACAGAAAGACCAAATTTGGAAACTGGAATGATAAGTGTTCTACTGGCAGAAGACAAATCTACTTTGGAGGCACTGCTAACAATGGGGGAAGACACAATGGCATCTCAAATGGAAAACTTGGAAAATCTTGAGGATTATCTACCACCCTTAGGAGCAGGAGAAAGTGGTATGAGACCAAAGTCTTATTATTATCCAACTCTGCCACCTGGAAATAAAGTAGACCTTTTTCACGAAGCGATTATTGAAGATCTATATAAAATCAAGAATGTAAATCAAAATGATAATCTATCTCCAGGTTAAAGACAAGCACTAAACCAACTTCAACAAGATGGTGCTATAGAAATCAAGCCGGCTGATAAGGGTTGCAACATCATAAATCTAAATAAGAGTGATTACATTCAAGAAGCAAATAGGCAATTAATGGATACAGTATGCTACAATTGCCTGGCACAAGACCCTACAAATTGAAGGATCTCTTGCAAAATTGGCTAGAAAGGGGTCTCATTGATGAAGATGAGCAAAAGTACTTAACCACAAATTATCCTATGGTAGCCACAATCTACTTCCTACCAAAAATACATAAAAGCAAAGTAAATCCCCCAGGAAGGCCAATAGTATCAGCAAATGGCTCACTTCTAGAGCCAATTTCTAATTACATTGATTTCTTTCTCGCACCCCTGGTGAAAGACCTAAGCTCATATCTACGAGATACCACTGACCTTTTAAAAAAACTAGAAGGAATATCATGGCAACCAAATTACAAACTCATCACTATGGACGTGATCTCATTGTACACCAATATTGAGCACCCAATAGGGATACAAGCGTGTAAATACTTTTTAGGAAAGAGGAATATTCAATATCAACTACACAATGAAATTCTAATCGAGATGATTACGCTCTGTTTATACAATAACATCTTCTTATTCAACAAACGTATTTATAAACAAATCAAAGGCTGTGCAATGGGTTTTTCATTTTCCCCTAATTATGCCAATCTAGTAATGGGATGGTTTGAACAAAAGTTAGCATGGACACCTGAAAATGATCTCTATGTGGAGAAGACAATACTATGGCTCCACTTTATAGATGATCTCTTCATCATATGGGAGGGAACGGAAGCAGAATTTTCAGCATACTTTGAAAAACTGAACAATAACGATGCTAAGCTGAAATTTACATACGATATCAGCTCCAAGAAAGTGGCATTCTTGGATGCTGGTATATATGTGGAAGATAACTTGTTGCAGACCCTTTTATATCGTAAGAAAACGGCAACAAATGCAATCTTGCACGCAGAAAGCTTCCATAAGGACACACTAAAATGGAGCATCCCATATGGGGAGTTTTTAAGACTAAGGAGAAACTGCTCTTCGGATACAGAATTCGCTAAACACAGTGAAGCAGCACAAACACGATTTCAAAAGAGAAAATACCCAAAGAAAATCATTGAGAAAAGTTTGCAGAGAGTGAAGACACAAAAACGCACAGAAATCTTAGGGGGCTCAAAGAAATCAAAAACAAAGGAACCGGAGACTCCCCAGATAATAAGACTAATAACTTCATACAGTGCAGAAGCAAATAGTCTAACGAAAATAATCAAAAAACATTGGTAATACTGCAATTGGATCCTGTGCTATCAGGAATAATAGGTGATCATCCCAACATCACGTACAGAAGAGCAACGAATATTGGGGACAAAATAACACACAGCCATTTCAAAGAAACACAGTCATCTACATGGATGCAGGTGGAAGGTTTCTGGCCTTGTAAGCAGTGCAAGGCATGCCGCATTGCAATACAACAAAAAGAAATTGACATCAACAATGGAACAAAGTGGAAAATTAAACAACATATCACCTGCAGAAGCAAATTCGTTATTTACATTGTGGAATGTCCCTGTAAGCTGAAGTATATTGGTAGCACGACTTCTGAAGTCAAAAAAAGAATCTTGGAACACATTAGAGCAACAAAGAACAATGATCGAGCAAATGCAATAGCCAAGCATATGGAAAAAGCCCACAACAGCAAATGGGAAGACTTGAGATTTTACCCCATAGAACAAATACCCCAATCTGAAAGGGGTGGCAATCGGGAGAAACTCCTGCGACAAAAAGAGTCAAAACACATAGTAACATTCAGGACACTGAGCCCAAGAGGCCTCAATCAGGACGAGGAGCTTTTTGAACACCTCTAAATACTCAAATTCTGGAAAACTATCCAACAAAGAAATGCACCGGTACATATATATAAAAATATATACAAAAATCTAAAAACAAAATTAAAAATCAAACCAGCTCACTGGAGAGCCAATACATTAATGTTGAAAGGAGAATGAACAACCAAAAACATAAAAATGAACTTTTTGAAAAACCACAAATAATACAATAAATCAATATTGAAAAAGAAAAAAGAAAACAGAAAGAAAATAAATAAAAGAAAAACAGATAACAGGAAATCCAAAGAATAAATTCAGGGATGTCTACATAGAAGGAACATCATGGCTCCCCAATGGTTGAGTAAAGCTAACTAAAGAAGAACAAGGGTTTATGTCACTGAATAGTCATGATTCAGCAACAATCTTAAATAGAGATAATCTCAACTACTGGAACTTTAATTCTGCATTCTTTGACAAAATAAATACTCACCAGAGAGAGTATTAAATGTCTGAGTTCTAAATGTCTCCAATTGAATTGAATACTATGTACATTAACAAAATGTTTCGATAAACAAGAAAAATGTATCTGAAATTTGCCTCTCATGAATTGTTTTAATCACAGCACAAAGGGCACATGTTTTGCACTTTATTTAAAATTTAATTTAAGCACTAAGGGGCACATGCATCAAAGGTTTTTGCGATCGCAAACGGTGCGAATCGCAAAAATCGGCCATTTGCGATCGCAAATTGGCCTTTGGAGATGCATGAAAGTAGTTTCCTATGCGTAATTTAAGAATTCGCAATTAATTGCGAATTCCTAATTATGATTGCATTTAAGGAATCGCAATTTGCGATTCCTTAAATGCAATGCTAGAAGCACTTTCAAATAGCGATTTCGCTATTTGGGACCGCAAATTACAGACAAATCAAACTTGTCTGTAATTTGCAAAACCTTCGAAAAATGCTCTAAAATGCATTTTTTTAAGTTTTAGGTTACACACACACATGCCCTTGGGGCATGTGTGTGCGCAACATGGGTGCACATCACAATTTCAGGGTGCAACAGGGTGTCATTTTGACACCCTGGCACCCTTGAAATTGCATTCTCAATTTGCGATTCTCTAATTGCGAATCGCTAATTGAGAATGTCTTCCCATTCATTCCTATGGGCCTCTAGGCCCATAGGAATTAATGGGAGGTATTCCTTAATTGCGACTCGCAATTAGCGAGTCGCAATTAAGGAATGTTTAGGAATCGCTATTTTTATAGCGATTCCTACATGCATAGGCTTTTGCGATTCCTTAATTGCGATTCCTTAATAATCGCAATTAAGGAATCGCAAAAGCCTACCTTGATGCATGTGCCCCTAAGCACTTTAACTGACACATTGGACTACTGCAACCACAATGCATTGTGAAAAGAACAGGAAGTAATTGCTTGCAATGGAAATAAATGATGCCTGAAACAATTGTAACATCATCCCGTGATCAAGGTCCGAGTAGCAGGACCGAAACGCGTTGGGCATGGCAACAGCCTTCTTGCATTAATAAGCCGCCATAAACTGCAATCCTGAGTGAGTGCGATCCTTTCTTGCCTCGGCAAAACTGCATGCATTGTCACCGGCGTGGCCCTGCCGGAGGAAAACGCACCGCCCCCCAGCAAGCAGCGCCGGCGTCCAAACGGATATCATATATATATATATATACGCTCCAGAAAGAATCACCAGCACTCACGGGGGGTTTTAATCCTCCTTTGGATTTAATGGCACAAAACAAACAAATGCGTTTCAGAGGTGCACCTTCCTCAGTGTTGGCAGCCGCCGCTTTCGCGCCTCATTTTATTTGGACAGAGTCATTACTTTTAATTGAAAGTCAGGCAGGTTCAGGTCGCGCCATATTGGAGTGGTAAAATGCATTACAAAGGCAGAATTAGCCATTCACTGCACCCGCAATGAGGGAAAATTACGATTTTCACTGCCACAGCTATATCATTGTATGAAAGTGGAGATATTGTACGTCGTTACACACAAATGTGACTTTTCCAGAAATGCTCGCAGCGCGATAATACACATGATTGCGCCCTGTATGGGCTTACAATGCTGGGTGCAAGATGCAATCTTCACTACCACAGATATCTCATTCTTTCATAGCGGAGATTTTATACATTCCTTACACCTGAATTTGACATTTCAAGAGATACTTGCAGTGTGGTACCAAACATAATTGCGTCCTGTATGGGCTTACATCGCTGGGTGCATTGATACACAACTCGCCTACTTTGCAAACTACGCCTGCGCATTGAATAGAATTGAGCCCTAAATGGGCAATGCCATTCTGCGCTATTTGTTCCACTCCCAGTTTACTCATATTACAGGATCATATCCATCGGCTAGTGGCCCTGCCTGCTCACTATTTACATATTTACAAGTGCACCCCAAGTTCCTCTCCCATGTTCAGGCCTGTTGGTGACTTAGTCACCAAATCTAAAATATATCGCGATTCCAGTCTTTGCAACTGCTTCTCTCTGTCACCACCTCGCATGTCTCGTAATACATGGTCAGATGGGTGGAGAGCACAGTCAGTTGGAGACACTATATTGACGATCTCTTTCTGATCTGGCGTGGCACGAAAGAGTCAGCCAGACAATACATCGACTACCTCAACTGTAATTACACCAAATTTGGCAAAAAGGTAGCTCTTGGTTCAGAAAGCACTCTTTTTGTTAAATGGTGTAAATCCATTCAGTAGTTCCTGAGAAATTGAAACATTTCTCAGATATACAAATATCCCCACGGAGGATCCGTGAACCTTCCCAATCTCGTGCCTGCAATCTGATTGGCTGCCAACAGTTCCAACCAGGAGGTGTTGGCAGCCATCTTGTGACTCAGTTGAACCGAGTCACAAGGAAAAAGCTAAACAAATGTGAAAAATTAAGAAAAGGGGGTAGGATAGAAACACCCTGACCCCTAGCCCTGCTCACGGGGTCCCACAAGGACCCCCAGGGCCAAAAAAAGCATTTTTTTCAAATTTTCAGAGGGAGTCGCATAGCGTCTGTGAATCCCACTCAAAATGTTTAAAAAACAAAGCACTGTATCCAGCGTTTAATTAGGCCCCCGGGTGGGCCAGGTCCCGAGGGCAATTTTGTATATAGTTGCGGGGACTCGAGCGGCCCCCGCAGCCCCAGGGACTGCCACCTCCCCAGGGTGATATTCATTATATGCGGGGGCCACGAGGCCTCTACGCAGCCCTGGGGACCGCCACCTCCCCAGGGCTTTTAAAAAAAAGAAGGCATGGGGCTGCTACCCCCCATGCAGCCCCGGGGCTATATTCATTAAAAGCAGGGTTCATGCGCCCCCCTGCAGCCCCGGGGACCACCATCTCCCCTCGGCACCAATTAATTAAATGCGGGGCTCCATTACAGACCCCGGGCCCGGGGACCACCACCTCCCAGGGGCTCCACAGATGATGGGAGGGGGGCCGCCTGGCCCCCCTCCTGGAGCCCTCCATGGCCCTGGGGACCACCACCCCCCCAGGGCTGGCTCCAGCAATGTCCTGGGGGTTCCCACCCCTGGGACATTGCAGTTTGCTATGGCATGGCGGTAGCACTGCTCCCGCCATAGCAAACTCTGCTTTGCTTCATGGAAGCAAGAGCATTGAAAATGCTCTCGCTTCCATGAAGCGAAGCAGTATTGCTTTTGGGCAAAGGGAGCTGCATGTTAGCAGCTCCCTTTGTCCAAAAGCAATGACGGCTCCCGCAGGAGGCGGGGAGCCGGCAGGGACCATGCGGGCCTTGGGGCTTCCCCCGCAGTCCCCAACGATGTGGCCATGCCCCGGGGGATGGGATCCCCTGGGACGAAAATGGCCCGGGATCGGGGCCAAGTGCCCCCTCCCTTTTTTCAATTTGTTTTAAAAAATAGCCGGGCCCTGGAGGATGGGGTCCCCTGGGCCGAAATCGGCCTGGAGAGGGGGGCCGCGTGGCCCCCCTCTCCAGGCCGATTTAAAATAAAATAAGAAAATAAATGGCCAAGCCACGGGGGATGGGGCCGAAAATGGCCTAGTGGGGGGCCGCTTGGCCCCCTTCCCTTAAAAAAAAAGATTTAAAAATTGTCTGCGCCTCGGGAGATGTGGTCCCTGGGGCCGAAATCGGCCTGGGGAGGGGGTCCGCACGGCTCCCTTCCCCTTTATAAAAATTATAAAATTGAAGGCCCAGCCCGGGGCATGGGTTCCCGGGGGGCATATATTGGCCTCAGGAGGGGGGGGGACACATGGCCTCCTCCATTTTTATTTAATAAAAAATGGGTCAGGCCCCCGGAGGATGGGGGTCCCTGGGGTCACTGTACATATTATGCAGGGCCTGAATTGATACTTGTTATTGCAAAGTAAAAAAGATATACATAAACACATCAGTGCATACAATGCAGTAACTGGTAAGATCACAGGAATCACCCCTATCACCATAAAAGAAGTGATTACATAGATATGGTGCACTTGCGCTTCCACTAGACTCAGTATGGTACTGAGGGTTTCCAATTTAGGGAACAGGAGCAGCTGTGCACCTATTATCAGTAATACAGTAATTTTGGGCATACACACACACACACACTAGGAACCTCCATCCTGGTGAGCTGAGGGTAACAAACTGCCATGTAAGGTCATCAACAACAAAAATGCCCCCAAAGTACATGTCCGGATGGTGGGGGA
This sequence comes from Calotriton arnoldi, assembly GCA_963921515.1. Lineage (NCBI taxonomy): Eukaryota > Metazoa > Chordata > Amphibia > Caudata > Salamandridae > Calotriton > Calotriton arnoldi. The sequence goes on from CAWUFW010003368.1 coordinate 1,529,961, forward strand.
GCATACACCTACTGCCACCATCGGCGGGAAGATCTCCCTAGGTCCCCACATGTGAAACAATCAAAAGGCAGGTGCTCGCGAACATGCAGTGCAACTGTCCCATAGTGAAGCTCAGCTCCAGCTCAACAGTCACCTACTCTAGGGCTAAGTGGGTAAGGTTGTAGCCATAGGCTGAAAAACCAAAAATGTGCAGGCTCTCAGCTAACTCGTGTCGGGAGAACACCTTCTCTGTGGCAGGCCAAGCACGACACAGGGCGGAGCCTCTGTCACTCTGCTCTCTGACAATGCAGGAGCCCTTGGGCAGATCGTGCTGTGGGTCGGCTCCGATTCACACTGCCCAGATGAACACAGTGGAAAGGCGGGGCCTGGGAACACTCAATCTGGGGCCTCTCATGGTGGGGCACCTCAGTGAGCAGCGCGACCCTGCCCTCGCAGAAGAGATGCCACCTGCAGCTACCACTGCACTTCTCCTCAGCCACTCCTCTTCAGGGAAAAAATGCTGTGCTCCCGACACTGATGTTTAAGGGGGCACAGCCATGGGGGGAAGCAGGGTGGCTGCACAGCCTGTCTGGTGCTGGTTTCAAAAACCAAAATGCTCAACACATGCTAGGAAGGGAAGAAGTGCTCACCACACACTCTTCCCAGGCAAAGAAGTGAACCACACCACAGCCCCGGGGACCACTACCACCCCAGGGCTATTTTCTAAATGGGAGTGGAGCACTTTGCTTTTTACCCCCAGGGAGCTGCATGTCAGCAGCTTCCTGGGGGTAAAAAGCAATGCCGGCTCCCGCAGGAGGCGGGAGCCGGCCGGGACCGCAGGGGCCTTCTAGCTCTCCATGCGGTTCCAAAGGAGATGGCCATGCCCCAGAGGATGAGGTCCCCGGGAGGTGGACCGCGTGGCCCCCTCCCTTTTTATATTTAAAAAAAAACTTGTCTGGAAATCAGCCTGGGGATGGGGTCCCCGTGGTCGAAATTGGACTGGGGAGAGGGCTGCATGGCCCCCCTCCCTTAAAATAAAATAATTTTTTTTTAAATGGCCTGGCCCTGGCGGATGGGGTCCTTGAGGCCAAAAATGGCCCAGGAGGGAGGCCTAGCGGCCCTCCTCCCTTGAAAAGAAAAAAATAATAATGAAAAAAAATTCCCCTTTATAAGTAAAAATATAAAGAAAGGCCTAGCCCCGGGGGGTGGGGTCCCCGGGACCGAAATCGGCCTCAGGAAGGGGGCTGTGCTGCCCCTCCCTTTTTATTTAATTGTATTTTTAAATGGGTCAGGCCCCGGGGGACGGGGTCCCTATAGGCCAAAAGGGTCATGGGAAGGGGGGCCACACAGCCTCCTTTCGTAAAAAAGTAAATAAAAATAAGCCGGCAACTCACTGAGGCCCCGCCCCCTTTCTTCAATACTCTGCAAGCGTGCCTCCTGGTGCTCTCTTGGTTGGTGGATGAAGTCCCCTTCGCTTCTGAGGGTCTCCTTAGGGGCCAACTAGCCCACCTGTTACCTCCAGTAAGCCCCACACATTGGGATTGCTGAGAGGTGGGCAGAGGCCACGACCCTTTTCCCACCACTCTGCAAACGTGCCACTCCCCCATCCCCAACCAAGAACACACCAGGAGGTGCGTTTGCAGAGTGGTGTAGAAAGGCGGGCGTGGCCTGCTATCAGAACTCCGCAATCTAGCTGTGTGGGACTTACTAGAGGTAATAGGAGGAGTAGTTGGCCCCAAGGACGTCCTTGGGGGCCAACTACCCCTCCTGTTATCTCCAGTAAGTCTCACACAGTGGGATTGCTAAGAGGTCTTTGGAGGCCATGCCCCCCTTTCTCCACCACTCTGCAAATGCGCCTCCTGGCGCACTACTGGTTGAGGGATGAAGTCCACTTTACTCTTGAGGGACTTTGGGGTCCAAGAAGCCCTCCGGGTACCTCCTGTAAGTTCTATGCAGCGGAATTCCTGAGAGCTGGTTGGAGCCCAAGCCCCCTTTCTCCACCACTCTGCAAACCTGACTGCTAGTTTAAAAACCTTAGAAATTCACTAAAAAACCCAAAGGTTTCAGGGCTGTTATAGATAGCTAATATAATTTAAAAAACCTTAGAAATTCACTAAGAAAACCAAAGGTTACAGGGGCGTTATAGTTAGCAAATAGAATTTAAAAAACCTTAGAAATTTACTAAAAGAAATTAAAGTTACAGGGAAATTATAGTTATAATTTGTGGATGGAAGCTAGTTGATTTTGCAGAGGTCATATGTAAGAACTTTAAAACATAAATTGAGAGGCAACAAAAGAACAATTTGTAGTGAACATAATTCAAACACAAAAGTTGAAGGGGAACAAGACGAGTCAATCACTCCATGTAGTTTTTCCTCTTCCTTCATTCCATTTTTTTTTTTTCAAAGCAGCCAATGCGTTTCGCCTAAACATAGGCTTCTTCAGTGCACAGGCATGTGATGCGATTTATTCCCTTAATCAGACCCACGTCGACGCAGCCTATCACAACGTACTTCGCAGCATAGCCAGCGTTACGCTGAATCACAAATGTCAGATGTAATAAAACTTCACTCCTAATGCAGGATATATATGGCAAAGAGTCCTAGTTAATGCCATTTTCAGCATTGAAGGTATCAATTTTGTTCACTACAAATTTTCTCTTGTTGCCTCTCAATTTTTATTTTAAAGTTCTAATGTATGGCCAATTGGCAGCTGGTTATTTTGAGGTGGGGAACTGTGACTACTCCAGGTGGTGCAATGGCACGTCCCCTGGCTGCCATTATCTGTTTCAATCAAGGTCATACTTAAGGCAGAATACAATGCCTTCCAAAATTGTGCAGTGAATCAATCAATCAGGAGTTTGAATAGCGTGGTTACTCACCCGTGAGGGTCTCAAGGCACTGATGGGGGGAGGGGGCTGCTGATCCACCTGGGCATGGAGGTTCAGTCAAAGAGCCAGGTCTTGAGATCCTTCCTGAATTGGGTCAGTGACTGGGATTGCCTGAGGTGGAGGGGCAGGGTGTTCCAGGTCTTGGCAGCAAAATATGAGAAGGATCTTCCTCCGGTTCTGGTCTTGTGAATCAGCGGGGTGGTGGGCAGGGCATGTTGGATGGAGTGAAGTTGTCTGGCGGGTATGTGGACTGAGAGGCGGTGGTTCAGATATGCTGGTCCATGTCGTCGAGAGCTTTGTAGGTATGTGTGAGGAGCTTGAAGGTGATTGTCTTGTTGACTGGAAACCAGTGGAGTTGGAGGTGTTGTGTGATGTGGCTGCAGCGGGGGGGATGTCAAGGACCAGTCTGGCTGCGTTGTGTTGAACGTTCTGTAGTTTCCTTAGCTGTTTCTGTGTGACGCCATCATAGAGAGCATTGCCGTAGTCGATTCTGCTGGTGATGAGTGCATGGGTAACTGTCTTTCTGGATTATGTGGGGATCCATCTGAATGTCTTTCGAAGCAGGCAGAGTGTGTGGAAGAAGGATGAGGATACGGTGTTGATATTGTGGTTCATTATGAGCGAGCAGTCCAGTATGATGCTGAGGTTACATGCGTGGTCCGTGGGGATGAGGGGGGTTCCCAGTGTGACGGGCACCAGGAGTCATCCCAGGCTGATGGGGCAGTTCCCAGGATGAGTACTTCAGTCTTGTCCGTGTTGAGCTTGAGGCCGCTATCTTTCATGGAGGTGACCACAGCCTTCATCCCGCTGTGAAAGTTGGTTCTGGCAGCTGTGGGTTCGTTGGTGAGGGAGAGGATCAGCTGGGTGTCATCGGCATAGGAGATGATGTTGAGTCTGTGGCTTCTGATGATGTCTGCAAGGGAGGCCATGTAGACGTTAAAGAGGGTGGGGCTCAGGGAGGAGCCCTGGTGCACTCCACAGCTGATCTCTGTAGGTTCTGAGAGAAATGGAGGTAGTCTCTCTCGCTGTGTTCGGCCGGTAAGGAAGGAGTGGATCCAGTCCAGGGCCTTGTCATGGATTCTGGTGTCCTAGGGCCATATGTATGAAACCAATTTGCGATCGCAAACGCCGAAATTCGCAGAATTTCGGCGTTTGCGATCGCAAATTAGCAGTGTGCAATGTATCACACTGAAACCCCTCTCAAAATAAGGAATCGCAAATTTTGCGATTCCCTATTTTATGATTGCATTTAAGGAATCGCTAATTGCGATTCCTTAAATGCAATGTAAGAAGCACAAAAAAAGTGCAATTTGGGCTTAAGGAATCGCAAATTACCACCAACTTCAAGTTGGTGGTAACTTGCGATTTCACTTAAAAATGCACTTTTGCATTTTTGAAAGTGCCATGTGGCGCACATACATGCCTTTAGGGCATGTATGTGTGCCACATGTGCACACATGCACATTTCAGGGGTGCAACAGGGAGTCCTTTTGACACCCTGGCACCCTTGAAATTGCATTCTCAATTTGCGATTCTCTAATTGCTAATCGCAAATTGAGAATGTCTTCCCATTCATTCCTATGGGCCTCTAGGCCCATAGGAATGAATGGGGAAGTATTCCTTAATTGCGAATCGCAATTTGCGATTCGCAATTAAGGAATATGAAGGATTCGCAAAATTTATTGCAAATCCTACATACATCTCGTTTTGCGATTCTCAAATAGCGATTCTCTAAAATTCGCTATTTGAGAATTGCAAAACCAAACTTTCATACATATGGCCCCTAGAGTCTTGTGATTAGGGTGCAGTGGGAGACAGTATCGAAGGCAGCCAAGAGGCCAGGTAGGACGAGGGCTGCGGTTTCGTCGTGGTTGAGGAGGGAGCGGATTTTGTCGATGACAGCGAGGAGTGAGGTCTCTGTGCTGTGGTTACTTCTGGAGCCGGATTGAGAGATGTCCAGGACGTGGTTCTCTTCGATGAACTCGAAGAGTTGGGCATTGATGGCCTTCTCAATGACCTTGGCTGGTGACTGGAGGGGGTCGATGGGTCTGAGGTTCTTGAGGTCTGTTGGGTCGGAGGATGGCTTCTTCAGCAGTGGGTTGATCCTGGCATGTTTCCAGTTGTCAGGGAAGGTGGTGGTTTCGATGGAGCAGCTGATGGTGCAGCAAACTTCTGGGGTGATGGAGGTGGCTGCTCTAAGGAAGATGTGATACGGGCAAGGGTCCGATGGGGCTCCGGAGTGGTCTTGAGTGTGTCATTTGTGGTTAGCGGAGTCCAGTTGAGCAGGATCTGCTGGGGTGCAGTGTGGGTGTGCGTAGTGGTGACCAGCATTGTGGCAGGGTCTTAGGTGTGAATCTGTTGTATATTTGCCTGATCTTGTGGTGGAAGAAGGTGCTGAATTTGTTGCAGAGGACTTGGGAGGGTGGGGCGTCTGTGGTCTCGCTGCTGGGCCTGGCAAACTCCTTGATGATGGTGAAGAGTTCTTTGCTGTTGTGTGCGTTGGCGTTAATTCTGTCTTGGAGGGCCATTTTCTTTGCGGTTTTGAGGAGGAGGTGGTGTGCATTGACAGCGGTTTTGAAGGTTTTGAAGGTTGCGTGGGTTTCTGGGGTTTTGTTGTTCCTCCATCTCTTCTCGAGTCGTCTGCAGGTGCGTCTGGACTCATGGAGGGCGGGAGTGAACCAGCTGGCTTTCTTGGAGTGTTGCTTGCTTTGTGCCTTCTTGAGGGGTGCCACTGTGTCAGCGCAGTTGGAGATCCATTGGTGAAGGTTGCGTGCTGAGGTGTTGGCTTCAGTTGATGTCAGAGTTGTGGTAGTGCTGAGGAAAGTAATGAAATGTTCTTCGGTGGCCTTGTTCCAGCTACGACAGTGGAGGCAGTGAAGGTGGTGGTGAACGGTGAGAGTGGTGAAGGTGAAGTGCACTTAGTGGTGGTCGGTCCACAGGTTTGGGTGGCTGTGGGTGATGTTCCAGCAGAAAAGACGGGGTTGAGTTTGTGTCTGGCTGTGTGGGTCGGAGTGGTGATTGGCTGCTTGAGTCTGATGTTGGCAAGGTTCTCCAGAAGGGATGCAGTGTTCTGGTCACTGGGGTTGTCCAGGTGGAAGTTGAGGTCACTGAGTAGGATGTAATCGGTGAATGCGAGAGCCTGTGATCGTCTCTCAAGGAACTTCAGGTGTGGGTAGTGGTTGAAGCAATCCTTGAGGTTTTGGGTGGTCTGCTTTTGCCTATATGTATCTCTCGCATTTACTCATGGTGTCCTGTACATCTTCTCACACCGAAGGCCACCAGAATTGCCTCAACACTCTATCAAGGGTTTTAACTACTTCATTATGACCTGCACTTGGTAGATGACGACACCACTCTAGTACTTCTTTTTGCAGAGTTTTAGTTGGTAATAGCAACTGTGAACCACAAATGGGACATTCTTGATTCAGCTTTCATTTAGGGTGTTTATTCAGCCATTGCTTTCATTAAGGGGTTTTAATGGCGTCCTTGATCTTTTGTAAGAATTGGTCTGTTTGCAGTACCCCTGTAACTTGGGTTGGTTCTAATATGGACTGTGCCTTTTGACTCTTAGTCAGCTGAGTTGAGTCTTGTCTTGAGAGGGCATTCAGCATTCATTGGATAAGATACACCAGAGGGTGCCGCTCAGTTATTAGAGACGACATTCTTCACGCCCGTAGATCCTCCACCATGAATCCTGTGCTTGATTCGATTGAATTATCTCTAAAAGAAGCTAGGATGGTGGACGATCTAGTGGCACTAGACCTTAGGACAGAACCTTTAAATAAATCCTACATTAGAATCAAGTATTGCAGACCGGGTTATGATCTAAGTCAGGACCATACATCTAGGGCTGTGTTATCATCTCCAGCACAAAATGTAGATTGACTTAGTAGCACTACAAATCTTGCTTCTCTTACACATACATCTTCATGTATAATACACCCAGAGACTGATAACTTTAGGGAGCCTTCTGTAGTGACTCCACATCTCAAGACAAGTAATGCTATACCCTCTGTTAGTATCTCTGATGTGGCTGAGGCTGTGTATCTTTCACTAATTCATTCTTCGTCTGGGTTGCCTATTCCAACCATTGACAATGGGCATCCTACCAGCATAGAATTTTGTAATGGCTTAACTATAGGAAAAAACAAGGCAAATAAAGGTCTAAATATAATTTCTTGGAACCTGGCGGGGATACATTCTAAATTGCAAGACCCAGAGTGGCACATATTTGTTGAATCTAATGATATCTGTATCTTTCAAGAAACTTGGGCAGTGGCTAAGATTCATATAAATGGTTATACGACCTATAGTGTGGAAGCAAAAGCTCCCAAAAATCTGGCAGAGCGAGTGGGGGATTGATAATATTTGTAAAGAATACTACAGCTTGCAAATATAAACAGATGATAATAGAATCTCTTGATATACTGGGGATTCAGCTCACTTTTCCGACAGGTTTTAATTAAACTATATTCAATATCTACGCTAGGTCAGAATCATATAACAATGAATCTGCTGTATTATTACAGCTAGATGAGTTGTTGGGGGTGTACCAACTCACCTCCAAGACCATAGTTGCAGGGGATTTTAATACTACCTTTGAACCTTCACCCCTATTGAGTATTTTACTGGAGGAGGAGAATGAGATCTGGGGCATACCAAACCTGGGACCAGTTAAAAATGGCTACAGAGCAACAGCTGTGTCTCTGCAGATTGCATACCTGGTTGTAGGTAGGAGCATGAGGGCTTGTAATGGGAGGACCCCCTCTGATAAGAACAGGAAATCCACCTTTAAACGTGGTAATAGCTCAAGTGTCATCGATTACATTCTTATTGATGTCAGAATTTGGTCACTGATTGAGGACATGCTAATAGCTCCAAGGTCAGACAGTGACCATAATCCCTTGCTGCTAAAAATGAGGGGCTCCAAACTGGGCAGACAGCCATCTGGCTGCCTGTCCAGGGTGGATGAACCCCTTGTCACTAACAATCGCAGAAGAGTGACCTGGCCCAATGTACTTACCAATTGCTCTTTATATACCAGGATTTACAAATTATTTGTACAGTTGATCTCGAGGTTCTTAAGCAATCAGGATTGTGAACAGCTAGGTGGACTAAGCCCGATACTTTCCATACATAATGATTTTTTTGAAGCACTCCAAGTAGTGTTTACAAAGGAACGTTCGGGTGGTAGACCTGCCAGTAAAAGAACTAATAGTTGGTTCAACCCCGAATGTAAATCCGCCAAGAGTGCTCTCCAGCTAGCCATAAAGACCCATAATCAATCCGGGGTTGTCCAAGCACGCAACAAATATAGAATTGCAATATCAAAAGCAAAAAGAGAATTCTCAGATAAGAACTGGCAGGAACTTGTACTAGCAGCAAATTGCAAAGATACCCGCCTGTTTTGGCACACCCTCGTAAAGGGCAACTTGGATATCTCAAACACTCCTAGTTATCACATCCAGCCGGAGGTTTGGGTTGAGCATTTTACCACTTTATATTCTAAGACCTCAGATGACGACTGCATTCATAGTGCAAATATTGAACAATTGGATTCGAATACTTTCCCCGATATGCCAAAGACCAACACAGTATTGGTCTTTAGTCTGGATGAGACTGTATTAGCAATAAATAGACTTAAGGCAGGAAAGGCCCCTGGTCCTGATCAAATACCGGGTGATCTTTATAAATCTGAACCTATGGTTTGGGCTCCCTATATAAACACCCTAACAAACTGCACATCGGCTGGAGGGGCTATCCCTTCAACTTGGAGGGGTGCCGAGATAATTACTATACACAAGAAGGGTGACACTTCTGTCCCATCCAACTACAGACCAATCAGTTTAATAGATAACTTACAAAAAAATTTGCCCGTCAAGTTCTGGATAAACTCCAGAGCTGGATGGATGAGAAGAAAGTGATGTCCCCTTATCAAGCGGGCTTCTGCTCCAAAATTAGCACATGTGACCAGGCTTTTAGATTTACTCTCCTGACTTGGAAGTATGTGCTACTGAGAAAACAAAAACTTTACGTGGCATTTGTCCACTTAAGAGCTGCGTTCGACTTGGTGCCACGTAAATTGTTGTGGAAAGTAATGCTCGATTTAGGGGCTCCAATTGAACTGGTGACTCTGATAGCCAGACTTCATGAGAACAACTATGCTCAGGTCAGATGGGGCACACAAGGTGAATTAACTGATAAAATACCAATACAGCATGGGGTGCGCCAGGGATGCGTGCTAGCCCCAACACTTTTCTCCTTGTTTATCAATGACGTGCCCAGCAGGTTAATGGACTGCAGGAATGACTCTCCTGCCTTGAATGGTACCAAGATTCCAATCCTGCTCTTTGCAGATGATTCCTTACTTATTTCCACAACCCCAATGGGGCTGCAAATCCTTGTGGATAAGTTTTTGGATTTCTGCAGGAGCAGGAGTTTGGAACTAAACGTTACTAAGACCAAATTTATGGTGTTTGGGAAAACTAAGGGTAAATCAAGAGAGGTCAGGATTGCATTGGAACCCTTAGAGCGGGTGAAAAGCTTCGATTATTTGGGCATAAGATTGAGTGATACACTAGGCTGGGAGCAACAGTTGGAAAAGAGCTATTTAACTCTTGTCCATAGGTCAAAATCAATATTGAGACACTTTAAGCAGTCCTATACTCGATCACTGACTCCAGCTCTTGATGTGTACCGAGCAAAAGCTCAGAGTGATGCTTTGTACGGAGCAGAGATATGGGGGTATATCAATATAAATAAATTGACAATATCCGAAAATATCTTTGCCAGATCACTCGTTTCAGTACCCATGACTACCCCCCTAATTCCACTGTTTTTTTACCTTGGGATTAAAAGAGTCGGTGATATGGCATCACTGAAACCTTTATTGCACCGGCTGCGCTTGTGGACAACGCCGCAGCTTTCTGATTATTGCAACTCCCTAAAGGAGGTTTTGAACATTAGTGGTGCCAAAAGCCTCCCCTGGTTTAAGCATGTTGCGAGTTGGTTTACAACTCTTGGTATGACAGAACTTTGGGAATACCCAGGGAAGACAAATAGAGAGGATTGCTCAAAGTTGAAGATCAGGTATTGGGCTGCCGTGGACGAATGTTATTTCACCAGGCCAGCAAACGGCCAACTAACTTCTAAGTTTTTATGTGTCAAGCCATGCCCCTCCTTTGAAACCTTCCTGGATCTAATTACGCCACCGCTTGCAAAAAGCTTATATGTTAGATTTAGGTATGGTAACCTTCTACTACGGTTTCCTAGCGATCAGACTGCGGGACTATCTTTAGTACCCTGTCCTGCATGTGCTAAAACTTTGGAGACAGAAGAGCACATTCTTTTTTTCTGTACAAAATACCAAAAGATCCGTAGGAGATGGATACGACCGACCTGCTTAAACATTGGAGTTAGGCAACATCAGGTTGCCTACAGAATCCTGAAAACTGATACCACAGGACCAATAGTTTACGCGGTCAGTCGTTTCCTATTCTCGTTCTGGATCACATGGGAAAAGCTTCTGCATATCGGTGGTGCCGATTCTTAATACTAAAAATAAATCCCTATGATTCGAATTGATTTGCCGCCTTAAATGAACTGTACGCTGTAAGCAAAAACCTTTTTATTACTGTTACCCTAATGTCGTGCTCCTCAATTGTATGCTGCTTTACATGTCATTAGTTGATAAATGTGCTGATAATTGTTTTTAGAATTTTTAGCTTGCACTTTTTTATGGATTTTAGATATGTCTGATGACTTTTTTAATTGTTCAAATACTTTTAAAAACTAGTAGTGTTTGTACTTGTATTTGTATACTTTGATGGCTTTAAACATACCGAATAAAGTTATTCAACATAGTGGTGGTCGGTCCACAGGTTTGGGTGGCTGTGGCTGTAGGTGATGTTCCCGCAGAAAAGACGGGGTTGAGTTTGTGTCTGGCTGTGTGGGTCGGAGTGGTGATTGGCTGCTTGAGTCTGATGTTGGCAAGGTTCTCCAGAAGGGATGCAGTGTTCTGGTCACTGGGGTTGTCCAGGTGGAAGTTGAGGTCACTGAGTAGGATGTAATCGGTGAATGCGAGAGCCTTTGATCGTCTCTCAAGGAACTTCAGGTGTGGGTAGTGGTTGAAGCAATCCTTGAGGTTTTGGGTGGGTGGGTGGTAGATGACGACACCACTGTAGTATTTCTTTTGCAGAGTTTTAGTTGGTAATAGCAACTGTGAACCACAAATGGGACATTCTTGATTCAGCTTTCATTTAGGGTGTTTATTCAGCCATTGCTTTCATTAAGGGGTTTTAATGGCGTCCTTGATCTTTTGTAAGAATTGGTCTGTTTGTAGTACCCCTGTAACTTGTGTTGGTTCTAATATGGACTGTGCCTTTTGACTCTTAGTCAGCTGAGTTGAGTCTTGTCTTGAGAGGGCATTCAGCTTCCGATTTTCAGTCCAAGATCTATAGATAACTACGAAATTGAATTTGGCAAAAAACAACATCCACCGGAGTTGTCTCTGTGACAATGGTTGGGTGGATTTCATAAACTGTAAATTGCAGGGTCTGAGTACACTGTAACTACATGTTTGGCCCCTAGTAAATATTGCCTCCATTCACCAAATTTACCTTTGATGGCCAACAATTTTTTTTCCGCAATCATATATTGAGCTTCGGCTTTGTTGAGATTTTGGGACATAGAAGTCACTGGATGCATTTGTCTGGTTTCTACATTCTGTTGAGCCAGAAATGCTCCAATTGCTACATCAGATGCATCCTCCTCTACTATGTATGGTCTTTCAGGATAAGGGTGTGCCAAAATTGGAGCTGTAGTTAATGCGTTCTTTAACTGCCCAAATGCTTGTTCTGCCTCTTTTGACCATTGAAAAGGTGTATTCTTCTTTAGTAGCATTGTTATAAGTGATACCACCTTTGAAAACTGCTTTATAAACCTCCAGTAGAGGTTTAAAAAACCAAGGAAGCAATGAATGTCTCATACAGTAGCTGGGCTGGGATGGCCCTCTCTTTCACCGCTTGTATCTTATGCTCGGCTATTTCTTGGCCATTAGGTGACAAGATGACTACTAGGAATGCCACTCTTTTCACATGGAGTTCACATTTGGTGAGTTTGTAATACAACCCATTCCTCTGGAGTGCCTGAAGGACCGTGCCTACAAGTTGACTGTTAATGTTTTCACTGGAGGAAAAGATAAGAATATCATTGATGTATACCACTGCAAATACATCCAAGTATTCTCTCAGCACCACATTCAGAAAGAATTGAAATGCAGTGGAAGCATTGCAAAGCCCAAAGGGCATCACCGTGTATTCAAAGAGGCTGTATCGGGCATGAAAGGCCGTATTCCACTAGTAACCTTCCCTCAACCTTACCAAGAGATAGGCTCCCCTTAAATCCAATCTAGTATATATTTTTCCTGTTTTGACTTGATCTAGTAGTACTTGAATCAATGGCAGGGGATAATGGTTCTTCACCATTACATTGTTAAGGGCTCTGAAGTCTATACAAGTCCCTAGCTGGCTATTCGCTTTGGGGATGAAAAACAAAGGCGAGACAGCAGGTGACTTAGACGGATGGATAAACAAATTACTTGTCTATATACTGTCAGTGATGCTCATTCTCCGGTTCCATTAGAGCATAAATCCTTCCACACGGAACTATGGCCCCTGGAACTAAATCTATCTGGCAATAATACTGCTGATGAGGGATAATGCGTCTGCTTGCTGTTCACTAAACACGTCCTGGAATTCCCTTTACTTTTTGGGTAGAATGATGTTCTGTTCCACTGCTGTGTCAATGATGTGTCCTATTGCTAAGACTTTAACTGGAAGTGGTAGTGCTATTCCACAATTATCTATGCGCCAAGAGGACTCAAAATGCATGAACTAGAAGACCCAATAAATGGTGGGATTGTGCTTTACTAACCAAGGAAGGCAGAGTATTACCCATTACCCCCTATTGAGGGGCCTTAAGAATATTGAACCATATAATTTCTAAGTGAAAGTCTTCACATTGTACCTTGAGTTCATGGGTATGAAAGCACAAAGGGCCTGAAGCCAAATTCCTTCCATCTACTGGCAACACTGTTTCAGGTATTTCTTTTTCTACTAGTCTAAGGTGCAAATCCTGTGCTAGCTTTTCATCCATGAAAAGACAGTTTGCCCACGAATCTATCAGGGCCTTGAAAGCTTGCCACCATTTATGTGTGTGTAGTTGAATGGATAGGAAGAAATGTTCTTTAGCTGGCACCTCTGTCTCACTTATGGAAGGGATTTTTGTACAGCCCATGGGTTCCACTTCCTCTGACTTTAGGCTGACTAGTTTTCCGCTACATTGTCGGTAAGTGCTACTGATGTTTTCACTAAACCTCTTCTGGGTTTTGGTTTCTGTAAACAGTCTTTAACGAAATAGCCCTTTCTCCCACACTACAGACAAAGACCGTTCTTCCTCCTTTTTTCCCTTTCTTCTTGGGATAGGGAAGTTCTAACCAAACCTATTTCCATATGTTTCGAGGAAGGACCAGCATTCCCGACCTGCATTGTATTTCTCTCAAATCAAGGGGCTGGCCTTTCTGATTTCCACTTATTACCTTTTTGTTCACAAAGACGGTAGTTAAATGAAAGGTAAGATTAACGAGCGTTGGTACACATTGAGTGCGGATCTATTTGAGCCAAGACATATTTGAGTTCATCCCTCAACCTCTGACTGAATAATGCCGCCCTCTTTTCTTCTGGCCTATGAGTCTCGGCAACCAATCTTTGGAAGGTATTGAGGTAAATCACTAAGTCTCACTTTGCTTATTTCAACTCCAGTAGATCTCTGTCTGCCTATAAGGTGGTGGTCCTATGGTTGAACACCTTCTGGAATTCCTTCTGGAATTCATCCTTATTGTACAGCAAGGGATCATCTCGTCGAACTAACAGCACTGCCCATTGAGCTGCATCCTGTCCCAGGTATAAAATCATCAAGGCTACTCTAGCATGGTTGATGGGAAAGGCCCTAGAATGGCAAGTGAAATGTAACAGGACCTGTGTTATGAACACCTGCACTTTGTTCACATCCCAATGAAAACATTTGGGTGCTGCTAATGGAATATGGGTGGGTATTTCCACTTTGATCGGCAGTTCAGGTGTTGAACCCCCTCCATCCTGCCAGGTAATCCCCCCCAGGGCAACTTGTGGATATGTCAAACTGATTCCTTTGCATCCTGTCTATCCTGTCTTGTAGTCATGAAGTCTCTGCACTAGACGTTGTAACTTCCTGCTGTAATAAGTCTAACGCTGCTAACACATCTTCCTTTGTGGCAATATCAGGCTCCAAACTAACCAGGAGGTAATAAAAAGTTGGGCAGATTATTTTGTCAAGCGTATCCTTCTGGATCCTCAAGATTGGTTTGTTGCACAACAGGGTCCACCCCTTGATAGCCTCAATTCTGATAGCTTTGATAGCATAGAAGTTTGAGTTGATCAAGTGAGGGAAGGAAGGGAACAGCAGGGAAAGAGACCTGGAAAGGAAAAATGCACACTATAAGATTCCTTGTGACATGGTACTACATGTCCTTATATAAATCATAGCATTTATGGTATCCTCTTTTACCTGTAACAAAAGAAAATTGTATTATGGAGCCAGTGGAGTAGGTTGTATAATTTGTTTATAGCCAGTTCTGCTCCATATAACACTTTGCTGTGGTACTAAAATAGGAGGAGAATGTTACAACACATTCTTTACTCAGTCACAACTATTTCCTGACATGTCAATTAAATCATACTCAGACAGTACCCACCAGCATAAGGGGAACGTCATACATCACAGGGGGAGAATTAAACCCACTGGACCTCTGAACTCCCTTGTTAAATGGCAAGACAAGAACACTTAAAAGTATGGTTTCTTAGAACCTATGTGCTTATTCCAAGCATAGCACTTCACAATAAATATTCTCTTTTCCCCACTCAGCGTTTTGTTCAATATAGTGAGTTGAAAATATTAATACATAAACTGCTTGTGATTTACCTCCTTGTGTGACCATCAGAATGATCAGTGTCCCTGATTTGAGAAAAACACTGTTAAATGTCACAGTGCACATTAGATACCAGGCAGTTATGAAGAAAGTCTCAAATATAATCCAGCAATGTGGAGGAGACTCCCTGCATAACAATGCACACCAAAAGAAATGGCCCTGCAACCAGCAAGGCTCCAATAATGCGATATGTAGCCCAAAGACCAGGGCAATTCCTTTGTTCTTCCCGCTCTAATGGAAGAACCATTACTGCTAGGAAAAGGCCACGATCTGCCCCCAGCAATGAACACTAAACTGCCAATGTACATTCACTCAGCACCAACAAGGAGAGCCTCAATGGAAGGCAGGTGGTGTAAGTACACTCTTACCACATCGGTAACAATACCCCACAGGACTGCTTCTCCTCCTGGCCTCAGACGAGTAAATCCAGAATAATCTGCTCCGTTATGGAGGCGGAAACACCCTTTAAGCGTTTCTGGTCCATGACGTCCTAGTGCCATGACCTCAGTGCGAGCAAACAGATGCTTGCTAATGATCATGGGAAATGTAGTTTGTCCCTGTAAGTTCATTTCTGCCATGTGCCCTCTCCGACGATAACTCTGATACTGGCTATATTTCAGCAGCGTTGCTTCCACCACTCAGCAGGGGATCTATATATGCGCAGGTACCTTCACACATCCAGAGGTACGGTATGCAACCTTCGGTGGACGGAGCAGCCATGATCCTGACAGCGTTCACAGTGCTACTACTCGAGGGCCCAGTTCAGGGTATCCCAATTATAGAAGTTCATCCAGTGCCAGTGGGCTACAACATGTGTCAAAAAATGAAATAAAAGTAAAAACAAGGAAGATTCAAATAGCGACCAACAGCTGACAGACATAAGTAGGTGCAATTAAGAACCAGTTATCAAGGTGTCTGTGACTTTGTGGTATAAGATAAATCACAGTCCAAGATTTCAATAAACAGCATTATTGCTCACATATACCAAACTGATCCTAGGTCCCTAGATGCAACAGGTAATCAGACAGTCCCATCCAAGTTGTCCGAGTACCGACTACGACTACTGCCAAACAATCCATATGATTATAATTAACAAAAGGCATTACCTGAGCCGGTACAAGTGAATACAGTTCTACCAGACTGCGCTGAAACACATGCCCGTGCATGAGTCCACAATGCCATGAAACTCTTCACCTCTTGTAAGTTCTGTGATTGGTGTCTATGCTCATTGAGGCACAGTGCAATGACCTAAGTGAAAAAAAAAAAAGTGCCGTAATTTAAAAAACAGGTGAAAAACAGAACACCACAGAAGCAAAAAGGGGGAGAACACAATTCAATCAATAACCATTAGTAAAGGTGCACTGCCATCTCTTCATCAGAATTCAGGCCTCGGGGGTTAAGGTATCAAAATCTAGGATGTATTTTGCTTCCAGTTGGCAGAGTGCCTTCATTCTATTACCACCCCTACTATTCTGCAAGATCTTGTCTAAAACGGCCACAAAGTGGAGTAGGTTCTCATTGCTGTAGTGACTATCAGTAAAGAGCACTGTGGGTTGTTGTGTTTGATTGCTCTCAAATGTTCAAGAATGTGTTTTATGGCTTTGTGTATAGTACTACAAATATTGTATAAATTACAGGGGCAAATCATGTAGTACACACAAAATGTAGTGTTACAGGTGGTGACATTTCTGATTTGAAATAGTCTCAATGTATTGGGGATGCTGAGGCTGGAGACACTGGATAACTGTTGTTACAGGCTTTGCAGTTGCTACAGGTAAAAATGCCACTGATATTTACCCAGTTGCCGTGATATTCTCACCTGTAATGCATGAATCCAAACACCAATGTGACTTGCAAGCAGCCACTTATTTGGGGCCAACATCACGTTCATAGGCACAGCCTATGATGTCTACTACTGATATTTTAAGACAGGGCCACTATTGAAAATTTTCCATGTTTAGTGTTTATTGTTGTAACATTATAAACTGTACACTGTACAATAATGCAATGCTCAACTGACATGTGTCATGTAATTGGCATTCTCATACATACAGCATGGCATGGATAGTGACTCTGACAATGTGTTTTTGGACATGACAAAATGGTGCCCGTATGTGATGGTAGTGTAAGGGCACAGCGAAGATTGCATTCTTCAATCTAAAACTTCTACATAAAATCAAGCCCTTCCTCCCCCAGAATGATCTAAAGACCGCCACACTAGCTTTGGCTCTTTCATGACTAGACTACAGAAACTCCATCCTCACTGGACCTGTGAAGTCACACTTCGCTCCTTTAAGAGCCACACTAAATGCAGTAGCAAGGATGGTCCCTGGAATCAAATATCACGAT
This sequence comes from Calotriton arnoldi, assembly GCA_963921515.1. Taxonomy (NCBI): domain Eukaryota; kingdom Metazoa; phylum Chordata; class Amphibia; order Caudata; family Salamandridae; genus Calotriton; species Calotriton arnoldi. The sequence goes on from CAWUFW010003368.1 coordinate 1,547,204, forward strand.
CACATCTCCCCCTCCCTGGGGGCAGGGAAAGAGATTAAACTTTGGCTCTGGCACACAGGGAGCAGCATTTGCAGCAGCTCCTTGTGTGCAATAGCATTGCTGGCCTTGATGCTCCCCCCGCGGTCCCCATGCTGCACACTGGGTGCCATGGGGGACACCCGGGAAACATGGCCAGGCCCCAGGGTATGGGGTCCCCATGGCCGAAATTGGCCCAGAGAGAAGGGCCACTTGGCCGCCCTCCCCTATTCAATGAAGGCTGAGCCCCAGTGGATGGGTTCCTGGGTTTGATTCAGCCCGGGGAGGGGGGCCATATGGCCCCGCTCCCGGCGGGCGAAGTGCATTAAAAAAAAGTAAGGGAACTATGATGCTGTGCACAGTGGGAGTGAGGTCAAAGGCGTGGTCATAAAAACAAACTTTGGCCTTTCACCTTCAGGTATGTGTATATAAAATAACACACAGTGTAAAAGTAAAATAAATGCATATTAAGTTAATCAGTGGGAAATCTTACTTTATGAAACCTCTATTAGTTAATGCACTATAGAGTTCTGTGTCTGTAACCAGAGAGCCACGGAATGGAATCTTGGTTGGAGCAGTGGAGAATAGTTAGGAGCATAACACAGGCCCCTGCAGTCCCTTCAGCACACTGGCTTGTGTTATGACCCTTTGAAAAGCACACATTTCACAGAACTGCTCGTAACCCACTCAGGCACCCACTCACAGACCCACTCAGAGACTCACACCCCCATTCACAAACCCACTCAGAGATTCACACACCCACTCACTGACTTACTCAGAGACTCACTCACCCACTTACAGACCACTCAGACACTCATGCATTCACTCACAGACTGATTCATACACTCACAGACCCACTCACAGACCCACTCATGCACCCACTCACAGTCCCACTCAGACTCATGTACCCACTCACAGACCCACTCAGACACTCACGCACCCAGACACAGATCCACTCAGACCCTGATGCACCCACTCACAGACTTGTGCACCCACTCACAGACTCATGCACCCACTCACAGACCCACTCAGAGACTCACACCCTCACTCACAGACCCTCTCAGAGACTCATGCACTTACTCACAGACCCACGTACTCACTCACATACCCACTTACAGATTCACACACCCACTCACTGACTTACTCAGAGACTCACTCACCCACTTACAGACCACTCAGACACTCATGCATTCACTCACAGACTGATTCACACACTCACACACCCACTCACAGACCCACTCAGAGACTCATGAATCAGTGATGCCATTTGAGATGTCATCAGTGATATCATCAGTGATGTCACTGACCACGTCATGAGTGATGTAATATGTGAGGTCATAAGCAGTGCATTGCAGGGGTGTCACTTATAGTTCGCTCAGGTAACTATAACTGCTGAATTTCACTGGTTTTGTATGAGTGAAATCTGAGCCTAACTCTAACGTCCCTGTAACCTTTGTTTCTTTGTTTTTTTTAGTGAAACATATATATATATGCTGCAAAAAAGATTGCGGAGCACTCGCGGGGTAAATTGATAGTCTCTTTAATCCAAACAAACGCATTTTGGCTGTGATGCCTTTCTCAATGTTTGTTGATTAAAATACACTGGCACGCATAATCATGGTCTTTTAAAAGTAAAAAAGTTGCTCCCATTGGACAATTTCACTTCATTGACAGCGGTGAAGGGCTGCACGATCGCCCACTGAATGTCTGTATTTCAGTCGCCATATTAGCCTGTTTATTCCATTCTCATCCCCAAATGGCAGCCCGTGTCTCTCCTTCATTGTTTGCATTAGAAGGTTAAATGCCTCTTCATACCATCTTTCCTCAATAGACTTCAGAGCACACCCGGGCTGTGACTTTTAAATGGCTTTGTTTACTCAGTCCTGCCTTTAATCTGTAATGCGTGTCAGGAACCCCTCGCTTGCCGTACATTCAAAAAATCATTCCCGCAGATGCCAGTTTGAATAACTGAGCACCTAAAGTTAAATCATTTATAGCCATGGGCACAGGAATCCTTACTTTACAGCGGTTCAGGCATATTTTTACACATGCAACGCTCCAAACTCCACTTCTGATGCCAAACTCACAACGGGTGCTGCCAGCTGCGTGAGAGTGAAACTCACGATATATAAATGCTGCAAAAGAAATTGCGGAGCACTCAAGGGGTAAATTGATAGTCTCTTTAATCCAAATAGACGCATTTCGGCTGTGATGCCTTCCTCAATGTTTGTTGATTAAAATAGACTGGCACGCACAATCATGTTCTTTTAAAAGTAAAAAAGTTGCTCCCATTGGAGAATTTCACTTAATTGACAGCGGTGAAGGACTGCACGATCTCCCACTGAATGTCTGTATTTCAGTCGCCTAATTAGCCTATTTATTCCATTCTCATCCCCAAATGGCAGCCCGTGTCTCTCCTTCATTGTTTGCATTAGAAGGTTAAATGCCTCTTCATACCATCTTTCCTCAATAGACATCAGAGCACACCCGGGCTGTGACTTTTAAATGGCTTTGTTTACTCAGTCCTGCCATTAATCTGTAATGCGTGTCAGGAATCCCTCGCTTGCCGTACATTCGAAAAATCATCCCCGAAGATGCCAGTTTGAATATCTGAGCACCTAAAGTTAAACAACTTATAGCCATGGGCACAGGAATCCTTTCTTTACGGTGGTTCAGGCATCTTTTTACACATGCAACGCTCCAAACTCCACTTCTGATGCCGAACTCACAGCGGGTGCTGCCAGCTGCGTGAGAGTGGAACTCATAATATATAAATGCTCCAAAAGAAATTGCGGAGCACTCACGGGGTAAATTGATAGTCTCTTTAATCCAAACAGACGCGTTTCGGCGGTGATGCCTTCCTCAATGTTTGTTGATTAAAATACACTGGCACACACAATCATGGTCTTTTAAAAGTAAAAAAGTTACTCCCATTGGAGAATTTCACTTCATTGACAGCGGTGAAGGACTGCACAATCTCCCACTGAATGTCTGTATTTCAGTCACCATATTAGCCTGTTTAATCCATTCTCATCCCCAAATGGCAGCCTGTGTCCCTCCTTCATTGTTTGCATTAGAAGGTTAAATGCCTCTTCATACCATCTTTCGTCAATAGACATCAGAGCACACCCGGGCTGTGACTTTTAAATGGCTTTGTTTACTCAATCTTGCCATTACTCTGAAATGCGTGTCAGGAACCCCTTGCTTGCCCTACATTCGAAATATCATCCCCGCAGATGCCAGTTTGAATAACTGAGCACCTAAAGTTAAATCATTCATAGCCATGGGCACAGGAATCCTTTCTTTATGGCGGTTTAGGCATCTTTTTATACATGCAACGCTCCAAGCTCCACTTCTGATGCCGAACTCACAGCGGGTGCTGCCAGAATTGTGAGATCTGATTGACTGAACCCTCCCGATCACGAGCTTGTTTCTGATTGGCTGCCAACACTTTAAACCAGGAAGTGTTGGCAGCCATCTTGTGTCCGGTAGCGAGTGAGAAGCAAAAAGGTAAGAAAAACGATATAAAACAAGAAAAGGGGGCAGGGTGGAAACATCCTGAACCCCTAGGCCTTGTGAGGGACCAAAAAGCATTTTTTTTTTTTTTTTAAACGGCGGAGTCACGCCGGGTGCGCGAATCTGGCCAAAAAAACAAAAAACGAAGTGCTTTGTTTTTTAAAAGCCCCCGGGTGGGCCAGGTCCCGAAGGCAATGTTTTATTATGGAACGGGGACCTGCGGGGGCCCCCGCAGCCCCAGGGACCACCTCCTCCCTGGGGCTTTATCAATAATGTGCGGGGGCACGCGGCCTCCCGCAGCCCCGGGGACCACTACCTCCCCAGGGCTTCAATGGAAAAAAGGATGGGGGGCCTCCTGCCCCCCCAAGCTGCCCCGGGACTGCCACCTCCCCGGGGCATACCTTAAATTATGTGCGGGGAGCCTTTCGGGCACCCCAAGCCCCGGGGACCGCCACCTCCACAGGGCTTCAATGTAAATAAACAAGTGTGGAGGGGGGTCTCCTGCCCCCCCACACTGCCCCGGGGACCACCACCTCCCCGGGGCATTGAGTAAATTAAATAGGGTTGTCCGTAGCAGACCCCCGGCCCCGGGGACCACCATCACCTCGGGCTTTAAATCTGTTGGAGGGGGGCCGTGCGGCCCCCCTCGTGGAGCCCTCCTTGGCCCTGGGACCGCCACCCCCAGGGCCGGCTCCAGCAATTTCCCGGGGTGCCCACCCCCGGGACATTGCAGTTTGCTATGGCAGGGCAAACTGATGTCATCAGTGATGTCATTTGAGATGTCATTAGTGATGTCATGAGTGATGTCACTGACCATGTCATGAGTGATGTAATATGTGACGTCATCAGCAGTGCATTGCGGGGGCGCGAGTTATAGTTAGCTCAACTAACTATAACGGCCGAATTTCTCTGGTTTTGTACGAGTGAAATGTCCAACTAACTATAACGTCCCTGAAACCTGTGGTTTTTTCAGTGAATTTCTAAGGCTTTTTAAATGCTAATTTCTAACTATAACGTCCCTGAAACCTATGTTTTTTCCAGTGAATATATATATATATATATATATATATATATATATATATATATATATATATATATATATATATTTATATATATGTCCTTACGCTATTTGGGTTATAGATACGTATATGGTGTTCCTCTTCATCATGCACAATGTTGTAACACCTTTGCTTAGGAAATGTTACCCAGCATATGTCTAAGAGTCTAGTGAAGGTTGCCTTCAGACAGGTTCTCATTAATCTTGTGTCAGACCCCAGAGATTCATAATGTGTTTGGTGACTATGGTGTCAAAGATTATCATTGTTACTGTGGAACATTTCTCTAGCATGTGAAAGCATAAAACATAGTGTTTTGGTTATTCAAATAGTTCTATTTATCCACCCTGGTATACAGAGTACCTACTTAGCTAGACCTCCAGAAAAGTATGCTATAAAGTTGTTCACTTGCTGTCAAACAACCATACAGGCAAGTACAGGAATCAGCTATGACTGAATAGACCATATACAGCAGTTCTGCTAGAATGTACATTTGAGAATTGTGTGCCCCTGCCAAACACTGCATCATGTGAAAGTCACAGTCTGTAGTGAGGCTCTGTCCTGTTGTTTGCTCCATTGAGTAACTCTGCTCATCATACAGCAATGTGTACCATTATTAAGGTGCTATAAAAATAATTCAAGTCGGAGGCTATTAATAACTTTCAACTCATCATAAAGTAATGAGTACCAGAATATAAAAGGATACTTTGTAACATCCTACCAGCGGTTAAACGCAGTGCACAAGATTGCTATTCTTTGTCCAGAAAATGCTAGACCTCTACCAAATGTTTCAACATCAAGTTGAAACTCAGGCTCTTTTTCCTTCATAATGCTTTACAAAGAGCACCCAAAAAAATTTTCATTTGCGCTCCATGACCATACAGTTTTCGTAGGGAACTAAAAACATGGTCTTTTGACAACTGACCACCCTGTTTTTTTCCTCTATCAGCTATATTGGTTGGAGATGTCTGCTAAGCGCCATGAGACCTTCGGGTGATATGAGCGCTTTACAAATGTCCCATGATTTGATTTGATTTGATTTGATACATCTCTAGGATACATCAACGAAATTCACCTTCTACCAACATATTTGACAACCACCTCACTATGTGAATAAATTAGGATCCTACTACTCCATGAAGAGTTTAGAGGCAGCAATTGAGGAGTAGAAAGTCATTCATCGGCTTACAGAGAAGTGACCATAGACTTCAATTTAGCACCTTTTGAAATTATTTCATGACTGTGTACAATTTATCTATTTCTTTGTCCAAAACCCATATCTGTGTTAGTGTTAACAAGTGCCCAGTAATGGAAAGTTATGCCAACAATACTTACTAAAAGGTGAAAGCAGAGGTGTTTGGCAACCTACAATGGTCAAATTGATGTGAATAACATAATAAGAGCATGACATAAAACTGACACCAGATATAAGGGAGTTAAACTATTTCACTATTATGTGCAAAGTATAAATTCAAAAATCTTTAGTTCAGTCAAAGGCCATAAAAGAAATATTCATAAAAACATTATCAAAAATACAAAATTCATTCTTTCTTACATAGTATCACAATATAAACTTTATCACATGGCTTAGGTACATCCAAGAGTAATTTTTGTGGCTCAGTTAATATGTATTTACATCAGAATCATCTGTAAAATGCAATGTTAAATAGATTAAAATATTCACAATTAAAAATCGGTGCAATAATATTACAACATTTTGGATCAATCACAGTAACAGCCCCCTCAGGATGGATAGCTAGTGTTATATCACAGCAATAAAGAACAATAGTTGTTTCCAGCAACTACTATGGCACATGTCTTCTCTATTGACAAACTAATTATCAGTATACGTAGAGGCAATCTATTAGCCAATGATACTTCTAGGATAAATCAGGGTTAGATGCTAACTGGGTCATGTTCTTTGTTCTAATAGGCTATATAGGCTCAAGGTATTTCACAATAGAGAAAAATGGTGCATGATTTGCAAATTCTTAGGGCAGTTTTGTGCTGGTGGACACCCAGTAATCGACAGAGCAGCACAATCTATCGCCTGTGTTGTCTAGTGTACACAGAGCAAAAAAACAAGCGGTTTTGAAAAACCGGATGGCCAATTTTTCAAAGAGTGTATATTTAGTAATTTTCCCACTTTTGTTTTTCAAAAATTCAACTTCACCAGTTCAATTGAGGATTTGCTTATGGACGCAGGATGTTTCCAATGGTCTGGCAAGCACAGGTTAAATAAAGTCTGCTTAACATATTTCAACCAGGGAACTGCCACTGAACCTCGATTATACAGGATGTGTCTCAAGCCTACCCTTTAGAGGTGTAGTTCCTCAGTTAGACATATAGATATCCAATATAGATTCGGTTTGAGCCTAATTTTAACAGTTATAGGTTGCATGGCCACAAGAATTTGTTCTCAGCAGCTCCAATAACTCTACATGACTGTGATCCCATAGTTCAGAGCCATATATGGCAGCAGCCACAGCTTGAGCTGTCCAGAACTCCATAAGAAGGGAAACTGGGTGGGAAGAGGTGTACTTTGCAAACCTTAATGTGACTGTTGACCTCTGGTTCAGCAAGAGGGTACGCTTTGAGATTTGGCTAGCCCAAGAGTTACTGCTTGAGAGACAAACTCCCAGATAGTTGAATTCTGTAACCCTCTCCGGTCTTGTTCCGTCCAGTTTCAGGGACCCTCTAAAATGTTTGTGAGGATTTATTGTCATGAATTTGGTTGTTAGTGTTCATGACTAAGCATGATTAATACACAAAAGGTTAAACCTGGCAAGGAGAGTCTCAATTGCCTTTAGAGTTTTTGATAACAGTAGGGTATCATTGGTGAAAAATAATAATGGAGTTTTTGTGGCACTCAGTATCGGTGAGTCGGTTTCACAGCCCAAGACAAACAAGCATTGGCATAGCCAATAGGTCTCGCTTTTGGGACCTTAGAAGTATTTAGTTATGCAGCACAATATCCTTGGTGCAACAACATCAACCGTTGCATAGCTAAACACTTATAAGGTCCCAAAGGCGAGACCTATTGGCTATGCCAATGCTTGTTTAACTAGTAGTTGCATATGCAGGGTGGTGGAGAAAGGGGGCGGGCCTCTGACCAGCTCTCAGGAATCCCGCTGTAAGGGACTTACTGGAGGAAGCAGGAGGACTTCTTGGCCCCCAAGGACCCTCAGCATCCAAGAGGACTTCATCCCCCAACCACTAGTTCGCTAGGAGGCTCATTTACAGAGTGCTGGAGAAAAGGGGCATGGCCTCTGAACACCTCTCAGCAATCCCGCTGTGTAGGACTTACTGGAGGTAACAGGAGGGGTAGTTGGCCCCCAAGGATCCTCAGCAGCCAAGGAGACTTCCTCCCCCAACCCGTTCTGCACCAAGAGGCGTGTTTGTAGAGTGAGGAAAAAAGGGGGGTCCTCCGGCGACTTGCTTTGTTTTTTTTTTATTTGTTGTATTTTTTTTTTTTTATTTATCATGGGAGGAAGGCTGTAAAATATTTTGATTTTAACATTACCTATGTGAATTTTTTGAATGGTCCAAAGAGTAAGTACTATGGCACATTTCGTATACGGCTGAACTTGATGTCACACACTACAAGGATTTTGCCAGATATGTAATAGATGTTCCTTATTAAAATAAATATGGAATTGGCCTAAAATTATTGGCTTTTCAAAATATAAAGAGAAATGTATTTTTAACATACCCATTGATAATCTGCTGATTTTTGTAGGATAAATTGTCCTATGTCACTGAAGAGTTATAATGAACTATGATCGACACTGTGTTGAAGTTTCGAACATAAGAGGTGCATACCAGATCGAAGGCAAGTAATGAGTTCGGATTCGTAGGTTGGTATCCATTTTCCAGCAGATTTCAAAGAGGGGTATAACCCAGAAATTGTACTTCTCTAAGTGGGGCATTTTATTTCGAAGTGGAAGTAACCCCCAAAGTTATATGTGATATATTGCTACCCCTGCAGGGCTGCCCTAAAGTAGGTGGCCACAATTATATCCCAAGGTGGACATCAAATCTGCTTCTCCATTATTTTTTTGTTTACTTTCTTTTTTTACCTAGAATCTATTCCTCTAATTTGATGCCTCGCTTGCCTGGACTCTCTAGGCAGTTGCTCGATATCTTATATGGATGGACCACTCCTGCATACTTCTTAATTGGGATGTGAGTCCTGCAGTGGTCCTTTGTAGCACTGTTTGCACTCTCACCACCCAGTGGGATGAAGGCAGTGTCAGGCGGGGATGGCATTGGGCATTTGCCTGGTGGGCTAGAACCATTGCATGCCGGTTTTGTAAGTCCAGGGACGCTGCTGGGACCCCTGCCAATTTTCCCAGCTTCTGGGGATTAACTGCAGTAGGCACAGGGGCCTTCAAGAGGGAAAGAAGGAGGGTGGGGGACTAGGATAGCGAGAGAGTGACAGGTAAGAGAAAGAGAAAAGAAAAGAGAGAGGAGACAGAGTGATTGGCTGGATTGAAAGATAGAAACGTGAGGCTGGTTTGACTTTTTTGACAGGGCTGCTTTGCTTCCCCAATACGGACCTGCTCCCACCTGGCTGGGATCCAAGGAGATCTGTTGGTGGTTTTCAATAAAAGGGCCCCATATCGAACCACAAAAGGCTGGCTAATTCAGTGTTGTACTGCAAAATGATGGCCCCCCCCTGCAGAATATGATAAGGGTCCCAAATCTCCAATATATCACAAATATTCATAGGCTTTTAGCTGAATGGGAGCCTCCTGAAAGGTTAGGGCCCCCCTGCCCCGAAGTCCCTGGTCTCATTGTGTACGGTGCCAGATTTACATTCCTGAGTTGCATAATCCCATGGAGGATTACATCACTGGCCGAAGCACAGAGCAAATTTTATAGAATGGGTCTTTGCACCATCTAGTTAATGTCAAATTATAAAAAAGAAACTGTGTCCAGCTGGACCACTAAGCTCACCAATCCAACCATCTCCCCGCTCCATAGTATATGTTCAGGGCTGTACTGCCTGCAGAAACCTTCCATTTGTATCAGCAACACAGTATCTCTCCCTATTTAAAAAGGTTCAAGGACTCCATAGAGAATAAACAATACATTTGTACTGGGTAGAATGTGAAAGGAAGGCATTGGGTTCACTATAAAAAAAAGACGCAACAAGAGGAACTGAGCAATGTGAACATAACATTCTTTTTTAAACTAAAAGATAGCTAATAATAATATTGATACACGTTTTGTACATTTGCCTATTCATTTCATAGCTCCAATGTACAAGGAGAAAACGCTTAAGCTGATGATATATTGAATAGGCTGGTACTTTTATTTCATTAGCAATAATACATAGCGTTTTTGTTGTAGTGCCATAGGAATGGTACTCTGACATAGACTGAAGACAAGTGCCAGATAAACCAATTAGCTGAAAACGCCACAATTCATCAACGTGTGGAGTCTCACAGGGGAAGAGTTGTCTTTTGTGTGATGAAAATGACTAAGAATTATATCCATTGCCATTGTATTACACGCGATCGCCTCAATACAAATATTTCTAAAAAGAGTGATGAATGGCATCACCCTGACCAGAAAATAAAAAATTCTGAAAAACGTGTCAAAGAAGAGTTTGAAAAAGTTGTAATGAAATCTCAGAAACAATGGAAATAGACGAAAAAGAAAAAGGATACAAGAAGGCGAAGTCAATAAAAAGCAAAGGCTCTTTGAGGGCCATTAAAACTAGAATAGATTCCAAAAGCACTGAACTGATGGATGTCGCCTCGCCAGTCGCCACAGCTGCCATGTAATGAGATGGAAACCTGCTCGCTGCAAGGGGTTCTAGTTTACTGTGATATCGGCTTCTGACAACTGAACAGTGTTTAATGTCGTTATTATCGTGTGACACACGGTGTTGACATCTTAGGGGGCAGGCCTGAAAAGAGCATTTTATGAGAAGCACAGATAACATTTATTTTTTTTAAAACACAAATCAGAGTGCACGATCAAATTACAGTGCAAACGCATGATAAACTCAAACTAACGCTTCGCTCACTGACTGACTATCCTAAATGTGGCCTCTCACTAAAATTATGTTTAGCGCACACTACCGTTCACAACGAGTTTGACAATATGGCACTCGTGAACACTGCAAAACAACGCACTCGCAAAGCTCTGTTTTACAATAAAAACAGCATACTTATGTAGTGCCAGGAAAGCGAAATACATGCACAAGAGGTACATTGTGCGGGTGTTTTGACAAACTTACAATGGTACTCCACGGATTTCCTTAAAAGGAGACGGTTAGATCTCAAGACTTGGAAATAGACAATTTGCTCGTTCAATAAAGAACAAGAGAGGAGCGGGGGCGAGCGAGCGCGGCAGCCTGCAGAGCTGACCAGACGCTCGTGCGTGATGGCCTTTTGCCTGCGATTACGCGCAGGGCAGACATCTGTTTCCAATTACGATAATGGGAAACAGATGTGTGCCGCGCGCGTAACCGCAGGGAAAAGGCCATGACGCACGAGCGTCTGGTCAGCTTTTGAAACCCCCTAACATAAAGTCTCGCCTAGCAGCGCTTGCGCGCTACTCGAGGCTCGACCTAAAAAGACACAGCCTTGCCTAACCCCTTTATCAACTGTTAGTTGATCAGTTGTTTCCCAATCAACGCCCCATCTTATTTGTGCATAATTATCTGTGTAGAGATACACAATGATATCTAACAGGGCAAAGGTAACCTACTATCTCTTAAGATTCTCCAGAGTTTGGCTCTTGGAACCACATCAAAGACAGTCCTTAAGATGCATAAAGGCTGCCTTTGCTTATGTCCACCACTTTCCATCTAAGGAGCTGAAATCTAAAGACCGAATCTATCGTACTCGTTTTACAATGGAACCCCGCCTGAAACTGTGATGCTATTTTATTGTCCTCCACCCAAGACATCAATTTGTCCAAAATGTATTTGCAAAATATTTTCTGGGCGTTGTCAATGAAATATATTTGACAATAGTTGGCTGGGTCAGCTCATAAGCCTTTCTTAAAAATGGGAATGATCTCTAGTCCTCTCCAAGTTGCAAGGTTGGTGCATCAGCCATAATTGTGTTAGCAATTCGGTTTAGATAAGGTGCCCAAAAATCTAGCTACAATTTATTTAAATCCCCAGTGATCTTGTCTGAGCCTGGTGCCTTGCCCGTCTTCTGTGCACAAATAGGTCTACCAGTTTCGTCCAAGGAGAAAAACAGAAAAACATTGCTACTCGTACTTCCTCTAGGTGGTGCCCTGAATTCTTTCCTGGGGGATCATTATCTAATTGAATTGTTAAGGCCTCTGTATCTTTTGACTATTTTGATGACACTTCCCTTGCTATATAGTGATTGAAAGTGGGGGACCCAGTCCTGAGGTATAATATTAGTCTTGTTGTTTTAAATTTGCTTCCAAGGTGCGTCCAGAATATTCCCCTATACTGCTGTATCCCAGGAGATATTTGCCTGTTTTTGAGCCTCCTTATAACTTACTCTGGCACCTTGTATTTCCTGTGTGGTCCCATTTTTAACAGTTTTCATCAGGAGAGTTTTGTCTTCCCTTCAGTACTTATTATACCATGAGGAATTATCTGAAGTTTTGTTCATATGAGCAGGTTTGCTAAAATAAAGGTTTTTCAGATCCTCAAAGCATTTAGTATGGAGATCCATAATGGTATGTAATGGAAGCCTGGGATCTTCAAATGCAGTTAACGTTGGAATTAAGTATTGATAAAAATGGCTAGTAGTGACGTCATTCTTTGAAACTGTGTCCCATTTGACATTCCTCCTGTCGTTGGTGATAGCCAAATCATTGCAGGTCTAGCCTGTGTATCTGGAGTTGTAAGGGTCTAGACTTCCCTGTAGTGTAAGAAAAAGAGGACAGTGATCACCCTTGTGGCAGAGAATTGCTTCAATATCAATAAGTTCTGACCACGAATACATATCTGAAATATAGTCAATGTCACTCAAATACAATTTTCTTCTTAAGGTGGGTTTCCGACTCACATCCGATGCTGTGAGACCATTTCATGATTTCAGATCAAAGCCAAGTGACAAATCTATTAACTGGAGGGGAGCCCTAGACATACACAGGCTACAGGGGCCTTGTAACTGGGGAACACAACATTGTTGGTCCTCATCACGAGCTATATCCCATATGAAAATTAAGGGCTCAAACAAACATTGAAATAGCTACCCATAATGATGGCGGGGGTCTTATCAGCCATTACAATACACTCTGGCAACATTTATAAAGTGTTTGAGTCAGCAGCCCTTATGTTGCTTCTACTCTGTACGTTAGAAGTTTTTGCCATTCCACAAGTAAAATTCTATTGATAGTATATCAGATAAATTAATATTTAATTGCTTTACCTGGCATCCGATGGAACTGCTAACCTATATAGCAAGACCCCCAGATGGTCTGCCAGCCCTCAATGCTAGTGCCATAATAGAAAATGTTGTATATCCTTGCCTGTGGAGTGGAACTACATCCCATGTTTCCTGAAACATGATGACATCAGCTTAATCGATGAATGCACACCAGTCATCTTGAGGTACTATATTCTTTAGTCCCGCTATATTCTGTGATACCACTGTTAAATTATTGGCTTTGATTGTAATATATGCTGGATCTCTCTGGATAGGTGTTATTGCAGGGGACAAATCCAGTATTGTAACAAAGGCTCCCGAGCTCCAGGGGGCCCCCTCAGCACAGTACCCTGGCCCAAGAGCTCCTGAGTGAGTCCAGAGGAGGGCCTCTCTAGGTACTTTGCAGGGGGGCCCCTCAAGTTTCGTTATGCCACTGGCCGTATCTAATGGAGTTCTGTTAGCCAGATCTCACTGTATAGATGTTATTGCAGAGGCCATATCTAGTGGAGCAGGTAAAGGGGTTAAAAGAAGAGGACCAGTAACAGAAATATACTCCTGACCCAAATTCGGTGCTGCACTAGTGTGTCCACTCGTATTATTAACATCTGTCAAAACCAGTCAGTAATTCAAAGACATAAACTATTTAGCTCGAGCTCTCCTGGCAATCTCTAATGGTGGAGGTGTGGCTTTGAATTGCATTTTTGAATTGGGAGGTGGGTGTTGTGCATGCATCAAGTGCTAAAAGATCATTGACCATGGAGGAACATTTGAGGGTCAGCTTAATAAAATCAGAATGCCCCGCAACAGAGAAATGTCAAGAAGCCCTGATAATATCAGGGTGAATTAAGCTATGGCACTTACAGACACACCTTATCCAAAGGTGACCTTGTTGATCAGGGAAGTCTCGGTTTCTCTAAGTTGTGAGGAAAGCTTGGGAACACCTATCATGTAAACTATTCTATTGTTGGCAGACTTAAGCTGTATGTGCCTCCGTCTGAGTTGCCTCTCAAATATGAAGCTGTAGGTTTAATCGAAGGTAGGCAATTGGAAGTTTGTTCGAGTGTTTGGGGACCTGTGGAGGGTAACTCGTTATTTAGACATGGTCTTGGAAGAGGGAGTAGGGATTTTGCTCGATGGATTGGATATACATTGCTTGGTTGAGCATTCTGTGTAGTTTGTAGGCACCCTTCATAGTGATGCATCTTGTGTGCTATTAAATTTGGTTGACAGCATGCCTGATGGTACTGAGAATCGAACCCTCTGACCAGGTGAAAAGTATTACAGACTGACCCTCTACTCTCGGTCTCAACCCCTTTGGGACTTAAGCATATGGGCCTACCTGCCTGGGGATATCTCAACAGGTGCTCGGTAAACAAATGCACCTTGGCTCTCAAAGCAGTTATCTCGGCCTTCATGAGATTAATGATGTCCCATGGCTCATTTATTGTGCTATCCTACTCAGCAGTACTTATGGATTGAATATTACCTGCTAGTCAGGAAGAGTACTCGGTACTTTTTAGGTCATTAATAGATAGCGGGCATACCAATTAGTGCAAAAAATGTGGGGTTCTAATGGGACATTTGGTTCTTTTTGTGATTGTACCGATTATTATTCACTACTTGCTGTGTATGTGTAGGGTTCTAATGGAACATTAGGTCCCTTTTGTGATTGCACTGGGGAACCTTCACTACTTACTAGGATGGATGTCAGGTTGTCCTGAGTGGAGGGTTCAGGGGTCGGGGATGCTCTGGTTTTTGTTCTTTTTTAGCAAATAATGGGGCCACTTTTGGGTTCTTTTTTGTGTACACAGTATCAATTTCTTTGTCCCAGAATGGTAAGTAAAGTACCCTCACTAAAATGTGTGATCAATGAGGAAAGTGAAAATTAAAAGAAAAGGAAACATGCTGGTGCCATGTGTCATAATCATACATCCATCCATACCTACATATATATATATATATATATATATATATATATATATATATATATATATATATATATATGTTCAAAGCAAATTGGTCAATACTGCGGTGCGCTCTTGCTGCTGGTGCGGCATAGGGGTGCAGACCGCACACCCTAAGATATGGTTTGCCAATGGAGAAAAATAATAATATGCCGCACTCCCAGGAGTTGAATTAAAAGCAAGTCTTTATTTGTACACCGACTTCATTGCAGCTGAATTTGCGAGTCCCATGACGCATTTCGTCTTCCGACTTCCTCAGATGGTTACTGCTCGCAGCTGTTTCTCGTGTCGTGCTATATGTTCAATGCAGAGCATTATGGGATATATAGTTCTTGTTATGTTTATATTATTATTCCGCTGAGTGCTCATGTTCAAAATAAGGCTTTCTTTATGCTTATTTTCTTTCCCATAAATGTTCCTTGCTTAATGCAACATATTTTATGTTTTTATTGATATTTGCTGACTCCTGGGCCCTTTCTCCCCTCTCATTTACAGGCCGCATAGGTGTTTTGGAACCAAAGGTTATAGCCTCACCTTTGTTAAACGATGAGGCTGTCCTTTTGAAACGGAGCCCTGCCAGGCTATATATATATATATATATATAATTTCATCTTTTACTATTGTGCATAATATTTGAACAAGTGAGGCATAAGAGTAATTCAAGATCCCATTGATTAATGCAGTTAACACAAGAGATGAGCTAATGATTCTTTTCTATTGAAATAATTGTAGGTTTGATTTTACATCATGATAAATACAAGTCTCCTATTTATACATATTTTTTGTTTCCTAGCTCTGTGTGGTGGGATTATCAATGCAACCAACATACCACAGTCAACAGCATCTCCCTTTTTTCCAAATGCATATCCCCCATTCACTAGCTGCATGTGGATCATCGATTCTCCTCCCAAAGAGCAGGTCAAGCTGGTGGTTCAGACATTCCAACAGCATCAGAATCAGTCCTGTTCTCAGAATTACCTGGAAATGAGTGACTCACCTGTGGTAAGTGTCTATGATAAGTTAGTTGCATAGTTTAAACATGAACAAAAAGAGAGGATAAACTGTTTTGCCAAATGTTTGTGATCATATGAGCCGTATTCTTTGCAACCGTTGTCTAATGTGATCGGCTAGGAGTTGTCCTATGGAGTTCCACTTGCTGCAGTGTTAGGAGGTTGTACAGTGTATCAAGAATAGTAGATATGAAGGTCTCTTCAGGGATGGTTAAAATATGCTTTATTTATCCTTATATCTCTGCCTTCTCCAATTGCTGCAACATATCATATTTGGCTTTGATTACTCTGATCACAGTAGATGGTTAAAGAAGCCAGGGATACATGTTTAATTTCAAAGAAGGTAAAACAATATTGTCATACTGCCAGTGGCCCCATTTAGGAAATTACATTATGTAAATGTTATTTATTTGTGGTAATACATTTTTGCGAGATCCTCTTTGGTCTTGAAGAGAGTCTCTGAATCAATAGGTGCATAATGTCATTGTGTGCAAATAAATACATATCCAGCCTGTTGTCTGTTTATCGGATGATGATAACCTGTTGTCCAAACAGTACACTGACTAAAATCCACAAAATGTCTAAACATTCATCAACCAATTACACTCTGCATTTCTGATTCAAAAGTCATCTCCCACCAAGAGTGTATGAGAATCTAATTGTACACAGGAACGTCTTAGAGTACTGAAGATTACAGACAGCTTTAGGTTGTTGAACATGTAGTATGATTTGTCTAATACGTTTCTAATAAAGAAGAATATGTTGTAAACCTGGCTGTTACTTACTTCCAGACACTATTTCTTAATTCAAATTGATTGAATTTAGGTATGAGTAACTTTTCTGAAAGTTTGAATAATGCTAATCTTTGCTAACTGTTCACGAATGTCAATTATAGAGGTTATCCAATGTTTGTTCCTTGCCCTAAACACTGACCACATTCAACATACAATCATGAATTAAAAGATATACAAAGAAAGCCGTTTGGTAGTCCATATTGTGGCATAACACTCATATGGGACTTCAGATCATTTTCTTGAGAAACTTCACCAAGTAGAAATTAATACACTGATCTTCCTGTATTGTCTGAGTGAGTTATCCTGAAAATCAGAAGTGGATTCAGATTATCTTGAAAGAGAATGATCAGGTGAATATTCTGAATCATATAATCCTTGCACATATCATGCCAAAACTGGCAGAAATGTGGTACGTAGTTAACTTGACTTGACTTATACAGGAACTACCCCTGGGACCAACATAGCAAAGTAATCAAACTGTGGAGAGTAGTTGAGCAATAGATCATGCATATGAGTTTACAATCTGCCCAGAAATTACATCTGAGGTCATGGAGCACTAGTACCTGCATCCATTGTAAATAATCACACACTTTGGTTTTGGTTTCTTACCTTGCTATATGAATACGCCACTTGATCAGCAATGTACTCAAATGTGCCAAAGGAAAGTTGTTTGAGAAACTATCTCATAGAGAAATGAAGTGAAGGTAGGATAGGAAAGAAATGAAGGTAGGAGTGACATTTTGCATATGGTTATCTTGACTCTTAATTATAATGGAAGCAGCAGGATTCTTCTAAATGGTACTCCTGGTTGACAGCCTATTAGTCGCCAAGGCCAACACATAATTTTACCTCTATATCGCAACTGTGCAGTCTAAAATTGTGAACTAAGACATATTTAAAGAAATCCTCATGGAAAGGCCATATAGTTTCATAACATCCATATGGGGCTTCAGAGCATGACCTTGTCTAACTTGACCAAGCATACATAAATATGCTGCCCTTTCTGCATTGCCTGGAAGAGTTGTCTGGGAAAGTGCAAGATGGTCTGGGTTATCATGGAAGGATTATCTTGAGGAAGAATATTCTGAATCATAAAATGCTTGCAACTACAGTACCAAACCTTGCAGAAATGTGGAATATAGTTACCTTGACATTGTTTTAAAGGATGGTCCAGCTTTGTAGGGACCCCTCCTGTAACAATAATAGTGTAATAGTCAAAATGAGGAGATCATGCAGTATGAGTAACTGCATCCAAACTACATAATTGCAAAAACCTCCAAGTCTTTTTGTTTTCTTACCATACCATACGAACTAGGTTATCTGTTTTGAAAATTTACCAAAATGGGAAAGGGAAGTTGCCAGGAAATTATCGCATAGAGCAATCAAGTGAAGGTATGAGAAATATTTTGCATATGATTATGTTGACTGTTAATATCAAGGTAGACCTTGCCATATTTTATGGAAAGCAGAAGGATTCCCCTAAAGGCATTTTAACTGACAAACAAGGAGTCAACAAAACAAACACATTATTTTACCTCTATTTTATAACTGATTTAATCAATAAAGATTTGGAAGATGGAATATTGCACAAAGGAGTCAGATTTCCTTAAATTCTGTTTAAATTGAGTAAATTAACCATTTTCAGGATGTGCAAAAGAACAATCTCCCATATAAAAGGTAGATATGAACTGCCCTGCCTTTAGCTACTCAGAACACAATTCTGATTTACTGGGAGTTCAAAATGTATGCCAAACTAGGTCAGTCATGTAACACTTTAATCAGCCAGTGTATTTGGAGTTGAAATCACTTTTTGTGAAGAATAGCCACAACTTTTACCTGTTAATTAGGTCAAAAATCTTTCAGCTTCCAATAAAGGCATTAACAACATTGTGTTGATAACCACAGCTAAATCAAGAAATACAATAGTAAAACACATATGATGTGTTTTGCCATGAATATTATATTACCCAGTACATAAGATTGAAGACAATTTGGGGAAACTGTTCTTCTGTTATAAGCAATGTGGTAGGCTACTCCGAGCCAGAAACATGGATATGGTCTAAGTTCATAGCATATTGAACTGATGATAGAAATGATGTTGCAAAGCACCCAATAATATTTTTATGGTATTTCCCTGGATTTCTTCTTCAGTCTTAAGAATAGCAATTAAATCAATCAAAGTTCCCAGTTTAGGCAAAGGCTCAAGGAAGTCCAGGACCTCTATATGCACCACTTCGTACTTGTGGCAATAATAGAATAATAAGAATGCTCATCATCCTTGATCGTAATAGTTCTAGACATTTTGAAAAACGGCAATAAACTAAAACCAAAGACTCATACTTTAATGGTCAATATATGTAGCCTACATATGAATGTTCCAATCTCACTTCCGTGTCTGAAATGTCAAATTCTTCCTACTCTTGTCCTTGTGCTCATATGATCTGTCTGTTAATGCTTGAGTTGTTAAAATACATATTTGAAAATCTACTTTGAACTCAGCTTCAGTACAGGGAATTTGAATTCATATTTTAGATGCATCCTTATGTTGATACATACTGAGTACGGAAACAATCCACATTACCTAGTTTATCAGAGCATGCTTTCTTAAGCTTCTGTGATTTAGGTCTATAACGCAGGGTGCTAAACAATCTTCCCAGAAACACCCCTACCTCCCTCAGTTGATATCAAGTTGGCTGACTTTCTGCTAAAAATAGACACCGATGCAAATTCTTATTGCAAATGCTAATCTTCAAGCCAATTATGGGTGATCCCCAGGCTAAGTTTCTGATACTCCACCCGGATATATATCCCCTTATCCAATTTTAGATCATCCATATCACATATCCTAACTACAACAAAACTGTCCTGCCTATATACCTTCTAGATTCAAGATCTTTCACCTTTTTAAACCCACTCAGTGGAATGCTGTTCCACTGAAATTCAAGCCCTGCACAACTCCACAGTTTTTGAAACAACACTAAAAATGCATCTGATGAAACTTAGGGCATGAACTTTAACATTATCACAGATTTAGAAAGCAAACTAATTGTACAAGTACTTCAAAGGCAGCAGCCCCCCAATGATCTTATGTAGATGTGTTATTTTGTAAAGAATTAAGATGAGAATTAAGATGTCTGCTTGTCCCTGCTGTTCTTGGTTTTCATACAACAGTTCCAGTACCACAAAGTTGTAGCTACATTGGTTTTTGCAACTTCAGTAAATCCATCTACTGTCCTGTGTACCGAAATGAAAACATGGTGTAATGTAGAACAGTTTTGATTAAATAAATGCCAACATCTGTATGCAAAATCTCTGAGCAAATAACAGTATTATGCATGATCAAAGCCTATGAGTTGGAACATTCTGACAGCGCACCTAGGAATTAATTTAAATTAAATGCAAAACATATCAATATCAAATTGTTTTGGAAGTTACCCTTCCCCTCCCAGCCACTAACACCCCCGCCTGGGGTAGGGAGGGAGCCAAGGCTGTTCAACAAGTATTCACCACAAAGCACAGCCTAGTGTGCAAAACAAAGAGCAAGGATGATTATCTCACCCTGCAAGGTGTTGTGCTGGTGCCCTCTGCTTTTTTACTTTCAGACTGGTACACAACTGGTTTACAGTGGAAGACGGCAACACTACATGAAACACCCAGCATCAGCTACCCATATTAGGCCCTGATGCCAACGATTAAAGCAAAAAAATCAAAATTCATGAGGAAAAGTGACTGTGGCAAGAGACCTTTCCTATTCTCCTGTGTCGTTCCCCAAAGTTGGAAGTTTATAAAAAAAAATTCAATAATGCGACAAAAACAAATGGGATCTACCAAATGATGTAGAGCTCCCAAACTTAATCCAACACTACAAGGTGTCTTCAATCCAAAAGGTGCAATGGCCAAACAGCAACCACAGAAATCTCTAGAAGTCAGTCCCTCTCAAGGGAGCAGCAAAATCAATGTACCTAAAGTATCCATCACCTCAATTGTAACATGTTTCTAAAATATAATAAATCAGATATGGGTAACCAGCTGAAGTCAGAACAGGATGATGCCCCCAGTAGGCCTTCGCATTTCCTTGAAATTCCCAAGGTACCTCATGCAACACAAATAGATCAACCTTTAGATTACAAAGGAAGGGATACGGGCGAACAGTATGGGAATGAATCAGACAAAATAGAACTGTCTTCAACAGTTGATCCTACCACCTGCTTCACTCATCTGCCCCCCATCAGCTCACTGCCCGTGCAACTCCCCACACTTGGCTCAACATGGCACACTCACAGAAATGGTGACACAAGTACATCACGCACACAATGCAGAGTAATCTGATGTTGTCTCTGTAAAGAGAAAAGCTTCAACACCGCGGGAAACAAAGGATCCTAAATCAAGTGACCCCATACATTTCTTATTGAACGACACACATGCCAAGTTGTTAGAACTGATGGAACAGTTGATGACGGCCCAACCAGTACAGTTTCAGAAGGGCCATAGAGCGAGATAACAATTTAACAGACAAGCATAAATAAATCGAAACAACAGTGTAAAATAAGTATCAAAAACTATATACAGGGGGGCTTGAGAAGGAGTATAGGTTGATGCTGTTAAAGATAAATTGGGAACACTCCCAGAGTTACGATCACTACTTGTGGAAAACTTAAAGATCACTAACCAGCATAATCCGAGGCACTATGGCAGAAGCAACAGAACAGCTTATTGATACTGGCCCTGGAAATGTTGTAGGGACAAACCCTACTTCAGCCTTCAACAATCTGATGGTGAAGGATGTGTTGAAGGTCAACTCCAAGGCATTTTTGGCTCAAGATACCCGACATGAGGGGCCGAAGTCAGTGACTGGCCCCGGTACGGGACCTCAACAGCCCAGCATTGCAACAACACAACCAACTAGACAAGCCATCAAATCACTCACAAGGAGAGAGAAAAAAGAGGCTGTAGAAGAACAAAAAATTCTAGGGGTGGGCGGAATGTTTCATTCTGGCCACGGTATTGGCAGAATTTTGGTCACTCCACGTTACTCTATAATGCGGAGTTCCGGCCAAATTCAACCAATCGTCGCATGCAGAATTATACTCCAGCGAGGCTCCAGAAAATGTGAGCTTGTGAGTGAGAATGAGAATTGGCGTTCCTTATCGCGATTTTCTAATGTGGGTGGTCTTGGGTGGTCGTGAGCGGCTGCAGTCAGAGGACTGCCGCTCGAGTTGATTTGCTGCCACTCAAGTAGATATGCTGCCACTTGAGTAGATTTTCTACTCAAGTGGCAGCAAAATCAACTTGAATGACCATGCACTCTTGGGCAGTGCATGGTGCCATTTGTGCTCATTTTTCAGCACTGCTCACTCTAGCGGCGCTAAATTGCAGAGCGAGCAATGCGACCTGCATATTTGTCACCCATCGCCGGAACGCCATGGAATTTCACAGAGTTTTTATATAACTCCATGTAATTCCACTGACTGAAACTCCACAACTTCCACCCACCCCTAAAAAAACCCTACCTAAAATGTCAGGCAAGTTGCATATACAAAGGTCAGCTTATATGGTTAATCAAAACACCCCGGTTCAAATAAAACTTTTCCAATTTTCAGTAACCTACAAAACAAGGATTCATTCACAACTTAATTTACACCTAGTGATGGTACTACATGCTCAGGAATAAAAACCAACTCAGACCCCAATGGACAAATGGTGCTTGACATCCCCCGAACACCCATCGCACAGACATCTGAAATATTACAATCAAGTACTCTACGAGATGCACAAAGAGCACTTGAATTCCAAATGAACACGACGGATTATGACAAAACGCTAAGGCTTCAAACAATGGGTAATGCCAATACTCAGGATTAGATAAGCTCTTGGACAGAACATAAACACCAGTCATATCCAGACATCAGTACAGTTTCTGGGGCGCTGACAATATAACCACCCCTGGTCAACCAAGGTCCAACCAGCCGGCCACCTACAGGAAATACTTGGGATACTTGCTCAAACAGTCACCCAGAGATGGTAACAGGACTCCTCGAGTAACTGAGAGACCACCAATGGATAGGAGTGACTAGAAACTGCATGGGTCACTCACTGTGGCAGGTCATGAAAACAATGCGACCCATCTCATTTGAATTTTGGGCGATCGAAATATGCAAAATCATGCCGGTGAAATACCCTTATGTTTTAGGCAACACCAGGGACCCAAACACATTAGAGTTTCCTCCCACAAGCATCTTAAGGAGCGCACATGGCACCTAGGACTTTAATGAACATAAAAATGCCCAAATGCGGATCAGCTTTCACAAAGAACACCAAGGAAAGTGCATTGTCTTTGCAGAACAGTCAGCTGGAAATCGCAAGATTGGAGCAGGCAAGCAGAAATGCTGCAGGGTATACCCAAGACATATTCTTTGCCCCATCCCTAAAGCATTCATGATCAACAGCAACAAGATCTCCCACCATAACAAGAACAAAAGGAAAGTTGCAGAGATGGCTAGCAGCAAGTCTGCAGGGTACACTCGAGGCACACTCTTAGTCTCATCCTTAAAGTATGAAGAAAGAATGTCAACAAGCTTTTCAGTTACAACAAGTTCAAAAGGGAGGGTTAAGTCTCTCAAACCAGAGATCACATTAATATCATGGAATGTTTCTGGCCTTCGCTGAATACTCACACAGCCAGAGCCATACCACTGTATAACTAGTGGGGACATTATATGTTTGCAAGAAACTTGGACAGTCAACACAGTCCCACTAGCAGGTCTCCTTGAATTTCAGAAATTAGGAACAAAGTTTAAACAATTCGGGTGCTCCTCAGAAAGTTTGCCAATATACTTTCTAAAATGTTGAATCTCGGATTGAGAGAAGTTGAAATGGACAAATCAGTGCTACAAACTATAAGAATTAGTGGGTGTTACACCAACGGTAGGCCAAGAACAATTCTACGGATCAATGTCTACTTAACCTTACACAGGGCCAACAGGAAAACAAAACTGGACGACTGCTGTGAAACCCTGAACGATCTCCTTTGTAGACACTCAACGTCTTAGATTATTCTAACTGGAAATTTTAATGCCCCTAACCTTGACCAGCTCCACCCAACTCCACAATTAACCAGAAAGGTCAATCCTGCGGTGAAGATAATCAACTATTTGTCATCTCATAATCTAGTCCCTTTGCAGCACAGTTAGTGTCCAGCAAATCAAGCCCCCTTTTTACATTCAGAGGCATTTGGACACTAGACTACACTTTCGTAATTAGTGAAATTAGTCACAGTTAAAAGGATTATGAAATTAAGAAACAACAATACAGTGACCATTTTCCTCAGAGAATGTGTCTTTGGCCATCAGCCCAGGTAGCCACACAAACAAACACTGTGGGCTTCACGCAGGGGGGAGAGAATTATGTATTATTGAGAATGCTCAAATGGGGCAAGATCAGTTTATCCAGGTTTAATCAATGGTTTGTTGGCCTAAAAGTCTGATTGACTCTGCTCAAGTGCAAACTTTGATACCAGCCTGGGACGAAACAATGTAATCCCTGTACCTAACTGTAATGGGAAGACAGAAGGTCATTCCATCATATAAAACACATTTGAGCTCTTCTACAAACTCTGGGCACATGGCTAATATACGGAAAAGTAGCAAGGCACTAAGATTAGCCTTCAGAACATTTAATAAAAACAGACATAATAAGGCGCTGCAACAAAGAGCACATGCTTTATGGAACCTGCACCATAGGCTGCTATGGACAGCAAAGGCTAAATATCTACAAGCTGATGCACGAACACTCCCTGCTAGGACCACATAACCATGCACACGTCTGGCAATACATTAATAAATTAGATAAACCAAGCATAAAAAGGAACAGAGAGCCCCAGGAAAATGGATTACACACATCGAAGGCTTATGTAACGAACAAAAAGGGGTGAATAAGATGATGGGGACCCTAAAATAGATCACAAAGCCCTAACAAGCACAGTCGACAATACATCTTACGGACACATAGTTCTTCCATAGCAATCTACAGTGGAACAGGAGAGTGTGTGAACTTGGATAATTTGCAAAACAGTTGCTCGAACCAGTGTGTGACCATGGTCAGCAACACAGCTGTCAGTAACATCCTAAACACCATAAGAGAGAATGGGGCGCCAGGACCTAACGACTTACTAGGCTCCGTATTTAGGGTGGACAAGGAATTTTGGGCTAACACCCTTAGTCTGCTCTACTATCATAATTTTCAATTGGCCCAAATTCCACACTACTGGAGAGGATCATACTACTTCTAAATTCACAAAAGAGGCCCTAATACTGATTCAGCAAACTACAGACTAATTGCTTTGCTAGATGTAGAGGCCAATGCCTACGCCAAAATTGCGCGAACTCGAGGTACGGGCTACATAATTCCTTATTACCAAACCGGGTTAATTCCAAAATCATCAACAATAGACAAAACAGTTGCCCTATCTTACTTGGTACATCACATGTCGCCGGCTTTTAGCCCCCCTCCCTTCAACTGCTTCATCGACTACTCAGCTGCATTTGATGCTGTTTTATAGCGCCAACTCGACCTGAAGGTATTGCAGCACTTTACATGAGCACCAGTTATGTTACAGTAATTTTTGGTAGGCACTGGAGATTAAGTGATTTGCCCAGAATCACAGGATGTTGAGCCAATGCCCAGACTCGAACCTGGTTCCCCATTTCCAAAGTCAGCAGGTCTGACCCTTACTGTAAATGAAATACATACTTATACAGCTCTTCAGTCAAACAATTATACAAGTTGTGCGAACAAATCTATTGCCCACTGGTTTGTACCTCTACCAAGCCTACTACAGGAAATCATCTGTTGCTTCAGACAAAATACACTGTATTGCCCATAGGGGAATCTTTAATGTAACCAAACTATTCAAGGCAATCGCTGTTATGCCTGGAGTTCGATCTGACCAGACAAGACCTAGAATGCAAGGCGTAATCCATTAAATACTACCGCTTACTTGCTGCAGCTGACTCAGGAACTCTAAAAAAGATTTTACTGGAGATCTTCAGGACTCTCAATAACCCCTGGGGGTCCATATCTAAGAAACACGGCTACGATCTGATGACCAGCCTAGAGACAATAACTTCATTGTCCGTAACCTCTCAGCCCATTAAATTACCTCTGAAAAAAACATGTGCTGGCCACTTCTCAAGTAGCAGACTTAGAGAAAAATCAGGACGCATCTCCTGCCCACATAATTGCTAGCTCCTATGAAACAACAAGCATTGGCATAGCCAATAGGTCTCACCTTTGGGACCTTATAAGTGTTTAGCCATGCAGCACATTATCCTGTGGGCTGTACCACCAGGGATTGAAGAGCTATACAAATCTCAAGTTGCAAGGTAGAATAGAAATTACACTCCACTGAATGACTGTGCGTACATGAAATTTTTATATGCCATTACTTAAGCAACGTTCCCTTCCAGTAAAGACAACAGGCCTGGGCATAAGTTTCTATACATTGTGCTGTCCGCACAAGCTGCAGGAACAGAACACAGCAGACTGTCACTAGAGGAAGAGCAAACAAATCCAAAAGAAGGTTGTGGTGCCGTCTGGTGGATACACTGCTAATCTTGTATCTCGTGAGATGTAGTTTGTAATCCTAGATACTAGATGTTAGAAATGGGATCTCTGGTTGGCTAAGGCTTGCGCCAAAGCCAGGCAGAGACCACCACTCTAGTCAGGGCAAGGGAGTTACACGCCAAAGATAACCCCTGCTCACCCCCTTGGTAGCTTGGCACGAGCAGTCAGGCTTATCCCGGAGGCAATGTGTAAAGCGTTTGCGCAACACACCCACAGCAACAACATACTAGGCACACCACAAAAAGGAACTCCACACAAGGTTATATATAAAAATAGCCTTTGTATTATCATAAAACACATTAGAATAGTACTCACATAATATACATCGTGCCACCTGGCACGGGGTCATATTTACAAGGGAATTATTTACACCTGACAGGGCCAACTGGACCACTGTCAGAACCAGCACAAAGCGAACTTAGTATAGGTAGTACTTATAATAAATGTAGAACACATCATGAACGTACAACCAGTAATCACTGGTAACCACTGTACTTAGCATCAGCCTGTAACATAAACTACATTATGCACAGTATCACATCAGGCGCGAATTACATTCTGCGCCAACCTCACCAGCATAAATACATTATGCAATCCTCTCATAAGTCTAAACCCATTAGACCCTAACCTCCTAAGTATAACTCACATTAGGGGCGTAAAGCGCAGTAGAGAATAACTCACAACCTAAACGCATTAGGTAATAATAAAATCACAAGCATAAAAACATTATGCAGAACCTCATAATCATAACAGTACATTAGAGGTATAATACGGGGTGCGTAAATCATACTACATGATTACATTCCCTAGCACCACATTTTCACATTAGGGCCTGGCGCCCTATAAATCTAACTGTCCCCCTGGCCAACTGGCCATCTCTAAAGGGGCTCAAATGCCCTATGTCCACAGAGTCAGGGCGCGCTGCCAACGCAGCGAAAGTCAAGGGTGCGCAACTGCGCAAACCTAAACGTAGCAGCTGCCCACTACTTGCTGGGCAGCTGTGCAACTCACTGGCACTCACTGTGCCTCTGGTCCCTCTCAGGGACTCTCTCTCAATTGTGCCCAGTTCGTGGCACTTTGCATAAAGGAGGGGGGCCCGGCACCTCTGTGCCCTCTGGACCCTCCTAGTGGCATTGATGCACAAGCCCCCATCGTTGGGGCGGCCCGCTCTCTTGCGGGACCGCCCAGGCACCGACAATGTGCCTCGATATGCCCCCGGGCCTCTGTGGCCCTCAGGGGCTCTAAACACCAAGATGCCCAAACGTTGCAGCTGCCCACTTGCAAGCGGGGCAGCTGTAAAGAAAAATAGGGGCCCGCACTACAACTGTGCCCAGAAATGCCCCAAGTCCCCCCAAGCACCGGCAACGTGCCTCGAAAGGCACCAACACCCAGCAGGCGGCGGCCAATAACCGGACTGCACGGGGACTCCTCCGGTCTCCTGGCGCGGGGCTTCCCTCACTCACGGGAGCCCCGCCGATCAGCTGGCTTCGCCCGGTCCCTCTTCTGGGACCGGGACTTCAAGGTGGAGCCCACGAGGCTCCAGGGTGCCTTCCGCTTCTTCTCCCCCAGCGCGGAGGGGCAGGCACCGACAATGTGCCTCGCGCCCCCTCCGCACCAGCTCCACTCACCAGACTCCTCTTGCGGCGGCCTGCGGGGTCGCTGCTTGCTCCGGCCGCACTCCTTCCTTCACCCGGCCCCCTCCTGGGACCGGGACTTCGAGATGGAGCCCGCGAGGCTCCTTCACCTCCTTTCTTGGCCGCGCTGCAATTGGTCAGCCGGCCGCTATGCCCCGCCCACAACCAGGCAAGGCTGCCTGGCTTCCTGGTCGCGGCACGGGCCGCGGCGGTGAAACGCGGGGTGGGCACCCGCTATCCAAAATAGCATGAGAGCGGGGTGGGCACCCGCTCTCCAACGTGAAATCACCCATAAGCGGGGTGGGCACCCGCCAATTAGCTCAAAACGCGGGGTGGGCACCCGCAAACAATTCCCAACACGGGGTGGGCTCCCGCTTCCAGCAGCATCACGGGGGAATCCCTCACGTCGGGATTCCCCCAAAAGGACGGGCAGCACAGCGCTGCGTAGCCCACGCTCTTCCTCTCTTTGGGGAAATTTCAAAGAAAGCGCACACGAGGCGCTAGAATTACCAAAAGTCCTTTCAGGCATCAAGGGGCAATGCAGGGCCCAGGGAGGCAAGCCCTCATGGCAGCCCCCTGGGCCCCAACAGCAGCACGCCCCGCAGGAACAGCAACCAAGGACTGAACATTTTTCTGGGGTCACAGCCCCTTCTTTTATACACAAAATCCCCTTTGTGTCACAGCACAGGGCTTGGAGATAAACCAGACGCAACTGGTTTGGGGGGAGCTTTGGAGCACTTTGTTTTGCTCAGCTCCTCTCTCCTTTCACAGGCAGGCTAAGGACATCAGACGCACCACAGGGGGTGAAGCCAGCATTGTGGAGGGAAGGCACAGCCCTATTCAGGTCCCAGGTGCAACTCCTCCCTCCCATCTAGATGCAGATCTCTCTATTCACCACTGCGCTGACTCACCCTGCCCCTCCAGGAGCCACCCACACCTCCCAGCCCCTGTCACTCACAAGCCAGACATGCAATTCACATCAGGCAGGCAGACACAGAGCACACATAAATGCCAACTCCTAAAAGTGGCATTTCTACACCAGTCACAATAAATCTGCGCACACCATTGCGCAGCATTTATTCTCACGAGCTCGCACATACTAAACTCGCCCCTGCACTCCTCTCACACCAGGAATTACCATGGACACACATATCCCCCATGCATTCCTATGGGAGGGCAGGACAATCTCACCACACGCACTCAGCGCGCACACACTTTACACTGGCCCACAGGGCTAAAGTGCCCAGAGACTTAAAACTACTGACACACAAGGCAAAAAGTTTAGGGGTGAACCGGCCAAAAAGGGCCAAGTCCAACACTAGACAAATCATCCAGATGCGTCTGATTGTGAGAAAATTGCAACCTTCCTATGGATCAAAGTGTGTTTCATTGTGTAATGGTTAAATAGGTGACTAGACAAACTAAAGTGATCCTCCTTAAGATACAATTCATTCTGCACAGAATTTCCCCGTGACAAATTAAACTTGCCACCGATACTAACATAAACATACACACACCTACAACCCTCACAGTACATGCAGCTGTACATAGTGAAGTAAATATTACGGTAGTGGGGTTCTGCATGGATTTTCTATGGAAAGACCTGTAGGGCAACAGGTAAAAACAAGCATTTGCAATGCAATCGGTCTCGCCTTTGGGACCTTATATGTATTTAGCTATGCAGCACATTAGCCTGGGTGCTGAAACATCTACTGTTCTTTAACATTGAGGGAAAGTAAGCACCAAACTGCGTCTAGGGGCCGGGAGTAATGGTTGACAGATCTAGAAGGGAGCCCTCATACCTTACTCCATATACACTTAAACTGCCAAGGACTGGACACTGTGAAGGGCTTTCAAGTGTACTACTTGACTGCTTGAGAAAGCCTGTGTCCTCCCAGTAGCCACGGTGCCACATTGCACTAAATACATAGGTGAAAGTTGTCAAGTGTATCCTTAACAGAATCCCAGTTAGTGAAAAAATCATAAAGGGCACAAAAAAATCTCCTTCTTCTGAATAGTGGTAGTTCTTAATTGCAGATGATGAATGGTACATA
This sequence comes from Calotriton arnoldi, assembly GCA_963921515.1. Classification (NCBI taxonomy): domain Eukaryota; kingdom Metazoa; phylum Chordata; class Amphibia; order Caudata; family Salamandridae; genus Calotriton; species Calotriton arnoldi. Next base: position 1,577,239 of record CAWUFW010003368.1, read on the forward strand.
AATGGACAAAGGGCTTAGCATCTGAACTACTTTCTACGTGTGGGGCTTCATTTGCCCTTCTTTTTTCTGTATGAATTTCCAAGTGTGTTGAAGAATGTAGTTTTGTGTCCTTGTTTCCACTCTAGCCTAAAACCTTAACCGTGGTACATCTTACCTGAGAGGCACTTGCGATCGCAAAGATCAGGATGATGGCTTTTTCCATGGGGATGCGAAGAGGTCCTCCTACTCTGCCACTTTCCTGTGTGCTTCTTTATCACAATGGAACATGGAAAAGGGTCAATTGACCCCCCCTTTGCAGTAAACACACATAATATAGCTTTAATGGAAGTTGCATGAGGATGAAATCCATCGACGTGCTGTCCTGTAAAAAGCATTAAAGCTGGATGAATGGAGCTAGAGTAGACATTATAATATGCAATTAGTATATGTCTTCTACGCAAGTATAGTCAAGGTCACTACAAGTATGCGAATCTGTGGCTTCAGCGTCTAGTGCATAATTATGGATTTTCTGCACTTGCCACATAATCCACCATATGCTGCATAATTTGAAAATTTTACTCTAAATGTGTTCCTAGCTGAAATATTAATAACCAAACAAATGCCACACATGGTGCGGTTCAATAGCAGACGCATTCCATAAGTTAACTGATCCCCTTTCAGTAGCTGATTGCTGTATACAAGTGTTAAACTCGGAGAGGTGAAACCTGTCAAAAAATGTGCGGAACTGTGCAGCATAATTTGCTTTTCTTTAACGCATAATTTTTTATCAACCCGTCTGCATTATTTGTTCATTTTCGTTGATGCATAATTTCAGTGGCCCTGAGTGTAGGACAGTGAGTAGCACAGGCATTATCCTAGAGTGGTGCACTGTAGCAAAGTGTATTTCTAGTATAAAGTACAGCGAATCACACGCCCCACTAAAAGTGCCAACAGGTTTGGGCTCGGATTGCATTATTTGAACTGATGAGTGGACAATTTTGCACGTTACTTCGCACTGACTGGCCATTTGCAATGACATTTACACTTGCATACCAAGGCAAGGACATTTGCACGACTGCATATTACATTCTTTAGTGACTGGTCAGTGAAAATGGGGGTAGGAAATAGCATAGTCACCAGTGCAATGCATGTAATCGGGCCCGTGGTGTGTTAAACCTTCTCAGCCTAATGACCTGATTAACCAAATGTGAGCCTTCAGTGCAAATACTCGTAAAAGGCAAAATAAAAGAATACAGCTATGATCACTCACACCCACACAAACGAGCGCACAAAGAACACAGCTCACCTATATAAAGAAAAGAACAGCCACTATATGGGCTTGACGAAGGATGATTGCCCGACACACAGGCAGATGTTTGCAGCACTTTCTGTTTTTTCGTAACTCAATTCCGAAGCTAGAAAGGCACCGCGACTTCCACCACTTAGCAACACTAGAATGGCTCACTTTCAAAACACCAAAAGCAGCAAAGAAACAATGTTTCTGAACTCTATCTAACCCCACCGCAACCTGATAATTAGCACACTTAATCGTAGCGCCTAAAATCACACCCATCTCGCAAACCACAGCTGCACATAGAGTGTCGAATGTGGAACTTTTGAAAAAGGTGTTTACTTGGGCGGTTCTCAAAAATAGGACGTTGGGCTAGTTAAGCGACAACTCTTACAAGTAATGTAACTAACTGCCTTTAAAATAACTCTTGAAAATGAATCTTTTAGAAGACCACGTGGATGCGCATCCCGAGCAGTTCGCATGTAAATTTTAAAACCACTTCCTGTTTATCTCCCGGGATCCCCCGGATGTCAGCGCACAGCAGCAGAACAGTCCAGGTGAGAGAAGACCTACCTGGAGAGGTTCTACCGCATCTGTCCGGCAGGGAGGTCCAGCCCTGTCCAGCAGCACGTGCTGCTCATCGGCTAGGACTCTTGCCACGTTTTCGCGGGCTCCACACAAAGCAAACTCAAAGAGACGGCATTGGCTTGTTTGACGACGTTTCTCTCCCCAACCAGATGTCGCCATGGGAACGCTGGGTGCGTCGGTGGGGCCGTGCAGGAGGGACTTCCAGAGAGTACAGGTCTGGGAGGATTAATGACGGAGGATGAGTGTCTGCTTGCAGGTTTAAAGGCGTATGGGGCACTCGCCTTTCTGTGGCTGAATTGCATGCTTTTAAAACAACACAGTACGATGCCTAGGAGGCGCACGATCGTCAGGGGCTGTAACCTTTTACACTTTAGAAACATGCCGCCAGCTGAAACAATGCGTGCGGGCGACGAGGCACGAGGGGGGGCGGCGGCGAGAAGGCATCGGACTGCAGGAGGGGGGGCACGGGAAGAAAGTAGTCTGTGCTGTAAAGGGGCCAGTAGCCATGGAAGGATACAAATGACTGACATGGCTGTTATGGGGAGGGACTAACAAGCTTAAAACCAATCGGAAGGCAGCATTTAGAACCTAAGCCAATGAAGAAGATGGGGCGGAGCTACCACGAAGCTTCCACACTATAGTGTATACTGCATGCCTCGCAAAGCGATGGCAGCGCATTCGCGCTGCAACGCTAGGCGAGACCTAAAAAATATATACAGTATCCATGATCTGTAATCAGCAGGTACCAAGCATCAGTCTTTATGTAGTCTGGTTTGAGTGTGCAGTAGCCACCTTCTACTATGAGTGGGACCTCTAGTGAACCGAACTCTACTGTTGAACATCAGAAAGAATTACAGAGCACCTCCAGTGGGCTCACATTTTTCAAAGTATGCCACTGAAAAGCCAGGATGTCAATCAGTATAACCGGGGCATGTTGGTGCTGTTTTACGAGGCTTACAAGGACTTTTGTGTTTACCACTGTAATCTTTTACCCATTGGTTATGATACAAATATTATCTGAATTAGTACTTCCAAGAGGCATTTAGAGAATAATGTAATGATTTAGGCAGTGTTGTCAGGCTTTTTGTAGTCTTTTTTAGTTTGTTGGCTGGTTTCTCATCAATTGTGTCTTAAGCCAGTAACTTGGACACCTGATACAGTTTCTTTTCATGGGCAGGTAATCCTTAGCAGGGCCACTGGAAATATCTGCATTGGAGGATCAAGTTATGTAGCAGGTTGACTAATTCATGAGGCAAGAAAGAGTAAATTATGAAGCCGCTTGTTACTTGAAAGTAAATGATGTGGCACATTCTTTTGCATTATCTGTTTGATCTTTCTAACGCATTGACACTAAAGACATCCAAATGCTATTGAAAGATTGGCCTTTACTTCGGCCCACTAAAGGATCCAGCATGGGTCAGTGGGTCAGCTCAGTTCAGCCACTGGCTAACTTCACTGTGAGTGACCACAAGTCTGCCCTTTCACCAGGCGCACATCCACTTACAGAGCAGTTCCCTTAAGTGTCGGAGATGACTATCGAATGCATGTTCTTTGAGACCAAAAGCCTGTTTTTGCTTTTAGCCAAGTGTCTTAATTTTTAGAATAATGAGACACAGGCAGCTTCCCCGACAAAAAACATGACATAACAAGTCTAGGCAACACCAAAAGGCTGGGTCCCAACGCCAGACCCATTCGCTTTGTCATTGGTTTTTTTTGTGTGTATTTCAGCCGCTTACTAGCACGCTGCGGTGCAATTGTGGTGATGCCTCCAAAATAGCTTACTAGCCTTAAGTCAAGAGGTGGGGCACAGTGAAGGTGGGTCGCAGTTCAGACACACTTTCAGAAACGGCCAGAGGTCCTTGATAGTAGGCTCCAGTTTTGTGGGTAACATACCGTTATTATCCGGATGGGCAGCATGCCTCTGCCCTGCGAGAGACAGTTGGGTAAAATGTCCATAGCCACAGGCATTCACAGAGGTGTCAGGTACTGCTAAATGTGTGGTCTGTGCACACGTGTCTTATGTTCCTTTATTAATTGGCTGTAATGCTTTCGGTGTCATTGGATGTTGTAGAAACCATACAATTAGAGACCTTGTGTTCTGAAAGTTTATGTTGAAATTTGTATTTTTAAAATATTTTATATGTATCCACACAGTGAACAGTTACCGTGTGAGGGAGGGTTTTGTTCATGCTAGATATTCGCCAAGGATGAGCCCCAAACAGGACAAAAATGTCTGTGATTATTGGACGCCTTTGAAAATGCACGTCTATGATTTTTGTTAATTTTTTGTGTGTTTCCTGTTGCTGTCAAAGAGCAGTTCATAGTGACCCTGGCATAGGGCTAGACTAGAGGCTTTTTTTTTGGATTTGATTCAAGTTCACAAGCAGGAGTTGGTGAAATTTCAAACACGGCTTCCGTGATTAGAAGCAAATTTTGGAGCAAGGGCAGCAGTGGATGTGACGTGTATAATTCAGTCAACAATTTCTGCTGCATGTGGAGCACTTTTATATTTTGAACGGACACTGGAACATGCAGCAGTGGCTACTCTTAAATGCAGCGCCTGCTGTGGGGCCTGTGACTCCTGAGGGGCTGAGTGGGGAACCTGCCTGCCTCAGCTCCTCTTGCAGCGCGGAGAGCTGGATCCCTCCTGAGCCTTGGCAGGAGATGGGTATCCAGAATGAGTGAAGGGAGCTCGGCACCCAGGGGCCTGGCGGCAGCTGGGTGACCGAGTCATAGTGGTGCATTGCCAGGACAGGCAGCTGGTGAAATAGCAGAACAGGCTGAACTCAACTACACCTCCACCCTGGCAGCTTAGGATATACTGCCACACACCTCAGCCCCCGGCCGTCATTGGTTTAATGTACATGAGATGGCTGGGATATTAGCTGCACACCTTAGCCCGCCGTCATCACCAGCAATGCACATGTGCCTGCATAGGCGTTAGGCGGCACATTTGAGCCACAGGTTTAAGGCATGCGAGGTGGGCGTGAAGATACGTGTTACGATCCTCATGTATTCCAGCACACCTTTCTAGTACCTTCACCAGCCAGTGTAATTTAAGGGGGAACTGCCAGTGGCGCTCTCTCACCCTCACGTTGCCTCCTGTGCGATGCTTGTTTTTGACCCCCATTTTGGGTACCCACTCAAGGATCTGGAGTACAGGAAAATCAACACCTTCTGCGGTTGATGCGATCAGCGCTCAATCATGGAGACTCCTGCCTATTGTGACGTTTAAGGAATGCTGTCAAAACACCACTGCAACAGACGTAACTAATTGCACACAAGAAAGCAGGACATAGAAATAGGAATCGACAGACCAGCGATCTTCGCATGCTCAGTATCAAAACATGACTTGTGTTTATGGAGTATTTAGTCTAATTAAAGTGACTTAAAGTAAAGGGAATTTTTCTCCCTTAAGACACATATCCGCATCATTAAGAGGTGACCGCACTTTCAAAAACAAGCAAAAGTAAAACAGAAGGAGAAAGAGAGAGACTGTGGTGTAACCTCTAGAGCTGCCGGCTTCGGACCTGGGGAACCGGGTTCTAGTCTCGGCAGTGGTAAAACATTTAAAAAAAAAAAAATACATGTCACTAAAACGATGGCAGGAATGCCGATAAACCAAAAAAATATATATATCCACAGGTTGGGACGACTAGGAGGAACCCTGAAGCCAGAGGGGGAGTGGCGAGGAGTGACTCAGAGGAAGTGCCAAAAACAAAACTAGACTTTAGTATGGGGTTAAGCTGTAAATAATGTTCAAAGACCATTTCCAGTAGTTGTAAGCTTTTATTGGAAAAAGAAAAGCTTAAAGAGAAGAACCCACGGCAACACATCAGGCAGGTAGACGAGCTGAGAGTAACTGACTCTCAGCTCGTCAACCAGAGCTCCAAATTTCAATAGTCAGAACCTAAAGGAATAAAGGTTCTGACAGAACATTAGGGATACAAAGAACATTGTAATACTAATACATACCACAACACCCCCCTTTCCCCATAATGAAAACAAAACAAAAAAAAACAATTAATCCAATACATAATCCATCAATTTGGATGGCAATTTGACAGCACGTTTACTGCGAGACATCCGTCCTTCAGCCCCAACATTTTGAAAAGGTATGGAGGAAGAACTTCCAGAAACACATGCAATAGAAGAATAAACAGAATCAGAACCTGGAGGAACAATAGAAACATCTCCAGAAGCAACAGGTGTACATGAAACGCTAGACTGAATATCAAAAGTCGAAGAAAATTCACCATACTCATCTCTATCATTATACATTTGTTTAAAAATTTCTGCTTGCTCATTAGTGAGTTTAACAACTCTATCCTTATTCCACCATCCCCCCATCCAACAGTAAAGAAGGTTTACTAACCCTCAATACTCGTACAGCAAGAGAAAAAGTAGATTGACCTTTGGACACTTTGAAAGGTTTCTTAATGAGAACCCAATCATTCACAGAAAAGTGATCAGATTTGACTCTAGAGTTGGAGTCATATAACTCTTTTTGTTTCATTTGTTTAGATAAAACTCTAGACTTAATAACATTAAGATCATCACCCAAAACCTCTTGTTAATCAAAGAGGAACCAGCACTCAGAGTCGAAAACCATTCAGGAATCAATTTTGATCTGGCCTCCCTACCTCTGAGAGCTTTGCAAGGAGTGACTCTAGTAGTTGAATGAGGTGAGGTAAGATAGGCCCAAACCTTTTCTTGCAAGAAATCAGCAACATCAACATTAGCAGCCACAGCAGTTTGAATGCCTTCTTTGAGGATACGATTAGCTCTTTCAACTAAACTGTTTGCAGATGGACTATATAATGCAACTTGGAAGTGCTTAATGTCAAATTTCCCCCAAAAATAAGTCATTTGCTTAGAAACAAAAGACACGCCATTGTCCGTAACCAAGAAGCAAGGTGCACCTTCAATCTTAAAGATGTTCTCCAAAAAAAAAATAACAGACATAGAGTTAGCCACCTCAACAAAAGAGTAATACAACCACCTGGAAAAGTAGTCAATTGCAACAAGCAAATACCTCATACGAGAAGGAAGAATGTTAAAAGGTCCAGCGAAATCAAGGGCAATTTTCTCCCAAGGCACCTCAGGAAAAGGAACAGGAAACAAAGGTTTTTTTGTTGAGTTTCCAGTGTTTATCCGAGACAACACATTTGGGACATTTAGAAACAAAATTTGCCACCATAGAGTCCAAACCTGGCCACCAGTAAATCTGTTTAATTCTTTTGACAGTGGCAGAGATGCCCATATGCCCCTCATGAGCAATGGCAACAATCTTATCCCTAAGTAATTGAGGAGGAACGAACAAACCATTGCGAATACAAACACCATTTTCAAAAGATAGTTCCTCACAAACTTGAGCAAAAGATCTTAACTCACTTGATAAAGCCTTACTAGCAGGCCATTTATTCCTGACAAAGAACTCGACTTTCTTCAAATTTTCGTCTTTCTCCATAGCTAGAATCCAATCCTCATGTGAGAATTTACCACCGCTAGCCGAGACAACGTCAATAACACCAGCAACACAGTCATCATCAAAATCGTCTAAAGTAGCAGAATTACATGGTAAAGGAATGCGAGATAAACAGTCAGCACGAACATTCCTGCCACCTTGAATATATTTGATGTCTAGATCATATTATTGTAACTTGGAGAGAAGTCTGACAAGGCGGGCAGAAGCTTTGCCCAGACCATTACCAGCCAATTGAAAAACTAGAGGTTTATGAACCGTGAAAATCTTACATTTCTTTCCCCAATTGTAAGTTTTGAACTTTTGGACAGCCCAAACAATACCCAGGGCCTCCCTTTCAATAGTGCTATTGTGACACTCAGCTTCAGAAAGAGATCAAGAAGCAAAAGCTATGGTATTCTCATGTCCATCTACCCACTGTCCAAAAATAGCACCTAAGCCTTTAACCCCTTAACCGTGGCGCAAATTCTCCCGCAGTGCGGGAGAATTAATGAGTGGGCGGGGTTTCGACGTCCAACGGACATGCGCCGCACTAGGGAGGTAGTGCTTGCGTCGGCCATTGGCCAACGCAAGCACCGAAGGGGTTAAGACTAGCATCAACAGTGATAAAAGAATCACCAGAGGGATCAAAAGAACGTAATGCAGGAGCATTGATCACAAAGGATTTGAGGCTTTCAAAAACTGTGGACAAGGAGTCACTCCAGACAAATTTCATACCTTTCTTAAGAAGGTCTCTCAAAGGTTGAACAGCAAGGGAGTAACCAGGAACAAATCTGGCATAGTATTCACAAAGGCCGAGGAAAGAACGTAAAGTGTCCTTATCAACAGGTGTAGGAGCATTCCTAATGGCCTCAATATTGCAAAATTTAGGTTTGATCCCATCGGCAGAGATAAAGTGTCCTAAATAGACAACCTTATTAACAAGAAGCTTACACTTGTTAGGTTTAACAGTCATGCCAGTGGAATTGAGCACATTAAGCACTTTACGTAAGACTTGAACATGTTCATCCCTGGTTTCAGTAAAGACAAGAATGCCATCCTGAAACGCCTGGACATGCGGCATATCACCAAATAAACCATCCATGAGTTTTTGAAAAACACTTGCAGCAGATGCAAGTCCAAAGGGCAGCCTAAGTTACTTAAAAGCTCCAAATGGAGTTACAAACGCGGTAAGAGATTGAGATTCCTCAGAGAGTTGAACCTGGTGATAAGCCGAATGCAGGTCAATGGTTGAAAAAAAATTGGCATTACCAATATTTGCAAGCATCTCTTGTATGTGTGGAAGAGGATGGCAATCCACAAGAATATTGCGATTGAGAGATCTTAAGTCAACACACAGTCTAAGATCCCCAGTCTTTTTCTTGGCTAAAACAAACGGAGAAACCCATTCTGGAGCATCAATGGGAGCAATGATACCCTCCGATTTGAGTTTATTCAATAACAGTTTGAGATCATCCCTAATACTAAGGGGAACAGGTCTCACTTTGTGGATAACCGAGACAGCACCACTTTTCAATTTGATGCAGTGCTCAAAGCCCTTAACAGAACCCACTGCATCTTTAAAAACACCAGGGAAAGATTCAACAAGGTTTGAAACAAGATCATCTTCTGAATCAAGGAGTAAGACGTCGTTAGGGAGAGGACGTAAAGCAATGGGAGGATCTTGGCCAGGACACAAAATAATACCAAGGCGAGCAAGATCTTTCCACCCAACAATATCTCTGCCCTTGACTGCTACATAAATCTTGGTTTTGATGGATCTGCCTAAACATTCTACCATACCCCAAAAGAAACCTAAGAGATTAATATCTTGCTCACCAAAAACTTTACAATTGATGTCAGGGGACAACAGAGGAGTACCAGGTGACCATAATTCATTAAATGTGCCATTAGCAAGAATGGTAATTGGGGCACCAGAATCAGCCATGACAGAGATAGATTTTCCATCAATAAGAGCATCAACAATGGGTCCCTTAATAGAAGAGACATTGGAGTGATCATTGGCATCGACAGTAAGAAATACATTACCAATTTATTTTTCACATTGTTGTAGTTCAAAGTCAGTGTCTTCTACAGAAATATTTGAAACTTTAACTTTAGTTAAAGAGGAGTTGGAACCACCTCTGCATACACTTTGAAAGTGGCCAAACTTGTTGCAACGAGTGCACTTCTTACCTATAGCAGGACATGTAGGGTTGTTTCCAATGTGACTCTTAGAACCACAGCGAAAACAGATAAGATGTTTGCGAGGAGGTTGGCCCTTACGATTAGTTCTGTCAATGACCTGTCTGTTGCTAACAGCACAAACAACATCTTCATCAGACAAAGCATTGACAGAGGAGGAAGAGGACGAAGCATGACTAGACAAGACTTTGGAGGAGACAATGGACCTTTCTATGCTCATGGCAATATCCAAAACTTCAGGAAGAGTGGGATTGCGACAAGCAAGTAAACGCTCTTGAATCTTTTTAGAAGAACAGTAAAAAACAAATTGATCTCTAATATGGGTATCAATGTTAACACCAAATTCACATCTTTCAGCTAAAACTCTAAGAGAGGCAACAAAGTCTTGTACAGATTCATCAGAGGATTGTTTGCACATAGCAAAATTGAATCTTTCTAATAAAACATTTGAAACATCAGGATATTGCTTTCTCATGCGTTCTCTTGCTTCCAGATACACATTCCATGGAGAGTCTTCAGCAGCTGGAGCTGGTTGATGAGGAAGATTATGAAAAATCCTTTGACCAGCAATTCCTAGATGGCTTAAAAGAATAGCAAATTTCCTTGAAGGTGTGTAACTTTTGGCATCAATGGCGGCTAAGTAGTTTTCAAAAATACGAAGCCATTCTAGCCATTTAATGTCAGGTTTACCAGCTTTTTGTAGTAGAAAAGGAGGTGGTTGAATGAGACCCTGGTTTGTAGCCATGGTGCACAAAGAGCGTAGGAAAATAAGAATCCAATAAAAATAATAATGACTCCACACAGCAGGTATGTAGATTACCGAATAAGAGTACAAAATAATGCGAAGATCCAAGAATAAAATTCCAATATAGGAAGATGAAATGAGTATCTGCACGAAAAGGTGTGCAAATCACCGAAATAATGTAGAAAAGTGTCACAGATTGCAGAATAAAATTGCTGTTTCAATGTAGGCAGATTAAATTAATTGAGTATTTGCATGAAAAAGGTGTGCAAATCACCGAAAAAGTGTAGAAGAATGCCACATATAAATATTGTAGAATAAAATTGGCATAAGAAAGAAACAGCGCCCAAAAATAGGTGTGCGGATTACCGATGCCGAAATATGATAAAGAAACAGCTGTTATCGCACAGGTGTGCGAATCACCGTATACGCAGAGAATTTCCTCAACCAAGATGGCCACCGACGTCCTACGTCAGCACGTAGGAAGAATCCACCAATAAACGAAAGCAGGCAGCGTGCAAACTCTCACAGCAGTGTAACGATGAAGGCAGGCAGTGCGCAAGCTCCCACAGCAGTGTGACAACACTAGCTGGAGCAGGATGAGTGGATGAACAGTCGGGCGCTGGCGTGGGACAGCAATTACACGAGCTCGAGGGAGAACAATGGAGAGTCAAGTGGATGGCGTGTGGTAGGCGCGGGACAGTCGCGCGTGGTAGGCAGCAGTTGAAAGGAGCAGTTGAAGTAGACATTGCGCTAAAGTAAAATAAACGATCCCACCTTGTTCTCTTTGTGTAATTCAGCAAGACCGGGACAGCAGACACAGCCGGTGGGTTCTAGCAGTAGGAAGTCCCAGGGAAGCAGCAGTGAAGAAGTTGCGGTCAGGAACACAAACAGCATACCCCACTCCTGGTACCAATATGTAGTACGGGGTTAAGCTGTAAATAATGTTCAAAGACCATTTCCAGTAGTTGTAAGCTTTTATTGGAAAAAGAAAAGCTTAAAGAGAAGAACCCACGGCAACACATCAGGCAGGCAGACTAGCTGAGAGTAACTGACTCTCAGCTCGTCAACCAGAGCTCCAAATTCTAATAGTCAGAACCTAAAAGAATAAAGGTTCTGACAGAACATTAGGGATACAGATAACATTGTAATACTAATACATACCACACAGACACTGCCTTCTCCTGCTGGACAACCAAAGAAAACTATTAGTGAAATCGCCATGGGAGGAAGGAGCCACACAAAGGAGGGACAATTGCAGTAATAGACCAATAAGAAGCCAGCAGAGATAGAACAGGTCAGCGCTAATGCTCGACCAAAAAAATATGCAGGCCTATTTAAAAGAGGCCTTAAGCAAAACAAGCCTAGGTTAATGGCTCTGCCGCTTCAAGAGAACAGAACCAACTTGGCCTCAGAGCTATAGGCTCTGTGATTACAGGCAAGAAACAATGCTACACCTTTTATGTTGCTGCTCTGTGTTTTTAACTACACCGCATCTTACTGAAGCCAGTATTTTTAACTCAGGGAATTTTAACTTGTAAAGAAGCTTGACTTACTAAGTACAAATTTGCAAACATTTTGCATATCACCATACAAAGACTGGACACACGAGTGTAATTTGTGGGGGGGGGAGGACACTCGCTCACAAGGGCAGGACCCAATGACTCACGTTCTTCTTTTATTGGTATCAAAACATCATGGTCATATTTGTTAACCTTGTATTACCAGTAGTTTTTAAAGTATTCACACATTATGTAATATTGTGTGCTTTTATTTGGTGTTTATTGTACCAGTTTTTATTAACTGACACAATAAAGAGTACTCTCTCTTGCTCTAATAGTGTAAAGAGTATGCTGCATTAACACCTGAAAATGTGTCCCCAAATAGGAGAGAGCAAGTCACAAGCCCTTCTTTAGAAGATGTCTGGGACAATGCACTATGGCTGTTTCAAACTGTCTACCCTCCCTCTAAAATGGTTCGCTATGCTTTGAATGGTGGAGAACCATTGAATAATTTTTCCTCCCATAATTTAGCTTAGGCATACATAGCCTATTTAGCCGATATGCTTCCATGGCTAGTAGAATGTCTTGTGGCTCTGCAGTTCATGTATTGTTGAGGCTGCCATCAGTTGAAGAAGTGAATATTGAGAGTACATTTGAAGGCAGACAAGGAAATGACAGTGACGTGATTGACTGGAGGGCATGGATGTTAATGTAGTGTGCTCTTCACAACTAGAGACCTTATTCTAACTGCTCTGTGTAGGGCATATTATTTCCACTCCCTTATTATCTCCTCGGGTGCAGAATTAATGGGAATGACAGGCTGAAATTTGAGAATCCCTGAAGAAATAAACAATTACCATTGAATCTGTAATTCTAGGTCTGTTTCCCCCCTGTAATTTCCAGTTGCGGCTGCTCCCACGAAGCAGTAGTTGGGTGGGGAAGAGGCAAAGGGGAGAGTAAAAAATAAATTTAAAAAAGAACACTTACCTGCCGGCCGGCCGGCCGGCTGGCTGGCCGGCTTACTGGCCGGCCACCGCCTCTCTTCCGTCCTCTTCCTGGCTTCTGTTCCAACAGAAAGCATGATGGGCTCCCCTATTGCAAAACACAACACTGCCATGCAGCGTTGTGATTGATCTAAGCGCAGTGGTTCAGCGCTCAGATGGGGAATGGGAGCCTGGGCATGTTCTCCACCCAGGCTGTAATGCAGCCTGGGTGGAGAACATGCATAGTGCGCATGAATGTTTGGCCAGCCCCAGGGGGCTGGCCAAACATTCATGCTCACTTAGGAGGGTGTCACCACTCTTCCCCCACACAGCCTAGCCCTGCCCCACAAACCTGCACCGGCACTGAATTTTTTTTTTTAACATTGCGTTATCATTTTATTTTTCCTTTTTTGCCGTGCTGAAAGGCAGTGGGGCGACGCTCCTCCGCCTTAGTGGAGGAGCTGCCCCTGGTAATTTCTCATTCTTCCCTGAGTTTCCCAGTCTGCAGGGGGAACATGGCAGATCTACAGTATCATCAGGGACCTCATATTTCAGGATAAGTCCCCTAACAGTTACCATCCACATTTGGAAATAAGGGCCTCTCATAATGAGGACCTTAATGCTTTGGTTCCCATCCTGATGCTTCTACCAGAATTCCACACTACTCCAGCTAGATGGAATTGGCAGCGCTTCTTCTTTTGTGGTGCTCATGCAGAGGAATGTATAAATGAAATTTTTTTTTCCAGCAGTGTGGATGACAACTGATTTAACCCAGCAACCATCGATTGCAGTTTGCCTTCCTGATGTAATTACTATTTGCTTGCTAAAAGTGAGACACTTTGTTGGCAAATGGTTATATAAAAAAGTTATATGTCTTTTCACATCTCATTGCAGGGTGACAAAGGACAAGTCCATCGATTCTGTGGCACAGAAATGTTCCCCATTCCTGTATTTTACTCTTATGACCGCACAGCAAAAGTAATATTCCGATCAGAGGAATATCTGAGTGGCAATGGACTCAGCCTTACATATCAAGTTGCAGGTAAGCACATAGGCCTTTTCTTATAAATAGATAAAGTTCAGAGTCTCACCATAGAGATGGGTAAATTGAATGCATTGTTTTGTTTAATTTCTTTTAAAGGTTGCAGTAGAGAATACAACCAGACCTTTGGCTACCTGAAAAGCCCTGGCTGGCCATCTTCCTATCCACACAGACTGGATTGTACCACTGTTCTGAGGGCACCGCAGAACCACTCAATTTCTCTATTTTTCAATGCTTTCCACTTGGAGTTCACCTGTGATGACTTTTTAGAGGTAAGAAAAATGAATGCATTACTTTGTATTACTAGAGAGGACAAGAATAAATACATTTACTAAGGATATTAAAACCCACCGCTTTGTACAATACGTATCCTAGCTAACCACACCCTCTGTTAAACTGCAGATCTCAGAATCCAATGTAGCTTAACTAGCAACTATGGGTAATGGGATCACTAAATGAGGCAGACCCATGCTGTCATAAACAATCTCTTATATATCGCAACGTGTTACTCTTCCTCGCTTTTTGTATCTCTCTTTGCTATGCATGTTTAAGACCCCTCTTCCCATTAGATGTATCTCAATTTACTATGTATTTTATCCTTCCTAAGGATTGCTATGTAAATTTGTGTTGCCTGGGGTATATCTAAGCCCGGGCCGAGTACTCCGCTCCACCAGCGGAGTTTGTGGAGTTTTACCAACTCCGCGCTCCGCTGGGAACGTGAAGTTGCGGCAAAACTCCGACTCCGTGGCGGAGCGGATTACGCCCCTCAGCCCGAGTCAGCCCCCTTCAAAACAATTGTTTTTTAAAACACTTACCTTCTCTTCTGCCCTCTGCGGGCCACCCTCCTCCTTGCCGCGGTGTCTCCTTCTTGCCGTCGTCCTCCTCCTTGCGTCCCCCTACATATTACGTCTTGCGTGAACTGCGCATGCTCAGTTCACGCAAGACGTAATACGTACAGTTAATTTGTCATGCTTTAGCAAGAGCAGCATCTTTTATGAGATAGTTAAAAGAACAATCCTAAATTGTATGTGGAAGTTGGCTCTTTGAGTCTTTATGAAAGGGAACGCTATGAACTCAGATAAAGCAGAGATCCTGTGCTGCATTGGGTTTCATAACAGAGACCTTTATCAATTTGCTCTTGGTTGTGCCAGGAGTATCTGAGATTCAAAATCTTCAGTGATACCAATAAACCACAAATTGAACCAACATAAGCGGTTCTACAAATCTTAAGCTTTGCAAGTCAGTGTTTTAATATCCTGTATCCTAACCTCAAATCTGCTATTGCATAGCTGTGTAGCCTTTGTGTGTTGCTTCTCAACTGCCGCCAAGCATTGTGGGAAAGCTATCATTTTGATACTGACATCTACTAATTTGTGCTGGACACACATCCTTCCCCATGTTCGCCTGTGCCTAATTAGTCTGTTGCACAACCACTAGTATCTGTTGTAGGAAGGTTTTAGTATTCCATTGTTCTCTCCTGTGTGTAGGATTGAGCTGAATAGCCTTGGGGCAGCACATATCATTGTCCGAGTATAGTCCATTTTGGGTATCTGAATCTGTATTGTGAGGCGATTCTAGGGCAACTGTAACACAGACTCCTCCCCCTTCATATGCAACTGCAGCCTTTGAGGTTTCTATGTTATCAAATTATCATTCTATGATGTATCTTTCCAATGCAAGTAGAGTTTCTCTTGACCAGTGGCCTGGCACTTGCTCAAACCCATAGATCCACGTAACCGATATGGCTCACATTTTACACAATACCAAAATAGGGGTGCAATTCCATTAAAGTACTTACTACATGATATTTCATTTTAGACATACACATACACACAAAGGGATAAATCTACTTAGTTTGTGGCCTTAAAATGAGAAGGTTGTATGAGAGCCCTGAAGAAGCAGCAGCAGGCCTCGAAACACGTGTTGGCTCCATGTTAGATAATTGGCTTCTGTTTTTGGAATCTTGCTGGTGACAATGTAACGATTATGGTACTAAGTCAGAGAATCTGATGACAAAGTTGAAACTGTCCATCAATCAAAGATATTTTAGATGGACGGATTTACAATTAAAACTGTGAAAAACATTTTTGAAAAACCTTGGAGCTGAGATTCAATTTATCAATTGGAAAAAACACCAAAATACTAAAGGAGAATTAAACAAGCCAAGTGGACAACAAGGATGGGTGTATAAACATAGGGGGAAATGGATTTGATTTATGATGGACTAAATTTGGAGCTAGTGGAATAGCACCCCGTGAATGTGGCTTGAAATGTGAATTCTTTTTAAAGTGCGGATTTTACAGAGTCTATTAAGCACAATCAAAATAAAATGTCTAAAATGTAATATCATGTAGTAAGTGTTTAATGAGAATTGCGCACATATTTTGATACTATGATTTTACAATGGTCTGTCTGAAACTGATTGTTTTCGGCCATATCAAGTTTTTGTGTTTGCGCTGTTGCACTACCGGTGAAAGTATCCAGTGTAGGTACAGTGTCTGATGGAGCGAGCTCTAGTGGTGTATACAGATTTTGCAGTTCAGTGTCAGGACTACTGTAAACTGACATATTACTTGAAACCCATTTGGGTTTAGCACCTCCAATTACTCCACCTGATCCATTTGCTACTATTTGATTTAGGATAGCAGAGCCTTTGCTTCCCTCAATGGGTTCCTAAGCTTGCTCAACATTTGTGATTCGATTGGTGTCTTTATTTATATCTGCATTGTGAGTCTCTATGACTTGGGGTGCAGTGATGAAACATGATTATTTTGGTTCATTAGATATATTTGTGAGCCCTCCTTAACAATTGGTCCCTCTTTTGCATCAGTTAATGCATCTTCAGACACAATTGATTCAGAAGTTTGAAAACATAGGCGTTAGTTGTCTCAGTGCTGACCAGGTATGTGTTGTGGGGAACATTGGAGCTGAGTGTAGCAAGAGCGCTCACTGTAATGAATTTAGACAGTCTTATTTTCTATCTTGACTTGCATGTTGATCAAAGTTTTTAATGCACCTTTTAAGCTTTTCAGACATGTTTTGGGAAATGCACCCTCTGCTCTTCCCAACAAAGGGCCATACGCCATCTTTTGAGAAAACAGTAGTTGTGTCTTTTCGCTAGAGCCTGCACTTTCCTTTCATAAACTTATAATAGTTCTGGTTTCTATCCAGTTTGCGGGGTTTCCTCTAGCAGACTTTCTATGGAAAATTGGCCCTGTCAAATGTATTGGGTTCTTTGGACCAGCATTCCCGGGATCAGGTGTGTGTCCCGCAGCTGTACTATTGAGAACAGAACAGATTTGGCCTGGACTATTATGGTACCATTAAGGGGCATATTTATTATCCTGCTTCAATCAGGTACTAAAGTTTTAATAAACACCTTCATTTGTGGCACGACGGGCACAGACGCGGTGGGAGATATCCGATTCATCTTTTGCTCAGACTCTGCAAGCCTTCCTGGCTTTTCAGTAATGTTGTTTCTCAGTCCTTTGATCTTTTCCATTATATGGTTACCCTAATGGGGGGTGGTAGCTTAACGGCTAGTGCGGCCAACTTTGGAGCTGGGGAAACCAGGTTTGAATCTGGCAGGAGGCTCAAACATCCTGTAATTCTGGGCAAATCACTTAATCTTCCCGTGCCTAAAAAAACTGAATGTGTCCCATCTGTAATGCAACTGGTGCTCACTTAAAGCGCTCTGATACATTCAGGTTGAGTTCGCACTATATAAAACTGCAAAAAAAAATAATAATACAGGTGCACAAGAGTAACTCAAAAATGGTGAGAAAGTACTGTAAGATCACTGTCATACTTTGCTGACCAGTCTGAACTTGGAAACAATGTATCATCTTGAGTCAGGTTAGGATAACAAATTTAAATAAGAAGGGTAAGGCTCATGTGTTTACACATAATAATAAAGTATCTGAAAGTGTCTCAAACCTTGCCATACCTGCTTCAGGCTTTGAAAATGATTGAGAGCAGCACCTCTCGTCGAGCAGCTAATTTTCCCTGATCCATCCCTATATGTTGAGGTCCTGAAACAGCATGAGCAGGCAGCAGTTGGCGAACAGAACAAGTAGCTTTTGAGAGGTTTGCAATTTCTTTTGAAGTTCTTGGTTTGTAGTCATCTTGTGATGGCCACATTCAGAAACAAAATCTGGCACACTCTCTGCTTTTCATTGTCAGGGAATGGTAGTTATGATTGTTTCTTGCCTCGACGGAGACCCTCTGCATGGAGTTTAGGCAGCCTCCCACTCAGCTTCACAAGTGCCATCTTGGGCTGACATAACCAAACCTTCTGGTTGTGTAGGTGAAAGTGACATTTGTATTGAAATTTATTTTATACTGTGGTGTGTTGAAATGTGTGCAAAACTTTGTGTGTACACAGGTTTTGCAGTGTTTGCTTTTTTCAATATATATCACAGGATCTGTTATGTGATTGATCAGTCTTCAATTTTGGTGTTGCATGTGTCCCAAATCCAACTTTTAGGCACCAAAAATTGAAGAACTAAACTGGATATTTAGAGCAGCTAGATGTTGGTGGGTGAAAGAGGAATAAGAAAGCTAACTTGAGAGACATGGATGATGGAATAAAAATATGACTGTGATATATGTACTTGTATGCCTTTGAGGGATAACCTGTAGAGAACACTTGATTACATACCACAGAAGGTTTTTATAACAGGTTCAGATATCTGTGGCTATGTCCTCGATTGAACTTCATACAGTTTGCCCTTTGATTTGATTCCCAAAGTAACAAAAGGCTTGTGTACTCAGTAAAACATTTTTTGAATAATTTATCTCACAAGCCATTTAATCACCTTGTTCAGCTGCTAGTGCCTTCACCCAATGGTAGCTTAAAAATTGCTCCTTGACCTCAGAACAAGTTTAATTGGTAGGAGAAGCTAAATAAATGTGGAATGAGTTTTGAGTTCTTTGAGGTAATGTCCATGTGCATATTATATGTTGACCTAATAATCCAAAGCGAGAGAGTTTATGGCAGAAATTAAGGCTACTTTCAGAGGCTCTGCAACAAGGTAGCCCATAGAGGTCAGCAAGGCACAGTATGGCCCTGGCATAATGCGCAGCTAAAAGTATGCTGCAAGAGCTGGAATCAAGCCCTGACAACTTCTGAAAAGTTCTTGTTGGAGTTTACTTGGATCTGTGAATGAGACCGCTGCTGGTTTAAATAAAAGTTGGGTTTTCCAGGAGGACTTCTCTCATTTTTCTTCCTGAGGAATTGTTGTAAATTCTGTTTCTGTTAGCATTGAAGCAGGTGTGTGTGTGTGTAGGCTTGGGGCTCATTCACTATCTTTGGCTATAGTCATTATTTAAAATGTCATTAAAGGGACAGTTAGCAGTCTCTGTCAGCTCTATCAGAGCATATTCTATTACACTTTGCTAAATTGGTGACATATTGTTTGTGTTCCGTCTGGAAGCTTTGAATTTGTAGAGCACTTAAACAGCTTGTTGACGTTCCTAACCTTTGCAGTCTGAACTATATCATTTATGCTGATTATTGTTTCCCAAAAAATAATTTCTTTCAGGTGTGTTACTGTAAACATGACGATGAAGAGAAATGTGTCAATGTAAATATGAAACTATAGATGGTTCTGTTCACTGCAGCCTGAGTTAGGACCCAATTGCGAGTTCGGCAGTCTTACCGCCATACTACCGTGGCGGCGGACCCAAGAAGACCTCCGCGGCAGCGGTCTCCTGACCGCCGTATTAAGATGCTGTCACTGGCCCAGCGGCAGTGTTTCTGACTGCAGTATATATTTTTTCAAATGTGTCGATGCAAGTGTGTATATTTTGACTGCACAAGTGTTAAATGTACACATATGAATGACACGTGAAAAAATACCTACAACCAGTTCTTTTCCATTGCTGGAGTCTGGGCCACATGTGCCCAGTTCAGTCAATGGGTAACAAACATAGCGGCCTGCAACTAAAATATAAGTAAAATAAATAAGTATTCCATAAATGACACAGTTAAAAATCAAATAATTAATAATTAACTGTTAATTAATTATCTAATTAACTTCCCATCTTATACTTCTATAAACTTAGCCTGCAAATAACATAATGCAAAAATAAATCAATATTACATAATTTACACATTAAATATCAATTATATAATGAAAAAAATGCTTTACGTAATTTATGTGTTTTTATTAACTAAATAACTTACTACGCTATCCCCCTATAAACCCAACAACACACTTGCACTATAAAAAATTCAATAAAAAATTCAAAATCAATTAAAATTATAATCTATATTTTAAAGAAAAAATGTAAACAATAGTTACACATAAAATTGATAAATCAACTAAAACTCACGCTGCAACAGACACTGAAGCACCGAGCACTTTCACCCGAGACTCCATTTCCCGGCAGGCCGCACCAGGGTACGCCGCGCGTGCACCAGGAGGTGCATATCAACGGCCCGGTCCTCCCGCAGCGCGGGACGCATGCGGACGTGCCCGGGCCATACCCGGGCGAAGCCCGGACCAAGGGCGGGCCGGTATGCGCCCGTCAGAGCCCAGATGAGGCTGGGCTGGGCCCACTCTCTAACAACAGGACTGAGACTCCCAAAGATCCTTCATCTGAGGTACTGACCTTTGTTATAGTTTGTTACACATAAGTGTATAGTACGAAGTATAGTCAAGCGCAAAGTCACCAGCATTTATCCGGGGGGTGGAATAGTAGGGACATTAGACGCCTTCTTAACGAGGGCTGAGTCGATCTTGACCCACCAAATAGAACTAACAGAGAGGCGACTCTCCTTGGACTCCCTAGCTATTCAGAAGTGCTCCTCTCTAGGACTCACAAGTATGGTTAGTTCCCCCGTGCCCTCTTCATCTGCGCATTCGAACGTAGTAACACTTGGAACCCCTGTGGCATCAGCGGCACTTGATTTTGGTACCACTGAAGATTCTATTAGATCTGAAACAGACACAAGGGGCTGTGTTGTTACAACTACATTAGACATGCCCTCCTCATCCCCGCATATGAATGTAGTACCACCTGTAACCTCTGTGGCGTCAGCGGTATGTGATCCTGGTATCACTGAAGTTTCCACTAGATCTAAATTAGCCTCAAGGGGTTGTGCTGCTACAGCTCCACCTGTCACCAACAGTTAGCCCCCTGTAAAATGAAGAAGGGGTGGTGCTCCCCAAAAGCAAAAGCCTAAACAAAAGCCACAACCCATCAAGCAAAAAGGACCTGGAGACATGGATCCAGGGACAAACTCGCATCCTTTGGCAAATGATGACACTCTCACTCCATTTGTCCTGGGAAGTGATGGTGAACTGTGGAAAAGACTTGAGACATTGGTTACTGTCCTCCTGAACCCCCTACTGAACAAACTATCGCAAATTGAGAAGAGATTGCTGCACATTGAAGGGTTGGGTAGATTGTCGTATAACCTAGGTGCATGTTCTTGTAAATGCTCATGTCCAGAAGTAGCCGCAGCCCCCTGAGCATCCGCAGGGATGGGGCCTTCACCAAGGGACTGCAATAATGAGGGACATCACCCACGCATGGTTAACACTGTAGCAACCCCCGTCACAACCCACAATCGTTACCCACCAGTTCAACGGTGAACTCCACGAACACGGCTGGAAATTCAAACCCTCAGTTACATCCTACCACCTCTACAGATGGGCCAGTTACCAGTGCCAGATCGTCATTGAAGGGGATTGAAGGGAGGGAGCTCTGCACAAAGCAGCGAGGATTAGACTTGCGGAGACCTCCCAACACATATCAGTCTCTACACCTTCCATGGGCCTCATCACCACTTGTACTGATTCTGGGAAATGTCCCACCCCTGAGGGAGGACCAGTCGGAAACTACCGTCCAACTTATGAGCAAATCCCTGCACTGGTTGACTCATCAAACAATCAGTAGGGAGATCAGGGGGGTTCCACTGGCAAATCAAGTTATAATGTCCAGAAAGGTAGAGTGGCTGGGACCGGCTCAGAAAACACTGGTGGGTGATTGTGTGGTTTTAAACTTCAATAATTGTTATATGCCGAGATTTCTTTTAGACCATCTATGTTGTGACCCATGTAAAGGTACTCAAATTAGAGCATTACCCTATGCGTTTTTCTATAGGCATCCTCACATGACGGGTAGTGAAACCAGTGTATATAAGGGGGAGGGGCACTCAAAGTCTGACGTACAATGCAATGTAGGCAACATAGGAGTAACCCTAGAGAACAGATTTGCCCCCCCTTAGTGGTCTAGAACAATGTGACTGACTAAATCCCTGTGAACATTGGACCCACCTAAGTAATAATGGGTTAATCAACCACCAAGCTCCCTACCTGAACTAGGAAAGTAAGGATCCCAACCCACGTGAATTAATAGGCAGCTTAGACCTGGTAACCTCCCCAAAACCAGCACAGCTATCTTATATTTCGTGGAACATTGCGGGCTACAGTCGAAATTAGAGTCCCGGGATTGGTCAGAATTAATCAAAATCCACGATATCTGTGTATTCCAGGAGCCATGATTCACAAACCCACTACATCGTCCAGGATATCTTAATTTCCATAAACCGGCAACTCAAGGGCAGAGGGGCAGACCATCAGGAGGGCTTACAATTTGGGTAAAACAGAACATATGCTTTAGAATACGCAAAGTCCCCATTGACAGCCTGAACATTATGGCCATTTGTCTTCAGATTAATCCTAACACCAAGATAAAAGTTGTCAATGTTTATGCCAGGGGTCTCACAGGTGGAAGACTGTCTAATACAGGTGGAAGACTGTCTAATACAGTTGACATCCTAGAGGACTTTTGGAAAGGATGACTGGTGTCCATGACCTAGTAATTGCAGGGGATTTTAACACCATCTTCGAGCCCCTTGACCATGAGGACTGTAAACTTACTGAAGAAGAAGATGTACAATGGAGTATCCCCATCTTAGATCTGCCCCCAATTAAGAGATGGTCTGAGGCAGCATTACAACTTAAAGCTCTTTGTATGGAGAGGGGACACAGGGCAGTTAACGGGCGAACACCTTCTGATAAGCAGGGCTCCCATATCTTTAATAATGGTGTGAGTTTGAGCCGTATTGACTATATACTTATTAATCTGGAACACTGGTCTTCTCTTAGCGACATGGAGGTTCAGGAGAGAGCTGAAAGTGATCACAATCCCCTTTTACTAAAAATGAATGCTCCAGGACCCAGTTTGCTGCCAACCCCGACAATGCTCTGTTCCACCAGCGACGCCCTGCTCTGTAATGACATGAGGAGGGTGAAATGGGATAAGCTAGTGGAAAGTGAACAAACACTCATAGGTATAAGGGCTGATGTTACCAACACATTGGCAGAGCTACAAATTATCACCACTCAGTCCCAGTTAAATAAAATTGTTACAAGGACTCACGAAGACCTATTTGGTAAAATCAAGACCTATTTTTTAAAACCAGCTAGTCATTCGAGTAAGCAGAAGGGTAAAAATGCGAAGTGGTATAACAAGGATTGTAGGTTAGCCTTCAAGTCATTGGCAGTTGCCATCAAACAGAAAGATCCGGCCACTGTCAAGTTAACCCATCGGAAGTATAAATCCACAAGGCACAAAGCTAAAAAGGACTGGGATGAATTGAGATGGTTAGACCTCTATCAGGCCAGCCAGGGGAGAAACTTGCAATAATTCTGGCAGCTGGTAAAATGGGGGAGAAGGGGGAAAGCACCTTTGCCGCTCAACCATGTAGCTCCTGAAACGTGGGTTTCTCATTTTGCTAAACAATTTGCCTTAGAGGCAGAGGAAGAAATTGAAGAACCATATCAAACCCTGCCATGTGATACAGTATTGCTCTTTGACATGGGGGAGGTCGAAATAGCGTTGGGTTCAGTTACCAGCGGAAGAGCCCCAGGCCCCGACGGTGTCCCGGCAGATCTGTTCTTATATGACAGGGCCATCTGGCAAGAGTATATACTCTTGCTAGCGAATGCAATAGCCAGAGGGGCATCCGTCCCCGACTCCTGGAGGGGTGCTGAGATTCTGCCAATCTATAAAAAAGGTGATCGTTCATGCCCTAGTAACTATAGGCCTATGAGCCTCATTGATGCTATGCAAAAAATAATAGCAAGAATGGTGTTAAATAGAATCCAAGATTGGATTATTGACAAAGGCATATTGACCCCAATGCAGGCAGAATTCCGCACCTATGTGAGTACGGTTGACCAGGTCTTTTGCTTTGTACTAATTTACTGGCGTGTTGTAGTGCTGGCAGGATGCACCATCTACGCCGCTTTTGTGGACTTAAAATCCGCTTTCGACTTGGTCCCCCACAACAAACTCTGTTGGGTCGTCAAGGACTTAGGGATGCCTCCGGAACTATTATCTGTTGTGGTAAAGTCTTCATATGGGGAATTTTGCCCAGGTTCGATGGAGTACTCAGGGTAACCAGCAGAGAAACAAAACTTCCCCTGGAGACAAGAATGACACACTCACTACCATTCACTGACACTCTGTAGTCATGAACCATACACTCTGGTACTCAAGTCAATATATAAAGGACTAAGGCTAAATATATGCCCCCAAATCGAGATGTAGGGTTTTAACATTGTTTTATTTTATTATAAAAACCTCTGTGCTGCAGAGTATTAGACAAACTTCATCATATAAACATAAATCAATAAAATTCAAACATGATATGAAAGAAGATTCCTAACACATTCCACACTAATGTTAAAATCCGGCGAACAAAAATTACTATGGTTATTTGAGGATGTATAATCTTTTGCTTTATTAATTGTACATTTTTATGATATTTTTAGGAATGCGATATATTTTTAAGCATCTTAAGAATAATATATGTGGTTTTAATAACATAATGTTTTTATGTTTTTAGCGAACCCTCTGACTTACATATGGTTTTGCAACCCTTGATTAGCAATGTTAAATAATATTGTTTATATACAAACTATCATGGGAATAGGGTTTACTTTTCTCCTAATGGACATGCTGCGTGTATTGTTGTTACTGTCTTTTGTGGTCTTAAGTGATCGAAATAAAGATAAACTAAAACTAAAACTAAAACTCAAATAATTAAAAAACAATATATTTAACCACTATATTTTTTAAAACAATAGTATAGTCAATCTCATCTCTCCAAAATCCAACACTTTCCCTACTGGTTCACAGACCGGAGTGGGAATAGTACATTTTACCCCTCCAAAGTCCAGCACTTTCCCTACTGGTGCACTGTTTGGAGTGGGCATAGTGAATTTACCCCTCCAAAATCCAACACTTTCCCTACTGTTGCACAGACCAGAGAAGGAATAGTACATTTTCCCCATCCTTAGTCCAACATTTTCCCTACAGTTGCGCTTTTTGGAGTAGGAATAGTACATTTTATCTCTTCAAAATATAATGCTTTCCCTACTGTTGCACAGACTGGAGTGCGAATAGAAAATGTTACCCTTCCGAAGTCCAACACTTTCCCTACCATTACTTAAACTACAGTGGGAATAGTATGTTGAATATCCTTAGACTACAATAGTTTTCATAATGTTGGTTAAATTGAGTTTACAGCATAATTGTTTTTATTATATTCTACATTATTTGCTTTTATTTTAAAATGTATTTTAATGTTTATAGTATTTTTTGTTAATGTGTTTTGGGATTTTCAATTTTTTAATATTTTATTTTCTGTCTAAATAGATTAATATCTTTTTCCTCATTCGAATTGTTATATTTTGTATGCTTTTATTGTTCATGAATATATGTATATACATATATACATATATACATATATATATATATGTATATATATATATATATATATATATATAGTGTAACATAATTAATAAAAATATTTATTTTACATTATATTAAGTGTAACATTTTACATTTATTAATATGACTATGAATAGATATATATTTTCATATTAATGCATTTAAAACGCCATACTTAAGGGATTATGGTGAGTTTCCGACTGACCTACGGACTCTTTGAGCCAGTCGGAAAGTGTTGGTTGGTCCCTCCGACTGCTGCCTCCGATGCATCATAATGCATCGGTCGGACCGCAGCAGAAAATGGCGGTCAGACCGCAACCGACGAGCAGTCGGTTGCGGTCCGACTGCCCTCGTAATTATGCCCTATATGTATATGCATATGTATATATTTATATATATCTATACACACACATGTAGGTGTTTGTGTGTTTATTAGAAATATATATTTATATATCATATTAAATATTAGTTGAATATATTTAATTTACGTTATAATAAAATTATATATTAAAACGTTTAACATTTACTACTTTAAACTCTATTTATATTAAAAATCATCTATTTTTGGGCATTAATAGTGTTAACGATATTTTTTTCCTGATATGTTTGTACTTACCATTCTACATATAGGATCACAATATTGCGGTAAATGATATTTTTGACTTGATATTTTTCTCAACAATATTGTTTACCACAATATTGTGTCAGTGATCCTTTGCTGCCATCATCGTCATCATCATTTTATTACCATTCTGTTTGTCGGTGGTAGATATATTTTTCAATTGAGATGAGATTTTAATTCAATATAAAATGTGTGCTAGATTACTAAAGGCATTATCCTGTCAACATTGCTTAGTGTCTTATTTTGGAGAAAAAATAAACTGCACTGCTGGAATGCCTAACCGTGAATCCTCTTCTTTAATTGAAATAAGGATAAGATATGAATAGGTTATGACTGGCATTAATCAGAACAGAGTTTTAAAGAAGAACTATATATACCTCAAGTACACTATTGCAGAATCGAATGCCATTACTCGCACTCCACAGGCTGGTAGCCATACTTCATATGTAGAGCTCTGGCTTTGAATGTAGGCCTCAGCTTCAGATGAATGTGTGGTTGAAACACACATCACCATTATGTACCAACTCTCCCTACTGTTTCTAGCATACAATACTGGGATTGTATGTTGGCACTGTGGATTTATCTCTGTGGATTTGGAGACATTCACCAGAGTTGTGCAATCTGGCTGCCCCGGGGCTTCTTTCATCTTCAGGGTGATTTTGGCTACTTTTATTTTAATTTAATTTTATTTATTTTTTATTTTATTTAATGCGATTTTATATAGCGCGAACATTACCCGAAGGTGTCAGAGTGCTTTACAAAAGAACCGGTTGCGTTACATAAGGACTTTGGATTACATGAGTTACATAAGAGATACAATCAGAAAAAAAAATTGCAAATGTACAAGTGGAATAAAAGGAGGGAAAAATTGCGAATGTACAAGTTGTAAAGTCAAGGAAGAGATACAAACAGATGAACTCTAAAATCACATAGGAGTGGTAGTAAGTACAAAGGTCTACTACATATACTAGTGGTTAGAGTTATATATACAAGTGGAGTGAAAGGAGGGAAAAATTGCAAATGTACAAGTTGTAAAGTCACTCAAGGAAGAGATACAAACAGATAAACTAAAATCACATAGGAATGGTAGTAAGTACAAAGGTCTACTACATATACTAGTGGTTAGAGTTATATATATATATATATATATATATATATATATATATATATATATATATATATATATATATATATAAATAGCAAATACACTCAGGATTACATTTGTAACAGCGATTAGGCTTGGACAATTATATATTACATATTTACAGAGCAGGAAATTCTTGCCATCGTTCAGCCAGGTGTTCAGGTGGTGATGCACTCAAGCGTGGTGGTCTTGGGTCTGGAGGGATCCCCGAGTTGGAGATGTCCATAGGGGTAGAAGTCAAGCAAGTCGGGGAATTGCAACGAGGTGGATCGAAGAATGGCCAAAGAGGACTGGACATATTAATTTGAGCTACTTGCTCCTGCAGGGTAAGTCAGGTCTACCACCTGGTTACACCTGGATCCGTGTGCCTCTCTGTCTAGTTATGCTGCTCGCGCTAAATTGCAAAAGAGAGCCGCCATCTTGAGGTCAGGCATTCTAGTCAGGCAGTTAGGAGAGTTGTTGGCGCGATGGGAAAGGATTGTGAGCTAAATGAGAGTGGATGCAAGAGTAGGTGCTTACTTGGTCCTCCTGGCAAATCGGTTCAACGCCGGCTGATCAAGTCCACCTGCCATACCTCTGGATTGCGCCCATTCCGCATTGACAACCGCCATCTCAGAAACAGGCATCTAGGTCAGGCACGTCGGAGAAATATAGCGAGGTGGATCAGCAAAGGCCAAAAGAAAACCGAAGGCATCCTCTTGATCCACTTGCTGCTGCAGGGCAAGTCAGGTCCGCCGACCGGAGCTGTGTGTAGACGATCGCTCTGCACCCCTCGGGCTTTGCACGTAGAAATCTATCTCGGGCGATCCGACCCTCAACTGCTGTCCCGACGTCCCGCTTCCCTGTGTGTTGTCTCGCGCCCGTGAGCCTGTTTTCAGAGGCCACGAGTAGAGTCGCGACTGTTGTCACCATGAGAAGTGTTGCCATAGACAGATAATACACATAGGACAAAACGGTATTTATTCCTAGACGTTTACAGAATCGTCCATAATTCCCACTTTCGAAATGTCCGGTGTAACTGGAAGGTTCATTAAGAATATTACCAAGTGCAAAGGCATGGCGACGGTGAGCAATTTTTTTTAACCTCAGTGTACTTTTAATTCTACTCCAAATGTGTTGAATCAGGAGCACAATTCACATGAATCCATCCCAAGAGTTCCTAGAAAGTATCCAGCACTGCTTTTAGGACCACCGCGCATTGTGTGGATACGTGCACTATTGGGGGAGTGTGCAATGGCCTTTTATCATTCTTCTCACTCCCTTGTATTCGTATTTTTAACCTCAAGCAATTCACCACACAAAGGGACATGACAGTAAAATCTTTTAAATGACATGATTTGTTTTCCATAAATTATGTTCCAATACAATTATTAAAAAGGGGTGGCAGCTCCTAGCAGAACAAGGACAATTACCAATACTGAATTTTAACTGAATGTTAACTATTGAAAGAAAAGCAATTAGTATTTGAAGGTGCTTCAAATCATAATATCTACAAGAATGGCTATGCAATTAAGCAATTAAATTTAACTATATTGAGTTTTCAAACAAAAGGTAGCATGAAAATTCTAACCTTGTTTCTCACCTGGACTGTAATGTATAAATTATGCTAATTGACATTTGTTTGTACTTATTTCCTCAGGTAAAAAATGGCAGTGATGCCAGCTCACCATTGCTTGGTAAATATTGTGGAAGCACTGTACCCAGCCCAATATTTCCAGATAACAACGTACTGCACTTACGGTTTGTAAGTGATATTCTTTTAGCTGGAAGTGGATATGAGATCACTTGGACTTCCTCTCCGACTGGTAAGATTGCCAAAGACCCATATTTACCTTTTATTTTTAATGACATTTTAACCCATGTCTGCAATCGAAACATTCAGTGAAATTGTATACAGAAGTAATTGGAAGGGAAGGGCTAACTTTATGCAACTGTATGTATAACTGGGTATTTGTAATGTGCAGACCTAGTTAGAGACCAACAGAGTACTGAACAAAGGCACAGGATTGTTTGCAATGGCACTTATTGCATGTGGATGGTGGATCTTATCATGTAGAAGTGTGGCAATCATGATCACATTTTATTTATTAATTAAACTCCACTCCATTCCACACTTACGTGGGAATTTGCATACTTAACAGCGAACTGCAAAAGGGGGCAAAATAAGATTCTTTCTTGTATCATCATTAATGTGAGCCACATTATACCTAAAAACATTGCTCAAGAAGAGGCACGTTATTGCTAACAAACATTATTTTTTGTAATGCTATATAGCATTGCATGGCCGAGTACAACTATCTTTTAAAAATTCGAAACATCCCTCAACTCTGGCATCTAGATGATGCAATACTCCTTAGCTCTGGCACTCAGAGGATGCAAGTTTTCATTAAAGAAATTCAAAGGTTTCTTGAAATCTGGCGCCCAAAGGATATGATTTTTCTTCCAAAATCGCAAAGCATACTTGAATTATGAGACATAGAAGGTGCAATCTGTCTCCAAAAAATACCAAGCATCCTTCAACTCTAGCTCCCAGAAGATTACATTTGTCTCCCAAAAAATTCAAAGAAGTCTTCCACTCTGGCATCCATGGAATGTAATGTCCACCCAATAATTCTTAGGCGAATACCGGTCTGGGGTTGCTTGTGTTACAGTCTGGAGGGGCCCTGGACTGGCATTTTGGCCTGAAATCTTCCTGTCAGAGCTGGTCTAAGATGTATTTCCATATGCCTGGTTTCTGTTTAGAGTGCCACATTGTGCGAAAATTTGAAGTTTGTGAATGCAGCCAGAGTGATTGCCAGTGGTTGAGCTGAATTCAGGCATTCCATCCATTACTTAGTTGTGTCCTAAAATTCAAAGCATCCTTCATGTCTGGCACCCTGAGGATATAATTTGCCTCTTTAAATTGTAAGGCACGCCTCAACCCTGACACCCTGTACACAACAGTGTTCTTTATCCTTTTCGATGTCTTAGACAAATACACAAGGCCTGCTGTTAGATAGAAGCACAGCCCTGTCCACAATTACAAATGTGATCCATAGGTTCGAGACGCAGGTACTCTAGGTGAGAAAACTCGCCAAAATGTGGATATGTAAATAAGCAGCGAGTCCATAAAAGGCATGAGCACTGCAGTTGTGGCGGTAAGATTTTGAAGTGCACACTTGTAATAACTCTTGTTTTAGCCTTTATCACAAGAAAAGGTTGAAACATGACCTGTTTCACTGCAGGGGCAGGGCAGAGGTGCTGGATTTAGGGAAGGTGCTGCTGCACCCCTCTAGATGAGCTGGAAGGAGTTCCGGTGGAGAATGGAATATAATTAGGCATTTTCAAGTGATTATCAGAATTAGCAATCGTTTACATTTAGCATTCTAGAGAGCAACGTCCTGCAAATGACTACTTATTTTATTAATTAATTCTATGTAATAATTTGTTGAGTTGCTATGTTTGAACAGTAACTTTAGTGACAATTTTATTGTAGTCATGGAGCGTAAATAGAGAAAACATCTGAAAGACATTTTGACACACATAATTGCACAGCAAGCCTTGATCCCTTCCATAAAGTTTACAATCACCTGAAGAGGCACATTTGACCACTTGATGCTACAATGTGATGGAAACAAGGGGCTAGATTCACAAAGGTAAAGTTAGACCAAGGTCTAAGTTCAAACCAAAAGTCTAACTTTTCTACTTTTCGGTGTTAACAAAGGTAAGTTTCAAGTAGTATCTTTACAACTGCGAGCTTCCCCACTTGGGGTGAAGTTTCTGCACTTGGGGTGGAATCTCCATTCTTGGGGTGGAATTAGGGTGGAAATTCCACCCTGAGTGTGGAGATTCTACCCTGAATACGGAAACTGCACCCAAGTGTGGAAACTCCTCCCCGAGTGTGGAAACTCCTCCCCGAGTGTGGAAACTCCTCAATCTTAAAGATACTACTCGTAACTTACCTTTGTGAATATCGAAAAGTAGTAAGGGTAGACTTTTGGTCTAAACTTAGATCTTTGGTCTAACCTTTGTAAATAGGGCCCAAGGATTTTAAGAAACCAAACTGCAATATTAGTACTAATGTCATATAATATTTGTCTTTTTGAAATATTGACTATTTGTTAGTGAAATGTGACATTATTGTTGGCCAACAGATCAATTTCTTTTGTATCATGATGCTCACTGTGTGTTTGTCTAACATTAGTAATTTTTTATCTTGAAATATTCTATATTATGAACATGAACTATTGAATTACTATACCATTACCTGACCTTTAACCACTAATCACAATTACACTCCTGAAGCTGTAATATCATCACTGTACATTGACTCAGGTGTGAGCTGTACAGTCGTTTTTAAACAAAATCATGCTGTCTGCCTGTGCTTTTGCACTATTTCTTCCACACACTGCAGACAGGACAGCATGGAAACACAGAGTGGCAAGTAACAATCTCTGTCTCTGTTTGAGTCTGTCTCCATCCCATGTGCTGAAAGGAGGAGTTTGTATGTTACTGCATGCACAGCAGACTTCAACAGTTTGCTAGAAATGTTCTACACTTCTTGTTTCAGTGTAAACTTGGTCACATGATTATTTGGCCCCTGTGTCCTCCAATTCTGACTGATCTGATATCTATCCAAAATCTACATATGTGTATTCAAGGGACACACACAAACCACAGGTTTGCCCAGGAATGCCAGGGTAATTGATGGAGGTTCAATGCAGACGTCCTATTTGCGTTTGGAGACCTGCCAGCATTTGTTCAACCAACAATGCAAAGTAGCCATGTAAAATTACATCTTAATATCTGCTTTATTTGTGTTATTTATGTAGTATAGACTTGATTATAGAACAGCGGAGTAACTTACACAGTGACAGAAATATGTGCCAGGTGTACATATTTACAGAATGCACACAACAACATTTACATTGTTCATACAAACATAACTTGATTTATCCAAAGTTTTCGGGTGTAGGAGAAGAGTTGTTTCTCATTTTACTCCTGGTATTCCCTCAGGATCTCGTGCTGTAAGAAGGGTAAGCTGCAAGTTGTGTGGGGAATCTGGAGCATGTCTTCAAGACAGTCATCATGTGTCTGTTGAAGGCACATCGACCACGCATAGACATTCAAGCCACCACTCAAAGTTGAAGAAGAAACAAACTGACTTCCTTCAGTCTAATAGAATAATCTATTACCAACCCATAATTGTTTTAACCCTATTCTCGGATGCTTCCTAAGAGTAGAAGACCCTATATTGGAACATATGTGTTACTTTTAACAGTATTCAAAGTTTTTACCTTGCAAATCTCAGATTTCTTCTGAATACTGTGCTTGCAACCCATAGGTCATCACAGTCCCAGCTGTCGACCGAAGGACAATCTCTATGTGACACTTTTATCGCCTTTGCATCAGCCTTT
Source organism: Calotriton arnoldi (assembly GCA_963921515.1). Taxonomy (NCBI): domain Eukaryota; kingdom Metazoa; phylum Chordata; class Amphibia; order Caudata; family Salamandridae; genus Calotriton; species Calotriton arnoldi. The sequence goes on from CAWUFW010003368.1 coordinate 1,609,948, forward strand.
GATGACGTGGATAGAGCAGGCTCTGGGCAAAAATGGCCAACTGGAGCATTCCTGGCCGCCTGCTATCAGCAAGTATGTCTCTACACAGACACTTGTGTCCAAGTCAAAGTTTCATCAAGATGGGTCACCTCAGAAAGAATTGCAACCAATATAGGCCTAAAACAAGTCTGGGTTTTAGCCCCTCAACAGTCCAATTTATACCTATCAGATTTAACTTAAACCGTGGCAAGAGCCTTTCCCTCAAAGGTAGTAGGCACTAAGATCCATGCCCTGCAATACTCTAACGACACCATGATATTAGGTCAAACGTCCATTGGGCTCCAAAGATCAGTAGAAGCACTTGCCACCTTCTGCAATACCAACAGCATTAAAATCAACAGCTCTAAATCCAAGGTTATAGTTTGGTCAGAGGCTGAGTAAAAAGGGTGACTAGTTTCTGGAAAAAGGGAGGCTGGAATGGGCAACTTCCTATAAATATCTAGGAATATGGATACATGAAAGAGGGCGCAAAGAGACTCATCTGAAAGCGCTGAAAAATTCTGACTAGGCTCTAAACTCTGCTTTTCAAAAACTGCTTACCAACATGAAGGCCCCAGACACAACAACACTGTGCAAGTTTATAGGAAGACAATGAATGCTGAAGCTGGCTTATGGAATTACTGCATTCAGGAACAGATTCAGCACCTGGCTGGAGAGGACACAGTGCAGCTGCTATCACCTCCTTTTCCATCTGCCAGACTCCGCGGCACTAATACAAATCCGCCTGGAAGTTAACCTAATAAGGCAAGAGCTGGCATTGCATATCAAGTGTATCTCTTATTTTATCAACAATTACCTCAAGCTGTTGCTTCTAACTCTTGAAGCAAATGACTTGTGGGAATCTAATCTCCCAAGCAAATGCCTGGCAAGAGTGTTGGAGAAGCAAGCTAAACTTTTATTCATTGCAGAGGACCAAACAGAACTGAGCAAGGAAGCAAATGCAATTCTTCTGTCCAAACTGTATGATCCACCAAAAAACGGCCGACCTACTTAAGGCAATCGCTCTCACTGGAGTTAGACGACAATTCATCTGGTTGCGGCTAAGAGTAATACCTCTCAGGGGGCATTGGTAGGGGAGGCTCACAGTGATTCCGATCAGCAATGTGATCTGTGCCAGACCGCCCTCAAAATACAACACCATATTACATGCATTAGCAAAGTAACTACTTCCACTTAGGAAACCCTGGCTGCGACCAAGCTTCCACCTTCTGAGTATAAGATCTTGCAATGAGGAGTTGCCAGTTGACAGCATGTTTTTTAAAATCCGTTAACATGTCCACCAAATGACTGAGTACAGAACAAGAGCTCACAATAGCTGATCTCAGCCCTGGGACTGGTAGCAGAGAGACCATATCTTGTTTGTTATTATTGCTATTTTAGGTGAGATTTGAGAGTATGTGTTAAGGCCCTATTTGTCAAAGCCTAAGCACGTTTTTCCCTACATATTCTACAACTATGTGCAATATGGGTGGCTGCCACGTACAAACGTTTCTACTCTTCTCTTTACTAAGCATAAGCACTTCATTCATTCTGCATTCTATTGAATTCATGTGCAATAGGTGTTCTTTTGAGATTATCACATGCTCCATGTCTGCCTGGGTTCCAAGATGTAGCATTTTATTTTTTGGGCCATGGGGGCCTCACTCAGAGGTGCTTCTGTCTGGCAGGCTGTAATATGTTTATAAGGGTCCACTCCCTCCTCCAGAAATGACAAGATTTTTGTTGGCCTTGCATAGCTACTTCTGTAGCTTTAGGATTTTAAATGATACTTCCCAAATGTGTCTTTTAGATTTGGCTATTTGAGTAAACAGATGTCTGTTTAATGTCTTATGTAAAAAACGTTCTGCTTTGTAATTCATTTATTTATTTTTTTAAGACATGTTTTTTTCAACAGCGTTTTTTCAGTCGTCCTCCTTTCTGCCTCAACAAACACGTGATAATCGGAAGCTTCACACCTCACATCATGAGCAACGTATACATTAAGCAAATCACACATAAAAAAAATCCAGCATATAGGCATTGTGAGTAGGGTGACCACCTGGCATGTAGGCAAATTCTGGGTAGTAACTGCAAAAATTCAGGGAAAAGGGTTAAAATTCAGATTAAAAATTCAGGACAGAAGAATCCATTTTATGGACACCTCTGACTAGGTCAAGCAATAATATAAAAGTAAGTAAACAGACGGCTGATACATGTACAAGAGAAAGAAGGTTTATTTTCTTTGGTTTGTATAAGACATAACACTATTGAGAAAATATACATATGTAACTGGATTTATTTAAAGATTTTAAAAATACTACCAAGCATCCACTCTAAGCAGAATTTCACAGAGAGATTATGATTTGAGAGATCATGTGTATATCTGTGTGCACTTTGCATTGATTGTTTCTAACAAAACTAGTAGAGGCTTTGAGCCCAACCCCTCTCAGTGCTACATGCTCTACAGCTGCTTCTACCAACCCAGAAAGGTCTCAGTCTTTAGTAGTGGCTTCAATGTCTTCTACTAGGCCACACTGCAGCATGATAAAACATAAACAAGCCCTATCAAAACCAATAGGTTTTAGACAAGCACTTGAATGCTGGCTATAACAATAACTAATGCCTAATGCAGGTAAAACCAATTAAAATAAGATTGCTTTGTCTATGCATGGGCCAGGTCGACTCCTGGAGTCTTTCACACTCCAATGAACAATAATTCATGTTTACTCTGGGGGTCACACAGTTTTTTCTAAGCTGACAACTTTCTAAAGCCACTCCTCTACCTTGGATGCCTTATGACTAAACATGCACCTGACAGAGACCTATCAGATCTTTCCCCACTGACATCAAGCTTGGCCTTGGTGGGAAAAGGGAACAGCCGGGGTGGAGACTTAGCGCATGGTTGCTGCCTGATGCTAAGCTTATGGCCCAGCTGATGACAGATGTTTACACTTTCAAATGAATGCAGGGACACCGCACTATCCACAGGCATTATGGGAAGAATTTCAGGCCACAATCTGTGGTGCTGTGGTGCCACAACCCTTTCCAGCAGGAAACAGTGGCACTGCTGCAGGCAGGGCTCCTTGCCCAGGAAACATATCTTCCTACCTCACATACACCTGATATACTCTCCAACATAGCCCCCTGCGAATGTCTCCTATGGCAGACTCAACTAAACGAAGATCAAGATCAAGAGTCTTGGCTGTTGACACATCACCACTACTACCACTGGAGAAACAAAATACACAAGCTCCTTTGCTGTGGTCCATTGATGATTCACATCTGCATCTTTTATTCAAGGGCAACCGCTCCACGACCAGTCTCTCGCCACTGGCCTCCAAGACACTGTGGGTATGGACTGATAGACTGTGGCCATTATAAAGACCACTCAGAGGTGAAACTCCACTAATTCTGGGCATAGTATTAAAAGAAGTCCATTCCTCTAACATGCTTTAGGGACTGTGACATCAAATGCATCTCACAATTATGAGGTGGTGATGAAAAATACTGTCTGCTCATTTACCAGCCTACAATCTAAATTTTGGCCCCATAAACATCGATTCCTTAAATCAACGCCCTCCCAGAGTTTAACCTACTAAACGCCAAACTACTTGTGGATGCAGTGGGCCAGCATTATATATCTTGGCTATTTTGATCACTCATAATCACCACCATCAATTAATTTTCCATACTGTGCAAGGCTTGGGAGGCAGACTTTGGCACACTCAATGAAGAGAGTTGTGAGATGCCTCGATGGCTCCAATAAAGTTGACAATCTTAGCCCAATTCAGATTAATCCATTTCAATTACCTCCACTGCATGTACTTGACAAACAAGAAGCTCTGGAGCTTGTGACGTGGCTCCTACCCCTGATGTTTAAGATGTAATTATGCAGATAGGAACTTCCTGCACACAACCGGGCTATGCCTTGCGATACAGACCTTGTGGCGTTGCATGGCCCACAGAGTACCGAGGGTGCTAGGAAGATCTCTTGAGCTCTCACCCAACTCTGATCTGCTCAGTATTCTACTCGACATTGAAGCAGATACACCAAAACAGTTCTACACATCAGTATGGTAGTGACTAAGCAAAGCATTGCACAAAAATGGCGTAGAACTACTCCACCTGACATGTAAGACATGGAGAGGAAGTAGTGTTATGGCCTGAGCTACCGCCTTTGGAACTGGTTGACCAGATTTGAGTCTCAAAGTCGGCTCAACATCCTGTAATTCTGGGCAAATGACTCAAACTCCTCATGCCTAAAAAACGGAATGTGACCTTGTGTAATGTAGCTAGTGTTCATGTAAATCACTCCAATATCTCAGGGTCGAGTTCTTGGGCATGTGTGATCCCTTTATACGTGCCCCAGGGCACAAGCACCAGAAAATATGTGATTCCTCTGAATTAATATTATTCCTGGCATTCCAGAGCAATTATTCCGTGCAGATGTAGGAGGCATGGACACGTGTGGTAAGCGGTTAGTGAGAGGATGGTCAGTGGGAAAGTATTTATGAACGCCAATTATTCTTGTGGTGTCACTGTTGGCACTGATTTGTCAACATGCATACTCAGCTTGAGGCGGTGATTATTCAAGCATATGTGCTTGGTTCTATGTATGTTTTCTTGAAAATACCAATGAAGTTTATTGTTGAAAAATAATTTTTTTCATATGTAACCATCCATGCACATGCCCAGATCCAAACTCTACATGCACCCAGCAAGATCCATCCATCCGCCTTTGCTGATCCATCCATGAATCCATCCATCCATCAATCTGTCAATGCATGCACCCATCAGGATCCATCCACCACCAAGATCCATCTGTCAATCCATACATCCATCTAGTCACTCATCCACCCAATCACCCATCCATCCATCAATGCTCCAATCAATTCATCTATCCACCCATGCCCACAACCACATCCATATACCCACCCAGATCCATCCATCCATCCTCCAACCATCCATCTTCCTTAAAATGCAACATCCATTCACCCATCTACACCTGCTCCATTAATCCCTATGCTCTTCATCCACCCATCAATTCACTCATCCATCCATTCATCCATCTATGCACCCACCAGGCTTCCAGTCCACCCTCAACAATAACAACTAAAACATCCAAATTATTTAACATGCTGAAGACACGGTGCTCAAATTACGGACAGTCCGTGTAAGTAACGGTCAGGTAGTGACCCTAACTGTGATAAACAAGTTCTCATCACTAGCGACTCTCGTTTTTTACCAAGTTTAGTGACATTTATTTATTAACATCCAAATTAGAGTCACACGCCAGCCACATGATATTTAGCGAACGTTTGTATAAAAAATGTCCACTGTCCAACCTCTTATCACTTTTCCAATTAACTTGTTCTTTCTCTTTTCATGTACAATGCTGCCATCTTGTGGAAAGACAATGCCTAGCTCCTAGTTTTCCATTTTGCCATAATATTAACCAATCTTTAGACTGTATTCTCTATGTTTTTATATAGTTAAACGCTAGCTTTTGAGACATAACAGGAATAAAACACTGGATAACTACGGTCAATATGTTTTCTGAAAATGAGATAGTTCTGAAGGGATTGAAGAGGAAGCTGGGTGGAATCTCAGAGCCAGAGTGATGTTACCAAAAATACACGACCTTAACTCGCCTCGCTCTTGGCGTCACCAACAGTCATTTGAGTTCCCTATCAAAAGTCACACACATTTCATCTTACTTTCATGCCCGTCCCTCCTCGTAACTCCACTTCTTCCTTTGGCCTCTAGGTAAGAAGGATGCACCATGTACAGTTCAACCGGATGTTGTACCGTATTCCCTCCTGGGACTGGATCCTAACTTAAGCAGAAGTAGACTTGCTTACTCTTATGGTTGTTCACATTCGAAGGGTACCTGGTCAGCCGTCTTATCATGAGTTTTATGTCTCTTGCGAGGTGTCTTAGGGGATATTAGGGAGTTACATATAGGTGTTTTCAGACAACCCTCTATATCCACTGGTCTGTGGTGTGTTCCACAATTTTCTTCTGTCCCCTACGTCATACAATATGGAGAAATGGGTTAACCAACTTCAACCATTGACTAACTCTACTGCTAGTGGTGGCATTCTGCTCTGTTCCAATGAGCACATGCACACACAAAGTAGTTTTCCCACTGACAGGGACTATGGGACAGAGTGCTTTTAAAGATTAAAAACTATTTTTGCTTTAGCCAGTGCTTTTTTTCATATTGTTGAAGGCCCAGCAGCTCCCTCAGCCGTAAAGTTACACAAAACCATGACAACACAAAACCAGAACTGACAAAGCCAAGAGGACGACAGCCAATTGTATACCTATTGGTTTTGCCAATGCTTGCTTTTCTGATGATCTACACATTTTGCGGCTTAAGGAGTGGTGGTAGATCTCTGAATTAAGAGTTGTCGCCCCCCCCCCCCTCCTTAGGAGGCTGAAAGTAGCATAGGGTGACCCACCCCACCCTCCACCCTCTGATATGTGTTCCTTCTTCTTGAGCTGTCAGGGCTCTGACTCTCACCACTGAAGCTAAGACGCCAGGTCTTCACGGATAAGGGTGCCTTTGGAAGTGGCTGTAGAAGTGCAGCTGTCAGGGTGGTCTCTTCTACAAAGCAGTCTTACACAGAACAGTGAGTGCCTTCTCAGGCTTTGAGTTCAGGGAGTGGCTTACATCTCCTGGCCTCTGCTTCTCCTAGAATCCTCTCATTTTTTCAGGACAGTGTTCAAAAAGGGCAAGCATAGCTATTCTGTAGGTGCAGTGAGCAGCAACACAAGCATCTCGGGAATATTGGGGCGTAGAGATATCTGAACCTCTGGTAGGATCTTCCTCAAAGGTTTGCTTTGTTTAAACCCCTGGAAGACAGGTTCTTTAGCGTCGTGATTTGCTTTTGGAAGATGTCATTGAAGGCATCCTTGCAGAAACCATAGGAAGAAGCCTTATTGGACTCGTTGTCAGCAGCATCATGTCCTGGTTGTGGTTTCCTTCACTCATCGATTTGCATTTTTTCCTTCCATTCGGAGCAGGCGATTTTTCTTACCCATTTAGTGCAGATAGTTCCAGGCAAGACGAGGCAGGAATTAAGTCTGTCCAATGTAAGCAGGGCTGATTTGTCTCAAAGACCTCAGTCCCAGTTATTTCAGCAGATTGACATTCTTTTGGGGTCGCTCTGAACGTGAGCGGGTCTATCCCTCCAGTGTTCACTCTTTGGATAAGAATGGCTCTTGTGAAAGCTTGTGAGGATGGGTTGATTTGCTGCCATTCATTAAGGAATGAATGCTCCGATGAGTGAGTTCCACTTCTTGGCAGTGGTTTAGGGGATGTCCTCAGTGGATATCTGTATCCGAGAGACCTCAACTTCTCTGTAAGTTTTTGTGGCCCATTACCAGTTGCACTTGTAAGATCCCAAAGGGGGGCAGGTGTTGCATTCTATCTCCCAGTAAGCAGCAAATCTAATTGGACTGTATGCAATTAAGACTAGTGTTGCAGTTGAATCCTGGTGTGGCTTTTGTTGTGGCATTGCTGCAATACTTGCTTTTGCATAGGCCCAGGTGTAAATGGTGACATTGCTGAGGCAATGATGAGGTATAAAACACGGATTTATGTAATCACCCTTAAACTAAGCATTCCGTTCCTCCTGTAAGTCCTTAAGACCCTCCTCCTTCGCCTGCATTGGATGGTTCCTACAGGAGAAGGGTGAGAACTTGACTATAATTGACAGGAAGTATTTAAAGTTATCCCCTTCTGGAGCCTTGAGGAGGGATGAGCCAGTAGGGTACGGTGAAAAAGTGTCATTTTTTTCAGAGGGAACAAAGCATCTGCCTCCACATCAGAAATAAGGACTTTCAAGTGGGGATTGGATTGGGTGAGAGGGGAACAATCCTAAGCAATTAAAGGATTCACCTCTATTGGGTATGTTACAGGCATCTATTGTGAGGTTCACGCTACTTCTGGGGCTGCATTCCTCCTCTTTGTGATTAATATATTGAATAATAACTGGTGCTATTATAGGGTTGCAAATAGTAAACTTTTCCTTGAATTCACTGTAGGGCCATAAAAGTGCTGTTTTGTTTAGCACCATTTGTGTGTTGTGCTTTTACTCAAAGCTCTCACAGGTGTGCAGGGCTATCTACTGAGCCAGAGATCACCTGGATCCCCCTCCTATGAAACCGGGAATTACTTTAGCAGTAAGATGCATTTATTTCTGTTTGCTTTGCAAGTAGCAGCCAGTGAGGGGCTGGCTCACATTGTAGGTTTACAGCATCCTGGATGAGCTGTAACTGTGAATCAGTTAAGCAATAAGGGAGGGTGTTTGCAGAATGCCTTTTCATACCAGCTCCGCTAGACTCAGCACTCTCTAGCAGTAGAAAACCAGTGTGCATGTACCCCTTCCTCCCTCTTATCTTTCACTGGCCTTCTGAATGTGTATGGTGAGCCTCGTAGGACAGATCACTTGCAATGTGTGATGGCTTGCCACGTATCACCACCACTGCCTTTGAGAAGCTGTGCTCAGGTTTGGGTTCAGCAGGAGCAACCAGGGCATGGGTCCAAATACAGCCCTGCTGTCATCTCTGGAGATTCTCCGGTTCTCTGATGGAGACAGCGGGCAGGGTTAATCTCACTCTGGAGTCATCACTAACAGCCAAATATGTGGAAACAGGACATTGTGACCTGAGGTGGAACCACCAACAGCAGTCTTGTTTACTCCCCGATGCACACTTGAACCTTGACAACAAGTAACCATTTTAAAAAAAGCAATAGAGGCCAATTCAGCAAAAGTGTCAACAGTGAGATCATCACAGCTGCTCACTGAATCTGGAAGTTGGTGTAGAGGCAACATTGACAGTGTTCTGCTTGACTGTAGATCTGCTAGACAGCTAGGGGCATATTTATGAAAAAATCGCGCAGCACGATTGGGAAAGGGGAGGAATGCGCCATATTTATTTTTATGCAATGCATTTGTGTCTTTTCCCTGTGCTGGCACACAATGTGCTGCCTAGAGTGAACACTGGCACCCCTGCAATATGGTGCAAGGGTGCCTGCATTGTAAGCAGGATTGTTTGGCGCAGGAAGGGGCACTGTCCTGCACAAAAACAATCCCCTGACCACTCTCTTCTTTCTATGTGTGCTGTTGAATGCAGAACACAGGAGGAGAAATAAAGATATTTCTCCTCGTTACGCCCCCCTTGGGAATGCTTAGCATTTTGACACATTCCCAGGTCTACCAGTAAAGGTAAATCTGGGAATGTGCCAAAATCCGTGGGTGGATGTGTGGGAACACCCACGCTCCACCGATGGAATGGCTCCCTGGGCCAGAGAACTGCTATGCAGTGATTTGCGCTGCATTGCGTTACTCTAGATTTATCAAGCCACGCACGGCCACGCAAGGTGACCTTGCATGGCTTGATGAATCTAATTTAAGAGTTGCGTCACTCTTGCACCCCATTGCGTGGGGCAAGGGCACGCAACTCTTTGTAAAACATTTCTAGGCTGGCAAACAATGTCTGTTCAAGCACAGGACCAGCTGTGGTTTCCTTGTTGTTCAGATAGGCCTCTTAACCTAACCTGAGCTGAAAGATTAATCCCAATGCCACAAGTGACCATAGAAAAGTCCCACTATGCATGTTGATATGTGCCTTATTGATCATTGTTGTGTTGTGTGACGCAGGCTCATGCTTTGATAATACACTATACATAGACACAGTTCAAATATTAGAACTAGGTACAGACACGTATGCCCATCTCTGTTTCATTAGCTCATTCACATGACATAGGTGAGGGTTGGATATTTGTGCGTTTTAGAGTGACAGACCTCTTGGACAGGGGTCTGGCCATCAATGTGTCGTCATCCACACTGCAGTCATATTGCCCATTCTCACCACCATATGATCTTGGAACACTTTCCAAATTCTTAAAGACAATGTTAGAGCTTGCGCAACATAAAGTGTGTCATTTAAACTTTTCTGTTACATTTTTCTGTTTAAAAGTAATACTGAGTCTGGAAGAAAGGTATTCACCAGCTTAAATATAAACTTGTTTTCACTAAAAACCGTTAAGGAACTATTGTTTCATCTGTTATTGTAGTTAACAAGGTTCCTAATCAGTGTAACGGGTCACTCTATTTTCTCTTATACATTACATATAAAGGCACAAGAACCTATGGAATACAAGAACATTTTTTGAGGGGGTGGGCAATATATTCTGCTCAGCCGACAGAATTTGTAGAATTTGGGCCACTATACATTACGCTTATAACACAGAGTTTCAGACAAATTCTGCCAACTGCCGCAGAGGTTTTTCTCGCACGTGGCTCAAAACAGTAAGTTGGCGAGCGAGAGTGAGATTTGACATCCTCTAATGCAATTTTTGTCACCAAGATGGCACCCCGCAAGATTTCTCCAACGTAGGCAGTCATGACCGTTCGTGGTCAGGAAGCTGCAGCTCGAGTAGAAAATCTACTCGAGTGGCGGCAAAATCAACTCAAGAAGCTGCACCCTGTTGTGCGCCGTGTGGTGCCGTTCGTGCTGATTTTTCAGCGTGGAACGATCTCCTGCCGCTTAATCACAGCACGAGCAGCACGATGTGCCTATTTCCACCCGTTTGCTGAATTCCATGGAATATCGCAGAGTTTTTTCTGTACTTCCACTGAATTCCACAGAGTAAAACTCCGCAAGTTCCACCCAGCCTATATATTTTGCATGCGACAGTTACGAAATGTGTGTTTAGGTAAAGGAGTTGGCATGTTTGGGCAATCATATTTTACCTGGAAAAGTAAGAATGTATTATTCAAAAAGTACAGGCAACTCAATGTATGGATATAATTTATAGTTTTTTATAGAACTATTTTTAATTAGTCACTTTACAGTGCTAACAGGTTGTATTCGCTAGCAACTCACCACAAAATTGGTGGATGTTGCAGTCTGAGGGTTGGGAAATGCCCTCATATGAATCTTCAGAGCCAGGCTAATGTAGGTCCCAAAGTATCCTTAAAGTGGGCCTGTCCCTTTTTGAAGGCCATATCCCAGATATATAGAGGTGTGAGTTAAAAGCCTCTTTGAGGAGGCTTGTCTTCTGATTTCTTATGAAGGCAGGCAGTCAACAAGTCATCAAGAATGACTGAGGGGCCGATTCCGATCTCGGCCGGTAGGGCTCCGAATCGGATTCGGCTTTACCGGATCCGATTCGGAGCCCTGTTTCCCGACCGAACCGTACGCGGGTCCGGCCGAGCGAGTACGATGCGAAATCGCCGACCGACTCGTCCGGGCATCCCGACCGCTCCGACCGACTCGCTCCCGGCTCGAACCGCTCCGACCGACTCGCTCGGACTCGACTCGCACCGCGCAATGGAGACGTTTCCCGGCCGGGTAAGTACGATGCGCGCCGCGAGCAGTCCGACCGAGCCGCGCCGTCCGGCTCGTAAGAGCTGTCGGAGCCGTACTTTGGGGGTCCGTGTCGGACCCCCTGTACGCGTAGCCGCGCGAGTCGCACACAGGGGGGACCCATGGGTCCCCCTACCTGTGTGTGTTCGGCGCGAACCGCTCGCCGCGTACCCGCTGTAGGGGGCGCACTTGTCCGACTCCGCACCCATTGAGTCAATGGGAGCCCGCGTACGCGTTGTACGACAGGCTCCCATTGACTTCAATGGGAGTCCGACCGACTCGAGTCCGATAACATACGGACGCATCGTACTCGTTCGGTCGGACTGCACGGGTCCGATTCGGTCGGAAATCTCTCCGGGTCCGGCTCGGTCGGAGAAATTTCCGGCCCGAATCGGAATCGACCCCTTAATGTTCACCAGAGTTGAGAACCTAGAATACAGATTCTCCCTCCTTGTATCTTCTGGTTGAATTTGATTTAAATAAAAAAATGTAATTTATTTTGGCTTAAGGTTCCAGTTGGGATGTAGTGTGAGGTCATCTTGCATAACTATTTTGGGCAGTGCCATCCACAATAAAGCAACTTATTTTGACTTTTTATTTCTCATGCCACCAGAAGCTAGTGTAGCTCTATAATACCAGGTGATGTGGGATGATTGCTTTGATGTAAGCTTAGCCTAGCTGATTAGCCTAGATTTTGCTTTTTGGGGATATTTTTCCTAGGTTTACCAGTGCTTAATTTGAGCCAGTGGGGCCCACTGGCACAAATTTTTCGGAAACAGTACAAATGTTTTTTCACGAGATGTTTACTGAGAGCAAGGGAGGGAAAAACACATAAAGGGGAAGAAGGAAGAGAAAGACAGGACACCTATCACAAAGGTAGAAAGCAAGACCCTGCAAGAGAGAGATACAGGGGCAGGGAGTGCCTGGTAGTCGATTAAAGAGGCATGAGTGTGATTGTAGACTACAGAGACTCGGTATTCAAAGTGCTGGCATTTAATAGCACCGGCCGGGGGCCTCTGAGCAGAGCTTTGCGCACCGCACTCATTCTTTTACAAATTAAGCACGACGTTGACCCACGTGATTCTTCCATGTAAGGCGTCTGTAACTAGTTGCTCCCAATTAAGGACTTTTGGTCATCTCGAAGGAAGTGACACCTTTTTGTTATAAATGTATATGTTCTAAAAGCATTGGATTCAACATTGATAACTGCTCTTTTTGTTTAGGCTGTGGTGGAGTACTATATGGCGATCATGGTTCATTTACGAGTCCAAACTACCCAGGTTCTTACGCTAACAACACTCACTGTGAATGGACTATTGTTGCTCCTATGGGGCGAATTGTTACAGTAACCTTTGCATCACTATACATCGATGACCCAGGTGACTGCAGTAGAAACTACTTGGAGCTTTACAATGGACCAGATGCCAGCCATCCCTCATCAGGACCTTACTGCGGACAGGTATGTATTTATTTCAAAAGGGCATTTATGATTACTTCCATTCGATTTACCTGAAGGCCTAAATCCTTTGAGATTGTGTGTGCGCGTATGTCTGGAATTGTACACCTGTTAATTAAGCACATATTAGCATAACATTAAGATTAGCCATGCTTCAAACCATAAATATAAATGTAAGTATTTCATTTGGAATACATAAGTTAGTATTAGAAAACAATATCAAGGTAAATTTGTTGGACACGTTTAAGCAGCCAATCACTGCTATTTATGCATTTGTTCTCTATTGCACTGACTTTGAAATCGATAGAGACTTTAAAAAATATGTTATAAATGACATTACAGGTGTATTATGTGTTGTCTCCATAACATTATATGTTGTCATGTATGTGATCTCTAGGAAGCATGAAGGATAGTGAATTGTTTGGAGACATTAGAAAAGAATGACATTTTGAACAAACTAGAAGTGTTTGTTGTGAAAAAGTGTCTCAAGTGGCAAAGGATGCCCTTGGATTTGCAAACGTTTGTTGCAATTAGATGTTGTTGGAAGTAGAGGTAATCACGAAGAAGAATGCATTCATCCTACCTCCTTATCTGTATTCAACATTTGTTGAAATCACCCACGACCCTGAGGTAAGTACACATGGGTTTCCAGTGGACAAGTATGCGTGACTAGGTGGAGGGAATAACAGGTGGGGTGGTGTGTGTACGGAATTAAACTCGTACAAAGTTGAGATGAAGAACTTCTTTATTGTGAAATACCAACAGGAAAGGACAACAGCTCCCTCTGTCTTGTGGATTGTTACCTGCCTTGTTATGTTGGCCTAGGCCTGGCTGCCATGCTGCTTTTCTTTGCGCACGTTACACTGAGCCGGGCCTCCCTCGCCCTTTGCTCGTGCCAAGTTCTTTTGCACTGTCTGCATTTTCTGTTGTTCACCTTTTTGGGCTCAGTCTGCACAAACATGTACAAGGTCGCATAACAATGTATTTTGGTTCTTCCTGATATGGCCAGTCTCGCGCACCCAGACATAACATTAGGTGCAATTGCCATGAAGAATTTGGTATGCTTTTAATACTGTGGTTTACTAGCGCTTAATACACTTGGAGAAATCCCTTTCAGGGAGAAGAGCTATGATGTCCTGCTGATGTAATTCTGCATCTAGAGACTGAGGTATGGGGGTTCGCTAGTCAAAGCCCAGAGGTCTTCTATTATTATAATAAACTATCTTACTGTAAGGGGAGGGTGGTAATGTTATTTATACGTTTATCCACTGAGCTCTGAGATGCTTTCCCCGTTTGTATTCTATGGAATTGTAACCATGCTGCTTATATTAGTCATATGTATTATGCTATTAGTACTGACACGTGTACTGTACATTAGAGCACGTAAGTTGGAATAAAGATTTTAACCTATCCAGTGTCTCTTCCTACGCACCTTGTGGACAAGTACGAGTGAGTGACGAAAGAGTGTTCTTGCTTCTGCGAGTCCTGAGATAAAGATACCGTGTTCTGGGTTGTCCAAACATCAGTACTTGGGTGCTAATGGGATGCTAAGCTAGTTGGGTTGGGGTTTTTGGGTGCTACGGTATATGGTGGCAAACCACTGTATTCCGGGGTCCCATTTTCCTGTGCATAGCTCTGTGTATGTGCAGAAACCTTATGACATGGCGCGACCACCGTGGGGCAGCTTATCTGCGAGACGCTTGAGTAGTACTTGTGCTTGTCCACAAACCCCTCGCGTACGCTTCCGGAGGCGTACGTGACGGTGATACCTCCTATATTGAATGTTTTATAGGTTCTTTCAAGCTTGATGTTATTAAAAAAGGTTAGTTAACAGACCCATTTTTGTGCTCCCTGTTAGGTTGTCGAATATAACTGTTTAGTCATGGCTGGTGTGGCGATTGCTGCACATAGTCGAGGAGCACTCCGAGACCACTTAGCTGTGTATGGAGTGCCCGATACTGGGGTCGAGTTGGTCTTTGTGGTTCAAGCCGATGCGGCTTATCACTTTGAAGTGTTTTACACTTGGATCACTTTTGAAGCGGTGGATGCAGGTGATAAGCTGTTTCATGAATATAAACCCACCGCTATTCCTGCTGCCTATCGACCCTATACTACTCTTGAAGTGCCTCTCACGGCTTGGCAGCACCGTGTTTGGTTTAATGGCGCCCTACCACAACCAACTACCGCAGTTCGTTTAGGCCCCTTGTCAATTCAGGGGGCCACTTGGCCTGTATTGGCCGGGTATACCCCGCATCCAAATTATCTGGCATTACCGCTTGCGGAACTGCGCACTATGCATACCGAATTGGTACGAGTGCATCGAGCCCTAGTGACATATGTTACAGGTAGTCTACATGGAGCTGCTCCTGTAGTCGCAGGCCAACCAGCTATAGGCGCTGGAGTGACTATAAGTCCTGTCATGGTAAATTCTGTGATGGGTAAACGTCCACAAAATAAGGACGACTATCCTTACTGGCTTGCAGAAAAGTTCGATCAGATAGAAGCAGTGTTTCCCCATACATCCCCAGTAGATAAACACCGCATCCTCACGATAAGTTTGCCAAAAGACATAATCCCCGATTTGACATCATGTGAAAACTGGGGTAAGGTATTCGCAGCAGTTTATTCAAAATGTTTTGGAACTCCTTCCATGACGGTTCTACCCTCTGTAATTAAAAAAGTACAGGATGAACATGGCCCTGAAGCGGCTGTGGAATTAGGGATGAGACTAGTGGGAGTGTTTGATGTAGTAGCTGAGCTGATCCTTGGAAATGTCAAGGGCGATGCTATGAACTTTCAAGTAGCGAATGCTTTGGCTTTGGTCCCAGAGTTGGACAGGCCCCGCGAATTACCGAAAATTATTGCCCGGGCTTATAAAACAATTGGAAGAAATAGCCTGGGCAACAAGCCTTTTGTAAAAATGCAAACTCAATCGCAAGCGCAAGTTACACAAGCAAAAAGTGCATCTGAGAAAGATGATAAACCGGTCTTCACTAAAAAGAGTTGGAGACAGAAAAAACAGGGTAAGCAACAAAAGAAGCCGGGGTCGAGAGGCGCTTCCCCAGTTTCGGTTTCTTCTGAACGTACTTATGATTTACGTGATAGGTCAAGGATTAAATCACCAGAAAGGTTTCAGAGCTCTGATACGCGTTCTCCTCGTTCTTCACAGGCCCAGACGTCGTCACAGGCTGGTGGAGGAGGACGGCAAGATAGAGGAAGGGGCCGAGAGGCTCCCCAGGAGCGAGACCAACCTCGACAACAAGTCAGAGGTAAAGCAGAAGACTTTCATCTTCCTCGACCGCAATTTCAGAAGAAAAAAGTTGCCGCTGTCACAGCGAAATATGCCTCAGACCGTGAGAACGAGACTCCAGAATTGGACGTGGGCAGTGACCCTCCTAGACAGCGCCGCGGAAGTTACCATAGTGCGGGAGGCCCTACGTCCTCATATGGAGGCGACAGCAACTGAAACATTCGTTACTGTAGAGACAGCTGACACGAGAGTGGCACCCCCTGACAGACTATATAATATAGTCATACAAATTGAAGGTGACATACCGCGTGAAATAAAAGGGATTTTTGGGGAAAATCTAACCTCTACATATGACATTTTGTTAGCAGAGGTGGATTGGCCACCCCCATTCGTTTTAGCTGCACATAAAGGAGAGGAGGTAATCCTTCCAAGCTTTTCACGGCATGTCCCAAAAGACAAAGCTGAAGCACTTGCAGCTGAGTGGGCTGTGTACCTGGCACCAGCGTTATACCGCAACCATGTGGGATGGGATGAAGAATCACCTCCTCATGCAATACCTTTGCGGTCACTACCGCAGCCACAACCCCAATATCCCATCAAACGGCAGGCAAAAGGCCCCGTCTCCGAAATTCTGACACAGTTGGAATATCAGGGAGTAATTGAACCATGCGTATCACCTATGAACAATCCCCTTTTCGTGGTTTCTAAACCCGATGGATCGTACCGCTTAGTTTTGGATTACCGGCATTTAAATACTCATTGTCGGAACTTTGCGGTGCAAAATACACACAGTTCTGCGCTTGTAGACAGTCTTGTTCGTAAAAAATACAAAACGACACTTGACCTTTCAAACGGTTTCTACACGCACAACCTAGCCCCGGAGAGTGGTCAATGGACCGCATTCACTTCCGGTGGTAAATTATTCCAGTTCCGGCGTTTACCCATGGGCTACAAAAATAGTCCGGGTATATTCGCCGCCCGTGTTGTTTCTTTGTTAAATAACATTGATCCAGACGCATGTTCGTACGTAGATGACATCTATCTGACAGACGACGAGTTATATCAGCATCTGTCCCGTGTGGACCGCATCATTCTTGAATTTGCGGAGCAGGGTTACAAATTTAACTTTGCTAAGTCACACATTGCTGAATTTACCGTTCTGTTCTTGGGCTATGAGCTCAATAACGAAGGTAAGGGCTTAGCCCCCATTTCTTGGAAAAATGTGCACATTTGTGCCCCCCAAATACTCTGAAGAAACTTCAGTCTTTGCTGGGTTTCTTGAATTTCGGGCGTACTTACATTCCCGAATATGCCCAGCGTATCAAGCCTTTGTATGCTTTGATACAACCTACTTATTCGAGGTCTTGCTGGCTGCCTGAGCATACCTCAATTCTGCAGTCTTTGCAGACAGACCTTTTGGAGTCTAAATATCTTTTGACTCGTGATAACCACACAAACCTGGTGATTAGAATAATTCCGGGGGCGGTGGGATTCACATACTTAACCTTTAATGAAGGTGATACAGTACCCATCGCATACAAGTCACATCTGTACACTTCCGCTGAATTACGCTTTACATCTGTTGAAAAAGTTCTAACTGCAGTGCAAATGGCGATTCTAAAAGAACGCGCACTGGCACAGGGAAAGCGGATTCTGGTGGTAACACCCTGTCCTGCCCTAGAGGCAGTAACAAAGGCAAGTGTACCGAACTCAAAAGCAATGCATCCCCGTTGGATACAATGGGCTACATCCTTGACGTCTTCGGACGTCACTTTTGTTTTTGATTCTTCTCTTCAGACTCAGGAGTTTTTGCAATATGAATTCGTTCATCCTCCTCCTTTGTTTTTACTACCGCTTGAGGATTACAAATGTGTGATCTACACCGATGGTTCGGCGCAACCGGCCACTGGGTCCAAGCACGCTTATTCAGCTGCATGTGCTATTGTTGCGGGTTCCTTTGTAGATGGAAAGTTCAAATCCTCTGTAGTGCATACTCGCACACTTGGAGATAGCACCGCACAATTGGCCGAGCTGCATGCATTGCTACTTGCGCTTGAGTTCGCTTCTCAGGATGAGACCACTCTTATTGTATGTGATTCTTTTTACTGTGTACAATCTTATAATGACAATCTGTTTTTTTGGTCGAAAAACGACTACAAGGACGCAAAAGGGAGCACAATTAAGCATAAAATGCTTTGGGTTCGAGTGGCAGAATTGCAACAACGTCTGCCCCTCACACAGGTGGTTCACACCTTAGGCCATCAGCGGGTGGGCGCACACGCTATTGGTAACGATCTGGCAGATGAGGCTGCCCGCTCAGCAGTAGTCACGTGTTCAGTAGCAGCGGTTACCAGGTCCATGTCTAAAATAGACCCTGTTATATTAGCAGCTATTGCTGCAACCAAGGAAGGGAATAATTACCCTACAGGTTTCCCTTCCAAGTATTCTTACACATTAAGTCCCGATCAGGTTCCTTATGTAACTATACCTGACGTTGGAGATCGGCTGATCCCCAACGCGGACCGCAGGAGTGCCTTGATATCAGCTGCACACGAAGGCATGGCTTCGGCTCATGCAGGTGTGTCAGCTACAGTTTCCATCTTGCAGCAGCGTTATTGGTGGCGTGGATTGTAT
This sequence comes from Calotriton arnoldi, assembly GCA_963921515.1. Lineage (NCBI taxonomy): Eukaryota > Metazoa > Chordata > Amphibia > Caudata > Salamandridae > Calotriton > Calotriton arnoldi. Next base: position 1,628,688 of record CAWUFW010003368.1, read on the forward strand.
AAAGACACCCGTGCTTTTGTGCTTTCTTGCGACGTTTGTCAACAGATTAAGCCTTCCACGGTAACACGTCCACCACAAACACCGCTCTGCATTGCTAACAGACCCTTTGGGTGTGTTTACTTGGATCACTGCGGTCCATTCTCATCAGACACTGCATATAAATACATCTTAGTGGCAGTGGACTCGTGCACACGGTTTCTCTGGGTCTGGCCACAACGGAGTGCTGACGCCCGAAATGTAATCAGGGATTTGCGTGTCTTTGTGGGAATTTTCGCATGCGGCACCTTCCATTCGGACCAAGGTCCAGCGTTTGCCTCTAGGGCTTACAAGGATGCAATGGCTTCGCTTGGGGTGCGGGTGAAATTTTCGTCTCCGTATAGGCCTGAGGGCAACTCTATCGTTGAACGAATGAACCGTGACTTAAAGCAATCCTTAACAGCTAGGGTTATAGGTACTGGCAGGAACTGGCTGGCCCATTTGTATACCGTTCAGCGTGCACTTAATAATCTCCCTAGAAGACCTCTGGGTGGGCGGACCCCATACGAAATGCTCTTTGGCATAAGAATGTTTGTGCCTGACCTTGAGGGTCCAGACATCGCGGCGCAATCCGCCAAGTTTGATGTAGATAACCATTCTGCTATGTTACAGGACTTACAAGAAGCCCGAGACAAACTTGCAACTACACATTTGCCTTCAGCCACAGATCCTGCGTTGCAGATTCCGGTAGCCGGCTGGCTTCCGAAAGTTGGAGAACTGGTTCGAGAGAAGGTTGAAAACAAAAAAGAATTTGGCCCCTCTTTTCGTGCACCGGTTCCAGTTCTGGGCCTGAAGGGAACACGTACAGTCATTTTACCACCGCTTCCTGGTCGCAAAGAGAACAGATACATCTCAGTTGAAAATGTCAAGCTACAGCGCCTGGCCGATCCTGAATAGTGTCACACCAGCGGTCTCTTGTCCTGCCATTTATCGGACATATGTTCATAGTCCATCTGCGCGAACGATCGCTGATGCTGTAATTGAGATGGTTGATTTGCCTGAATCCTCTACTTTGCCTGAACCTATAATTGATCCCCAACTCTCCACCAACATCGACGAGGACGAGTATACCTATCCTGCATCTGAATCGGTGGCACATCAACCGACAACGCCACTTGGCCCGACTCGTTATTCCTTTGATTCGGATTCCAACTCTTCAAAAGTCCCATCCAAGTTCAGTATTTTTGTATCCTGGTTTAGAGACAATTTTTTGATTCCACCCTGGACATACATCTGGTTGGTACTTTTCTTGATATTTTTGTTCATGTCCATTGGCTTTGTCACAGTGTTTTTTCTACTAATTAATGGTCACTATTTACCTGAACGCTCTGCTGTAGACTATGTTTCTGGAACTTTGGCTCCTCATTCCTCGTCTCACATCATGAAGCGTGACCACACATTTGTGAACATTTCAGCTTTTCCAGTTGCTGATGGCATCGTATGGGATGCGGTGAACTATCAAATCCATGGTCCGACGGAAATTATTAATGTACCTAATGTCCTTCGTGTTTCAATGGGTGATGTAGTACAAAATAATATTCATTCTGATGATTGGGATGTGCATGCCGTTGAAGCATTGTTTGCCGATTTAAAATATTATGCATCTTTTAATGCTGAGGATTTATATATGAATTCTGCGAATTATGCCGATTTGTATTGTTACCAACATTGGGGTAATCATTTTCTCCATAAGCCAAGTGCCCTGCGTAGTTTTGTTAACTACACCCAATGGGAACATTGTCCAAACCCCTTGCCAGGTAGCTCACAAACTCTTCGAAATAAGTTTACCTATTTTACTGATTTTAATCGATCGAACCCTGCATCCTATTATTTTAGACTTAATACCACATCAACTCAGAAAATTATGTTGACACACACCAAATTGCTTTATTCGGGTTCCTTTTTAAGTGCCCTAGCTGTGGGTGGTTATGAGTACTGGGAGGATACAATAGATTTGAAATCTATTTGGGGCTCCAAGCCATGGCAGGTACAGGGAACCGAGGCGTTGCATCGTGCTTGCCTCATCCCTACCCAAATTATGTTCCTAAATGCTTCCATCTATCAAACTACGTGTTGGGGCTTAGCTACCACTAAACAATTGAACTCGCCCTCAATTCCATCCCTGTCGAGTTTTCCCAATGATAGCTCACGTTTTAATCTGTCCCTGACGACCCTACAGGCTCTATTACAGAATAATTCATTTAATGTCTCTGAACTGGATCCGTCACCCTGGTTGGTGTGGCCTATATCATCAAATGCATGTCAAATGCGTTTTCACGACTCAGGAGCTGGCTACACACAGGGATAGGCCTGATCCGAGATTTACTGATTCCCGTACTGTCACTACATATTCTGTTGGTAAATTATGCAAACAATGGCTGCAACATTCGTCCCTTGATTCTGTTAAACAACATTTGTCCCTCCTTTCAGGCAATATTGATCTGTCCGACTTTGTTTTGGGACCTCGTGGTCCCCGACCTAAAAGGTTCATTTATGAAACATATAATGAACTCTGGAAGCTATCACAAATGGAAGCTGCTTCCCGTCTTCGGGAAATAGATCAAGCAAATTTGGAAAAGGTGCTTGCTGTTGTTGACAATAGTATTAATACCCTGTCTTCTCGCATTTACACGTTAGAGAATATTGTGTCCTCTGTTGTCGATATTGTACAAGATGATGTTTCTGTGTTATATCATGGTCAGAATCAATTGCGCTCAGTTATGCAGTTTGCATGGACTTTACAAACGCTTAAGTTAGGTAAAGTGCCTTGGCATTTTTGAACACCTCTGCCTTGTTTCTACCTTTTAACTTAACTGACAAACAGCAATTCATGTCCATGAAAGATGCAACTTACACTTTATTACATATCGAAAAAATGGATCCTTTGCCGTTCTCTGTTGCAGAACTTGATTCTGCTGTGTGGCTAGTTCATGGGGTTATCGCTTTACCTTTTTCCTTATTTGAATTTGACTCGTGCATGAAACATTATCCTGTGGGCCGTTACCGGCCCTTGGGCAGTGCTTTCCTGCATGAACTCTGGTCCTTGCCTTTCATGTATAAATGCCTTCGGGACGGCAAGGAAGTCTTTCTCACGGGGAGTCTTGTGACTCGACTATGGGTCATTCGCTTATTTGTAAACACATTAAATTGCATGGCTCATGTAGCGTTTCCTCTCCTAATCTTGCTTGTGTGCTGAAAGGTATTCCTGCTCCTGTTATTTCACCTACTTTCACTCTCCTTTCCAATGGTAGTTATTTACTTTTAAATAACGAAAACTGTTGTGGCCTGCAGGCTGGCATTCCTTACATTGTAACAGTTTCGCACAGAGTTGTCTGCTGCAAAAATGTGCTTTATCCTCCCCTCATGGCAAGGTTGATATCTCTATTTGGCCTTCCATCCCTACCATGGAAGCAGATTTCAATAGACTGAGCAGAATAAAGGCACTATTATTAAACGAGGAAGTTATGCTCACGTCCGCCCGGGAGACATTCATTCTCCAGGTGGCGAGTACCCACAGTGAAATACAGGCCCTTTTAAACACTAATCTCCCCCAACATTTTGGGAGTTAATACATCGTATTTTTAACGCATCTAACACTGAAGGCCTAGTACACTTTTTTAAGGTCGTTGGGTCGGGCTTGGTGTCCTCCTTCCAAACTATTTTTGGTGCCATCCCGGCTTTCATACATTCTATTTTTTCCAGTGTCTTTGGCGGTTTCCCATTGATCCTCGCTTTAGCGGCTGGTGTCTTACTCTTAATTTGCTTTCTGCGCAATGGCTGCTCCCCGATGGGACCTGCTCGATCCAGAACGCCTCCAGCTGCTCCGTGAGCGCCTTTTGGCCGGTTTTGGTGTCTTGCCATTGGCGACACTGAGTGTGTCATATACTCTTTCATTTCGCTTTGCGTATTTCACTTGCGTGCAACCTGTGATGACTTGTGTCCGCTGTCCTTTCACCTGGACTCTGGATTATTGCCTCTCCAATTCGTCATTGTCTGTTCCGGATTTTGTTCAGTTGATGGGTCCCTTAGAGGCCCATGAGCAGGACTGTTCCGTTGCTGGCTGTATGGCGCGTGCGGCTGCACTGGGGATTTTGGCGCAATGGGATATCTGGGCGGCTGCCCAGGATCTCCTACAACGAAGCTGTTTCAATTATCACGCAAGCTGTCCCGCATTGCTTCTGGATGCTCCCTTGGTTGAGGAGCATTCCTGCTCTTTTGATCTCATGGATTGGATGGCATCTGTGTTTTTTGACAATGCCAATGATGAACTCCTGGAGGGTATGGCTTTTCTCTGCACTTACACTTTCATGGATTGACCTGCCCTTCGCCGTTTGGGCGCTCCCTGTGCTCCGACGGCTCTGTTTCTCCTCTGTCCTGACCGCTGGACTGTCCAGGGGAGGGTGTCTTGTGGATTGTTACCTGCCTTGTTATGTTGGCCTAGGCCTGGCTGCCATGCTGCTTTTCTTTGCGCACGTTACACTGAGCCGGGCCTCCCTCGCCCTTTGCTCGTGCCAAGTTCTTTTGCACTGTCTGCATTTTCTGTTGTTCACCTTTTTGGGCTCAGTCTGCACAAACATGTACAAGGTCGCATAACAATGTATTTTGGTTCTTCCTGATATGGCCAGTCTCGCGCACCCAGACATAACATTAGGTGCAATTGCCATGAAGAATTTGGTATGCTTTTAATACTGTGGTTTACTAGCGCTTAATACACTTGGAGAAATCCCTTTCAGGGAGAAGAGCTATGATGTCCTGCTGATGTAATTCTGCATCTAGAGACTGAGGTATGGGGGTTCGCTAGTCAAAGCCCAGAGGTCTTCTATTATTATAATAAACTATCTTACTGTAAGGGGAGGGTGGTAATGTTATTTATACGTTTATCCACTGAGCTCTGAGATGCTTTCCCCGTTTGTATTCTATGGAATTGTAACCATGCTGCTTATATTAGTCATATGTATTATGCTATTAGTACTGACACGTGTACTGTACATTAGAGCACGTAAGTTGGAATAAAGATTTTAACCTATCCAGTGTCTCTTCCTACGCACCTTGTGGACAAGTACGAGTGAGTGACGAAAGAGTGTTCTTGCTTCTGCGAGTCCTGAGATAAAGATACCGTGTTCTGGGTTGTCCAAACATCAGTACTTGGGTGCTAATGGGATGCTAAGCTAGTTGGGTTGGGGTTTTTGGGTGCTACGGTATATGGTGGCAAACCACTGTATTCCGGGGTCCCATTTTCCTGTGCATAGCTCTGTGTATGTGCAGAAACCTTATGACACCTCGGTCACCAGCAGTGAAATGTCAACATTCCAGAACACAGCTGGTGACAAGGTATGTGATAACTACGGTGTCCGGAAATGGACATGAGGATATAGATCGCAACACATCTTCCCCCTTATGGAACAGGGGGAAGGAAGGAGTAAGGGGGGGGAGGGGAACACAAAGGTAGGAGGGGGTTAAACATAGTAACATAACCTTATAGGCCTGAGCATAGGATATCATAGCGTACCAGTTAAGTACTATTCACAAACATAATCTGAGAGTTTCAATGGAGGCATTAACCTTCTACCAACTCTACTTGTGTTACAGGGACAGGGAGTCTCTTGCAAAGGAGTGGCATTGGACTCGGAAGGTGAAGCCTGTACCTCAATGTTGGTTTGAGAGGAATCACAGTCAATTTCCTCATCTGACACACCACTAAATGCTCTTTCCTGGGTAGGTGTGCGTGACTCGTTGTTGCAGTCGCTATTCCAGGTCTGACTGCTGATGTCGGCACTAGCACACTCTACAGGGATTTGCTTGCACAAAGAGAGTGCAGAGAAATGCCACACCTTGCCATCACTAAGGAGTGCTGCGTTGCAAAATACCTTGCGCACTGATAAGGGTTGTGAGAACCTGTTCATTCCTTTGCTAGTGTGTCCACTCCTTTTTACTCTGACCATGTCTCCAGTCCTTAATCTGACCGGTCTGCAACCATGTTTCCTGTCATAACGGTCCTTGTAACAGGATTGTGCCTCTGCCAGCCTACTCTTCACTTGGTTGGCAGACCAATGAACTCTCTTGGCAGCCAATAACCAACCCACATTGTCCTTTGGCAAAGGTGTCCTACCTCTCATGATTTCAAAGGGGCTGTGGCCAGTACTGCTGCAAGGTGTAATGCGATAGGCCCAAAGCGTTTTGAGGATTTCCTGTTTCCACACCAGCCTGTTATTATTGGCTAATTGGATGATGCCCTTGATGACCCTGTTAAAACGTTCAACGGCACCATTTCCAGCTGGATGGTAGACTGAGGTGGTTTTATGGCATATTTTGTTTCTTTCAAGGTAGTTCTTGAATAGGTCTGATGTAAATTGGGGTCTGTTAGACCTGGCATCCTTGGCGTGGTTTCCCCTGACTTTTTGCCTCTACCTCCTGTATTTTTGACACTGTGCTGGAATTCGTTTTTGCTGGTTTAGATGCTTTTGGGCACTTTGCCACTGCTAATCAGTGCCAAAGTGCAAGTGCTCCCTGGTTAACTTGTTATTGTGATTGGCTATCCATGATTGGTATATTTGCTTTACCTATAAGTCCCTAGTAGAGTGCACTAAGCGTGCCAGGGCTGTTGATTCAAATGCTACTAGTGGGCCTGCAGCACAGATTGTGCCACCCACAGGAGTAGCCCTAAGATGATGTCTCAGGCCTGCCACTGCAGTGCCTGTACGCAGTTTGTGAACTGCCATATTGTCCTGGCCAGTGTACACACTTGCCAGGCTTAACCCTTCCCTTTTCTTACACATTGGACACCCCTATGGTAGGCCCAAGGTACCCCCCTGGGCAGGGTGCAGTGTATGTGAAAGGTAGGACATGTACTAGTGTGGGTAACGGTAAACAGACATAATATCGAAACAAAAATATCGAATGGACACAATATCGAGTCTAAAATATAGAATGGACATAATATAGTTGTTAAAAATATCGAAAGTAAGGTAAGTAATATCGATAGTCAAAATATCGAAGTACATAATATAGGCATTAAAAAATATCGACATTTTTAATAATATCGAATTTTTTCTGTGTATTGTATGTTAGTATATGTGTTAAAAGTGTATATTAGTTGTTGTAATGTATGTTTAATTTTTTAAAAGCAATGAATTTTATGTTATATAATTTTTGCGTAATTTAATTCCGTAGCGGGTAGTGGGTTTATAGGGGAATAGGGTGGGAAGTAATTTAATTAAAATTAAGTACATATTAATAAATATTAATTGGTATTGATAATTAATTTATTGTTAATTAATTATTAATTGGTAATTACATTTTCTTAATTGGAATTTTTTTTAATTGATTAAATGGTAATTATCTTAATTCAATTAATTAAATAGTTGTAGCGGGATGTGGGTTTATAGGGAATAGGGTGGGAAGTAATTTAATTAAAATTAAGTACATATTAATAAATATTAATTGGTATTGATAATTAATTTATTGTTAATTAATTATTAATTGGTAATTAAATTTTATTAATTGGTAAAAAAATTAATTGACTAAATGGTAATTATGTTAATTGTATTAATTAAATAGTTGTAGCGGGATGTGGGTTTATAGGGGAATAGGGTGGGAAGTAATTTAATTGAAATTAAGTACATATTAATAAATATTAATTGGTATTGATAATTAATTTATTGTTAATTAATTATTAATTGGTAATTACATTTTGATAATTGGTAAAAAAAAAATTTAATTCATTTATTGGTAATTAGTGTTAATAATAATATTTATTAGTATTGATAATTAATTATTTTTTAGTAAAATATTAAAATATTACTTTCCCTACTGTTGCACTCTCTGGAGTTGGAATAGTAATTATTACCCCTACGCTATCCAACGCTTTCCCTACTGTTGCACTCACTCGAGTGGGAATAGTAATTTTTACCCCTACGCTATCCAACTCTTTCCCTACTGTTGCACTCTCTGGAGTTGGAATAGTAATTATTACCCCTACGCTATCCAATGCTTTCCCTACTGTTGCACTCACTGGAGTGGGAATAGTAATTTTTACCCCTACGCTATCCAACTCTTTCCCTACTGTTGCACTCTCTGGAGTGGGAATAGTAATTATTACCCCTACGCTATCCAACGCTTTCCCTACTGTTGCACTCTCTGGAGTTGGAATAGTAATTATTACCCCTACGCTATCCAACGCTTTCCCTACTGTTGCACTCACTGGAGTGGGAATAGTAATTTTTACCCCTACGCTATCCAACTCTTTCCCTACTGTTGCACTCTCTGGAGTGGGAATAGTAATTATTACCCCTACGCTATCCAACGCTTTCCCTACTGTTGCACTCACTGGAGTGGGAATAGTAATTTTTACCCCTACGCTATCCAACTCTTTCCCTACTGTTGCACTCTCTGGAGTGGGAATAGTAATTATTACCACTACGCTATCCAACGCTTTCCCTACTGTTGCACTCTCTGGAGTGGGAATAGTAATTTTTACTCCTACGCTATCCAATGCTTTCCCTACTGTTGCACTGTCTGCAGTGGGAATAGTAATTTTTACCCTCCCGCTATCCAACGCTTTCCCTACTGTTGCACTGACTGAAGTGGTAATAGTAAATTTTACCGTCCCGCTATCCTACGCTAAAAATATTGAATATTTTTTATAAATATTACGTTAATATATTTATGTATTAAAAAATTAAAATGTATGTTTATTTTTTTTAAGTTACATTAATTATTTATTAATTTTAAAGTTATTTAAGTATTTTTAAGTATGTTTTAGTTAATTATATATATTATTTCATTAATTTTACATTACTTTTCATACATTTAAAAAATTCGATATTTTGACTGACTATATTTTTTACAACTATATTTTGGAGTCGATATTTTTGTACTTACCTGTTTGTAGATAGGGAGTCGATATTTTGGTATTCAATATTTTTACTTCGATATTGTTGTAGGTCGATATTCTTGTTATCGATATTCTGTCAGTGATCCGTGGGTAACATGTCCTGATAGCGAAATACTGCCAATTTCGTTTTTCACTATTGAAAGGCTATCTTGCCCATAGGTTAACATGGGGAATGCTGTGTAACCTGGTTACCTGCATATCTTCCCATAGCAGCAAGATAGAGAGTTGGAATCTGGCACCCCTGAACTCAGAATTTAATTACCCATCTTTTAGCGAGGATGGTTTTGAATCCTAAGTTTGGAAATAGCACTTTTAGAAAGTGGCTATTTTCTTGTTCAGCCTTTCTGTGTGCCTCTGCCTGTTTGTGAATTGACCATCTGGTTTGTGAGTGACAGGGGCTGGGGAGGGCTGCAGGAGGCTGGGTGAGTCAGCACTAGGCTGAATAGACCTATCTACGGATCACTGACAGAATATCGATAACAAGAATATCGACCTACAACAATATCGAAGTAAAAATATCGAATACCAAAATATCGACTCCCTATCTACAAACAGGTAAGTACAAAAATATCGACTCCAAAATATAGTTGTAAAAAATATAGTCAGTCAAAATATCGAATTTTTTAAATGTATGAAAAGTAATGTAAAATTAATGAAATAATATTTATAATTAACTAAAACATACTTAAAAATACTTAAATAACTTTAAAATTAATAAATAATTAATGTAACTTAAAAAAAATAAACATACATTTTAATTTTTTAATACATAAATATATTAACGTAATATTTATAAAAAATATTCAATATTTTTAGCGTAGGATAGCGGGACGGTAAAATTTACTATTACCACTTCAGTCAGTGCAACAGTAGGGAAAGCGTTGGATAGCGGGAGGGTAAAAATTACTATTCCCACTGCAGACAGTGCAACAGTAGGGAAAGCATTGGATAGCGTAGGATTAAAAATTACTATTCCCACTCCAGAGAGTGCAACAGTAGGGAAAGCGTTGGATAGCGTAGTGGTAATAATTACTATTCCCACTCCAGAGAGTGCAACAGTAGGGAAAGAGTTGGATAGCGTAGGGGTAAAAATTACTATTCCCACTCCAGTGAGTGCAACAGTAGGGAAAGCATTGGATAGCGTAGGGGTAATAATTACTATTCCCACTCCAGAGAGTGCAACAGTAGGGAAAGAGTTGGATAGCGTAGGGGTAAAAATTACTATTCCCACTCCAGTGAGTGCAACAGTAGGGAAAGCGTTGGATAGCGTAGGGGTAATAATTACTATTCCAACTCCAGAGAGTGCAACAGTAGGGAAACGTTGGATAGCGTAGGGGTAATAATTACTATTCCCACTCCAGAGAGTGCAACAGTAGGGAAAGAGTTGGATAGCGTAGGGGTAAAAATTACTATTCCCACTCCAGTGAGTGCAACAGTAGGGAAAGCGTTGGATAGCGTAGGGGTAATAATTACTATTCCAACTCCAGAGAGTGCAACAGTAGGGAAAGAGTTGGATAGCGTAGGGGTAAAAATTACTATTCCCACTCCAGTGAGTGCAACAGTAGGGAAAGCGTTGGATAGCGTAGGGGTAATAATTACTATTCCCACTCCAGAGAGTGCAACAGTAGGGAAAGTAATATTTGAATATTTTACTAAAAAATAATTAATTATCAATACTAATAAATATTATTAATAACACGAATTACCAATTAATGAATTAAAAAAAAAATTACCAATTATCAAAATGTAATTACCAATTAATAATTAATTAACAATAAATTAATTATCAATACCAATTAATATTTATTAATATGTACTTAATTTCAATTAAATTACTTCCCACCCTATTCCCCTATAAACCCACATCCCGCTACAACTATTTAATTAATACAATTAACATAATTACCATTTAATCAATTACAAATTTTTACCAATTAATAAAATTGAATTACCAATTAATAATTAATTAACAATAAATTAATTATCAATACCAATTAATATTTATTAATATGTACTTAATTTTAATTAAATTACTTCCACCCTATTCCCCTACAAACCCACATCCCGCTACAACTATTTAATTAATTGAATTAAGATAATTACCATTTAATCAATTAAAAAAAATTCCAATTAATAAAATTTAATTACCAATTAATAATTAATTAACAATAAATTAATTATCAATACCAATTAATATTTATTAATATGTACTTAATTTTAATTAAATTACTTCCCACCCTATTCCCCTATAAACCCACTACCCGCTACGGAATTAAATTACGCAAAAATTATATAACATAAAATTCATTGCTTTTAAAAAATTAAACATACATTACAACAACTAATATACACTTTTAACACATATACTAACATACAATACAATTAGAAAAAATTCGATATTATTAAAAATGTCGATATTTTTTAATGCCTATATTATGTACTTCGATATTTTGACTATCGATATTACTTACCTTACTTTCGATATTTTTAACAACTATATTATGTCCATTCGATATTATGTCCATTCTATATTTTAGACTCGATATTGTGTCCATTCGATATTTTTTTTCGATATTATGGGGCCGATTCCGATCTCGGCCGGTAGTGCTCCGAATCGGATTCGGTTTTACCGGATCCGATCCGGAGCCCTATTTTCCGACCGAGTCGTACGCGCGTCCGGGCGGCGAGTACGATGCGTATTCGCCGACCGACTCGTCCGGGCGACCCGACCGCTCCGACCGACTCGTTCCCGGATCGTACCGCTCCGACCGACTCGCTCGGACCCGGTCCGCACCGCGCAATGGAGACGTTTTCCGGCCGGGTAAGTACGATGCGCACCTCGACCGCTCCGACCGACTCGCGCCGTCCGACTCGAACTCGCTGTCGGAGCCGTACTTTGGGGGTCCGTGTCGGACCCCCTGTCTGCACGCGTACCCGTGCGAGGCGCACACAGGGGGACCCAAGGGTCCCCCTACCTGTGCGTGTACGCCGCGAGCGCTCGCGGCGTACTCGCTGTAGGGCGCGCCTTGTCCGCCTCGCACCCATTGAGGCAATGGGAGCCCGCGTACGCGTTGTACGACCGGCTCCCATTGAGTTCAATGGGAGTCCGACCGACTCGTGTCCGGTGGCATACGAATGCATCGGACTCGTTCGGTCGGACTGCACGGGTCCGATTCGGTCGGAAATCTCTCCGAGGCCGGCTCGGTCGGAGAAATTACCGACACGAATCGGAATCGGCCCCATTGTCTGTTTACCCCTATCTACATGTAGAGTGGTGGGAGTAGTGGCACCTGGGTCTGAATAGGGCTGTGCCTGCCTTCCACAATGCTGGCTCCACCTCCTGCGGTGCGGCTGATGACCCTGGCCCACACTCACAAAGGAAGGAGAGGTGCCCTGGCAGAATGCACCCTGAACTGGTTTGGACTGGGTCCAGGACCCCTCACACAGGAAGAACAAAGACTTTTGGGGTATAAAAATAGAGCTGAGACGCCTGTAAAATTAGATTAGGAAGAACGTGATCAAGAAGGAATCCCTGCCAAAGAATAACAGCCAGGAAGACTGAGGAAAAGTGCTGCCATTGCTGAGTGTCTGGGAGCTGACCTGCAGTTGCTGTGATTGCTGAGGAAGAGGACCAAGGGACTGTCTGCTGTGTGCTGTGTCCCCCCCCCTTGCTTGAAGAGGAGCTGTGCTGTGTGCTTTGCCCCTCTGAAGCCTGCCTATCTCCAAGGGCCTGAGAAGAGTTGGCCTCCTGTTGGGAACTCAGGGATACAAAAGTTCTCAAGAACACACCCTTCCCGCTGCTGTGTGCGTGTCTCTGCGCACAGCCTGTGCCTTCGTGAAGCTGCCCGTGTGAAATCTGACTCGGTGTGCTCATCGGCACACAGCTGGGGCCTGCCGTGAGGTCTGCTCTGCCTCAAGCGTGATCTGCCCATGGATCGTGCCCCTCGCGCTCTGTGCAGACTAGCGCGTCGCTGAGGAACTACGGAGCGCTTGCTCTGCCCCAGATCGCTGTATGTGCCTTGATTTCACCGCCACCGGCCCGTGATCAGACCCCTGCGCTGAGGGCCGGTATCGTGTCACCACCGGCCCCCGATTGCCAGAATTGTTGTATGGTTACGGGGAATTCGCCGCCGCTACTCGAGCGGTCTGCCCGAGGCCGGGTCTGCCGAAGGAGAAGAGCTGCGAGAGCACCTTTCCGACATTCACCGCCGCTGGCCCAGAGTCCATCGACGTCATCCCTGAGCCGCGCTGGCATTGGCTCCAGCGCCCAGGGTTGCCCGGCAACGAAGAGGCTCGTGCCGACGGAGCCGCGCCGTGTCCCGAAGGCATCTCCTAGCGACCTAGGCTTCCCCCCGCTCCTCAACGAGAGCAGAGCGGCGCCCGAGGCCGGGGAGCGTCCCAGAAGAGGAAGTGCCTCGAGTAAGACCCCTACACGGACTGCCAGGCCCCGTCCCGCTCTAAGGTAACCGGCTCTGTTCCGCGATCGGAGCCTGCGCCCAAGGCAGTAATTGATCAGCGCGCTGCCGGCCGGCAGTGTGTTGTGGTGACTTCCAAGTTGGTTTGGCTGGCGCGCACTCGTGCATTCTGTAGGGGGTGATTCACAAGAGACTGACCAGAACAGAGAAGTGGCAATTGATTACGCTTTCGCGCGCAGACAGGGGATTACCGCCATTTGATTCCTAAAAGTGAAACCTTTGCCATTAAGAGCATTATTAAGAGCAAGCGCCCAGTATTATATCAAAGGGACATTTTACAAGAGAACATTGTTACAGTGAACCATTTTTTTTTTTTAAGAAGAACCATTACTGGAAGAAAGTCTATTTTTGTTGTATGTTGGAGTTATGACGTTTTGATCTGCCTAACCTATATAAAGTAATTTATATTTTTATAAATAACCTGTGTGGTGTCCATTTGTGGTGTTTCGCTATATTACTGAGTGTTGGTACAAATACTTTACACATTGCCTTGGGGATAAGCCTGTCTGCTCGTGCCAAGCTACCAAGGGGGTGAGCAGGGGTTATCAACAGCGTGTATCCCCCTTACCCTGACTAGAAGCAAGGGTCCCTATTTGGACAAAGGTACTTACCTATGCCAACTAGAGACCCCCAGATCTAACATTGGTGGGCAGCGGTGAGGATTTGAACGTGTATTTGTACTTGACCCACAGTGATTGGTGTACATCACTAGATTAGTGCAGACCACTACACAGCCACATACGGTATTTTCTTTTTGGTTCTATTTTTGATCTGGTCCTAAAGTCATCCAAGCATCATGTCGCAAAAGGGGAATGCAGCAAGTGAAAAGGCAGAATTGGAGTTCCGTATTGAGGATTTGTATTCCTACAAGGTAGACCAGCTTAAACAATTCTACAAAGATTTGGGATGTCCCGCAAAGAGTAGCGCTAAGAAAGAGGAGCTACAAAAGGCCCTAAAAGCCTGGTGGGAGGCCAAAGGAGCTGCAGGAGGAGAAGATGCAAATGAGGATGTGGATGACCAGGGGAATGGGTTTGGGCCACAGGATTTGCCTGTGCCAGGAACAGCCCCCAGGGCTGTCAGCGTCCATTCCGCAGGAAGTCTCTCCCGGGAAGAGCGGGAGGAGAACCAGAGGATCAGGGAACATGAGCTAGAAGTTTTGAAACTACAAAACCAAAAAGCAGCAATGGAGGAAAAGCGATTACTTTTGGAGAGTGAAAAGAGGGCAGAAGAGAGCAAGCACACTCTAGCCCTGGAAGAAAAGAAATTGCTTTTGGCTCATGAGTTGAGCATGAGGGAGCTGGACCTGAAGGCCAAACAATTGGAGTCCAGCTCAAATGGTGGCAGCGCACAGACAGTGCAAGGGGGTAAAGTATACATCCCCAAGGATATAGTGCACAATTTCCAGAAGGGTCAGGATATTTTTGCATGGTTTGAGTCATATGAGGTGTCTTTGAGGATGCATGAGGTGCCTGAAAAGAGCTGGGGGGCGGGCATGTGGAAGCATTTTGAGGCATCAGGGACCGCAGTTTTGACACCTTTAGAAAAGGAGGGTGCCCTGTCCTATGCCAACATGAAGGAGGCCTTATGCCTCAAGTATGGGCTCACCCCAGAACAGTATAGAGTGAAGTTCAGGAACTCAAAGAAGAATGACTCAGACACTTGGGTTGAATGTGTGAGAGGGTACACCCCCGCATTGGAATGTTGGATGAAGGGCAGCAAAGTTACTGATTATGAGGGGTTGTGCCATCTAATTAGTTGGGAGCACTTGAGCAGTCTATGTGTTCCAGAGCTGCGCCAGCATCTTTTGGATAGTAAGTTAACTAATCCTAGTGAGCTTGCTAAGGAGGCGGACCGCTGGACCAGCACCAGGGTCCACAAGGGGATTGTGGGTACCACAGCCAAAGGTGGGCAGGGTCCTCAGCAGAAGAGTGGGGGGGACAAAGGTAATCAAAAGGAGTTCTCTAAAAGGCCCCAAAACAGTTCAGAGGGAAAGGAGTCCCAGCCCCCCCAACCTAAGACGTCGCAGCCCCCTAAGGGCGGGCGTCACCCTCAGGGTCCCCCCAGGTGTTACCACTGTGGTGAGAAGGGCCACATTGCCCCTAAGTGCCCCAAGAAATCCCAAGCACCCACTGGTGCTCCATCACCGGGTTTAGTGAGTGTAGCTTTGGGAGAGGAATTAGTTTCCAGTGGGGAGGAGGAGCAAGCAGTGATGACCCTTGTCTCTTTAGGAGACAGAGAGATGGTCCAGGAGTCCTACTTGCCTGAGAACACTAAAAAATACAGGCAGTGGGTGACCATCAATGGGAGGAGGGTGGAGGCTCTGAGAGACACAGGAGCCAGCGTGACATCCGTGAGGTGTCAGTGGATGTCTGAAGAGCAGGTCATTCCCAATGCACTTCACCCTGTAGTTGCAGCAGACAACTCCGTGCGCCTCTGCAAAGTGGCGCAAGTTCCCTTTGAGTGGGGGGGGGTCTCAGGTTCCTTGAAGGTCATGGTTAGTCCATCCATGCCTGTAGACTGTCTGCTAGGAAATGACCTGGAGAGTTCCCCATGGAGGGAGGTGGAACGCCAGGCTCATTTGGAGATGTTGGGTCTGCCTGAGTGGGTTTGTGTGACCACTCGGTCAATGGCAGCCAGTAGGGGTAACCAAGCGGACCTGGAGCCTGAAACAGTGGCCCAGGTACCTGCCAGGAAGAGGAAGGGCAGGGGCGTGGGAAACCAGCCCCCCAATTCCCACGGTCCAGGAGGAGGCAGAACCTGAGGGGGATGCCCTGGAACCTACAGGGGAACAGATAGCCGAACTGGGAGACCTGCCTGAGCTGACCCATTGGCAGCAAGAAGGAGGTCCCTCCAGGGAGGAGTTCTGCAAGGCGCAGAGAGAATGCCCTTCTCTCATTGGTATGCGGAAACAGGCCGCAGACCAGGCAGCAGGTGGCGAGTCCAAGAATCACCTCATTTACTGGGAGGATGGGTTACTCTATAGTGAGCCTAAGGTCGCTGAGCCCGGTGCAGCCCGTGTGCTGGTGGTACCCGAGCGCTTCAGGACCTTCCTAATGGGTCTGGCTCATGACGTGCCTCTCGCAGGTCATCTGGGGCATGACAAGACCTACCAAAGGCTTGTCACCCACTTCTACTGGCCCCAGATGAAGACGCACGTTGGTACACACTGTAGGACTTGCCAGACTTGCCAGGCAAGTGGCAAGAGTGGAGGGAAGTGCAAGGCTCCCCTCCAACCCTTTCCTGTGGTGAGCACCCCTTTCGAGCGGGTGGGCATCGACATTGTGGGGCCTCTGGAACCCAAGACAGCCTTAGGCAACAAGTTTATCTTGGTCTTGGTGGACCATGCCACCAGGTACCCGAAAGCTGTCCCTCTCCAGACAATCACAGCCCCTGTGGTGAGCCGTGCATTGATGGGGATCTTTTCCCGTATGGGGTTCCCCAGAGAGGTGGTCTCCGACCGGAGTACCAACTTCATCTCGAAGTACATGAAGTCCTTGTGGGAGGAGTGTGGGGTAACTTACAAGTTTACCACTCCTTACCATCCTCAAGGGAATGGGTTGGTTGAGAGATTCAACCGAACCCTGAAAGGCATGATAATGGGCCTTGCGGAGCCCATGAGACGGAAGTAGGAGGTCTTCTTACCATGCCTGTTATTTGCCTACAGGGAGGTGCCTCAGAAGTCCTTAGGGTTCAGTCCCTTTGAACTCCTGTATGGCCACCCTGTTAAGGGACCTCTCAGTCTGGTGAAGGAGGGTTGGGAGAAATCCCCTGGTAAGACCCCCCAGGATGTGTTCAGCTATGTGCTGGCCTTCCGCAACCAGACTCAGCGCTTCAGGAAACTCGCTCAGGCAAACCTGGAAGCTAGCCAGGAAGAAATGAAAAGATGGTATGACCAGAATGCCACTGTGGTCGAATTTCAACCTGGGCAGAAGGTGTGGGTGATGGCGCCAGTGGAGCCTTGTGCGCTCCAAGACAAGTGGACTGGGCCATATGAGGTGGTGGAGCGCAAGAGCGATGTAACCTATCTGGTTGACTTGCAGTCTCCCAGGAACCCTTTGAGGGTCCTACACGTGAACCGCCTCAAGCTACACTTTGAGAGGTCTGATGTGACAATGCTCCTTGCCACAGATGATGGGGTGGAGGAGGAAAGGGACCCTCTTCCTGACCTCCTGTCAGCAAAGGAGCAAGATGGGTCAGTGGATGGAGTAAACCTCTCTTCCACACTGACCCCAGAACAGCAGAGGGACTGTCGCCATGTGTTGGGCCAGTTCGCCTCCCTGTTCTCCCTGACACCAGGAGTCACCAATTGGTGCGTCCATGATGTGGACACTGGGGACAGCCTACCTGTGAAGCAGAAATTTTACAGGGTAGCTGACAAGGTCCGGGCCAGCATCAAGGAAGAAGTTTCCAAGATGTTGGCGCTAGGGGTGATTGAGCCCTCCAGCAGCCCGTGGGCTAGCCCAGTGGTCTTAGTGCCAAAAGCTGCTGCACCCGGTGCCACGCCAGAACTCAGGTTTTGTGTGGACTACCGTGGGCTCAATGCGGTCACCAAGACTGACGTACACCCCATCCCCAGAGCTGATGAGCTCGTGGATCGGTTAGGCGCTGCCCAGTACCTCAGTACGTTTGATTTAACTTCTGGGTTCTGGCAGATTGCCTTAACTGAGGGGGCCAAGGAGAGGTCAGCGTTTTTAATGCCAGAGGGGCACTTCCAGTTCCGTGTCATGCCCTTTGGGTTGAAGAACGCTCCTGCCACGTTCCAGAGACTGGTCAACCAGGTACTGTCCAGGCTGGAGGAATTAAGCGCCGCATACCTGGATGACATTGCTGTGTTCAGCTCCAGTTGGGAAGAACATTTGCAACACCTCTGTGAAGTGTTGAAGGCTCTGCAAAGGGCAGACCTCACTATCAAGGCCAGTAAGTGCCAGATAGGGCAGGGATCTGTGGAGTATCTGGGACACCAGGTAGGGAGCGGCCAGGTGGCGCCCCTCCAAGCGAAGATTGATACCATTCTGGCTTGGGAGCCCCCCAAGACCCAGACAGAGGTGAGAGCCTTTTTAGGACTCACCGGGTATTATCGCCGATTTGTCAAGGGATATGGCACCATTGTTGCCCCTTGACAGAGCTGACTTCAAGGAAGCAGCCCAGGAAGGTGATCTGGACCGATGCCTGCCAGACCGCGTTTGATGCCCTGAAAGCTGCCATGTGCACGGCACCCGTGCTCAAGGCGCCTGATTTCTCCAAAGAGTTTGTGGTACAGACAGATGCTTCAGAGCATGGAGTGGGAGCAGTACTCTCACAACTGAACGATGAGGGCTTGGACCAACCGGTAGCTTTCCTTAGCAGGAGGCTACTTCCCAGGGAACAGAGGTGGAGTGCAATTTAAAGGGAAGCTTTCGCTGTGGTCTGGGCACTGAAGAAGCTAAGGCCCTACTTGTTTGGGACTCACTTCCGGGTTCAGACAGACCACAGGCCCCTCAGATGGTTAATGCAGATGAGGGGTGAGAACCCAAAACTGTTGAGGTGGTCCTTCTCCCTACAGGGAATGGACTTTACGGTGGAACACCGCCCTGGTACATAACACGCCAATGCTGATGGTCTGTCGAGGTTCTTCCGCCTTAGTGATGAGAACTCCCCAGGGGATGGGTAGTTCTCCCCACTTTTCAGCTGGAGGGGACACGTGTTAGACCTGGCATCCTTGGCGTGGTTTCCCCTGACTTTTTGCCTCTACCTCCTGTATTTTTGACACTGTGCTGGAATTCGTTTTTGCTCGTTTAGATGCTTTTGGGCACTTTGCCACTGCTAATCAGTGCCAAAGTGCAAGTGCTCCCTGGTTAACTTGTTATTGTCATTGGCTATCCATGATTGGTATATTTGCTTTACCTATAAGTCCCTAGTAGAGTGCACTAAGCGTGCCAGGGCTGGTGATTCAAATGCTACTAGTGGGCCTGCAGCACAGATTGTGCCACCCACAGGAGTAGCCCTAAGATGATGTCTCAGGCCTGCCTGTACGCAGTTTGTGAACTGCCATGTTGTCCTGGCCAGTGTACACACTTGCCAGGCCTAACCCTTCCCTTTTCTTACACATTGGACACCCCTATGGTAGGCCCAAGGTACCCCCCTGGGCAGGGTGCAGTGTATGTGAAAGGTAGGACATGTACTAGTGTGGGTAACATGTCCTGATAGTGAAATACTGCCAATTTCGTTTTTCACTATTGAAAGGCTATCTTGCCCATAGGTTAACATGGGGAATGCTGTGTAACCTGGTTACCTGCATATCTTCCCATAGCAGCAAGATAGAGAGTTGGAATCTGGTACCCTTGAACTCAGAATTTAATTACCCATCTTTTAGCGAGGATGTTTTTGAATCCTAAGTTTGGAAATAGCACTATTAGAAAGTGGCTATTTTCTTGTTCAACCTTTCTGTGTGCCTCTGCCTTTTTGTGAATTGACCGTCTGGTTTGTGAGTGACAGGGGCTGGGGAGGGCTGCAGGAGGCTGGGTGAGTCAGCACTAGGCTGAATAGACCTATCTACATGTAGAGTGGTGGGAGGAGTGGCACCTGGGTCTGAATAGGGCTGTGCCTGCCTTCCACAATGCTGGCTCCACCTCCTGCGGTGCGGCTGATGACCCTGGCCCACACTCACAAAGGAAGGAGAGGTGCCCTGGCAGAATGCACCCTGAACTGGTTTGGACTGGGTCCAGGACCCCTCACACAGGAAGAACAAAGACTTTTGGGGTATAAAAGTAGAGCTGAGACCCCTGTAAAATTAGATTAGGAAGAACTTTGTGATCAAGAAGGAATACCTGCCAAAGAATAACAGCCAGGAAGACTGAGGAAAAGTGCTGCCATTGCTGAGTGTCTGGGAGCTGACCTGCAGTTGCTGTGATTGCTGAGGAAGAGGACCAAGGGACTGTCTGCTGTGTGCTGTGTCCCCCCCCTTGCTTGAAGAGGAGCTGTGCTGTGTGCTTTGCCCCTCTGAAGCCTGCCTATCTCCAAGGGCCTGAGAAGAGTTGGCCTCCTGTTGGGAACTCAGGGATACAAAAGTTCTCAAGAACACACCCTTCCCGCTGCTGTGTGCATGTCTCTGCGCACAGCCTGTGCCTTCGTGAAGCTGCCCGTGTGAAATCTGACTCGGTGTGCTCATCGGCACACAGCTGGGGCCTGCCGTGAGGTCTGCTCTGCCTCAAGCGTGATCTGCCCCTGGATCGTGCCCCTCGCGCTCTGTGCAGACTAGCGCGTCGCTGAGGAACTACGGAGACCTGCTCTGCCCCAGATCGCTGTATGTGCCTTGATTTCACCGCCGCCGGCCCTTGATCAGACCTCTGCGCTGAGGGCCGGTATCGTGTCACCACTGGCCCCCGATTGCCAGAATTGTTGTTTGGTTACGGGGAATTCGCCGCCGGGTCTGCCGAAGAGCCGAGAGAGCACCTTTCCGACATTCACCGCCGCTGGCCCAGAGTCCGTCGACGTCATCCCTGAGCCGCGCTGGCATTGGCTCCAGCGCCCAGGGTTGCCCGGCAACGAAGAGGCTCGTCCCGACAGAGCCACGCCGTGTCCCGAAGAGGCGTGAGGCGTCTCCTAGCGACCAAGGCTTCCCCCCGCTCCTCAATGAGAGCAGAGCGTCGCCCGAGGCCGGGGAGCGTCCCAGAAGAGGAAGTGCCTCGAGGAAGACCCCTACACGGACTGCCGGGCCCCGTCCCGCTCTAAGGTAACCGGCTCTGTTCTGCGATCGGAGCCTGCGCCCAAGGCAGTAATTGATCAGCGCGCTGCCGGCCGGCCGTGTGTTGTGGTGACTTCCAAGTTGGTTTGGCTGGTGCGCACTCGTGCATTCTGAAGGGGATGATTCATAAGAGACTGACCAGAACAGAGAAGTGGCAATTGATTACGCTTTCGCGCGCAGTACAGGGGATTACCGCCATTTGATTCCTAAAAGTGAAACCTTTGCCATTAAGAGCATTATTAAGAGCAAGCGCCCAGTATTATATCAAAGGGACATTTTACAAGAGAACATTTCTACAGTGAACCATTTTTTTTTAAGAACAACCATTACTGGAAGAAAGTCTATTTTTGTTGTATGTTGGAGTTATGACGTTTTGATCTGCCTAACCTATATAAAGTAATTTATATTTTTATAAATAACCTGTGTGGTGTCCATTTGTGGTGTTTCGCTATATTACTGTGAGTGTTGGTACAAATACTTTACACATTGCCTTGGGGATAAGCCTGTCTGCTCGTACCAAGCTACCAAGGGGGTGAGCAGGGGTTATCATCAGCGTGTATCCCCCTTACCCTGACTAGAAGCAAGGGTCCCTATTTGGACAAAGGTTCTTACCTATGCCAACTAGAGACCCCCAGATCTAACAGGGTCCATTATCGCTAATTATGCACTTAGGCAAGCCTTCACGGGTGAAAACGGCATCAAGGAAACTGACGACACTGTGTGCATCTGGCTTGGTGACAAACTTTATCTCAGGCCACTTTGAAAAATGATCTATGAGAACTATTGTGTACACTTGCTCGCCCTGATCAAGAATGGGCCCCATGATGTCCACACCAATTCTTTCCCAAGGCATGGTTGGACATGTGATGGGATGTAGGGGAGGTCTGAAAGTGACTTGGGTTTTGTCTGAATTGGCACAAAGCGCACAGTCCCTGACTAGTCTTTCGACTGCAATGCTGATGCCAGGCCACCAATACCAGTTTTTTACTCTACTCTTTGTCTTTCCGATGCCCAAATGCCCAAATGCCCTTCGTGGCATATTTCAAGTATTTTCAGTCTAAGGCTGGAGGGGGGAACAACCCTACCACCTCTCAACAGCAAACCATTTTCTTCAGATAATTCATGATTGACTTCCCAAAAGGGGCCAGCCCTTGGACAACATGTTCAGAACCTCACAAACAACTGCATCTTTGTTTTGCTCATGCATCCATTCATCCATAGAAACTCCATGTAATTCTTCAATGATGATTCATCTACCTCTTCATGGTCACAGGATGCCGAAGTGCGAATAGGCATGCGGCTCAAGAAGTCAGCAACCACATTTTTGACCCCGGGTACATACTGGATCATATAATTGAAATCAAAAAGGCGAACAGACAATCTTGCAAGTCTGGGAGAAGCTGCATATAAACTTTTGGTAGTAAATACTTTGGTAAGTGGTTTGTGGTCGCATCGCAGGATTACCTTTTTTCCCCAGACAAATTGTCGGAAATGTTCAAGCCCCCAAACACATGCTAGTGCCTCCCGCTCTATGACGGAGTATTTTTCTTCCGTGGGGGTCAAAGAGCAGGACGCAAAAGCAATGGTACACTCTTCACCTTGGGTGTCTTTTTGGGTAAGAACGGCTCCAAGACCTTTGCAACTAGCGTCAGTGGTGATAATGTTTTCTAACATTGGGTCAAAACCTTGCAAAGGTAATGCTGAACACATCTCTTTCTTCAAGGTACAAAATGAGTCATGGCATGTTTCAGTCCATACAAATTTATTCTTAAGCTTGAGCAATTGCCTTAGTTCATAAGTTTTACTTGCGAAATTCTTAATACATTTCACATAAAACTCGATAAGGCCAAGAAAAGAACACAACTCTTCCTTGTTACACAGTACAAGGGCGTCTATTATGGCATCGAGCAGTTCTTTCTTAGGTTTTATGCCATCACCTGTAATCTCGTGTCCAAGGTAGTTTACTTTTGTGCATGTAAATTTACACTTGTTGTGTTCAGCCGTTAAACCTTTAGTTTCAAGGATACCAAGAACCTGGTTCACTTTCGTGTCATGCTCTTCCCTTGTTCTTCCCATTACAAGACTGTTGTCCAGGAACATTAAAATGTCTGTAACCCCCTTAAAAATGTGATGCATGAGCCTCTGAAACATGGCAGCGGCGGAGGCCAATCCGAAAGGTACCCTAGTGAACCTATAGCACCCAAATGGGGTTATGAAAGTGGTAAGGTTTTTGCTGTCATGGTGTAGAGGAACCTGGTGGTAGGCGGATTTAAGGTCAATGGTAGAAAACCATTTTATACCTTTAGTGCGAGCTAACAGTTTGTTTATTCTTGGAAGAGGGAATTGCTCAACCAGGATGTTATTATTGAGGTCGCGTAAGTCTATGCACAACCTAAGATATTGGGCCTCTTGGCCACGACTAAGGGAGCCACCCACGCAGAGGCTTCTACCTGCTCAATGATACCATCCTGAAGTAGTTTATCCAGTTGAACTCTGACCTCTTCTTTGACAGCAAAGGGGAGATTGCGAACCTTATGCACAACTGGAACGGCATTAGACTTAACACGTATTTTGTGCTTGTATCCACTTAAGGCACCGATTTTACCAGAAAAGACATTGGGGAACCTGTTTAATAAGTTCTTGCTGTATTCTTTGTCATCTTGGATGACCATGACAGGATCAGATCTACTGGGATCAAGTATAATTCCCAGGCTACCCTGGTCCATTCATCCTAAAACGGAAGGGCCTACAGCAGATACGTATAGTTTGCTTAAGGACTCCCTTCCCTTGAAGCAAAACTTGAGTTTCCTAAAACCACACACCTCTATGGGATCCCCTGTGAATGTTTTGATGGTGATGTCAGCTTTATCCAACTGTTTTCCTAGGTGCGGAACAAACTTTTCCTCCAAAACTTTACTGTTAACAATGGTGTAGGGAGAACCTGAGTCCGCAACTATGGTCATGTCTACCCCACCAATGGACATTTCACACACAGGTTTCCTAGTTTTGGCTGTGGTGGCATCATTGACTTGCAAAACACACTTGTCTTCAATGTTAAGGACGTACATGTTCACTTCGTCATGGTCGGAAGTGTTGTCGGTTACATCGTCATCCATTTCGACCAGTTTTACTGAGGCTGAAGACCTTTTATGGCATACTTTTTGGAAGTGCCCTACGGTTCCACAAAGCGAGCATTTAACATTCCTAGCTGGGCATTTCTTATCATTAGCCAAATGTGTGGAACTACCACATCTGTAGCAACGTAACTCTTTGCTGTTTTGCATTCTACTTGTGACAGGTTTTGAACTTTTGTTTATCTTACTCTGTTTTGTGAAGGAATTTGGTTCAACTACCCTGGCTACAGTACCATTATCTTTCTTCTCTTTGTTCTCAGAAAGAACAGCTTTGGCACACCCACCAGTGAGCTCTGCCCTTCTTGCAATATCCATAATGGTCTGTAAAGGGGATTCACCCTTGGCCCACAAACTGTCCTGAATATTAGTGTTGGAGCCCTGCAGGACAATCTGATCTCTGATGAATTCGTCATGCAGATTTCCAAAACGACAATTAATGGGCAAATTTTTGAAAGCGGAGACATAATCATCAATACTCTCCTTCTTTCCCTGTTTTCTGTGGAAAAATTTGTACCTATCAACAGCCACACAGTCGGTTTGTAGTATGCATTAAGGTCATCAATAGCATTTTCAAATATATCACTTTCATCTACGCCTCTAATTTTCTTATTTATACTGTTGTATACTTTTATACCTCCAGCCCCCAAACAATGTAAAAGTATTTAGAATTTTTCCTCTGCAGTAAAATCTTTATCGTCGTCAAACGTGGAGATATAGTTCTTGAAGTACTCTCTCCACTATTCCCATTTGAGTACAGGCTCACCCCCGCTGGTAGGAAAGTCTGGGGAGGCGATAAGTTCCACAGATAGCCAGTAGCCATTGCAGAAGGTGGTGTGACAAGCCAAAATAGCAGAAGGGTTGCTCAGTATTGGAGAGTAGTGTGAGGAATGGGGTAGATATGAATGGTAAAGTCACCTGGTGAGTTTGCAAGCCCAACGGTTTTAAAGACTTGTTAGTGGTGTGAAGGATTATGCTGTGCCCATCAGCGCGAGCAACCACAATAGGAATTGAGCTTGAAAGGTGTTAGTGGAACAACATACAAAATGGCAGAAAACACAGTAAAGTATGAGCGTTCACGCTTAACACTTGAAGAAACTGTTAGAGCAGAAACGTTGTGCTCTTGAAAATGGGCGGCACACTAAGAAATGCCTCCTTAGGTAATTCCTTTGTGGAGATTTTCTTCCTTTCCGAAATTTCGTGATGCTTCCAAGCCGGTCCGAAATAGGAATTCCTGACGCGTGAATCGTTGTGCTAAAAGATGGTGTCACGCAACTGCGAGAACGCGTTGGTTGAAATGACTGGAACACCAACCTCAGGGAATCTAAGATGGCGTTGGATGACGTGCTGGAGCGTGCGTGGTAACTAGGTAACAACAAGGCAGTTACCTCAGCTGAGGGCAGCGTTGTCAGAGCAGCATGCGAACAGCTGATGGTTGGAGATGACCGTTGGCAGACCGTTGTACTGAAGCACTTGCTGCTGACTGGAAATGTTCTCGAAACAGTCACCGCAACGAAAATACTCATGCCACAGTGAATGCGCGAAAGGAGAACTGAAGTAGCGCAGATCAAACCATAAAATGCACTGCGCAATTCGCACTCTGTCCTAGGTCAATAGCTACGTCTGCGCCTAAAACGAAGGTTCTCTACACTGACAAATAAATTCACCACAAAAGGTTACCGAGGGGTGATACGTCAATTACACTTGAATGTGCAGAGTACACAAAGTCACTAATCCCCCACAGATCGCAAGGTGGATTATTTTGTAAGTGCAAAACTTTTTCCCGCAAGTTTGCTGACTGACCTGCTGCAGGGGTAGTGGTAGGATCACACTGTCAGAATAGACGATGAAGTGATCTTCCGAAAATGTATCACACACGTTGCTTTTCTTGTATTTACTAGTTTTCCTCATTCGCAATCCAACAGTTCCGTATTGAAACGCGCAATCCAACAGTTCCGTATTGAAACTATTTTTTTTTTCCGCTTGAATTCACGTGGGTTCCTGTGTTGGTGCTCGTCGCCAAAATTGTATGGAATTCAACTCGTACAAAGTTGAGTTGAAGAACTTCTTTATTGTGAAATACCAACACAGACTCCACAAAGGTGCGGAGCTCAGGAAAGGACAACAGCTCCCTCGGTCACCAGCTGTGAACTGTCAACATTCCAGAACTCAGCTGGTGACAAGGTATGTGATAACTACGGTGTCCAGAAATGGACATGAGGATACAGATCGCAACAGTGTGATGTGTTTCTGATAAATACCTGAAATCCTAATGCTTCTCTTCCCAAAGTCACAAGTGTTGGGGGTGATTACATTTTAGCACCTGTTACTTGCTCTGCCATTCTACTGATTTATTATTGTTCCAGATCGCTAGAGGTGCCTTTTGTGGATCACCCTTCCACTGCTATGGTGATTAACTTTGGTGACAATTTTCGCTAGAGTGGTTTCCTATCAGTATCTGTTAATGATAATGATGCGCATTATACAAAAGGGAATGCATGTGTTTTATATGAGTCAAATGCTTCTCACTTCAGGAAGCCATGATCCACCAACTGGCTAGTGGTCTCATCTGAGCGTTTCAATCGAGGTTTTGAGAAAAGCATTTAGTAAGCTTTAGCAGCCCAATGTTTGAGGCTGTACAGACAACATTCTGGCCCCAAGGGATATTCATTGTGTGAGATATTGAGGGGAAGCAGGACAATCATCATTTTAGTTCTTGCTTTTCCAAAATAGTGGAAGATGAGGAATTGCTATGTGTTAGCTGTTGCAGATGTGTTGAGTCATTGAATAAGTGACAAATAGTGTGCTAATTTATTGTGCACTTATGGGACGAGAGCAGGCAAGAATGGTGTGTTGAAAGGATCGACAGATCACATTCAAGGGTTTGATGCCCAAGGGTTTGTCCTAACATGGTCATCCCCACAAAGTGGTGCTAGTGGTTAAGAGAAGAGATCTGTGGAGTTGAGGTTTTGGTGAGTGAGGCACAGTAGGATATTGAGTGTGATGGAGTGGACCAGTTGGGCAAAATTTGGTTAATATATCACAAAGTGAGACTGGTAGACTTCTGCAAAAATGAATGCAGAGTGTTGGGGAACAGATTTGGACTGTAAGTGATGTGGGGTGTTTCATCTGGGGTGGTGGTGGTTGTTTTTCCCATGCTCACACATGCACCCGTAGACCATAAGACTATGGGGGGAGCAGGTTGGCTCACAGCCTACCTCGTAACAATCTTCTTGTAGGTGTTCCAAGACATGGGAATTATATTTTTGGCCACATATACTTGCACGCTCTCATGGATACTTTATGTTTCTCTACCCTGAGTTTCCTTCCTTCCTATGTTCTTGTAGGTGTGTAAATATTGTTAAAAATGGAAGATGTGCTGTGTCTGTAGAAGGAAAATGTAGATTTTTCCAAGGACTTGGTATAATACTGTGGGTAGACTAATGGGAGACACTAGTTGAGACATTTATACGGGAAATTCTGGAGGAAGATGCTTTGGATCTGAGCTTCAACAACTGCTGAAGAAATGTCATGAAAACTTCATTAGACACAGTTTCTGAAATGTTGTGGTATGTATATTTCTCGCTGCCTCCTCAATAAATACACTTGAATGGGTAGATCACTGTTACACTGGCAGAGAGCTGCAAGGTAAGATGACCAGTACATAGTCACTGCTTTAGATAAGATACAGCTCAGCAGCTGGCCAAGTACCAGAAAGAGAATTTTGACATAGAACTCCTAAAATTCCAAAAAATCAAAGCCCTATGGAGAATTGACATAGTTGGCTTAGAGGAAGAAGCAGTTAATGTAAATTAGGTATACTTGGAGCATTAAAGGAAAGACAAAATATAACTTTACTAGTTTTCCTCATTCGCAATCCCGCAGTTCCGTATTTAAACAATTATTTATTTTTTTGCTTGAATTCACGTGGGTTCCTGTGTTGGTGCTCGTCACCAAAATTGTATGGAATTCAACTCGTACAAAGTTGAGATGAAGAACTTCTTTATTGTGAAATATCAACACAGACTCCGCAAAGGTGCGGAGCTCAGGAAAGGACAACAGCTCCCTCGGTCACCAGCTGTGAACTGTCAACATTCCAGAACTCAGCTGGTGACAAGGTATGTGATAACCACGGTGTCCGGAAATGGACATGAGGATACAGATTGCAACAGTGTGATGTGTTTCTGATAAATACCTGAAATCCTAATTCTTCTCCTCCCGAAGCCCCAGGTGTTGGGGTGATTACATTTTAGCACCTGTTATTTGCTCTGCCATTCTTCTGATTTATTATTGTTCCAGATCGCTAGAGGTGCCTTTTGTGGATCACCCTTCCACTGCTATGGTGATTCACTCTGGTGACATTTTTGCTAGAGTGGTTTCCTATCAGTATCTGTTAATGATAATGATGCGCATTATACAAAAGGGAATGCATGTGTTTTAGATGAGTCAAATGCTACTCACTTCAGGAAGTCATGATCCACCAACCGGCTAGTGGTCTCATCTGAGCGTTTCAATCGAGGTTTTGAGAAAAGCATTTAATAAGCTTTAGCAGCCCAATGTTTGAGGCTGTACAGGCAACATTCTGGCCCCATGGGATATTCATTGTTTTAGATATTGAGGGGAAGCAGGACAATCACCGTTTTAGTTCTTGCTTTTCCAAAATAGTGGAAGATGAGGAATTGTTATGTGTTAGCTGTTGCAGATGTGTTGAGGCATAGAATAAGTGACAAATAGTGTGCTAATTTACTGTGCACTTATGGGAAGAGAGCAGGCAAGAATGGTGTGTTGAAAGGAACGACAGATCACATTCAAGGGTTTGATGCCCAAGGGTTTGTCCTAACATGGTCATCCCCACAAAGTGGTGCTAGTGCTTAAGAGAAGAGATCTGTGGGGTTGAGGTTTTGGTGAGTGAGGCACAGTAGGATATTGAGTGTGATGGAGTGGACCAGTTGGGCAAAAATATGGTTAATATATCACAAAGTGAGACTGGTGGACTTCTGCAAAAATGAATGCAGAGTGTTGGGGAACAGATCTGGACTGCAAGTGATGTGGGGTGTTCCATCTGGGGTGGTGGTGGTTGCTTTTCCCATGCACACACGTGCACCCGTAGACCATAAGACTATGGGGGGAGCAGGTTGGCTCGCAGCCTACCTCGTAACAACCTTCTTGCAGGTGTTCCAAGACATGGGAATTACATTTTTGGCTACATATACTTGCATGCTCTCAGGGATATTTTATGTTTCTCTATCCTGAGTTTCCTTCCTTCCTATGTTCTTGTAGGTGTGTAAATATTGTTAAAAATGGAAGATGTGCTGTGTCTGTAGAAGGAAAATATAGATTTTTCCAAAGACTTGGTATAATACTGTGGGTAGACTGATGGGTATTTAGTTGAGACATTTATACGGGAAACTCTGGAGGAAGATGCTTTGGATCTGAGCTTCAACAACTGCTGAAGAAATGTCATGAAAACTTCATTAGACACAGTTTCTGAAATGTTGTGGTATGTATATTTCTCGCTGCCTCCTCAATAAATACACTTGAATGGGTAGATCACTGTTACACTGGCAGAGAGCTGCAAGGTAAGATGACCAGCACATAGTCACTGCTTCAGATAAGATACAGATAAGAGAATTTTGACATAGAACTCCTAAAACTCCAAAAAATCATAGCCCTATGGAGAATTGACATAGTTGGCTTAGAGGAAAAAGCAGTTAATGTAAATTAGGTATACTTGGAGCATTAAAGGAAAGACAAAATATAACTTGACAAAAAACTATGTAATGTAACAATCAGGTTGTTAATGATTTATGTCCACAAACAGAGTTGTAGCTTAGTCAGTGAGAATCGAGGGGTGGGGAGAGGGGTGAATTTCAAATTTCCCAACTAAAATAGCAGTGGGCTGCCAACGTTTGGGATGGACTGTTTCCACAGTGAATAGGGTCAGTGTTAATTAGCATTATGTGGGCATCTGTCTTCATTGGCACAGAGGGCGAAAAACTGTGGGCTGGAATGCTACCGCCAGTCATCAACACTGATTAGACTATTTGCAAGCACTCATCCCATCACCTATTAGGTGTTTGTTTGCCAGTGGTATGCCTGGAAACTTAGGACTGGCGCAGCTTTCCAAGCCTGCCAGTACCAATGTTTGTGAATTCCAAAAAGTAGTAAATTTTGCACCCATTCAAGGAGTACTTCTATGAATGCAGATTTACAATTTTTTGGGGAAACTAGCCAATATATATTTTTAGATCCCAATTAAAAAAAATGAACAATTTAATACCTCTTAGTGAAATGAGAACAATGAGAAAAACTGACATGGACATACCAGACTCAGTTCAGGGACCCCAGACAGAACTACTAAACCAAGAATGCATTTGAAGAGTGTCACAGCCCAAATATCCTGCTGAAGCTATGCCCCTGCTTGTCCCACCTCGGTGTGGTAATTCTCCCTGGTAACTCATGACTATGTCACGTACAACACAATGGCCAGGAGTGCGTATCCTGGAATAACTTATTTTAAGTATATTTTCACTGCACACGCTAATTTTCATCTGTGCTACAAAAAGACTTGATGGGAGACTTGTCAATCCTGTGCATGTGGAAAGGGATTCATGTTTCTAGCTCTCACAGCCCCATGTACTAAGCCCGAGAAATAAATAGAGTAGGAAGCCAAGACAAATGAATAGGGCGAGTTGCACCTATTGCTGAGCCATGGGCCTTCCTTGGCTCTAAGAGTCTGTATAAGAGCCGAGTCATGAAAATGTTTGCCATGTATATCGTGCAGCAAACATAATGTAAAAATATGACACAATCTTTTCAAAATTCAAAAAATGTTATTTCTTCAACATGCAGAAGCGTTTCACCTTAGTATTTAGGATTATATCATTGCATACAGAGAAATTTACTGAAAGTGATAGTTTTTAGAAACATTCATGACTAGCCCCCCAACGGGCATGCATTTATTGAACTAAAAAGAAAGGGGCCGATTCACAGAACTAATCTGAGATAAAATCCTAAACTTACTACTTTTGGTATTCACAGAAGGCATTTAGTAGTAGTAAAGTTAGGACTCCTAACTTTACTACTACTAAACTGAGACAAAATCCTAACTTTACGACTTTCGGTATTCACAAAAGTCATTTAGTAGTAGTAAAGTTAGGAGTCCTAACTTTACTCCTACTAAATGCCTTCTGTGAATACCAAAAGTAGTAAGTTTAGGATTTTATCTGAGATTAGTTCTTTGAATCGGCCCCAAAGTCAGTAGCTATGTAAGCCCTCAACATGGCCTAGATTTTTATTACAGATGGAACAACATTGCGGTCTACTAAATGTAATATAATTGGTGCTTGTAAAGTGCACATCCTGTATTTTAAAGTGTGCTCATATGTGATGATAAAGAAAAAGGAGCCTCAGTGAAATAAAATGTTGGCCTTGGATTACACAATTTGGACAATCGGGGAAGCCGATATTGATTCCAGGTTATATGGTTTCACATTTTTAAATTAAGCCAGATGGGTATATCTCTCTCTCTCTCTCCCATTTACATCAAAGGTCATTGTTTTATCTTTCATTCATTCCTTACATGGAAAAAAAACTGACACAGAGACACACAGCCTGACTCAGGGCCCCTACCAAGCCACAAATGCATTTATTTGGGGGTTGTCACCCCCCTCCCCTCCTGAAAACCTATGAGCCTGCCCTGACACAGTGGGGTGGACAGTGCAAGTGCTCAAAATTCCCTTTACGGCCTATCCTCCGACACACACTTTTATAACATATGCAGGCAGAGGTTGGAACACTGCTGAAATCAGCAGGCTTCGGACCTTCTATGTACCTGGATGGAAGTTGTGGATCTGCTGACAAGAACAGTCCCTTGTCCCTCACCGCATGTGAGTGGTGGAAGTGAATGAATAACTAAGATCTCCTGGCGCTTAGTTATTCATAGCAAAGGGAAAGTGCAGCTCTAGAACACCTGCTGTGCTCAACTCCAGGCCCACCACAACAACAACAAAAACCTTTGTGAATCTGAGACTTACCTGTTGTGTGGACCCATCACAAGGCTCTGAGCGCCACTGTGCACATGATAGTGTTGTGACTGGCACTTTGGGTTTCATTGAACGGATACAGGACCAGACAGAGGGAGACAGAAGGCCTGTGTTCTTGTGAAACAACACCTTTCCACTCTTATTACCACAAAAACAAGCAAGAAAAGTCCGTCTGCACACGTTAGAAAATGCATAGTGTGCCGCGGTTACTTTTGAGTCCATGCATAAAGGAGTTGTAGAACTTTTATGAAAAGTGCTGAAGACATAACGTGATTTTCAAGATGATTTTCAAAAATGTGCTTGCTAGTCTAAATGTTGCCATTTCTATTGTCTTACAGGAAACAAATATTGCACCTTTTGCTGCTACTTCGAATCGTGTATTCATCAGATTCCATGCTGAATATGCAACTCTGCCATCAGGATTTAGGCTGACATGGGCAAGCTGAGAAATATAATGATTGAAAATTTCGCTTCAAAGAGCTTCTGAGTCATACATTTATTTTATGGATATGGCCTGAGAAATTCTCAAAATGCACTTGGTAAAACATGGTTACCTAAAACACTATTTTTAAAAATGAAGAAATGGGTTCTGCATATTTGCACAGACATTAAAATATGATAGCATTGTTTTGATTAAAAAGCGATATTGTCTTAACCTGGTTTTCGTGTATTTTTTAATACACAGACTGTCTAACTTGAGTTCCTGTGTCGTGGGGCACACCCTGCTGCAATGGTTTCTGTAAGCTGGCTTCTGGTGCAACATAATATGTAACCTCTAAAGACCATATGGTCCCCATTTTGCTGTTTTAAAAGTCCAGGTGTTAATATCTAATTACTCAAATGGTGCATGCTCCAATCTCAGGGGTAGATATGTATTTCTATAGTATTCTACTGAAACAATGTGTTCTTTGCAATGTTCGAGTCAATTCACTTGTATGGTTCAGCTGCCTATCATTTTTTGAATATCTTTCAGTGAATTTTGCCTAGGTCTGTGCTATACAAATACCACGTGTCTCTCTCTCTATCTCTATATATATATATATATATATATGCAAACACCAGACTTCCACCTTCTGCCGCATCTCGGGTGCTCCTCGCGCGGTGGTGAACCGCTAGCACATCAGAACACTACGGCATTTTGCGATCGCGCAGCCAGGCATGAGTACACTCCCGGGTCCAAAATTAAAACAATAATTTATTAAGTTGTCAGCACTGACAGACGTGTTTCGGCACGTCACCTTCCTCAATGTCCACATTGTTCACAGTGTTCTGATAAATAAATATATATATATATATATCCAAGAAAGAAGTGACTCAAACAGATTCACCAAAGAACAAAAATATATTTCCAATACAACGTTTCAGCTTCCGCCTTCCTCAGGTAGTACAAGATGGTTTGCTCAGTGGCTGCACAGATGACACAGCTGAATTTTCAAAAAGCATCATGAGTGAAGATTCCATTTGGAATGTGGATTCAATGCAGTCCTGAGAGCTCTTGAGATATGCAGTAATCAGGTTGTATTATCAGTAATGTTCAGTCCATCTGGATGCAGTGATTTTAAACGGGACATCCAGAAGTTTTCTCTGGAGTCCAGTAGTTCTTCCTTTGAGACATGTTCCACGGGGAAAATCTTCAAATCTGATAGTAAATGATCCACAAGGTTAAAATGATTGGCTACAGGCTGGTCCATTTTCTTATTAATTATTGCCGATATGTGGTTCCTGAATCGTGTACGGAGGTCATTCACTGTTTTGCCTACATATTGTTTTTTACAGCTTTGCCGTTGGCACTGAATCACATAAATAATGCATGTTGAGCGACATGTAAGATGCTGTCTTATTCCATAGGTCCTTCTCGTAACAGAACTAGTTACTGATGATGTTTGTAAAAGGTATTCACACGTGATGCACCTTTTAGAGTCACAGCAATGAACCCCTGCATTTGTTACAACTTGCTTGAGTTCAGCTCTCACAATAAGAGATCGTAAATTTGGAGCTCTGCGGTAAGCAATGACTGGCGGTTTTGGAAAAACCTTTTGCAATTTTTCACAAGTAGACAGTAAGGGAAATGTTTTTTGCATTATATTTCTGTAGTTGGGAGCTGATGGCTGATAGTCAACCACAAATGGAGTTCTGTCACTTTTGTTTCTGCCGTTGGTATTCCAAATAAGTGCTTCTCTGGGTAACTGCAAAGACTTGTCAATTTGTTGCTGTATGATATGCAGAGGATAGCCTCGCATAGAAACAAAAGTGACAGAACTCCATTTGTGGTTGACTATCATCCATCAGCTGAAACTTTGTAGTGGAAATATATTTTTGTTCTTTGGTGAATCTATCTGTTTGAGTCACTTCTTTCTTGGATATTTTATTTCTTTGTGACTCATTGTATCCTTTGGGATCCAGATTTTTGCCCTGGCTGGCTGTTGTTTTCTTGTGATCCTTCATCTTCAAGTATATATATATATATATATATATATATATATATATATATATATATATATATATATATCTTTGTTCACCGCTCTTTTCACATCAAATCCTTTCGATTGAAGCAGGCGCGGACCACAAGTAAGTGCATCAATTCCTTTTTATTTGTCGGCCATAACGCATTTCAGTCCAGCCGGACCTTGATCACATGACAACGCCGATTTGTTTTACCACCCCTTTTAAAGTGACAAGTGCATACTGTGATTGGTACTGGATAATTAACATGGAAAACATATTTCCTAATTGTATTACTCAGAGCCTCAGTGCAACTTGATCGTGCATTCCGTAACACCACTTTCAATGTCATTTGTTATGTATTATTGAAAAGTACTATTCCTTTCCCCATATAAATATATAGGTAACAATAATTTAAGGACATTGTCATTAATAATAATAAAAACATTCAAATTGTCACACATTAATGAATAAATAGATAAATAGATAAATAATTATTCACTAGGTAAAACTCTGTAAGAACAATAAATATTGTAAAAACAGTTACCCTTAAATATGTGGGTTTTGTGTGATGCATCTCTGTCTAATGCTATGTTCCTGCTGTACTGATGACACAACGTCTGCCTGCTCCAGGTTCAAATTTGGGAGCCGGTTATTTATACTCCCCCGCTTATATTCCATTGCTCATATCTAATTCCCTTAGTCTTAAAGTGCTCATGCAAAATTAATCAGTGCTGCACAGGTCCTTAGCCAGTGATGACCGGTAAAATATTTAAAAGTGCGTGTGTACTAAAAGTGCGTGTGTACTAAAAGTGATTAAAAAACCACTATTATCGTGGTTCAGGTCGGTATGGCAGCCTCCTTTGTTTACTGTAAAATACATGTGTAAGTTAATTCCCATTCGGACTCATCTATGCTACCATGTAAATCCTGTGTTAAGACAAAGCGGAGATGTTGTTGGTAAAGTTTGTTAATCTGAAGGGGTTCCTCTGTATAATACTACTGGAGGCAAGTATACAAATCCTCCGTTGTATTGAGGCCTCCCGGGGACTTACTATCGAAGTTCAAGATGTATCTGGTTTCTAGTTTTCTGAGGGTCCCCTCTCCCCTCCCCTTCTGTTAATGGGTACTGCATCAATGAGGTAATACTAAAAATGTTTAAGATTATTGTCATGTACTTCTTGAAAGTGTCTTGCCACTGGATAAGATGGGTCATGGTTATTGATGGCCCTGATGTGTTGTAAGATTTTTTTATTGGCTGGAAGTTTAGTGCTTCCCACATATTTTAAATTGCAGGAGCATTCCAGTACATATATGGCGTGGTCAGTTTTACAGTGTAGTGGTTTGTTTATTTTAATTTCTTTTTCACTGAATGGAGTTTTATATGTCTTCTTAATTATTCCATACTGACATGCCTTGCAACTTTTGCATTTTTCAAATCCATTCCGTTGCATCAACCATTTCTGTTGATCCGTGGTTTCAGGGCTACTTTTAACTAAACTATTACTCATTGATGGCGCTCTCTTGTATGTGATCCCCAAATTATGTGGTAATTTCGCCCCTATAACTGGGTCACTCTGTACGATTGGCCAATTGCGTTGCATGATATTCCTGATCGTTTTTTCCTGTGCATTATAGGCCAGAATCAGTCTAAGCTTCATGGAACCTTGTTTTTGGCTAGAATCTTTCTCTTTAGTTTTCAGTAAAAGACATCTATCTAGACCCTGGGTTTTGGTAATCCCAGCATCAACTGTTTTAATGGAGTATCCTCGAGATAGGAATCTCCTTTTGCTTGCCTGCTGTGCTGTTGCTAGGTCTTTAGGGTTGCTGCAAACTCTTTTTAATCACAACATTTCCCCATAGGGGATGCTTTCAACCAGGTGTCTCGGGTGGAAGCTGGAGGAGTGAAGTACCGAATTTCCTGCAGTTTCCTTCCTGTAAACTCTAGTTTCTAGTTTGTTGTTCTCTAGATATACCTCAACATCAAGGAAGTGGATCTTTTTATCACTGATGACTGAAGTGAAGTTTAAATTAATATTGTTTTTGTTGATAGCAGTGACAAATTCGGTCGCTTCCGCCATGGGGCCCTCCCACACAATGAACAAATCATCAATGAAGCGTAAAAGTAGTGTGATATTCTTTTCCCTGTAGTGTTTATGTGTGATACCTAGAACCAGCTCCTCCCACCAGCCCATATGTAAACAGGCATAGCTGGGGGAGAAGCTGGCCCCCATTGCAACCCCACGCATCTGCTGATAATATGTCTTGTCGAACATAAAAACATTGTTATTCAAGCAAAAGCTGACCATATTGATTAACATCATGCTATGAGGGGACAAAGTTGTCTTGTTCTTTCCAAAATAGTGTTCATGGGCACGTATCCCATCTTTATGATTTATACTAGTGTATAAAGACACTACATCTAGGGTCATCAATAGATAATCATTTTTCCACCAAAAATCTTTCAATTTTGAAATAAAGTCACTGGTATCTCTTATATAGGAGGGCAACGATTGTACAAAGTTCTGTAACAAATAGTCAATATATTGAGAGGCATTTTCTAGTAAGCTATTTTGTGCCAAAATGATCGGTCTTCCCGGTGGCTTTCGTGCATCTTTGTGGATCTTAGGAATAAAGTAGATGTTAGGGACCGTAGGATTTTCTTTTCTGATAAATTTGTATTCATCCATAGTTAAAAGTCCTGCACTCTTCCACGCCACTAGTTTTCCATAAAAATCGTTATAAATTGCTCTTAATGCCAACACATTGCTTGTTCGATAATATGCTCTATCGTTCAATTGCGACAGGGCTTCTTCAGCATAATCTTTTTTCGCCCATAAAACAACATTTGCCCCCTTATCGGAATTTCTGATGATAATATTGTTATTTGTTTGCAGTTTTGATATCAGCTGATTGTATTGCCAATTTCTTTTGTTTGATTTTCTTTTGGTATTTTGTATTTTAAAGTTCAATTTCTTTATTTCACTTGTCACATGTTCATTAAAAATGTCGATTCCATCCCTGGGTGCTACTGGGTTGAATGTCAACTTTTTTTTAAAGGGTGTCTTTTTTCTAGTTATGCCCGGTACCTGAGTCTCATCATTGTATCCTTGACAAAGGCTCCTAGCAAGCTGGGAGTCTTCTTGACTGGTCATTTTGCTGGTTTCCTCCTGTAGTTCGATGAGTGTTTCCAACAGAGTCCTGTCTGCTGTTGTTGCAGTTCCTTGAGGATTGTCAATCTGACCTTGTCTGTCAGTATCTATGTTGGTTCTTTGTTGTAGCAAAGCGTGATATTTTTGCAGTTTGAGTTTGCAGACAAATCTGTAAACGTCCATTCGGGTGTTGGCGTAATTGAAGTTGGACTCCGGGCAGTAGGAGAGCCCCAATGCCAATATCTGTTTCTCTGCCTTATTGAGGTCGATGTCAGTTAGATTAATTACTGTTTTTGTAATGTCATCATCCTCTATTGTTTGCGGTTGCACCACCCTCTCCCGTGTCTCTTGTTGGAAGCTGGCCTATCTTCCTGCTTTTCGCCTCTGCCTACGCCTGTGGTTTCGCCTCTTCCTGCAGTATTCCTTTGAGTCCTTGGGCGGAGTGCTTGCCTCCGCTCCTGGCACAAAAAATCCTACTCTTCGGCTGGAGTCAATCTGGGTCGTGCCCCGCTTGTGATTGCATGTCAGGTTTCAAATTCTACTTCACTTTCATTTGCCGAACTCAATTCCGAATTGGATGTATTGCTGTGCCCTTCTTTGTTTGTAGGAGCCTTTGATGTTGGTTTGGTTCTCATTTTGTTTTTGGATGTTTTCATACCGTCATATTTTTTAGAAAAGGTGAATATACGCCCCGTCTCGTAATCCACCCTATCACGATGAAATTTAAACACTTTGTGTTCTTTTATTTTGTCTTCTTCTTTGCGGAGTCTTAATGTCATTTCCTCCCTTAATTTAGTTGTTTCCTCACTCTTGCTTAATTTATTTATCTCCTCATTTAGTGTCTCAATCTGCTCCTGCAGCACTGCTCTATCCAATTCCGCGTATTTTACAAGAATTTCCATTAACTTTTTGGAGGAATCAAGATTACATTGGGCCCAGTTTCGCATCATGTCCGGGTTGGGTTGTTCATAGCTTGGCGCTATGAGGATCCTCAGTCCTCTAGGGATCCTCCCTACATCGAGGTACCTCTGCAGAGACTTGTGTTCCCACCATTTTCCTTGCTCCGCACGCATTAATTTTTCCAAGGCTCTCATTTTGTCTTTTACACTGCTGTTGGCGGGATTTATATTGGTACTTCTTTGATTTGAGTTTGCGTCACTTGAAGGGATGTTGCTAAACATCTCGGAGGCTGCCGCCTCCCGGTCTCTCAGCGTGTCTGCCGACATG
This sequence comes from Calotriton arnoldi, assembly GCA_963921515.1. Taxonomy (NCBI): domain Eukaryota; kingdom Metazoa; phylum Chordata; class Amphibia; order Caudata; family Salamandridae; genus Calotriton; species Calotriton arnoldi. The sequence goes on from CAWUFW010003368.1 coordinate 1,667,812, forward strand.
TTGGTCAATGTTGACTTTGAATAATCGTGGAATTATTACGAAAGGAAAATCCAGTAATATGGCTTCCCCGCTCACCACTAGCACACCACTCTCCCCACTATGCCTTTACTGACCCTACCTTTCTCGTACTGTCTGCGTCTAACGGGTCCTCCGACACTGAACACGCCGACTCCGATCAGGTAGTCCAATCTCTGGCAGTGGGGGGGCTAACGATGAAAATACTTCCGGATAGTGTTTACTTCCGGTGCACGACCGGCAGGTTGAGCTTCTTGTTTATCGTCGCCTCTTCTCGGGTGGGGGTCCGCGTTCGACCGGCAGAAGCCCCTCCGATCTTAATATCTTTGTTCACCGCTCTTTTCACATCAAATCCTTTCGATTGAAGCAGGCACGGACCACAAGTAAGTGCATCAATTCCTTTTTATTTGTCGGCCATAACGCGTTTCGGTCCAGCCGGACCTTGATCACAATACAACGCCGATTTGTTTTACCACCCCTTTTAAAGTGACAAGTGCATACCGTGATTGGTACTGGATAATTAACATGGAAAACATACTACCTAATGGTATTACTCAGAGCCTCAGTGCAACTTGATCGTGCATTCCGTAACACCACTTTCAATTTCATTTGTTATGTATTATTGAAAAGTACTATTCCTTTCCCCATATAAATATATAGGTAACAATAATTTAAGGACATTGTCAATAATAATAATAAAAACATTCAAATTGTCACACATTAATGAATAAATAGATAAATAGATAAATAATTATTCACTAGGTAAAACTCTGTAAGAACAATAAATATTGTAAGAACAGTTACCCTTAAATATGTGGGTTTTGTGTGATGAATCTCTGCCTAATGCTATGTTCCTGCTGTACTGATGACACAACGTCTGCCTGCTCCAGGTTCAAATTTGGGAGCCGGTTATTTATACTCCCCCATTTATATTCCATTGCTCATATCTAATTCCCTTAGTCTTAAAGTGCTCGTGCAAAATTAATCAGTGCTGCACAGGTCCTTAGCCAGTGATGACCCGTAAAATATTTAAAAGTGCGTGTGTACTAAAAGTACGTGTGTACTAAAAGTGATTAAAAAAACACTATTATCGTGGTTCAGGTCGGTATGGCAGCCTCCTTTGTTTACTGTAAAATACATGTGCAAGTTAATTCCCATTCGGTCTCATCTATGCTACCGTGTAAATCCTGTGTTAAGACAAAGCGGAGATGTTGTTGGTAAAGTTTGTTAATCTGAAGGGGTTCCTCTGTATAATACTACTGGAGGCAAGTATACAAATCCTCCGTTGTATTGAGGCCTCCCGGGGACTTACTATCGAAGTTCAAGATCTATCTGGTTTCTAGTTTTCTGAGGTTCCCCTCTCCCCTCCCCTTCTGTTAATGGGTACTGCATCAATGAGGTAATACTAAAAATGTTTAAGATTATTGTCATGTACTTCTCGAAAGTGTCTTGCCACTGGATAAGATGGGTCATGGTTATTGATGGCCCTGATGTGTTGTAAGATTCTTTTATTGGCTGGAAGTTTAGTGCTTCCCACATATTTTAAATTGCAGGAGCATTCCAGTACATATATGGCGTGGTCAGTTTTACAGTGTAGTGGTTTGTTTATTTTAATTTCTTTTTCACTGAATGGAGTTTTATATGTCTTCTTAATTATTCCATACTGACATGCCTTGCAACTTTTGCATTTTGCAAATCTATTCCGTTGCATCAACCATTTCTGTTGATCCGTGGTTTCAGGGCTACTTTTAACTAAACTATTACTCATTGATGGCGCTCTCTTGTATGTGATCCCCAAATTATGTGGTAATTTCACCCCTATAACTGGGTCACTCTGTACGGTTGGCCAATTGCGTTGCATGATATTCCTGATCGTTTTTTCCTGTGCATTATAGGCCAGAATCAGTCTAAGCTTCATGGAATCTTGTTTTTGGCTAGAATCTTTCTCTTTTGTTTCAGTAAAAGACATCTATCTAGACACTGGGTTTTGGTAATCCCAGCATCAACTGTTTTAATGGAATATCCTCAAGATAGGAATCTCCTTTTGCTTGCCTGCTGTGCTGTTGCTAGGTCTTTAGGGTTGCTGCAAACTCTTTTTAATCACAACATTTCCCCATAGGGGATGCTTTCAACTAGGTATCTCGGGTGGAAGCTGGAGGAGTGAAGTACCGAATTTCCTGCAGTTTCCTTCCTGTAAACTCCAGTTTCTAGTTTGTTGTTCTCTAGATATACCTCAACATCAAGGAAGTGGTTCTTTTTATCACTGATGACTGAAGTGAAGTTTAAATTAATATTGTTTTTGTTGATAGCAGTGACAAATTCGGTCGCTTCCGCCATGGGGCCCTCCCACACAATGAACAAATCATCAATGAAGCGTAAAAGTAGTGTGACATTCTTTTCCCTGTAGTGTTTATGTGTGATACCAAGGACCAGCTCCTCCCACCAGCCCATATGTAAACAGGCATAGCTGGGGGAGAAGCTGGCCCCCAATGCAACTCCACGCATCTGCTGATAATATGTCTTGTCGAACATAAAAACATTGTTATTCAAGCAAAAGCTGACCATATTGATTAACATCATGCTATGAGGGGACAAAGTTGTCTTGTTCTTTCCAAAATAGTGTTCAAGGGCACGTATCCCATCTTTATGATTTATACTAGTGTATAAAGACACTACATCTAGGGTCATCAATAGATAATCATTTTTCCACCAAAAATCTTTCAATTTTGAAATAAAGTCACTGGTATCTCTTATATAGGAGGGCAACGATTGTACAAAGTTCTGTAACAAATAGTCAATATATTGAGAGGCATTTTCTAGTAAGCTATTTTGTGCCAAAATGATCGGTCTTCCCGGTGGCTTTCGTGCATCTTTGTGGATCTTAGGAATAAAGTAGATGTTAGGGACCGTAGGATTTTCTTTTCTGATAAATTTGTATTCATCCATAGTTAAAAGTCCTGCACTCTTCCACGCCACTAGTTTTCCATAAAAATCGTTATAAATTGCTCTTAATGCCAACACATTGCTTGTTCGATAATATGCTCTATCGTTCAATTGCGACAGGGCTTCTTCAGCATAATCTTTTTTCGCCCATAAAACAACATTTGCCCCCTTATCGGAATTTCTGATGATAATATTGTTATTTGTTTGCAGTTTTGATATCAGCTGATTGTATTGCCAATTTCTTTTGTTTGATTTTCTTTTGGTATTTTGTATTTTAAAGTTCAATTTCTTTATTTCACTTGTCACATGTTCATTAAAAATGTCGATTCCATCCCTGGGTGCTACTGGGTTGAATGTCAACTTTTTTTAAAGGGTGTCTTTTTTCTAGTTATGCCCGGTACCTGAGTCTCATCATTGTATCCTTGACAAAGGCTCCTAGCAAGCTGGGAGTCTTCTTGACTGGTCATTTTGCTGGTTTCCTCCTGTAGTTCGATGAGTGTTTCCAACAGAGTCCTGTCTGCTGTTGTTGCAGTTCCTTGAGGATTGTCAATCTGACCTTGTCTGTCAGTATCTATGTTGGTTCTTTGTTGTAGCAAAGCGTGATATTTTTGCAGTTTGAGTTTGCGGACAAATCTGTAAACGTCCATTCGGGTGTTGGCGTAATTGAAGTTGGACTCCGGGCAGTAGGAGAGCCCCAATGCCAATATCTGTTTCTCTGCCTTATTGAGGTCGATGTCAGTTAGATTAATTACTGTTTTTGTAATGTCATCATCCTCTATTGTTTGCGGTTCCACCACCCTCTCCCGCGTCTCTTGTTGGAGGCTGGCCTATCTTCCTGCTTTTCGCCTCTGCCTACGCCTGTGGTTTCGCCTCTTCCTACAGTATTCCTTTGAGTCCTTGGGCGGAGTGTTTGCCTCCGCTCCTGGCACAAAAAATCCAGCTCTTCGGCTGGAGTCAATCTGGGTCGTGCCCCGCTTGTGATTGCATGTCGGGTTTCAAATTCTACTTCACTTTCATTTGCCGAACTCAAGTCCGAATTGGATGTATTGCTGTGCCCTTCTTTGTTTGTAGGAGCCTTTGATGTTGGTTTGGTTCTCATTTTGTTTTTGGATGTTTTCATAGCGTCATATTTTTTAGAAAAGGTGAATATACACCCCGTCTCGTAATCCACCCTATCACGATGAAATTTAAACACTTTGTGTTCTTTTATTTTGTCTTCTTCTTTGCGGAGTCTTAATGTCATTTCCTCCCATAATTTAGTTGTTTCCTCACTCTTGCTTAATTTATTTATCTCCTCATTTAGTGTCTCAATCTGCTCCTGCAGCGCCGCTCTGTCCAATTCCGCGTATTTTACAAGAATTTCCATTAACTTTTTGGAGGAATCAAGATTACATTGGGCCCAGTCTCGCATCATGTCCGGGTTGGGTTGTTCATATCTTGGCGCTATGAGGATCCTCAGTCCTCTAGGGATCCTCCCTACATTGAGGTACCTCTGCAGAGACTTGGGTTCCCACCATTTTCCTTGCTCCGCACGCATTAATTTTTCCAAGGCTCTCATTTTGTCTATTACACTGCTGTTGGCGGGATTTATATTGGTACTTCTTTGATTTGAGTTTGCGTCACTTGAAGGGATGTTGCTAAACATCTCGGAGGCTACCGCCTCCCGGTCTCTCAGCGTGTCTGCCGACATGTTGGTCAATGTTGACTTTGAATAATCGTGGTAATATTACAAAAGGAAAATCCAGTAATATGGCTTCCCCGCTCACCACTAGCACACCACTCTCCCCACTATGCCTTTACTGATCCTACCTTTCTCGTACTGTCTGCGTCTAATGGGTCCTCCGACACGGAACACGCCGACTCCGATCAGGTAGTCCAATCTCTGGCAGTGGGGGGGCTAACGATGAAAATCCTTCCGGATAGTGTTTACTTCCGGTGCACGACCGGCAGGTTGAGCTTCTTGTTTATCGTCGCCTCTTCTCGGGTGGGGGTCCGCGTTCGACCGGCAGAAGCCTCGCCGATCTTAATATCTTTGTTCACCGCTCTTTTCACATCAAATCCTTTCGATTGAAGCAGGCGCGGACCACTAGTAAGTGCATCAATTCCTTTTTATTTGTCGCCATAATGCGTTTCGGTCCAGCCGGACATTGATCACATGACAACGCCGATTTGTTTTACCACCCCTTTTAAAGTGACAAGTGCATACTGTGATTGGTACTGGATAATTGACATGGAAAACATACTACCTAATGGTATTACTCAGAGCCTCAGTGCAACTTGATCGTGCATTCCGTAACACCACTTTCAATTTCATTTGTTATGTATTATTGAAAAGTACTATTCCTTTCCCCATATAAATATATAGGTAACAATAATTTAAGGACATTGTCAATAATAATAATAAAAACATTCAAATTGTCACACATTAATGAATAAATAGATAAATAGATAAATAATTATTCACTAGGTAAAACTCTGTAAGAACAATAAATATTGTAAAAACAGTTACCCTTAAATATGTGGGTTTTGTGTGATGCATCTCTGCCTAATGCTATGTTCCTGCTGTACTGATGACACAACGTCTGCCTGCTCCAGGTTCAAATTTGGGAGCCGGTTATTTATACTCCCCCGCTTATATTCCATTGCTCATATCTAATTCCCTTAGTCTTAAAGTGCTCGTGCAAAATTAATCAGTGCTGCACAGGTCCTTAGCCAGTGATGACCCGTAAAATATTTAAAGTGCGTGTGTACTAAAAGTGCGTGTGTACTAAAAGTGATTAAAAAAACACTATTATCGTGGTTCAGGTCGGTATTGGAGCCTCCTTTGTTTACTGTAAAATACATGTGCAAGTTAATTCCCATTCAGACTAATCTATGCTACCGTGTAAATCCTCTGTTAAGACAAAGTGGAGATGTTGTTGGTAAAGTTTGTTAATCTGATGGGGTTCCTCTGTATAATACTACTGGAGGCAAGTATACAAATCCTCCGTTATATTGAGGCCTCCCGGGGACTTACTATCGAAGTTCAAGATGTATCTGGTTTCTAGTTTTCTGAGGGTCCCCTCTCTGTCCCCTTGCTATACATGTCAATTTTTTCAATTTTTTCCAAATAGGCGCTCACTCAGGGTAAAGTTCACTAGCTGAAGATTTTATTTCACCAGGTTATGCATTTTGGAGACCCTCGTCCCCTTGCTCACACACTGGTTTGAAGAGACAACCACATATTTACATGTTCCAGTATAGACATGAAAATAGGACTACACGTGCTTCACTCATGAATTGCTGAGTTAATGTAGCGGCCATTTTGTAATGGTAAATTACAACTTTAAAACATAGTGTTGTCATGATACATTTTATGACCCAGTGGCATTTTATCTTTGGTTCTTTTGTGTCATATTAGCATGCTACGTCTAGGTCCTGTATTTGCAGGTATAGTACCTGAATTATATGCAATGCTCCTGGATCAACTCGATTACATCCTACTTAACATGCAGTATATACATATTTACATGGTATAGTACCTCATACTTGATCCTGGATTATACATCCTGTATTTCAATTGTACTGTGAGATATACATATTTGCATTGACTCCAATGTTAAAAAGGCTTGCTTCTTAAACAGGAATCAGGTACATGTTGGATGTAAAGATCAGTATTTTAACATACTCCGCACTTAATAAGGCGGTTTGTCTCCTCACCTTAGTGGCACATTCCTAATTGGATGCTGATCTCTGACTCATCTGCAAGTGCAGATGAACTATCACTTGCTACGAGACATGGACCTAAACGGATAGGCTCTTCTATGTTATCGGTGCTATAAGCACGTGTATACTCCTACTGTGGTTGCTAGACATTGGCTGTTTTGAATATCAAACACCCTGTGTTAACCTACTCCCTCTACCTAAACATTATATCTACATTTGTGCATCAAAATCCTAACAATTTCAAATAAACTTATCTAACAAGTGCTCTTGAATCACGATGACGTAATCCCGAAGAAAAGGGTAGGCGACCTCTGTCAGCATCAGGAGTAGGCCCCTTCCTTTTCTCCTAAGTAAAAAATAAAATAATACAAAACCAGATTAAAATTCGTAGTTTTGACAATTGGCGCATAAGAGACAATACATGTCCATTACTTTTGACGTTAAACAGATTTACATTTAGTATCCATTATACCTAGGAAAAATCTAGTTCTCTTGTAAATGTATTGCTAATTCCTCATCTAAGTTCAGGTCTCCAGGGGTTCTCGATTGGAGATCTATAATATGCCAGGATTCCCTCTGCCTGAGGTGTAACACTCTATTTCCACCCCTTGGGTTCTTCTGTACCTGTTCTATCACATAGTATTTGAGCAGCGAGCTGTTCGATAAATGATATTTTTCAAAGTGTCTCGCCCCTGGATAGTGGCTATCTTTGTTAGTAATCGCCCTTAGGTGTTCCAATACTCTCTTTTATGCCGCAAAGGTGGTACTCCCCACATACTTAAGTTGGCATGGGCACTCTAAGACATACACTACGTGTGCTGTACTACAAGTCAAAAATTGTGAGATGGTTTTCGTTTTATGTGGTGTATCATATGTTCTTTTCATAAAGCTGAATCTACACGCTTTACAGTGACCGCAGGGAAAAAATCCCTGCAGATGTTGTTGTGGTCCTGTGAGTCTATTGCTGACATCATTTTTCATTAAGAGGTCTCTTAGACTCCTCCCCTTCCGATATGTAACCATTGGACGATCTGATACTTTGTGGCCCACTACTGGATCACATTTCAAAATGTTCCAGTTTTTTGTTAGAATATGTTTGATTTTGGTGGACTCTAGGTTGTATGTAAGAATCACCCTGGGTTTGAAGATTATTAGTTAGTGTTTCTTCTCTCGTAACTTGTTTGGCTTTGTTGATGGCTCGTTTCAGGACCCAGTTTGGATAGCCTCTCTCCTTAAAACGTTCCATCATATCAGTGCTTACAGTCTGGTAGGTCTCTTCAGTGCTACAGTTTCTTTTCGCTCTCAGCAGCTCCCCCTAAGGGATACTCCATTTTAGAGTATCTGGGTGGCAGCTGAGAGTGTGAAGCAAACTGTTACCCGCTGTTTCCTTCCTAAAATGTTTCGTGGTAAGGGTCTTATTTTTCACCTCTACTAGGACATCTAAAAATTCAATAGAGTGTCTGCTCATATTGTGAGTTAGTTTGAGGTTGAATGTGTGGTTGTTTAACAATTCTATAAGATTATTCGCTGTTTCCTCACTCCCCTTCCAAATGACAAACAAGTCATCTATGTACCTAAACCACACTTTTGCTTTTTAAGTAAATGGGAGATGTTACGGTCTTTGTGGATTTCCTCCTCCCATGCCCCCAGAAACAGGTTGGCGAAACTGGGGGCAAAACAAGTGCCCATTGCTGTCCCTCGTATTTGTTTATACATAACACTGTTGAACATAAAAATATTATTTTGGAGACAGTATCTTATCATCTCCACAATCATATTCGTATGCTCCAGGTATTGTATTGGTCTGCTTTCCAGGAAGTAATGATAGCATTGTATCCCTAAATTGTGATCTAATATGGTATACAATGAATTCACGTCCATAGTCATTAATAGACAGTCGTCTTTCCATGTGATGTCATTCAGCTTGCTCAGAAAATCCTTGGTATCCCTTATGTGTGACGGATGGGCTGTGACTTATGGTCTCAGAAAATGATCCACATACTTGGATATATTTTCCGCCACGCTACCAATAGAAGAAACTATGGGTCTTCCTGGGGGTTCCACTGGATGTTTTGTGGATTTTGGGCAATAGATGAAACAGAGGTAGTCTCGGGTAGTCTTCTTTAAAATAATTAAATTCTTCCTTTTGTAGAATGCCCATTTCGCTCCATCCACTTAGTTGGTTCCATATTTTAATGATGCTTTCATTGTATTCTCTGTCATTACTTTCAGTGTAAAACATTTTATCTCCTAGCTGTTTAAGGGCTTCTTTGATGTACAGATTTTTGTCCCAAATAACAATATTTCATCCCTTATCAGCGGGCTGGATGACAATATTTTCATCGTTGGCTAAGGATTTTATTATCTCCCTTTGTGTATAGGTGAGGTTCTGTATTTGGTCTTTTCTTTTGTTTCTTCTGCCCAATTGTATTAGCTCCTGAGTGACAGTATCTTCAAACGTATCGATGTTGTCATGTGGTGTCTTAGGGTAGAATACAGATTTTGGTTTAAATTTCGTGTTCACTGATTTATCCGTGGTGATTTCTATCCCTTCCCAACTATTCATTATCTCTGGATTTGTCTCGACCAGTAGCTTGTAGGGTAAGAAGTGCTTCAGCATCTTTTATTGTCAGAATCTGTTCGGAAGTACTATTACTCTCTCTGTTATGTTCCAACTCACTTATCCCCATCTCTGTTTCCTGTTTGGGATTATGTAGTTGATGCCATTTTTTTAAATTTCATCTTCCTGGCAAATTTAAATAGATCAAGTCTTGGCTCGGGATAACTAAAATGTTCTGTTGGACAGAATGAGAGGCCTAGGCATAAGGTCTGTTTTTCTAGGATACTCAGAGGGCGATTAGATAAATTAACTACTGTTTTATTTACCGTAGCTTCATCCATCATGCTTGGGTTTTCGGACCTGCTTTTTTGTTTCCCATGGGTCCTTTTCCATATCCCCATCCTCTTCTGCTTCTTCCTCTGTTTGTCCCACTGTCTTCGCTGCTTGTTTCTTCCTGGACTTTTCCTCTGCCCCTTCCTCTCTGTCCTCGTCCTCTTCCCCGTGTCTTGGGAGTGGGTGTCGCTCTGGGTGTTTGCCTCCCTGTTCGCAGGAGGCGATATTCGTCTAAAAAAGTCGTCTGTCCTTTACCAATTTCCTTGCCTAGTGTTTTACTTGTCGTGGAGCTGGATGGATCTTCGATATCACTACTTGTTATGGAGTCTGTACCACTTTTGGCTGCTGTCATATTTTCGATTGTTTCCCCTTGTGCCAGTTTTTTGTACATGTGGTCGTACTTAGGGCTGTATGTTAATATTCTGCCTGCCTCATAATCGGTACAGTCCCTATGTAATTTGCGCTGTTTGGGCGCTTTTATATCGTCCTCATATAGTCTCACTTTCTGTTTCAAGTCCTCCACATATTTCTTGATTAGTTCCTGTTCTTCATGCGTTTTTAAGTCATCCTCCAGGGATTTCAGCTCTTTAAGGATGTTCTCCCTATCTTCCCAGGCATATTTTACCAAGATTTTTAACATTGTTTCAGAACTCCTTGCAGAGTTCTCCACCCACTCTTCAAGCATCCTCGGATTTGGAGATTCATATGAGGGAGCAATGTAGATGCGTAATCCCCTGGGGACCATCTGTTTGTCTAAATAGTCCTGGAGGGAGATTGCCTCCCACCATTTCGATGTTTCTTGTTTCTTCAGCTTTTCTAATTTTTTTAACTTGTCATGTAGTGTTATGTCTTTCACCACTGGTTCCTTCCTAGTTTGGCCTTTATTCCGTGCTCTTGCGAATAGGCTGAGGGCAGCCGCCCTCCTTTCTACCTCTTCCTCCATTTTCTTTAAAGTCTCTTATGTGCTTTTAAGGAAATAGCTTGAACAGCGCTACTGTCTGGTTGTGCTGTGTGAAACTGAACCTCCTTCCCCTTTCGTATGGGAAGTTACTGCTGTCGTAAAAAATAATAATAATAATTATACACTAGCGTGTCACAACTTTGGCACGTTCTCGATTGCTGTGATAAACTGTTTTTGTGTTATCTTGATGGCTCAGCTTAGGCTCTCCTAGTCCCTGCTGGTTATGTTCAGTGTAGCATAAATTGTATGATATGCGGCTTGGAGGTCAGGCTTTATAATATGTACAGATCGGGAGAGTGGATCGAGTCCTGTAATTGTTTATGTCACATTACAGTACTTTTTCCTATGCGGGTTACAGCCCCCGTTACAGGCTATATTACCTATACAAGGCGGGAGTGAATCGGGTCCTGTAGTTATTCCTATCGTATCACAGTACTCCTTTCCATGCGAGTTGCAGCCCCCGTTTGAAGATCACCATTCCCCGGAGACCGCCGTCCAGAGACGTCTGGCGATCAGATTGCTTCAGACGGGTGTCGGGAGAGGTCGCACGTGTCCTCCGACCCGCTAAACTTCTCCTAAACCTCCCATCCTCCCCGATCGCGACCTCTTTACCTCTGGGACGCGGTGTAGGTTTTCCGTTGTTTGTTGCTCACTGGATGCTTTCCCCAGGCTCTCCGCTTCCATATTGAATGTGGGGACGTTTTCTTCCACTGCCTGTTCTCTCTGGAATCACATTGCTTGCTGTTTGCCAAATGATTCCCACAGGTAATCCGCTTACGTACTGGATCCGGGTGCGTTTTTTTCTCTCTTCGCTACTTCTCTTCGCTCGAACCTCGTTAGTTGCTGTTTCCTGAACACTTTTCACCGGCACTTTGCTTTCGTGCTCAATGAGGGTACGTTTTCTCTTCTCCACTGTCTGTCTTCTCACGAATCCCTCTCAAAAACACTTTGATTGCAGCAATTTTAGGACACGATCACAGTCCTTATTGTTTCTTTCCTCCGACCGGCAAGTCTAGGGCATCCATTACTTTAGTACATACGGCTTGCTTCTACTGCCCTTCTCTCGCCCGCGGCAGTTGGAGCGTCATGTCGGCGAAGCCCACCGACCTTCAAATGTAAATTTTTTCCAAATAGGCGCTCACTCAGGGAAAGTTTTACCAGCTAAAGATTTTATTTCACCAAGTTACGCGTTTCGGAGACCCTCGTCCCCTTGCTCACACACTGGTTTGAAGAGACAACCACATATTTACATGTTCCAGTATATATGTTACGTTATGTTATGTTAGCAGTGATTTATAACGCGCGCGGCTACTCGGAAGAGTGTCCTGGCGCGAGCCCAAAAGAAAGCAGAAACAGAGTACAGAAGTAGTGGCAAAAGAAAAACCAGCTTAATTGAATAGGAAAGTTTTGAGTTTTTTCCTAAACTGAGTAGGGTAGACATGAAAATAGGACTACACATGCTTCACTCTTGAACTGCTGAGTTAATGTAGCGGCCCATTTGTAATGGTAAATTACAACTTTAAAACATAGTGTTGACATGATACATTTTATGACCCAGTGGCATTTTATCTTTGGTTCTTTTGTGTCATTTTAGCATGCTACGTCTAGGTCCTGTATTTGCAGGTATAGTACCTGAATTATATGCAATGCTCCTGGATCAACTCGATTACATCCTACTTAACATGCGGTATATACCTACCAGACTGTAAGCACTGATAGGATGGAACGTTTTAAGGAGAGAGGCTATCCAAATAGGGTCCTAAAACGAGCCATCAACAAAGCAAAACAAGTTACAAGAGAAGAAACACTAACTAATAATCTTCAAACTCAGGATCAGAGTAGGGAGAGTGATACACCCAGGGTGATCCTTACATACAACCTAGAGTCCACCAAAATCAAACATATTCTAACAAAAAACTGGAACATTTTGAAATGTGATCCAGTAGTGGGCCACAAAGTAGCAGATCCTCCAATGGTTACATATCGAAAGGGGAGGAGTCTAAGAGACCTCTTAATGAAAAATGATGTCAGTAATAGACTCACAGGACCACAACAACATCTGCAGGGATTTTTTCCCTGCGGTCACTGTAAAGCGTGTAGATTCAGCTTTATGGAAAGAACATATGAATCACCAAATAAAACGAAAACCATCTCACAATTTTTGACTTGTAGTACAACACACTATGGGGCCGATTCCGATTCAGGCCGGAAATCTCCCCGACCGAGCCGGACCCGGAGAGATTTCCGACCGAATCGGACCCTAGCAGCCCGACCGAACGAGTACGATGCGCACGTATGCCATCGGACTCGATTCGGTCGGACTCCCATTGAAGTCAATGGGAGCCAGTCGTACGACGCGTACACGGGCTCCCATTGACTCAATGGGCACGACGCGAACAAGGGCGCCCCCTACAGCGTGTGCGCGTCGATGCGGGTCGCGCCGTACATGCACGTGTAGGGGGGACCCATGGGTCCCCCCTGTGTGTGACTCGCGTGCCTACGCTTCCAGCGGAGTCTGACACGGACCCCCAAAGTGCGGCTCCGACAGCTCCTTGGAGCCGGACTGCGCGAGTCGGTCGGAGCGGTCGAGGTGCGCATCGTACTTACCCGGCCGGGGAACGTCTCCATTGCGCGGTGCGAGTCGTCCCCGTGCGAGTCGGTCGGAGCGGTCGGGTCCTGCGAACAAGTCGGTCGCAGATTTCGCGAGCGCACGCATCGTACTCGCTCGCCCGGACGCACGTACGATTCGGTCGGAAAATAGGGCTCCGAATTGGATCCGGTAAAGACGAATCCGATTCGGATCCCTACCGGCCGAGATCGGAATCGGCCCCTATGTCTTAGAGGGCCCATGCCAACTTAAGTATGTGGGGAGTACCATCTTTGCGGCAAAAAAGAGAGTATTGGAACACCTAAGGGCGATTACTAACATAGATAGCCACTATCCAGTGGCGAGACACTTTGAAAAATATCATTTATCGAACAGCTCGCTGCTCAAATACTATGTGATAGAACTGGTACAGAAGAACCCAAGGGGTGGAAATAGAGTATTACACCTCAGGCAGAGGGAATCCTGGCATATTATAGATCTCCAATCGAGAACCCCTGGAGGCCTGAACTTAGACGAGGAATTAGCAATACATTTACAAGAGAACTAGATTTTTCCTAGGTATAATGGATACTAAATGTAAATCTGTTTAACGTAAAAAGTAATGAACATGTATTGTCTCTTATGCGCCGATTGTCAAAACTACGAATTTTAATCTGAGGATTGTTCGGGATTCCTATAAAAGAGCCCGGTTTTATGATAGGCAACATTTTCTACATAACACCGAAACTAAAGTCAATTCATCAATTGTTTTTGTCACACGTCATTCCATGATTAATGAGAGAATATGTCAAGCTGTATGCTCAAGCTCGCATATTCTTAACATCAACAAGTCTAGCAACACAGGCATAATACCAAGACCTCTTTTCGCGTACAGGCGAAATAAAAACCTAAAGGACCACGTAGTCCGTTCAAGGATGAAAACTAAAAATACGTTCCTACAAAAGAGTATTGAAGGAAACAAACCAGTGGTAGGTAATTACAAATGTACCACCTGTAAATCTTGTGCATCTGCCATTGAATCTTCATCCCTTCAATTCAATGGTCACTTGATATCCCCAACCAGTCTCACTAACTGTAAAACAGCTGATGTAGTATATTTATTAATCTGTCCATGCAAATTGGGATATGTGGGGGAGACAAGTAGGTCTTTGAATACAAGGTTAACTGAACACAGATCGGCGATTAGAAACTGTAAAATTGCAGCCCCTATTGTTCAACATTATGTTGATAATGACCATACACCAGAAGATATACAATGGTACATTCTTGAAAAGATTCACAGTAAGCCAGGCACCACCACTGAGGCGATCAGAAAACAGAGAGAGGTTTACTGGATTTTTATTTGGGGACAGCTGTTACGGGGCTTAATCAAGAAATACCTTGGGATCAAGCCATCAAGTATAATACCTAAAATGTACCACCTCACAGATGATATCGGTGATAACAGGATTAGATAAATAAACATATGATAGTCCCATATGTTTTGCTTCACCTTACAAAGTGGAATGACAGATAATTACAAACCCTAGATTTCCATTAGACCTGGATCTAGTATTTAGAAACGTTAAAATTAATAACCACCAAGAAGATAATACTACCTGGGAGTGACTACTGAAAATACTAACCCATTATAATTTTATAAGTAATATGTAATATAGACCTTTCAAACATGGCGTCTACACTTAAGAGTTTTTAGTATCGTTGGTTTGTAAAACAGATAAACTCGGCAATAAGTGGGCAGAAAAAGTCATGTAAATGAATTATTACTCCGTGTCCGAGATGGCCGGTTTAAAAGTTTTTAGAATTATAGATAATTTTATTTACCTCTAGGTCAATTCCCGCTCTAATATATACAGCAAAGGGAAGGTTAAGATGGCGCCCGTAGAAATGGCCAGTATGATCGGGTCACATTGCGCGACCCGGAAATGTAAGATCGCAAGGTCGATACGAGCAGCGATAGTATTTAAATGGTAGAACCAAGCCTATGGCTCCTTTGGCGTTGTGGAAGTGGTGAGAGATAGCGATCGATACGGCCGGTAAGCGCTATACCAGACAGTTTACTACGCAAAAAGATAGATATGGGACACTAGGTATATTAACTTTTTATCGAGAGATTGGCACATTGTTGAGAGTATTAGGATTATTTGACTAGAGCAGGTTGATTAGGTGCCAATAGATAGGCTTTTGGTCGACATAGTGTAGATCACATTGCAGGAGAGTGAGTATGTACGTGATTCGCAACTCCGAGAGTAGTCTTTGAGGGGTCAGGCCCATAACCGCTATGCTTCAAGCACAGAAACGGGCTACAGGATTGACAAGTACTATATATCTAGTTACTGGGCTAACAATACCTACTGACCGCATATCGGGGAAGTAACACCAGATGAGGTGCGATAATAAAACATACTGACCGACCTGTTTCAACCTTGGGTTAGATAATAAGGGTTTAGCCAAGTCAATGTGCCACAGGACGTTTTCTGTATCCGAATAAATGGGGTCCATATTGTAATAATTCCTATACTTAAAAAATACATGTATACTTCTTACCCAGAACTGTAACCATCAATGTGCTCAGGAAAAATATCCTTTCTTGATTTCAGAAACTGTAGAGGAGTAAAAAATAGACAGAGGATGCTCCCCGAATAATCTATACACAAACGCATGCAGTGTATGTATATGGTGAAGTACACAACCTCACATCAAATGGTTAGTATATAAGAAGCAATTCACTTCATTATTAATTAACAAGGAGGCTTGTTAGATGAACACCTCTTATACCTCTAGGTAGATGTCCACCCCGATACGCACGTATCAAGCAGATCTATATCTTTAACGCCATTTGGGAGGAACATTCTGACTATCCTCTGGGAGGTAAAGGATTTATCCTTCAATGACTTGACTTAATGCACGCTGACTTTATCTGGAGAGGGTTCATCTAGACAAGATTGTATATAAATATATTTTCCAATTTTTCTCCTTATTTATATATATATATATATATTTTTCACACAATATTTTAATTAGGGATCTAAGACTCACCGTTACTAAACTGACGTGGCCGATACATATAAGAACATATAGAGGGCTATCCACCTGTAAGGAAGAAATTAAAAGCTAGAAAGGTACTAAAAAATCATAATGGTTATGAATTCGTAAAATAATTAGTTACCAGAGGAAAAAAGAAATAACAGTGTCCTAAAATATTGTTCTTTTCTTCATGCAGCTAATATACGTTAGTGACAGAAAACATTGCATGCCAAAGTCCGCTCTGGGTTGTTTTGGATCATAAACACCCACGAGGTATGCGGAGTTAAAATGTGGTTCTATTTTAAAACTTGTATAACATCGTAACAAGACATGATAAGATGTCTAGAAAAGGTGTAGTCTTAACTATGTTAGCTTTATTATGAAAGCTAGATACAAGATAGATACAAGTCTCACATCTCTGATCTATTTGCACTGGAATCTTTGGGTCTGTCCTTAGAAACCTCTATTAGTCGTCACTTCTATTTTTCTCAGCACCAATTTTTTAAACTTCTGATACTGGCACAATGAGAGACACCTTAGACGAGAATCCCACAATAATTTATTGGGTACCTGTTAGTTCAGTACATTATTACATTCAATCAAGCAGGCATATTAACTCTAGACCATATTGTTGTCTATTTTTCATTTAGTAACCACTGTGACGGAGTCCTGAAGAAGGCTTATGCCGAAACGCGTTGTTTGTCAACAAGCCGCCAGTCTCTGCACATCATAGATTTGATTCATGGTTTTTAACATTGACATTTTTTGATCAAATAGAATGTTGCAATATTTTTGTATGTAATAATGAAATGAAAATATGACAAATTTGCTAATAGATTCATAGAGCAACTAAGAAAACAGATGTGTTGATTGTAAAAAGAGTACATTCTGTGTGGTTTATAAACAAGTATCAATATTGGAAGATATTTATATTTCTGCAATTCTTTTAAAAAAAGAGAATAAGAAGAAAAATGAAAAAATAAATTGAGTAAATTTATCATTTGGGTATGAATTGTCTTTATATGAATGTTCATATGTGTATTGTCTAGAGCTTCTGTGTCTGCTTAATGTGAAATCCACCGTGCCCAGGTGTTCTGTTTCCCAAAGTAGTATTTTCCCTGTCAGGGTACATTCATCCTAGATTCAGGGGCCCCGTTCCTTTTCCAAACGACCTACTCCTGATGCTGACAGAGGTCTCATACCCTTTTCTTCGGGATTACGTCATCGTGATTCAAGAGCACTTGTTAGATAAGTTTATTTGAAATTGTTAGGATTTTGATGCACAAATGTAGATATAATGTTTAGGTAGAGGGAGTATGTTAACACAGGGTGTTTGATATTCAAAACAGCCAATGTCTAGCAACCACAGTAGGAGTATACACATGCATATAGCACCGATAACATAGAAGAGCCTATCCGTTTAGGTCCATGTCTCGTAGCAAGTGATAGTTCATCTGCACTTGCGGATGAGTCAGAGATCAACATCCAATTAGGAATGTGCCACTAAGGCGAGGAGACAAACCGCCTTATTAAGTGCAGAGTATGTTAAAATACTGATCTTTACATCCAACATGTACCTGATTCCTGTTTAAAAAGCAAGCCTTTTTAACATTGGAGTCAATGTAAATATGTATATATCACAGTACAATTGAAATACAGGATGTATAATCCAGGATCAAGTATGAGGTACTATACCATGTAAATATGTATATATTGCATGTTAAGTAGGATGTAATCGAGTTGATCCAGGAGCATTGCAAATAATTCAGGTACTATACCTGCAAATCCAGGACCTAGACATAGCATGCTAAAATGACACAAAAGAACCAAAGATAAAATGCCACTGGGTCATAAAATGTATCATGTCAACACTATGTTTTAAAGTTGTAATTTACCATTACAAAATGGCCGCTACATTAACTCAGCAATTCATGAGTGAAGCACGTGTAGTCCTATTTTCATGTCTATACTGGAACATGTAAATATGTGGTTGTCTCTTCAAACCAGTGTGTGAGCAAGGGGACGAGGGTCTCCGAAACACGTAACCTGGTGAAATCAAATCTTTAGATGGTAAAACTTTACCCTGAGTGAGCGCCTATTTGGAAAAAATTGACATTTGAAGGTCGGTGGGCTTCGCCGACATGACGCTCCAACTGCCGCGGGCGAGAGAAGGGCAGTAGAAGCAAGTCGTATGTAATATATATATATATATATAGATACAAAAAATCGAAAATGGAGCCCTTTGATTGCATCAGAACCACAATGATGCGATAGTGGACTACTAAAAGCAAACCTACATATGAATCCCTACTTTATTTCCTGGTAGTTTTACATTTTCCAACATTAGGATCAAAACTTGGTTTATTTGCAAAGGAATATTCTTCATTCACGTATATTAGTTTTTCAGATCTGAAATAGCAACACCTGAAACACAATGTGTTCACAAAGAATCACTATTAATCATTACGACATCTTCAAAGTATTGGTTCCCAAGGCATGTTTTTTTCAGACTGTCAGAGCTGACAAGTTCTTGCTATTAATTACAGGATAGAAGCAGAGTTTTATCGTTTCTTCTGCAAGTCAGCTGTTTATTTCTTTTGAATGTTTCCCATAGAGTCTTATGGTAATGTTTAGAGGGGCCGGCTTCTTTTGGTTGCGAACAGGAAGGCAGGCTTTCAAGCTAATTATTAAGACCAACATATTGGAAAAACATCACAAACCTATTCAGCGTCCATAAAAAGACTAACAACAAGCGGAACTTGGAGAAAAGAACATTGAATGTCGTTTTTTCCAGATCACTGAAGTTCTCAGAACCATTTCGCTATTAAAAGATTGTATTTTACCTACACCCCAGGATGTTGGATACTTGGTCTTTAAGGGAAGGTTTACCTCCAAAGCCTGTTTGACCTTCATGGACAGCTTAGTCCAGTAGTCAAGGTCTAGCTCATAGGAGATGAGATCATGACTGAAATTAGAAATAGTATAAGACAGCCAGTAAAGTTAATTTCCTGCCAGAGTTGTAACTTAGTTAAAGGAACAACATCTTTATAGCACCTTAACAATATGTGCACGGTAAAAGGCAAAAAAGGAAATTGGAAAAATCAAAAAACATGATAAACAATGAGAGGCATATTTATAAGAGGGTTGTATCGCATTTGCACCACGCAATGTGGTACATGTGCAACGCAAACCTCGAAGACAGATTTCCGAACCCATGCAAAGCCACTTTGCGTAGCTCTGAGTAGTGCAATGCAGCACAGATCACTGTGTTGCACTTCTTTGCAATGGGTAGGCATTCCATGAACATTGTGTGGGTGTTCCCATGGATTTTGATGCATTCCCAGATTTACAAGAACTTGTAAATCTGGGAATGCGCCAAAATGTTATGCCTTTCCAGGGGAGGCATATCACGGAGAAAATCCTTTATTTCTCCTCGCTATTTCCTCTTTCTATGTGTGCTGTATTCCGCAGCACACATAGAGGAATATGCCTCCCTAGATTGGTTTTGTGCATGAAGGTGTTCCTTCCTTCATAAAAACATTCCTGCCTACAACACAGGCACCCGTGCACCATGGCACTAAAGTGCACCAGCACAGGGGGAAAGGCAGGAATGTGCTGTGTTCCCTTAAATATGGTGCATTCCTGCCCTTTCCCTGTGCTGCAGCGCAGCAAGATACGCTGCGCTGTACCATAGTTTTATAAATATGCCCCTGAGTATCAACTCTGAACATCTAAGCTACACTCAGAGTTACTGTTCATGATTATTAGAACGATAGCCACCAAGATTTCAATTGTCAAGATTACCTGCATGGAGACACCGTTTTCAGACTGATCCCGGAGATCATTCAATGGGCTTTGCAAGTATCAAAACCATTAGTTGGCATTCAGACCCCTCATATGATTCAAATGCTGACACAGAAATAGGGAGAAGCAAATTGAATCTGCATCTCTGCCCAATGTGTGGAGCTTGGAGAGGGCCGTATCCTGCATGGCGTTTCCCAGGTGTGACTTGCTCTAGCAGATGATGGAAACTTCAAAATAAACCTTGAGTACTACTGGAAACATGTGACAGTCACAGGTTTTCAGGAGCCCTCGCATAAGCATTTAAACAGGAGTAAAAATAGCATATATATATTTACTCATATATAATACTTAGAAAAAAGTACATTTGCATGTTAAAAACCTTTTTTTTTCTTCACAGGGAAAATACTTTTCTCTCTGAAAACAATTCCTAGCATAAACCCACCCTAGTTTTTCACATTGGACAGGGACATGCTCCTGTCCTTTACAGAAGTGAATCAGCAACTACATCAAGGGTAGAAACGTTCCCTATAAAAGTTTATAACTGTTCACCCACTTTTCAAGGCATTCCTACCATGGATGTCCCACTTTCCAGCCATGTGAGTAGATTTACTCACACTTACAATGGCATAGTACTGGAGTAAAGTTGAAAATTATGGGTGCAATTTCACCTTTTTGACTTCGAAATATGATTTTACAGTTGTTCATCAAAGGATTTGCTCACCTGTACTGCACAAATGGCTTTGTGAATCGGGCCACAAGAAACAACACACACATACTACACAAAAGAACACATTAGCGGGAGCTCATGGTATGTGCCCAAAGAAGCCCAAGTTTGCTACCTAGCTGGTTATGATATGGCTACTAACAGCACTTTTCGCTCATATACACCAAACACAAAACATCCAACCAATCACATTAGATTAAACAATGTTCATGCACATTATGTAGTACAAATATACAGTTGGCAATCACTATGTTCACAAAAGCATTCGCGTCCATGGTAAGTCACACACTAAGGTCCATCATCACAACCTATATGCAAAAATAGCCATGATTTACCAAATAATTGGCTATCATAATAGTCAATAACACTTGGCACCATGAAATACCACAGACTCACATGCCCATTTACAGCTGAATGAGTAAGACACGACCACCTAACTGACTAATGGACCAGAACCCAATACAGATTACACACACTGAAAAGCTGAATGTGATGCTGGTCTGTGATGGAAACCCCAGAGTTATGATTAAAAGGAACCTGGATTGTTGAGAACAATACATGGCCAGACCAATGACAGAATGAGCAGGTTCAAAACGCTACAAGATTCAAAGATCACACTCCTTACACATAGTAAACAATTGCCTCCTGTGTTATCCTGTTGGTTTTGATATATGCATCCATCTGCCCTCCAAACAAATGGCGCTGCAGCACCTTTCATTATCATAGGTTTGGCTTGTTGACTCTTCTTCCACTATCCAGGTGAAGCAGCCAGTGATGGGTCCATGCTCATGCAACGCGAGCAGGTAGCAGGGTTGGCAAAGTTGCATGGAGTCCCATACAGGTTGATGGTGCCAGGAATCATGCTCATCAGGCAGTCACCACTTCAAGAGGCACACCTGTATTTGAAGTAAACTTTCTTGGGGCTGTCCCCCTGCTATCTCTTTTGCAGAATGGAGAGGCAATTTAGGCACTCTTATGGACTTTCTTTGGACTCCTTGTTGGGCAGCAACTTCCTGGGAGGCAAGTCAGCAACAACACAGCCAGCAAGCCTAACAGGGTTCTTGGGGTATAAGTGCTAACCCAGATGAGAGGAATATCCCTAAACTCCAAATACTGGAAACACCTCTGTAGAGACCAAAATGGTCCATGATGATGTAGCTCTTCAACAAGCCCAAATGAAGCTCCAGCTTTTATGCCCAGGTCACGGCGGGTTTGCTAGCAACACTCTGCTAATAACAGTTAGTACTTTCTAGAAGTTCGAAACCCAGATTGAGGGAGATTTGCAAGATTCTGGGTAGGGACATATGTTGTTCACCAGGCAAAAGTCGTCCAGCTCTTAACATGCAGACAAATAATGAATCCCGAGGGGTTGGCTGTGGTGGGGATCCAGACCTAGCCTACTGGAATAGAAAGTAGAAGAAAACATGGCTGGCTTACCTTGTTATTTTCTGTAGGCAACATCCATCCTACATTATCTGCCCAAACACTTGCAACATTTATGATCCAAATTAGGATTGCAATCATGCTAATGATATCAGTCTTTATAATTCATTAGGGAAAAAACAAGTACATTTTAATACCAGAGTCAGAGTACTAACTTTACAAATGGGGCTAGTAAGCATATCCCCTGAGTGCAGCTACTGCACCCAAAAACTGTTAGTTTGCTGACATCTTCCAGGCCATAGGGTAAGGACCTACTGGATTGCAACATAAATGCCTAAGAAACAAGTTTATAATAACCCCAGCCTCAGTGTCACTAAGAGTGTCCTTTAGAGCCAATTAAAGGTGCAGCCAGAAGGGATTCTTTAGAGTAGGTGGTCCCTCAAACTTGACCAAAAAAGCAAAAATATATGGGTAAAATGAGGAATGTTAGAAAATAAATGTCAGAATGCAATATCTGGTACTGCAACCTGTGGACTTTCCTCCTTATAATCACGAATAAGGATTGCAGGATGTGAACTGAGGCACGAAAATGAGACATTTAACCAAGCCCATCATAACACCGCTGTGAATGTCTATGAGAAACTCCATCTGGTTTCATAAAACATACTAAGGTTTTTTTCACGCCCACGTTTGTAAATCGGTGGACTAAACCATGAGAAACTCAGCCACTGCATACTCTGTCATAAAAGGGCAACGCCTACGCTCCACTGCAGCCACTGGTACTGTAGATCGGTTTGGCAGTAGTAGTAGTGAACACAAGGCTGGTCTTGAAAGGTGTACATAAGCCCATGACTGGCATATTATAATGAACACTGAAGCAGATGTGAGTGATCCCCTGTTAACACATCTTTTGATCCAGGAAACCCAATGATGAATGATGAGTCCAAACAACCAAAGGAGAGCTAGCCTGATGAGCTGACAAACACATGAAGAGTCACATAAACAGCAAATTAAAAAACACCCATTACCCCACCTTTTGCAGTTTATGGCCTATGTTTGAATTCGAAATGCCCTTTGTAAGAAACTAGCTTGGAAGCACTATTTTCTCTATAAAATGGTGTGCACGATTGACTGCTAGGTGTCCATATTATTCTAAGAGCAAAATGACTTAATTAGCTGACTGCATTGTCAATCAAACTAAAAAGAAAAAAAAAGTATATATATATATACACGGAATTAAATAAACATCCCGCAGTCTTAGAGCACTCCAACACAAGTCACGTGCGATTCCATCTGCTCTTTTTCATATTAGAAAGAAACATATTCTGCTGGATTGGGAAAGGCAGAGGCGGGGTTATAAACAAGAATGTGCCGCTGATTGGCCCATGACAGTATGAAGTTTGACCGACAGCGTGGAACACATTTTGTCTCGATAAGATTTAAAAGTAACTATTCCGGGAAATTTGAGGGATCTCTAAATGGAACGTGATGGAAGATTTAGCGAGGAAGGGGTACAACTAACAAAAAACGGAATACGTTTTAAAGATAACTTTTGTTTTTTACCAAAATAACTGTTAGAAAATGTTGTTGCAAGTGGCGCATTTTAAGATTGAGTCCATTAGTCGCTGGGATTTTGAATGTTTCTGTTAAATGGACAACCTTCTGTTTTCTGATCATTTTCATGCAGACCCTGTTTTTACCATGTGGGGAGCGAGGAGGAGGGGTCCTCCACCTGTGCCTACTCTTTTCTTCCATCACCTGTCTTGATGTTCTGTCCTGCCTCCTTTCACTATGCATCCCTAGTCCTTACTTCATGGGGGAGGTCCCCCAAAACCCTCCAAGCTTTTCTCGACCTTACTTTCTTCACTGTATGTTCGTCACTGCTATGCGTCACTTCCTCTTGTAGCTCTCCTTCTGTGCTAAAACTGTAAAGGACTGGTTTGCCATGGCACAAATGGTGATGCGTCCTCTTCTCCTTTGCTACTTTGTCAACCTCCCATGGCTGATCCCTGTGAAAACATTTCAAGAACTACACTCTCTTCTGAGTGATTTAATATGGGTATTTGGAATGAAATGTGTAGCAGTGTCCAATTAAATCTCCATATCACCAGAAGCACCTTGGGGCACCTGACCTCCTTGGGTATTGTTTGTCTGCAGAGCTCCAATGGATAGCTTTTTGGATAGCTGGGCATCGTCTCCCTTAGACAGGCTCCCCCAAACGCAGCACCAGGAGGGAGCTCTGTATAGGATTCAGTTTCCCAGTGTCATCAATTCTGGGTCTCTTCTGAGCCTTCTTTGAACTGACTGGGGGAATAAAAAATTAGAGAAGCCTCATGGCCCAGCTATACCGGTCAAGGGTCTTTGCATGTAACAGGGTGCCATCACAATCAGGAAATTAATGTTTTGGGGCGAGGTTAGTATCTGCATTGCGGGGAGCCTATGTACTAATAAATCAGTTTATAATTTCCAGGAATTGTCAGAGCAGAGTGGACTACAGAGGGGCAGCTTTCTCGTATGTGGTAGAATACAAGGAACACTCAAAACACGCCGGAACATCCAACACTCAGAACCAGACTCTAATGCACTTTTACAAACATTATATACTGTAGTAGGACAAGGCAAATGATTAATCTCATGGCTATATAAGGCCCTACAGCAATACACAGGGGAGAGCCAGGAGCAGCTGAGAAATAAATGGGTGTCATTCACAAACCAAGGGCCGAATTACGAATTTGGGAGTCTATAGGACCGCCAAATTCGAGGTGGAGGTGGCAGTCGGGGACCAGAGGTCCAACCGGCATATAACGAGTACGGAGGTCGGACCTCCATGGGACCACTGCAACTGCCAGGGATCTCTCGAGGCCGCAATATGCTTAGTGGTGCTGCTGCAGCACCACCAAGCATATCACGAGTTTCCCCACCACCACCAGCCTCATGGCGGTTTTTACGCCATGAAACTGCTAGCAGTGAGGAAACAAAGTGGGCCCCTGTGCATAGGGGTGCATGTAGGGGGGCACATGTTATGCCCCCCTGTGTGCATGCACCCCTGTTCCTGCATGGCATTAACTGCTCAGTCCATGCCATGCAGGAACGTGCATTGGCCGTCCAGTGGCAGTGCAGTTCTAAGGCTCACTTATGAGCTTTTAAATTGCACTGCCGCGGGACCGTCATGCCGCCCGGCCGCCAGAGCCATATTAACTAGTAATCTGGCAGGCGGGTTTGGTGGTGTGGGAGTGGGGCGTAGGCATGGCGGCCCACTCCCACATGGCCAAACTCGTAATTAGGACCCAAATGTTTAATGAGGACTGGCAAAAAACCCTAGAAAACCCTAAGGAAACCTCCCGTAATGCCTGCTTCAAATGCATTAACTCTGCATACTTCATCGAGCATACCTTACCTTGCGTAGGCTTCATATGATCTACCCTGGAGCATCGGATAGTTGCCACCAATGTCATACCACTCAAGCCAATATTGTCCATATGTTTTGGGGCTGCCTAGAATTGCAGTGCTTTTGGACAGAGGTGCTAACCGATTTTGCCCATGTCGTAGAGAGTATAAATATTGAACATCTCCAACATTCCATGTTTGGCAGATTCACCGGGCCAAAAAACAAAACCGTGCTAACAAGATTCATAGACCTCATCTTATTGATTGCCAAGAGAGCTATATCCATGCGCCTGGATTCCCCTCAGCCACCCTAATTGGCAGTTTGGAGGAGGGAGGTCATCGAATCGGTACACGCTCTCCATAGAGAGGCGAGAAGAGCCACTTGAGGGGTGTTGGGATACGCTGCTTCATAGAGAATAACAAGGATGATAACAAGCCCCCCTGAGCTCCACCTACTTAGGGGCTGAGTCTATCAGATAAGCTTCACATTTATATTAACATTTTTTCCCGCCTGAAATAACGGAAATGATGGCAATAACTGGGCTCTGGATTAGTTCAATGTCTCCCTGTTTGTCAATGAACCCCCACTTCCTTCTACTTTCCTTTTATTTTTTTTACTTCATTTGCATAGTTTGTAACGCATCTTTTGGCCCATAAGTTCTTCGTGACACATTTTTAGATTTTCTATGCATTGTGCTTCGGCTGGATTGTTGAAATGAGTACAGCAGGACTCTCAAGGGTGAGGGCTGGTTTCTGGGCTGATTTGTTGGTGGGAATTTATTTTGTTGATTTTTCAGGTTCTTGTATAATCTGATATCCTTGTTGCAATGACTCAGGAATGATTATCATGAATAGATCTTATTTCACTCTGCATCACATATCTGAACAGTACTGTGTCAGTTGATGTTTCTTCTGTGACGTGTTCTGTGATACATCATTATTAAGAAAGTAGTAAAAAAAAATTTTTAAATAGTGGTATTCATGTTAACTGTTTTATAGTGTGTTTGAAAAGGGCTGTAGTTAGTGGAAGAAATGAAATGGCAATTTGTTACAAGATGCAGAGGTCTGTGCAAAGTTTTGCACACTGTTAAAACATTAATTGGTGTAATAATGTGCACTTTAGTATGGAAGGGCTGTTAGTATTTTCAGTGAAAAAGCTGTAGGTAGTGCAAATTGTTTAGCCAAGCAAAACTTTAAAGGCTATTGGAATGGTAGTCTAAAGGAAGTAGTAAAGTACATATTGTTAGTAATAATTTGCAACTATTTCTAGCTCCAATGCTCCATGAGTGCATCCTCTAAGGTTTCTGAATTGTGGGTAATTGCCAAAGAGAATTTTCTCTTTTTTGACCTCTTTCTATCATATTTCTGTATTTAAACCCCTCTGACTCTATCTACCTAAACTTCATCATTTTAATGATTTACGGCGTCCTGAGTAACATATTTCAACTGTTTTTGTGTGACTGTGTTAAGTTTATACTATAATTTAGTATTGTTTGGTATCATGAGGGACTGAATTAGCAGGACATGAGCAACAAAATGCAAATTTGTTTCGTATAGGTGCCCTCAAATGTGTCTTGCCTGTGGCAAGTTCAGAGCCCCAAAAATCCTCTTGATGACACTGGTGGGAGGAAGCAAGAAGATACTGTGTAATGAGAAAGGCGGTCAGAAGTAGAAAGAGCTGCTGCACTGTAAATAGGAGGGGCTGAAGGGGCAGTTGTGGAACATGATGTAGTGGGGGTACAGCAGTGCTATTTGCCTTTGTTGCTGTGCAATATTCGAACAGTGGCTTTGGAAGAGGTGAGTGACAGAAATCAGGCAGAGTTGGAGGAGAGAATAAGAAAGCCTGCAGGTGTGCACTTTTTTTACCCTGCTGAAGAGAATGTACAAGATGGAGGGCACTGAATTGGGAGAGAAGAATGAGGTGGTGGAAAGAGTGTGTTAGAAATGGGATTTCTGGTTGGCCAGGGCATGCGCCTAAGCCAGGCAGAACCCACCACTCAAGTCAGGGCAAGGGAGTTACACACCGAAGATAACCCCTGCTCACCCACTTGGTAGCTTCGCAGAGCAGTCAGGCTTATCCCAGAGGCAATGTGTAAAGCTTTTGTGCAGCACACTCACACAGCAGCGACACACTAGGCACAGCACAAAATAAACTCCACACAAGGTTATATAAAAATAGCCTTTGTATTATCCATAAAACACATTAGAACATATCACATATGTACACTGTGCCACCAGGCACTTGTCATGACTTTACAGGGATTATATACACCACGTTGCCAATAGGGCAATTGTCATAAACATTATATTTGGGGATAACGAATAACTATTGGTAGCATTGTACCTTATGCATAACCCAAATA
This sequence comes from Calotriton arnoldi, assembly GCA_963921515.1. Lineage (NCBI taxonomy): Eukaryota > Metazoa > Chordata > Amphibia > Caudata > Salamandridae > Calotriton > Calotriton arnoldi. Next base: position 1,695,625 of record CAWUFW010003368.1, read on the forward strand.
ATGGCACTGAGCATAGTATATTACACATATACAGAATTAGCAACAGTGCACCAACGTAAAACACTTGCAATTATGCACATTAGCCCACAGATTTCCTGCAACATATCAGGGCATAACACATTAGATATGCACGTAATCCACAGCGGTCCTTAGTGGTAACCTGAAAAAGGCAACCATATCCCCACTGGGATTCCTGTACGACTCCTCTTTCTCCCTTAGAGAGGAGTGGGGGCCTCCGTCGAGCTTTTCCCCGTGGTGCTCAAGGGAACAAGGCAATACCCCCAATGTAGGTACTCCAGCAGCTGCCCGCGGCCATGCGGTGCAGCTGTAAACTCTTTTGATCTGTCTCCCAACGTGAGGCCTCCAAATTAGCCCCTAGACGAAGTCGGGAGTGCAATTCAAAGTAAGACAATGCCCCCCCCCGCAGGTCCGTAATGGGACCTCAGCCCGCAGACAAGGGCCCAACTGCAGGCGTGGCAGCCCGTCCCGAGCCCTCCTGGGCCCCGCAACGGCTGTAGGGAATGTGCCCGTAGGTGGCCTCACATCTATGCAGAATGGCTGGAAAACCACGAGGAGACCTCAGGCGGGCTTCTGCAGCGAGAGGGACGCGATGCTCTCCGCTTCCCGAAGAGCTCCTCCTGCTGCACACGGATCTGGCGGGCGGGTCACGGAGCGTAGTCTCCGTCGATCCTGCCCCGCCTTGCACTCTCCTGTGTCCACAGGGGCCCGCGAGGTTCCGGCTCAGTCGCTCCTGCCGGCCCCGCCCACAACCAGGATGAGGAAACCTGCGAGGCTCTCATCTTCCGCATGGGGACCCTGCACAGGATCAGGCTTTCTCGATCAAACCCCCGCCCACAACCAGGCAAAACACAGAGGAATTCCAGCACCTGGATTCCTTCTCCACAGGATTCCATTCACACCACAGGGGGGCAGAGCCATCATTGTGCAAGGCAGGCACAGCCCTATTCAGATGCAGGTGCTACTCCTCCTACCACTCCAAATGCAGACCAGGCCTATTCAGCCTAGCGCTGACTCACCCAGACTCTCTGGAGCCACTGCACCCCTCCAGCCCCTGTCACTCCAAGGCCAGGCAGTCAATACACAACAGGCAGGCACAAAGACACATAGCACACAGAAATGCCTACTTCTAAAAGTGGCATTTCTAAAATAGTGATAATAAATCCGTGAACACTAGTATGCAGCATTTATTGCCACTATTCCAAACATACCAAACTTGATCACGCTACTCCTCTCATGTCAGGCATTACCACCGAAGCACATATCAGGGAATCCCCAATGCATCCCTATGAGTGGGCAGCCTCACAACAGTGAGAAAGCAAATAGGCTGTTTGTCACTACCAGGACATGCCACACAGTTAAGGCACATGTCCTACCTTTTACCTACACCGCACACTGCCCATAGGGCTAGCTAGGGCCTACCTTAGGGGTGACTGATATGTTGTAAAAGGGGAGTCACAGACGTGGCAACCACTTTATGTGCCACGTCACAGCGGCAGTAAACTACGCGTACAGGCCCTGCAGTGGCAGAGGCCAGAGACAGGTTTGAAAGGTTACTTTGGTGGGTGGCGCAGTAGCGCTGCAAGCCCACCAGTAGCATTTAATTTACTAGCCCTGGGTATATGAGATACCACTGTAGAAGGGTCTGATAGGTAAATTAAATATTTCAAACAGGTGTAGACCAATCTTACCAAGTTTACCATAGAGAGCACATGCACTTTAGCACTGAACAGCAGTGATAAAGTGCCCAGAGTCCTAAAACCACCAACAACAGGTCAGAAAAATACAGGAGGAAGGCAAAGAGTTCTGGGATGACCCTGCAAAAAGGGCCAAGTCTAACACAGTGCCACTATATGTCTGGTGCTGTTCAATGTGTTATTAAATACATGGTGCTCTTGATAAGCAAATGTTTGAAATGTGTGTAGAGGGAGAGAGAAAAGAGGGAGTGGGAAGAGAGGATAGAAAGAATGTGTAGGTATGTTCTGTGTATCCTAAACCTGGCAAAGTGTGGATAAAACATGAAGGAATAGAATCGAGGGTGTCGTGAACCCCCCGCTTTGGCGGCTACAGCGGGGGTGGAGCTCTTTATTGGCCTCTTCTGTCTGCAACACGCAAACAAAATCTCATGATTAATAATATGAAGGAGTACAGCGTCAATAGAAGAGCAAGTAGAGGGAAGGAAAAACAAAAGATGGCTAAATAGAAAAGGGAATGAAGGAAGAAATATTGAATAGAATGAACGGTGAAAGGGAGGAAGGAAGATTGGAGGGGTGAGAAGGTGGATGAATGTCTGGGTGGATGAAAGAGTGGGTGAATGGATGTGTGGCTAGATGGATGAATGAATGAATGGACAAGTGGATATAGAGGTGAAAGGATGGCACGATGGATGGATGGATGGATGGGTGAGTGAGTGAGAGAATGAATGGATTGGTGGATGGGCAGGTCAAAGGATGGTAGAGTAAAGAGATGGATGGGTGAAAGGATGAGTAAATGGATGGCAGAGTAGATGCACAAATGAAAGGATGGCAGAGGAGTTGGATGGATGGCAGAGTGGATGTATAGATTGTTGAATGGCAGAGTGGATGGAATGAGGAAAGATTGAATGATGCATGAAAAAATGAATAGATGTAAGAATGTAAAGGTGAAATAATGGATATCAGTGGGTGGAAGGAAGGGTGAAAGGATGAATGGATAGATGCCTGGATGGAAGAGATAGGGGAGCTCTTCTAAGGAGGGGTCGGCTCACTTCTTTCGCTTGCTTTATGCCATAAGAGCTTTTATTTTAAAGTGGGGGTACTTTAATATTCTGGCTACTCCCTTGAGAAGCAGACAGTTATGCACGGGGTGCGCTGTAAAATGGGAGTGCTTAGTGGGTATAACATGTGTTTGGGTGTATATGTGTTGGTGTGAGGTGTATGTATATTGATCTAATGATGTGTGTGCATATTGCTGTTGTGTGCATGCATAATATGCAAGCAATGGTATGTGTGTATTGGTGTAGTGTGTATGTGTGCACTGCACACTCACGGGCCCTCAAAGGTTGAGGCTCAAATGTGTGAAAGACATCATAGGAATGAGGACCAGATAGTGCAATTAGGCATATACTGCCCTGCAATACCAAGAGCAGGTCAGGGTGCGGACTGAGAGAGAACAGGTAGAGCAGCAAGAGAGAGCTAAAACAATGCTTGTCTGTACTTTCTGTCCTGTGAGGGGAGAGAAGTGGGAATGGAAGACACAGGAGTAGGAGAGAAAATGGGAGTGGAAACAAATTTAGTTAGATGGCTGGTGCAATTTATTTTGGGAGGGGTATTCTTGAGACATTTGTTAGGCAGCACAAGTTGTCCTGCAGGAGCTGATGAGTGGAGTGTGTGGGCAGGGAAGAGAAGAAGGAAGAGAGACTATACATACTTTGGTTATTTAATGTGTGCCCTGCAAAACTGCAAAAAAATGAAAGTTTTTACGTAATGTGTTAGCCCTGGCATCTTTGGTGTGCTTTCCCTGTCTTTTGCTTTCTGACCTCCTGGTTTTGACTCTGTTTTTACGGGTTTAGTGTCTCTGCGCACTTTCTTATTGCTGATCAGTGTTAAAGGGCAAGTGCTCCTACTGTAAATTGTGTTTATGGATTGAGGTTTCCATAGTTGGCTTATTTAATTTACCTTTAAGTCCCTAGTACAGGGCACTGTGTGTGCCCAGGGCCTGTAAATTAAATGCTGCTAGTGGGCCTGCCGCAATGGTTGTGCCACCCACACAAGCAGCCCTTCAAAGGGTTCTCAGACCTGCCACTGCAGTGTCTACATGCAGTTTGTAACTGCCGTGTCGACCTGGCAAGTGCACCCATTTAACACAAAAACAATGAGAGGGGCCCCTTTAACACCAAAGGAGTAGGGCACCAAATGGACCGTAGTCAAGAAGGGATCCCCTTTGGGCAGCTTAGTACACCAAGGCAAAAACACTCATGCGAACAAATATATCACCAGGACATAACATCACCACCATCAAAGGCCAAGTGCTCACAATTATAAAAATATTTTATTAAAATTAACCAAACATATGGTCAAATACAGTAAATTATCATACAGTGTTTAAATAAGTTAAAAACATTCTGACATTTATTACACAAAATTAATTATAGGGAGAACCTGCAAGAAAAATAGTTTCTAATCATCAATAAAGGCCCATACATTAGATCAAGATCATTTGTTCAACATGTAATTTTTATACAGAAAGCTTGGACAATAAAAGTAACAAATGTCTCCACAATCTACAGTGCGCCTTTACACAGTTGCGTCGACGCGTTTCGGTGGGTGTCACTGCTTAAAACCCCTCCTTCCTCAGGACAAGAAATAAGATTTCCCACATGGAATTTTGGATCTATACACAATCACAAAAAAGATATAAAAGAATCAGTTAACCCTTGAAAGATGTAAATAAATACAGTGTTTATATCCTGGTGATACATACAACAAAACATTTACGCATACATAGAACAACATATACCTCTTTTACTCAGTCTACACACAAGTGGAGTTTATAAATAAAAAGAAGAGGGAAAAGTCTTTCTCCATCCAACAGGGGTAAAGGCTATCTCTCCATCCCCCCTTTTTTATACCATAGTACATGCACATCTAAGTATATCTAAACTCATGCATGTAGGCATTCCCAGATATCATATAATATGTACCTGTCGGGATATCAGGAGACACATCCAATTTTAACTGCAGGATATATTCCTTGCAGACTCATATGTGAGGATTAATTAATCTCTCACTTAGGCAACACTCTTTAATAGGAGGGTTATTCTGTGAAAATAAAGACCTTTATTACTGAAGGACCAAAGCTAATTATTCTGGTCAAGGGTGATTATTAAAAGCCAAAAGAGACATTACCTTCCACCTTTATACTCTTGGCACCTCAAGGATTAAAATGAAGAAAAGGCCGCTCTACGCCTCTGCAAAAGGAACAAATAAGGCATCAAGCTCTAATTATACCTATAGCCATATTTATCAATAATAGGCTATTCCCATAGTCTTTATTACCTTCCAGCACATACTCAGCGTATAGCTTCTTCAATATGGGGTATTCAATTTATTAGAATTTTAATCATCTCTCTATATTTTTTCTTCAAGAGATATCCCTTATTCAGGCAGTTCGTAGTGAGTCTGAAATACATAATATAGTTTGCGTCACTATTGTTGACACTATACCATTCACTCACGGGCTTCACCCATCACAGTTTATATACTCTTACTACATATTCCTACTAACCATTTTGAATTGTGTTTCCCTAATACTCATCTTAGATTCTGGTTCACAATCAAACTTATAGATCTTATTAAATCTACAACATGAGGCGGTTTATAGTACCATTCGCTATGGAAATCCGCCCGTAATCTTACAAAGGACTATTTACGACACCTCGCTCATTCGCATAGACAAATTCTATTTCCAATAAAAACTTTCACAAAATAGTGAAAAAAGCGTGCAAAAAGCCCGGTATCCATCACGCACAACAAGGTGCGCTTCCATGATCTTGGGAGACCCCCCGGTGCGACCTTAATACTGCAAGGCCAGGTACAGTTTCTAAAGCACCATAAACAAAACCGGCTCTCATTTTACACAGACAGACAGGACGCCGTCCCACTGTCTCAGCAATACTACACAGTTAACGTCCATAGCCTAGTTTAAAAAAATAAAACACGCCCATCTTCTACTAACTGCCGTGTGATTTCTCTTACCTTCTCAAAAACGATTAAGCCTCATGCGGGGTGATAAACGCCTCCGGAAACAAAAGATCTCTTAACTCAACAGTGGCGCCCGGTATTTAAGTCCACCTACCTCACCCATGTGACCAACTTTGGCAACCCATTTGCCAGACCCTATCCTTCCCTTTTCTTACATGTAAGGCACCCCTCAGGTAGGCCCAGGGTACCTCCATGGGCAGGGTGCAGTGTATGTGAAGGGTAGAACATGTACTGGTGTGTGTGAGACATGTCCTGATACTGAAATACAGTGTATTTCATTTTCACTATTGAAAGGCTATCTGTCACTTAGGACGGAATGGGAATTGCTTTGCAACATCTTATAAGCATAACTTTCCATTGGGACAAGATAGAAGATTGAAGTCTAGTATGCCTGAAATTGCGTGTTTGAAAATGCCACTTTTAGAAAGTAGGCATATTCTTGCTTCACCATCCTGCGTGCCTCTGCTGGGTTGTGGATGTCTGTCTGGCTTTGGAGTGGCAGGGGCTGGGGATGTACATTCACTGTAGACTGCCACTGGGGGGGTTGAGGTGTTTCCTGCTCTTGCTGGATGAGGTAGGGCTGGGCTGAATAGACCAAGGCAACATTTAGAGTAGTGGGAGGAGATTTCCTTGCACCTGAATAGGCATGGTCTGCCTTACACAATGCTGTCTCCACCTCTTGCCAGGAAGCTGGGCCAGAGAGGACAGAACTGGTTTGGACTAAGCACAGAGGCTTTCTGCCACAAGAGAACAAAGGGAAATGTGCTATAAATATTGCGGCCCAAACTCCAGAGCGTTAGAACTCTTTTGGACTCAAAAACCTGCTAAGAAGAAGCGATGGAGAAGCTGTGAGGAGGAACTACCACTTTGCTGTGTGCTTTGCTATGTTGGCCTGCAGTGGCTGCTTCTGTCTTGGGCAGAGAAAGGACTGGACTGAACTTTCTGCAACTTCTTTGTTTGAGTTTCACCAAGGGCTTGAGGTGAGGTAGAGCTTGCCCTTTGTTCAAGAAGCCTCAGGAACAGCAAAGACTTCAAGTTCATCTGCTACCAGCACTGGGAACTGTGTGTTTTGTGCTACAACAGAATAAAAAGCAACTCGATGCTGTCACCGAGCTGCTGCTTGCACCGTGTCCTGAAGGCACCGCACTTCGCACCGCCTCACTTCATACCACCACCCGGGTATCCCTGACAATGCTGCTCCATGCCAACATCGATGCCACTGCTTACAACGTGGTTCGAGGGCACCGCTCTTAAGTTACACGACCCACTGCCCTCATCCTGCACTGCAGCCTTGGCCTACCGACACCATCGACTCCAGTTCATCAGCCGACGACAGCACCTCCGCAACGACGATGCCGCTGCTTGCACCGTGACCTGCCAGCACCGCGATGAGCACTGCATCACTTGGCACGGCAACACCAACACCGCTAGACGACTGTCACTGAGCCGCTGCCTGCACCGCAACCTGAGGGCACCACACGCCGCACCACTGCACTTTGCACTGCAGCCCCAATGCCTGCTGGTGCTCCCGACTTCAACCGCACGGAGTTCGATCTGCAACGCTTGTGACTTCAAGGGCCCGACGACTCCTGCATCGACCTCTGGAACCGACGCCTGCCGACGCCGGCACTTTGGAGCTTAACGAGAGTTTGCTGATGCCCTGCATTTATAAAAGGTACTGTTTTACAGGTCTTCCTGACACCGTAGCTGGCCAGCCAGAATTGTTTGGATTTGTTGTTCACGATGCTGTGATAGCCCCGGTCGGAGCTATTGACTTCAAGGAACTGTACTTTAAGCCTATTTTTGATTATTGATATTTCTGAGAACTGTATGGTAGATTTTTATTGTTTTTGGTCCTGTTTGCACAGATAAAAATATTGGTTATTTTTCTAAAACTGGTGTGGTGTCCTTTTGTAGTGTTTTCACTGTATTGCTGTTGGTTACGTGCAAATGCTTCACACAATGCCTCTGAGATAAGCCTGACTGCTTGTTCCAAGCTACCAAGGGGGTGAGCAGGGGTTATTTTAGAAGTGTATCCCCCTTATCCTGACTAGGAAGAAGGGTCCCAACTTGGACAGGGTAACAACCTGCCAACTAGAGACCCACAATTCTAACATAAAGTATGACGTGTGTTGGTATGTCTGTGTGTATACATTGGTATGCTGTGTTTGTAAGTTAGGCACAATGATGAAAGCTGGATGACTGCTGCTGGAACACTGCAACTGAAGTTAGTGAAAATAGACATAGACACTACTTTACTCACTACCCTGTAACATCAAAAGGGTGGTGTTAGATGAAGGAAGTGATAGAGCGTGATGGTGGCATTAGAGAATAGAAAGACAATAGGTTTGTTCTTTCTTTTTGCTCTGGTCTGGTCTGGAGGAAGAGCAGGTATAGAGGGCAGTGGAGAGAAAGAGGGCTAAAAAGGTCATGTATACATCAGGGACTTTGCACTTGGAGAGGGAACAGTTAGTGCTATAAGGCTGTACTGCAAGAGCAACTAAGCACACTGGGGGTGAAAGGCAGGAAAGAGAGAAGAAATAAATTAAACGAGCATTTGCAAAGCCAATGTGTCTCTCCTATGAGAGCTATTGGCGTTGGCAATGTTTTGTAGCCATGCTGTACAGCAGCACAGAGGTTTTGAAGTGTGGCTAAAACTAATTTTAAAAAGTACTATGATGCAGCCAGGGCTAATGAGCTTTTTATTTTTATTTTTAAAAGCGCATGAGCGCTGGATGCATTGTAGTCCTTTTTTATTATTATTTTTAGCCATGTTGCACAGTAGCCACACTACAATACAGCAGGGTTACAAGTCATTGCCAAAGTTGGCAATGCCCATGCTGTACAGCATGAATAAAAGGCAAAGGCTCACCCATTAATCTCAAAGGTGAGACCTATTGGCTTTGCCAATGCTTGTTAGGCCTCAGCACAACACCCCTCTGATCTGAGCAAATTAGTTAATTTCCCCATGCATGAAAAAGACAAAAATATGACATCTGACAAAAAATCCTATTGCATAAAGAAAGCAATTGCACCTATGTCCATGGCTTAGTGAAAATACATTTGGACGCAGATAACATCCGTTGTCACACTAAAGGCAGACAACATCTGATGCCACAATAAACATCCATTTCATAGGAAAAAGGGCTTCTTTGAAGTGCATGTGACATAGTAACTAACCCTGGGCGTAGTTCGCGAAGTTGCGCTACGCGAAGCTACGTGAAGTGCACCTCGCACTACGCGAGCTACGCGTAGCTACGCGAACTGCGTAGTGCACTGTGCAAAATGCTGTTCGCACTGATTGCACAGTGCCGGATGCTTGTCCGCACTGTGCAATCATTGAAAACGGCATCTTGCACAGTGCGATCTGTCTTTTACTGCCGCTCGAGTAGATTTTTACTCGAGCAGCAGCTTTCTCAACGCGGACTGGTAGTTTCTCATCGCGAGCGGTCGCAAGCATGTGCAACCACTCGCAATGAGAAACCTGACCTCCCCGCGTTGAGAATCTCGCCGGGAGGTTTTTTTTCCACGCTCGCGATCGGCAACTTGATGTTGCTGATCGCGAATGAGGAAAAAGTCTCGCCGGGATGTCATTTTGCTTGCTCGCGGTCGCCAACTTGACGTTGAGGACCGCGAGCAAGCAAAAAATGACCGCTACGCTACGCGTGTTTGCACTGTGCTACGTGCAATTCGCGTAGTGCGAAGTAGCTCAAACTTCGCAAACTACGCGAGCGTAGCGTAGTGCTTTGCCCAGGCTTAATAGTAACACATAGCTACAAATGACAAGCGGTTCAACAAGGATGACGGCTGTTAGACTAGAGAAATCCTACTTATGCATTATTTCATGTATGTTAGCATTCGAGGCGCCATTTTATATGTCGGCGCCATTTTGGGTTACAATCGAAACTTATACATTGCTATTTCCGAGAAAAGGCCCCTGTTGTGTTTCATTTCTCCAAGGTTGGGTTTTGCTTCGCTAATGAATAGACTGTTCTTATTATCGCATACCTTTCCCTTTAGATAGAAGCCTTCTCCCACTTGTCTAGTGGCGGGCATGGGCAGAATGACCTTGACTGGTAGATAGTGTGTGCCCGGCCCCAGAATCGAAACTTAACTTTTCGTATTTTACTGTTTTTCTGCATCTGTTTGGAAAATTCCATTGTGGGCGTTCCTTCGTTGGTTCTGAAATGTACATAATGTAACTCTATGCTTGTTGATGCCAGTCCCTCTGCAGCACTGCTAAGCGACTGGGCAGATTGGGCTCCACTCTGAGTGTACCTGAATAAACAGATATTGGTTTGTATTCTCTACTGTCTGACCGACTCTTCATTTGGTATGGAAGGCTGAGAGGTGGTCGTGAGTGACCCGGGGTGACCCTAATTGGGTCACTTCCTTCAGTTGGCGCCCAAACATGGACTCCTTCGGGTGAGTGACCCATCCCCTTCTGCGGACGGGAGGGAGGTCGAGGCCATCGTCGGGTCGGGCTGACAGTTCAGGGATCTCTGCACGAGGAGTATTGAATTGCTCACAGCTGCCCCTTCCATCCTGCTGGACGGTGCCTTGCCCAGCGGAGATCCCAACTGGAGTCCTAAACGGCAAAACCCATGGATCTGACCGTTTGGTCTGAAGAGTCGGTAGTGGAGAATTAGTTCACTTGACTTGCATATATCAGGTGAGTTTGTTTTAGTTCTTTGTGGATATGGTAACATTTTGGTTTGTATTCAGTACGGTCTGAAGACCGTCTTTGAAGCATCGTCTTGGCCCTATTATGTATAGTACATTAAGGCACAATTATACGAGGGACAATGCTGATTTGCAGTGGCCATTAACGGACAATTTCGATGAACAAAAGATTGAGTATTTACAGGAACAGTTATTTAAAAGGCAAAGTAGACAGTCTATGTTTTATTCTCACTGAACGTGGCAGAAGGCAGCCAGGCAGAGACGACTGAATTCTGAGAAGGAGGCCCAGAAAGGGAAAATGCAGACATTGACTCAGAAAGCTGTAACATATGATAGAGAAAAACAGGAAAAGGGATTTGAATGCGAAGATAGGAGGTTTCGATTGCATATTGATAAATCGTATTTGGCTCAGGAGGAAACTGATACTTTTGTGGAACAACTGTTAGATACCCGAACTGTTAGATACCCGGCCCCTGCCTCCATATGCTCCGCAAAGGATATATCCTACTGTCCCTGTGCCATCACAGCCACCTGTTACAGCTACCCTCTCTGTTCCTGTGTCTGCTGCTGTCGTTTCAACGGCTGTGGCTTCGGCTCCTCCTCCTCCTCTTTCTTCCGTTCCTTTGCCGTCTGTGGCAGCAGTGACTGTTAGTACTCCTGCCACATCTATTGTCTCAGCATCTCTGTCCCCAGCTCTTACTCCTGCGACGCACCTGCCAGCGACGATTGTGCCTGTTACTTCTGTTGCTTCTCCTTCTCTGGTTCTTCATCCCCCGATATTTGTAAACACTGAGACACCAGTTCGTGGGTTTGAGGATAGAGATTTACCAAAATTTCATGAGCGTATGGGCCCTATTGTACGGTCTGAGGTGGGAGATGAAGAGAAGAAGGTTGTGGCTAATCAGGCCGCGCAGTGGGGTTGTAATCCAATTTACAGTCTGGAGGATGTTTGGCATGTGATGAAAGATTATGAGCCTTTTATACAGCAGCATGCTCTTAAGCATATGTCCTCTACTTTAATTGGTCTTTGGGAGCAACACTTTGGGAATGTTGTGCCGCAAATTTTATTTGATATTAAAGATCGTGTGTATACTAACGGTATGGACCCAGGTCAAGTTTTTAGTAACATCGCCACATTGGTTGCCTATACGGGCAGGTTACATGATAAAAGTCCTACTACAGTATCCCAGTTTCCGATGAGAGGTTCATCCCATATATCACCCTGATACCGGAGTTAATGGACCAGCAGTGGTGGCCAGGTTTCAGGAACAATGGGTTTATACTCCGTGGAAAAGAAGTGAGGTTTTGTCCCTTAAGACTCATTTGCCCGATCCTAGGAAAAATCCTACTGCTTATTATAAAGAAATGACTGAAGCTGCTTCCTCAACGGTAATGACTCTCGCTGATTTGAAATGTTTTTTGGTCTTTGTGGTGGTTTCGCTCCCGTGACGGAGCACTCCGACGACTCCAACATGGCAGCCGAGGAGGCCCCGACCGGAAGCGGACTGTGCGTTCCAGCGGGACAAGCCGGAACTCCCTTGCCGGTAGCCGTGAGCCAAGGAGGTGGGGCGGAGAGAGACGCTTTAAGGCTGTGGTCCGGGAGCAGCAGCGGAGCAGAGCAAGGAAAGACGGAAGACGCGGAGCAGGGGGAAGTCAAGGACAACAAATACAGCCAGCGCAGAGGAGCCGTGGAGCCGCCGCAGGGTGGAGACTCGTCCCGACACGAGGAGGACAGCACCGAAGGTGACCGCTCCTGGAGCAACGCCCACGAGTCCGGTACTCCAGCGAGGGAAGCGGAGGCTGCAACTCCCCACCCCACGGCCCAGGAGGATCATGGGTTCAGGCAAGTGCCTGGGTTGTTTTCATTTAGGGGCTGGTGGGCGGGAATGCGGGCACCTCACTCTGATCACCTTAAAACCCCTTCCTGCACTTAGGCACCTCACGGGACTAGGAAACGGGTGATGGGAGCACTGCCCCTTTCCGTTTATCGCTAGGACAGCGGCCTGACTTATTTTCCTTTGATTCTTTCCGGTTCCCTCCCGAGGAGACGAACGGAGCCCTCCTGAGAAAGAAGACCCAGACCCGGGGCAGACACGAGCAAGAACAGCCCGGATACACTGACTGCCACACGTTCAGTTACGATTTGCCCTCCTCTGTGCCCGTACTTAGAATTGCAGAAAGACTAAAAAGACGTACCCAGGAAGTACTGGGACATTTACAAATCAAGAAAAAGGAAAATAATAAAAGATATCTTTCCCTATAACCACAACCTTTTCATTGCATTACTGGAGTGGGAGGGACGGTGGACACCCGGCGTGGCCTAACGCTCACAGTCTTCTTGTTCCGGTTGATATTTGGAGACAGGTCCATACCCAAGATCATGTTCCGGAGTTGGGTGGTACTTAGGATCAAATTAAAGCATGGGGCCAGGAGAGAAAACCAGGTGATAAGCCCCAAGCGGAAATTTTAGCGATGCCAGGTCGCATTATTATGTATATGCATTTCTCTTATTCCGCTGAGAAAAGTGGATTGGGATAAATTGTCAGCTTGTAGACAGAAGAAAGATGAGAGTGTGTCAGATTTTTTCACTCGGTTTGAGGATACATTTTTGGATTATAGTGGACAGAATTTGTCTATTGAAGGAGGTGTTCGGTTGTTTGTTAATATATTTGTCTCTAATTTGCTTCCTGAAATTGCGACTCTATTGCAGACTTCTGAGAATACCTGGTCCACCTCTTTACCTTCTGTTATTTTGAATATGGCTCAATATTATGAACATCAAGATAATGAGGAGAAAGAACGGACAGAGAAAAAGCATAAAGATTTAAAAACGAAGGTGTTGTTGCAGCAAGCTTTTGGAGGGAATGGCAGAGGGCGTGGTGGTTCTGCCCGACAGCTTCCACGTACTAGTAGGCAGCCGAATACAATGCCTTTGGGGCCAAGTCAGTGTGCATATTGTAAGGAAGAGGGTCATTGGCGTAGCGAGTGCCCTGTGCTTTTGCAGAAGGTGACGGTCCCTAGAGGATGAGGTTCTCGTGCTCAGGGTCGTGGAGCTGGTGGGGCTGATAGGACTCAGAACGCTGCAGCCTTGCAGGGTCATTCTGACAATAATTACTTTGATGACCCTCGTGATGAACAGTATTATCATGATGATTATGACATGGAGGAAGTGACTGGAATGTCTTACAGCTAGGACAACCAGGGACGGAGTGGGGGACCAGTTCCGATACCTGTCGATCAGAGTGGTCGTTATGTAACAGCGGAACTGCAAGGTTCGACTAAGGAATTTTTGGTGGATACAGGTGCGACGAAAAGTTCTGTTTCTCAGAGTATGGTCCTTGGGGCAGCTCTGTCTGGCCATAATAATGTGTCTGTAGATTTTTCTGGTGTACCGGTAGTGAGCCCCATCTCAAGACCCCTTTCATTGACTATTGGTCCTTTCACTGTAGATTCTCCATTTTTGCAGACATCCAATTGTGGTGAAAATTTGATGGGTTTAGACTTGTTGAAGAAATTGCATGCTACTATTTATTGTTCCCCGGAAGGTGTTTATATGACGATGGGCCCAAATGTGAGTTCTAGACAGTGCCTATCTCTCCCTCTTCCTGCTGAATTTGCTGACATACCATCCTCTCTATGGGCGACGGGTGATACAGATGTGGGACTGCTGCATATCCCGCCGGCTTTGATTCAGGTTAAAGATAATGCTGTTTTGCCTCGTATCCCTCAGTATAAAATACCACAGGCAGGAGAGCAAGCCTTATTGAAAATTATTCAGGACTTGATCAAGAAAGGAGTGAATGAGGAGAAGTCTGCCAATATTTGTAATAGCCCTATTCTTCTGATTCTTAAATGGACACCCTCAGGTTCACCTGATGATCATGAAGATGTTTATCGTTTTGTGATTGATTTGCGCGAAGTTAATAAAATAGTCATTCCTCAGTTTCTAGTGGTCCCAGATATTACTACACTTTTGACGACGATTCCTTCCACTGCTAAATTCTTTTCTGTTCTTGATTTAAAAAATGTGTTCTTCAGTATTCCTATTCATCCTGATAGCAGATATCTGTTTGGGTTCACCTTAGCTGGAAGAAGCTTTAAATTCTGTTGAGCTCCTCAGGGCTATACTGAGAGTCCAAGTATTTACAGTCAGGCTTTAAAAAGTCAATTTGATTCCCTTTCGCTTCCTATAGGCAATGTATTGGTGCAGTATGTTGACGATCTCCTTATCGCTTCCGACACAGAGCAAGGTTGCAGAGATAGTACAGTTAAATTGTTCTTGCATTTGGCTCATCATGGCCATAAGGTTTCTCTTTCTAAATTTCAGTATTGTTGACAGGAGATCACCTACTTAGGTCACCTACTGTCAAAGGAGGGTAGGAGATTGACCCCTGAGCGCATTACTACCATTGTTAAAATGCCTGTTCCGCAAACTCAAAAAGATGTGCATGCTTTTATAGGTATCACTTCCTACTGTCGGCAGTGGATACCTAATTATTCCCTACTACTCAAACCCTTGCTTGCACTAATGACTAAGGAAGTGCATGAGCCCTTGCCTTGGACGCCTGACTGTCAGTAGTCTTTTGAGCAATTGAAAACTGTGCTTTGTTCGGCTCCAGTACTCGGCACCTCAGATTATAATAAGCCGTTTGTGTTGTACGTCCATGAGATGGCTGGTTGCGCGCTTTCTGTTTTAAGACAAAAATTTGGAGATAAGTAACGGCTGTGTGCTTATTTCTCTGCTGTCCTTGATCCAGTCGCAAGAGCCCTTCCGAGCTGTCTAAAAGCGACTGTGGCCACTTCAATCAGACAATCAGCCGAACTTGTACTGGATACTGATCTCACAGTAATGGTACCCCATGCTGTGGATACACTTTTGAATAAGACAATGTAGTGAATGAGCCACTCTTGTGGTTTGGCACCCTATGATGACCTTCAACTATCACCATTTTAACGGACTTTAGTGTGTTATTTTACCCTAGCCTTAATGTAGGACGGTCCTGCATATGCCTGCTTCTCTTCTTTCTTGTAATCTTGTTGTCTTTCAGTGGGAGCTGTCATGGAGTGGAACAGTTTTGCCAAGAGCAGAGCGTGTGGGATGTGCATTTGAAAGCATGAAAGGGAGAGAGAGGTGTGGAATGTACTCTTTGGTTTCGAAGTGCAGTGTTGTGAGTGATGGTGCACACATGTGCTCGGTGTTGTACATTGATGAGTGCTTACTATTGGCTTTGACATGGCCTCATGTCATCTTGTTTTCTGACTTTGCCTTGCTTCTGCGTGCACAGCAGTGCTTACAAGTTGTTTGGGTGAATTATGAGTTCTTACTATTCGCTTTGACATGGCCTCATCTCATCTTGTTTTCTGACTTTGTCTTGCTTCTGCGCGCACAGCAGTGCTTGCAAGTTGTTTTGGGTTATGAGAATTATAGGTGCTTACTATTGGCTTTGACATGGCCTCATGTCTGACTTTGCCTTATTTCTGCGTGAACAGCAGTGCTTGCGATTCATATTCAAGGTCTTTCTGCTCTTCACTTGTTTTTCGCTCCTCACTGACCAGAGTGAACTGGATATTATTTGTAGAATGTGCAACTCTGCCTCGAAGTCAAAATACGGGAGCTTGGCCAGCCCCCGTCTTGGCCTTGACGCAGACTGGTACAGCCAGCTCGGTTCTTTCTCATGAGAAGGGAGCGAGGTTTTCTAGAAGCTTCCCCTCACGTTAAATAATGATATTTAAGCTGGGAGCCGACGGGGCCCAGGTGGAAGTTCCCCACAGAATAGACGTATTGCTGTGGAGGTGATGGAATTTGAGTCCTGACTGAATCTCCTTCCTGGGCTTTTCTGACGGGCTTCCCAAAGCTTGAGTTGGCAAGGATGATGCAACTTCAGTCGGTGAGGTGTTCCTAACCATTTATATATATATTTTCCATTCTTTGCTTTTTGTATATACTGCATTTTATTCTAATTGTTTATTTTACTTAGTTGGTATTTGAGAATCTGCATTTACTGATACATTTGGCCTACCGTTTCAAATTGTTTCATTAATAAACTTGTGTGTGTTATTTTAAATACACTTGAATTTGGTTTCTTGCCTCGCCTAAGGGGGTGCTGTGACTTTTCCTCACCTTAGCGGGTGCTGTTCAAAGTATATGTTCCAAGTGCACCTGAATTTGTCTTTTTGCCTCCAGAGTGGGAGTGCTGTGCCAACGTGCATTATTTAAAGGTGCAGTGGTAAATTTGCCTCCCAGGTGGGAGTGCAGGGTTTGGGTGTGTCCTTTTTGTGAAAAGCACATTCATTACAGACAAACACACAGCACCAAACAAGTGCACGTCTGACTGGTTATGAATTGACGTTATTTGCTAAACACATCACGATCAAAAGATGTGCCACTCTGAATCCAGCCACGTTACTGCCCCTCCCTTCCGAGAGTGATGAAGTCGACAAACATGATTGTATCTTCTAGACGGAAGAAGAGACGAAAGGACAGGTGGACTTGACTGATGTTCCCTTATCTGGCCCACAAGGGAACTATATGTCGATGGCTCTTGTTTTAAATTACCAGATGGCACTACCACTGCTGCTTATGCTATTACTACACTGCGTACAGTAGTAGAAACGTCACGAGTCCCCTATCAGTCGGCTCAAGCTGCTGAGTTTGTTGCCCTTATACAAGCTTGCGAATTGAGTGAGGGACTGGTTGTCAATATTTATACTGACAGCCAGTATGCCTTTGGGGTCGCGCACAATTTCGGGCGACTCTGGGCTGAGAGAGGGTTTTTTACTTCACATGGCACCAAAATCCAGCATGGGCACCTTATAGTGAGGCTTTTGTCTGCTTTTACACTCCCTAAGAAATTGTCTATAGTGAAGTGTAGCGCCCACCAGAAAGTCACTGACGATGTAGGAAGGGGAAATGCTTTTGCAGATTAGATAGCGAAGAAACGGCCCGGACTAAAATGAAATGAATGTTTGTAGCAGGCCCAGCTAGGTTGGTTCCTGAAGTTACCATGTTTGAGGACACACTTGAGAATGTGAAAAAGATACAAAGTGAAGCCACAATCGAAGAGTTGGCAATGTGGCAGGAAAGTACAGCACAATTGAATGATGAGGGATGTTGGATTGATAAGTCAGGAAAATAGAGATGGATGTTGCCTGATGCATTTGTTCTTCCTGTCTTAACGATGGCCCATGGCCCAGCCCATATTAGTGCTAAGGGTATTTGCAAGTTGTTAGATCCTGTATGGCAGAATGACAGCATTCCGAAAACGGCTGCACATTTAGAGAAGTACTGTATGGTGTGCATGATGCACAATCCTGGAAAGGGTACCCCCACACCGCCTGGTAATTTTGCACCACCCACTTTCCCTTTTGAGGTCCTTCAGATGGATTATAAATAATTAGAAAGATGCAATCATTTGAAGTGTGTTTTGGTGGTTATCTGTGCATTCAGTAAATGGGTTGAGGCTTATCCCACTAAAGACAATACCGCCCTTACGACTGGAAATGTACTCCTGAAGGAGTTCTTTCCTCGTTTCTGCTTGCCTCGTTTGATCTGGAGTGATAACGTAAGTCATTTCAATGCAAAAGTGATTCAATTGATTTGTGATGGTATGTGTATTAAACAGAAGTTTCATGCTGCCAATCATCCACAGTCAGCAGGTTTGGTTGAGAAGTACAATGGTACTCTCAAACTTAAATTGGCAAAAATTCAGGAGACCACAGGGTTAAAGTGGCCAGATGCTTTACCGTTAGCTCTTTTGTCAACGAGAACGACAGGACATTTTAGGACAGGATTGTCACCGTACAAGGTCGTGTTTGGATGCCCGGCAAATGTCTGGGGCGTCCCGGTATGGGATATCCCGGCCCTTGTTTGTATTACAGAAAGCCACGAGGAAAGGGGTATCCGGGGTGTGACAATAATACGTATTGTGATAATTTGTATATGAAAGAACAGAACGTTACCTTAGTGGGCTGGCATTATCAAGATTTAACAGTCACCAGGAAAGCGGTTATTATCCTGCATGTTGTCCAATAGTAAATAGTACTGACGCATTTCTGTACATCAATTGTTCTGGAATAGTATTGTTAAAAAATATGATGTCTTTAGTGAAAGATAAAGATCCGAGTACCTCTGGAATGAACACTAGATATGCTCCTGTAGATTATAAAGTACCACTTTATGCACACCCAGGATTTTATTTTCTGTCTAGTGGTACTTACTCAAATGTTTATAATGGCACAGATGATGTTGTTCTAGGAATGGTGCTCCCTCTGGGTGTGCCTTGTAAGTATAGTAAGCCAAGTTCAAGATGGGTGAAAATAACATTGACTGCAGAATTTTGTGATGGAGTAACACATTTGGAAGTCAACAATTACAGTAATGGGATCACTTTTGGTTACATTCTCTCCTCCATAATTAAGTTTGGTGGTACTGCTATGGCTAAGGGTGAGAGAGCTAGAGAATAAGCTGCAGATATTATCTAACTCCACAGTAGCAGCTTTGCGTGACATCACCACTCAATTGGAAAGTATGCGTATCTATTCCGAGCAGACTAGATATGCAGTTGACTTCATCTTGGCAAAGAGTGGTGGTGTGTGCGCTGTAGTCGGGGACCAGTGTGTAGTCGGGATCAAGAATATGGAACAAAATATCACTAAGCATATATTAGATATTTTGGAGAATGTCAAAGGCATGGAGAGTGGAAATTGGAGTTGGTCACTGTTTGGAAATTGGGGTTGGATTTTCGAGAAAATTATTTATTTAGTTATGGTGCTGATACTTTGCTGTATCCTTATTCAGTGTCTCCCATTCTGTTGTTCCTATTGTACCACTCTTTTCCTTCCAAAGAAATCATCCATTCATGATACTAATGCTGCAATTATGGTACAGAAAGATATAGATGACCTTATGCATATTGATGAGGGCATTATTGAGACCTCTTCCCTCCTTACTATTTCCGTCCCTGATCCTGAGGATATGGACTCCTCATAGTCAAGTTTACTCATGGTTTTTGTTCTATTATTTTGCATATTTCATGCTGCTATAAAATGTTTAGCTCATGCTAAAAGGAGGGTCTGTTAGAATAGAGAAATCCTACTTATGCATTATTTCATGTATGTTAGCATTCGCGGCGCCATTTTATATGTTGGCGCCATTTTGGGTTACAATCGAAACTTATACTTTGCTATTTCCGAGAAAAGGCCCCTGTTGTGTTTCATTTCTCCAAGGTTGGGTTTTGCTTCACTAATGAATAGACTGTTCTTATTAGCGCATACCTTTCCCTTTAGATAGAAGCCTTCTCTCACTTGTCTAGTGGCAGGCACGGGCAGAATGACCTTGACTGGTAGATAGTGTGTGCCCGGCCCCAGAATCGAAACTTAACTTTTCATATTTCACTGTTTTTCTGCATTTGTTTGGAAAATGCCATTGTGGGCGTGCCTTCGTTGGTTCTGAAATGTACATAATGTAACTCTATGCTTGTTGATGCCAGTCCCTCTGCAGCACTGCTAAGCGACTGGGCAGATTGGGCTCCACTCTGAGTGTACCTGAATAAACAGATATTGGTTTGTATTCTCTACTATCTGACCGATTCTTCATTTGGTATGGAAGACTGAGAGCTGGTCGTGAGTGATCCGGGTGACCCTAATTGGGTCACTTCCTTCACGGCAAAAAAAATAAAAGTAGTACACTAATCACAGCACAATCAGCCGAGGACAGAAATCAAGCTGAAGCAATCAGTACTTGGTCCATGAACCAGACGAAAGAAGAGGAAGTGAAGCCAAGATGAGCTGGCCGATTAAAAGGCATCAAATAGGAGTGACAATGAAGTCAACGAATGATAAGCAAAGGGTGGGCTGCAAGCCCCTTGTTGCATACGATATCTCTCGCAAGCGAGAGCCCATGCCGCACATGCACTGTAGCAGGCAAGACCTAAAAAAGGGTGCAGGTCTGTCTTCCTCCAATTATTTTCCTGTGTGCAACAAAGAAATGCACACACAATTTTCTTGGCTGTATGCAAATTCAATTGGAGCACAGAGCTGCTGTGAAATAATCATAGTGAACAAGCTACTGCTTTTCATGGTGCTCTGAGCTGGGTGAGAGGGAATATAAGATTTATTTTTAAAGTGCCAGTAACAAAAGTAATTATGTACTCTCTCATTTTGAATATTGATCTGGTTGTGCAATTTAAAAGCGTCTTTTGGATTACATGACTTAACAGTGAAAGTTTTTAGAAGCAATGCTTACCAATAGTTCATTCCAATCAGTGCTATGCAACTGCACTGAAAGTTCTGGACATAGTAATGCATCCATATGATTGTTTTTGTTGATCTTTAAATAACAAATGTTAACATTATTCTTTTGGTTTCATGTGAGGTCTGCTCACTCTGCAAGTGGCTAGTTAAATATACAGACAGAGAGCACAAGCGACATTTCACTATATCCTGAACATAATTGTTAAAGTAAGCAGAGATTGCAGTACCTTGTCCTCAGAGGCCACTTTCTTTCCTCACTAGAAAGTATCTGAAGGAGAACAGACTGATTAGCTCAGATGGGTTTCCGTGTTGGGTTCTCCTTACTAAGTCCTTGCAGTGGTGGCTCCGTTTGAGCGGAGGAGTGTCACCCCGCCTGCTGTGAGCGCAGCAGGCACACACGAATAAGTAAAATGGCATGTCAATGCCATTTTACTTAAACGCCGCAGTGCGAGGGCAGGGGCGAGGCTGAATCCTGCAATTGCAGGATTACAGCTGCCCTTGCAGTGCGCATGTTGGGTTGGCTAGCTCTTTTGCTAGGGCTGGTGCACTGTAAACCCAGCAATCCCCCGGCTGTGAAACAGCCGGGGGATTGCTGCCACAGACCCCCAGCCTCAAAATGAGTGCTGGGTTAGCCTGCTCCCACAAATCCTGGAGCTGCTCTCAGCATGAGAGCAGCTCCAGGATTGGTTGTATTGGAGTCCACTGAGCAGGAAAGAAGTCCTTCCCTTTCCTGCTCATGGACGCTGATCGGGGAGAGAGTTGTGCACCCGGGGGAGCAGTATATGGTGAGTTTGGCGCTGTAGCACCTCACCATATTTTTACAGTTGTAGCCACCACTAGGTCCTTTGAGGGATGGAGAAGAGTGAAGACTGAGTGAGACTGCCGGTTCCCTGTGAGGCTTCTGGGTCTGTTAGCTGAAGTAAGAAAAACAAATTTTAATGTAATTTGCAACCTATAGAAGTCTGCTCAGCTGAGCTATAACCGCTTTGCGGATATGGAGCTTCAAATCACAGTCGAAAGGGCTCAGATTTAATTGAAATTCATTTTGCAGTGTCAGTTTCATGTTTTTTTCAGTGAAGGTGTAAGGCACGGGTACTCAGAGTACGGCCCGCGGGCCGACAGTGGCCCGGCAAGCCTTCCCTGGCGGCCCGCGGACTTTGCAGACATCGTACCTGTGTTATATATTTTTTTTTTAAAGAGTGTCAGCAAACACCGCCAGTTGCAGCAGCGCGGACTCCGAGAGACTCTGCTCTATGGGGGCCGGGCGATTCCAGCGATAGTCAGAGTGGAGATGCAGGGGCGCTAAGAAGAGGTGAAATACAACAAAGCCTCATTAACAAGTAAATGGTCTTTTAAAGACCTGTGAAGTACTCGGGTGCGGCTGTGTGTGTGCCCGGGAAGCTGTCTCAGCCCGGGCTGCCACACACGCGGGGTGAGGTGACAGAGGGTGACAGAGGACAGCAGGGTGTGAGAGCCGGGTGAGGTGACTGGGGGCAGCAGGGAGTGAGAGCCGGGTGAGGTGACGGAGGGCAGCAGGGAGTGAGAGCCGGGTGAGGTGACGGAGGGCAGCAGGGAGTGAGAGCCGGGTGAGGTGTGCGTTAAGAGCCTGTGATGTGATGTTTCCCGCCAGCCTGTAGTCAGAGGGTTGAGCCAAGGCCCGGGAGCTCAGGCCTGGTCTCCGCTCTCGCAGCACAGCGCACAAATGCTCACCGCCAGGTTGGCGCTATATATAATTGATGCATGCATACCTACACGGACGGGTGACTGGCGCCAAAGGGGGGCTTTGATCTGACAGCTCGGGAGTGAGAGTCAGAATTAAAGCCAGCGACAGATGTGACCCCAGGCCCAGTGGTGGGACACAAACCCCGCGAAGCAGCAAATTCAGAGAGAAAACGAGCTGGCTTTTACATTACACAGGGAGAGGAGGGGTCGGGGGGGCTGTCTCTGGGCTGGTGACGGGGACGTGTAGACACAGTACGTGTGCACTGCCCGAGGCACAGAGACAGATAGAGACAGAAACAGACAGAGACAGATAGAAATAGAGACAGAGACAGACAGAGACAGGGACAGACTGACAGATAGAGACAGAGACAGATAGAGACAGAGACAGATAGAGGCAGAGACAGATAGAGGCAGAGACAGATAGAGACAGAGACAGATAGAGACATATAGAGACAGAGCCAGATAGAGGCAGAGACAGATAGAGGTAGAGACAGACAGAGACAGACAGCGATAGAGACAGAGAGAGAGAGACAGAGAGAGAGACAGAGATAGAGACAGAGATAGAGGCAGGGACAGACAGAGGCAGAGACAGACAGAGGCAGAGACAGATAGAGGCAGAGACAGACAGAGACAGATAGAGGCAGAGACAGACAGAGATCGAGACAGAGACAGACAGAGATAGAGACAGAGACAGACAGACAGAGACAGATAGAGGCAGAGACAGGGACAGGGGCAGACAGATAGAGGCGGAGACAGACGGAGAGGGAGACAGAGACAGGGACAGACAGAGACAGGGACAGACAGAGACAGGGACAGACAGAGACAGGGACAGACAGACAGATAGAGGTGGAGACAGGGACAGACAGGCAGAGACAGATAGAGACAGAGAGGCAGAGAGACAGAGAGATGGAGAGAGAGACAGAGAGGGAGAGGGAGACAGAGGGAGAGAGAGGGAGAGAGAGGGAGGGAGAGGGAGGGAGACAGAGGGAGGGAGACAGAGGGTGACAGAGGGAGGGAGACAGAGAGAGAGGGAGACAGAGAGAGGGAGACAGAGGGAGACAGAGAGAGAGGGAAACAGAGGGAGGGAGGCAGAGGGAGGGAGTCAGGGGGAGGGAGACAGAGGGAGGCAGAGGGAGGGAGTCAGGGGGAGACAGAGGGAGGGAGAGGGAGATAGACAGAGGGAGACAGACAAAGGGAGACAGAGGGAGACAGAGGGAGGAAGACAGAGGGAGGGAGACAGAGGGAGGGAGAGAGAGGGAGACAGAGAGAGAGGGAGACAGAGGGAGGGAGATAGAGGGAGACAGAGAGAGGGAGACAGACAGAGGGAGACAGACAGAGGGAGAGAGAGAGAGAGAGACAGAGAGAGACAGACAGAGGGAGACAGAGAGAGAGGGAGACAGAGGGAGGGAGACAGAGGGAGGGAGACAGAGGGCGACAGCCAGAGGGAGACAGACAGAGGGAGGGAGACAGACAGAGAGAGACAGTCAGAGGGAGACAGAGGGAGGGAGACAGAGAGAGGGAGACAGAGAGAGGGAGACAGAGGGTGACAGACAGAGGGAGACAGACAGATGGAGGGAGACAGAGGGAGGCAGAGGGAGGGAGTCAGGGGGAGACAGAGGGAGGGAGAGGGAGACAGACAGAGGGAGACAGAGGGAGACAGACAGAGGGAGACAGAGGGAAGGAGACAGAGGGAGGGAGACAGAGGGAGGGAGACAGAGAGAGAGAGGGAGACAGAGGGAGGGAGACAGAGAGAGAGAGGGAGACAGAGAGAGGGAGACAGAGAGAAGGAGGGAGACAGAGAGGGAGACAGAGAGAGAGGGAGACAGAGAGAGGGAGACAGACAGAGGGAGACAGAGGGAGGGAGACAGAGGGAGAGAGAGACAGAGGGAGACCGACAGAGGGAGACAGAGAGAGAGGGAGACAGAGGGAGAGAGAGAGGGCGACAGACAGAGGGAGACAGACAGAGGGAGAGAGTCAGACAGAGGGAGACAGAGGGAGACAGAGAGAGGGAGGAGGGCGACAGACAGAGGGAGGAGGGCGACAGACAGAGGGAGACAGAGGGAGGGAGCCAGATAGAGGGAGACAGAGGGAGGGAGACAGACAGAGGGAGACAGAGGGAGAGAGAGGGAGGGAGACAGAGAGAGGGAGACAGAGAGAGAGAGAGAGGGAGGGAGACAGAGAGAGAGAGGGAGGGAGACAGAGAGAGGGAGACAGACAGAGTCAGTGAGACAGAGGGAGACAGAGGGAGAGAGAGAGAGAGAGAGGGAGGGAGAGAGAGGGAGAGGGAGGGAGGGAGAGATAGAGAGAGAGAGGGAGACAGAGAGAGAGAGAGAGAGAGAGAGAGAGAGAGAGAGAGAGAGGGAGAGAGAGAGAGATGTGTGTATGCCGGGTCTGGTGGCTCAGTGGATGAAGGCGTCCGCTGCAAGGGCCTGTGTTCAACCTCATGGTCACTGTTTTTTTTGTTTGTTCTAGCCCCGCCCCCCTCCCCACTGACCCCGCCCCCACCGGTGCGGCCCTCGACCACAAACCACACTGTAAATTTGGCCCCCGAGAGAAAGTTTGTGAGTACCCATGGTGTAAGGTGAAATACAGAATAAGGGCCTTTTGCTGAAATTTTTGTGGGAGATGAAGTTGCAGGCAAAGTGAGCAAAGCGTTAGCAAGACGTTCATAGTCCTTTGTCCAACTACCACATCTTGTGGACAGACAGGCCCTGCCAACACAGAGGGATTACGCAAGTTTTGTACTGTATCATCATCACAATTAAAATTCCTTTATTCGTTTTTTTTTTTTAATAAGACCATAAAATACAACAACTAACAACAAATATCTGAAAGAGACACGTTAGTGATAGATTCCTTACCTTAGAATATCCCCAGGCGTCAGGCTGGATCCGGAAAGTTTTGCGTAGCAGTACCCTTGCGCGTCGGTAGGCGGCGTCGTGCGGCTCCGCGTCCGTCGTCGGCGTCGTGATCGCCGGGATGACGTCGCGGGCAGTACTTAGACGCCGCCCCTGCGCGCTGACGTCAGTTCTTCTTTTTCCGCGCCAGTAAGCGCAGATCCGGGAAGAGCAGTGCCCTGGTCAATTTTTGACCATACTTTTTGGTGATTTTTTCACTGTCTTTTTCCACCATTCAGGTGTCGTAGGGATGCCCGGCTTCAAGCGATGCGGCGCCTGTGCGCGGATGATGTCCGTCACCGACCCGCATTGGGAGTGTCTCTTCTGCCTCGGCCGAGGCCACGACACCGAGTCTTGTCCCGAATGCCAGGCCCTCAACCCGAAGGCTTTGCGAGAGCGGTCTCGAAAGCTCCTCGAGGCCCGGCATTCGGCTCCGCGGAAGCCCCGGTCGCGTGAGAGGTCCAGGGGTCGCTCGCGGAGTGCACACCGGTCGTCGGCGTCGAAGTCTTCTTCGTCCGGTAAGTCTCGACACAAGAAGTCCAAGAAGCATCGTCGCTCTCGGACTTCGCCTCGCCGGTCTCGCGACTCGGCTGAGGCCCCTCCCGGCACCGTCCCCGCCCCCGCGGCCCCGGACTTGCCTGTGGAGTCGCCCCCGTCATACCCGCCCTTCCCGGGTTCGGGGGCGGATCCGGCCAAGGTACAGGAGTTCCTGTCGGCCATGGCCCGCCTCTTCGGGCCTTCAGGCCCCTCCGGTGCGCCTTCGGGCCCCGCGGGCCCTGATGGGGTTGATCCGGCGTCACCGGCGGCTCCGGCCCCGGCGTCGCCCGAGCCTCCAGCCTCGATCCCGGCTCCGGCTCCGGCCCCGGCCTCGATCCCGGCTCCACAACCCCCATCGACGCCGGTCGACCTCACGACACCTCCGCCGGCGCCGATGTCTCCGGTGCCGCTCTCGACGCCGCCCTGGGCTCCGGGCGGCGTCGTCCCCCAGTTCCTTCCGGCTCCGGACATGGTCCCGGAGCGACGTCGCCGACGCCGGCTCCGGCGCCGATGGGACCTTGGGTCCCAAATGTCCCTCCTCCTCCTTATTTTGAACCAGAGGAGGACCAGGAGGACTGGGAGGGGTCTGATGACCCTCTAACACGCAACTGTCAGTATGATGAGGACTGGACAGAGAGTCTAGGGGAGGCCAGTGGTCTGGATACTTCTCCTGACACTGGCATGCTGTCTCCTCCCGTGGCTACGGAGGAGGGGGCCAATTTTGGTACGGTGTTGCGTAGGGCTGCTGGGGCCTTACGTCTCCAGCTCCCTACTTTGACGGTCAAGACTAACATCTTGACAGAGGTGCTTCAGCCGGCAGCCTCCTCTGCGGAGACTGTGCTGCCGTTTAACGACGCCCTCACGGACGTTCTTTGGGCGCCTGGTCCAAGCCCAACACAGGGGCTCCTGTGGATCGGAACGTGTCACGACGCCATCGCCCCGCTCCGGGCGACCCCCTGTTTCTTTCTGTCCACCCCACTCCTGAGAGCTTGGTTGTCCAAGCCTCCGCTTCCCAAACCGCCTTCCCTACCGCTCCTCCGGATAGGGAATCCAAACGCCTGGATCAGTTTGGGAAGAAAGGTTTTTCTTCCTCCAGTGCTGGCTTGCGGTCCGTTAACACCGCTTGTCTTTTGGGCCGATATACCCACTCCCTGTGGGATTCGGTGGCGGATGTTTTGCCCCAGTGCCCTGAGGAGGTCCAGGCACTGCTTTCCCGCGCCATTGCGGAAGGACGGGATGCGGCCAAATACACTATCCGTTGTGGCCTTGACACCGCCGACTCGCTGGGCAGGTCGATTGCAACGACGGTGGCGCTCCGGCGCCACGCCTGGCTGAGAACCACTGGTTTTTCAGGGGATGTCCAGAATACTCTCATGGACATGCCCTTTGATGGAGTCGGTCTTTTTGGGTCCAAAGCAGACCATGCGTTGGAGCGCTTTAAGGACTCACGGGCTACTGCAAAGTCCCTGGGCCTTTCTGCTACACGCCCTCCGCTGCCTTCTGCTTTTCGCCCCTATCGTGGCCACGGTAGGGGCGCCCCTTCACGTCAGCAGCCCAGCCACCGGCCCGCGCAGCAGGCGTCTTCGCGTGGCCGAGGACGTGGATTCCGCCGTGGCGGATCGGGCAACCAGCGTGCGGGTCAGGCCACCACCTCCAACCCGTCCGCGGCCTCCAAGCCCTCCTAGTCCCTCCTTTCAGGTGCACGGCACGCCAGTAGGGGGCAGGGTCCGCCATCACCTTCCCCACTGGCGCACCATCACCTCGGACAGGTGGGTCTTGGACATTGTCCGAAGGGGCTACTCCCTCCCCTTCGAGACCACCCCCCAGCCATGCCACCTCAATTCCACCGCATGTCAGGGGATCACTTGGTGCTTCTACGGAAGGAAGTCACGGCCCTCTTGGCCAAGAGGGCCATCGAGCATGTTCCGACCCCAGAAGTAGGGCGTGGTTGCTACTCCCACTACTTTCTGGTGCCCAAAAAGGACAAGGAGGACATGCGTCCTATCTTGGACCTCCGGAACGTCAATCGCTTCCTCCGGAAGGAGAAGTTCAAGATGCTCACCCTAGCTCAGGTCTTGACTGCCCTCGACCCAGGAGACTGGTTGGTAGCGTTGGACTTGCAGGACGCGTATTTCCATATCCCCGTCCTGCCGGCCCACCGGCGTTACCTTCGGTTCACGGTAGGCCCCGAGCATTTTCAGTTCACCGTGCTCCCCTTTGGCCTTACAAGTGCCCCTCGGGTGTTCACGAAAGTGATGGCGGTGGTCGCAGCTCATCTGCGCCGGGCAGGGGTCTCAGTCTTCCCCTACCTCGACGACTGGCTGCTGAAGGCGGGCTCGTCCCAGGCAGTCGTCTCCCACCTCCGGACTACGGCCGAACTCCTGCACTCGCTGGGGTTCTCCATCAATGTGCCGAAGTCGCATCTGATTCCTTCTCCACAGCTCCTTTTCATCGGAGCA
This sequence comes from Calotriton arnoldi, assembly GCA_963921515.1. NCBI lineage: Eukaryota > Metazoa > Chordata > Amphibia > Caudata > Salamandridae > Calotriton > Calotriton arnoldi. The sequence goes on from CAWUFW010003368.1 coordinate 1,723,933, forward strand.
GTTCTGGACACGACGCAGTTTCGGGCCTATCCTCCCGAACGGCGAGTCCGGGATATTCAGGCTATGATTCCGATCTTTCGGCCTTTATCCTGGGTTTCGGTACGGATGACCCTGAGGCTGCTGGGCCTCATGGCCTCCTGCATCCTGCTGGTCAATCATGCCAGATGGCATATGCGGGCTCTGCAGTGGGACCTGAAGTTCCAGTGGGCGCAGCACCAGGGCAACCTGTCCGATCACGTCCAGATCTCGGAGGGGACTGCAAAACAGTTGCAGTGGTGGCTCTCGAACCGGCAATGGGTCATGGGCAGATCCCTCTCCCTTCCCCAGCCAGAGCATACAGTTGTGACGGACGCGTCCCTTCTGGGATGGGGCGGTCACATGGGAGAGGCGGAGATCAGAGGCCTCTGGTCTCCGGCGGAGTCCCGGCTCCATATCAACTTTCTGGAGCTCCGGGCGATCCGGCTTGCACTCAAGGCATTCCTTCCCTCTGTCAAAGGGAAGGTAGTGCAGGTGTTCACAGACAACACCACCGCCATGTGGTACTGCAACAAACAGGGCGGGGTGGGGTCTTGGACCCTTTGTCAGGAGGCTCTGCGCCTCTGGACATGGCTGGAACATCAGGGCATGTTCCTGATGGTTCAACACCTGGCAGGTTCTCTGAACACCAGGGCGGACGAACTCAGCCGCAGGTGCATGATGGATCACGAATGGCGTCTTCACTCGGAAGTGGCGCAAGGACTCTTTCTACAGTGGGGAGAGCCTTGGTTAGATCTATTCGCCACCGAAGAGAACGCGCAATGTCATCAGTTCTGCGCGTTGGAATTTCCAAGGCGGCACCTCGCTCGGCGACGCTTTTCGTCGCGAGTGGAGTTGCGGTCTGTTGTACGCCTTTCCGCCTATACCACTTCTACCCAGAGTGTTGAAGAAAATTCGGCGCGACCGGGCCCAAGTCATTCTTGTGGCTCCGGACTGGGCTCGAAGAGTTTGGTATCCCGAGCTACTCAATATGAGCATAGATCCCCCGATCCGTCTGCCTCTTCGGGAGGATCTTCTGTCGCAGCAGCAGGGGACGGTCCTCCACCCGAACCTGTCCAGTCTACACCTGCTTGCGTGGAGATTGAGCGGCGGCAGTTGATTCCTTTCGACTTGCCTCCCGAAGTTTGTGATGTGATTCTGGCAGCCAGGCGTCCCTCCACTAAGGTGGTATACGCCTGCAGGTGGAACAAATTTGTGGCATGGTGCACAGCAAAGGCTGTGGATCCCCTTTCTGCCCCTCTTTCTGAGGTCCTTCTGTTCCTTCTCTCTCTGGCCCAACAGGGTTCTGCCCTGGGTACCATCAAGGGTTATCTTTGTGCTATCTCGGCCTTCCTCAGGCTCCCTGATCAGCCCTCCCTGTTCCAGTCCCCTGTTGTTAACAGGTTCTTAAAAGGCATTACTCACCTCTTCCCTCCTGTTCCGTTTGTAATGCCTCAGTGGGACTTGAACTTGGTTCTTACCTTTTAATGTGCGCTCCCTTTGAGCCTCTGCATAACTGTCCTCTTCGTCTTCTGACTCTGAAGACAGCCTTTCTGGTGGCCATCACCTCCGCTCGGCGGGTGAGTGAGCTCCAGGCTCTATCTTGCAAGCCTCCCTTTCTGTCTGTTCATCCAGACAAGGTTGTTCTTCGGACGCGTCCGTCCTTCTTGCCAAAGGTGGTTACTGCTTTCCACATTGGGCAGACCATCACTTTGCCCACCTTCTTTCCGCCTCCGCATCCTTCCAGAGAGGAAGAGAGGCTCCACCGTCTGGACCCGAAACGTGCGCTCTCCTTCTATATCGACCGCACAAAACACTTCCGGGTGGGTGACCAGCTCTTTGTTGGCTACGTGGGCGCCAAAAAGGTCGGGCGGTGCACAAGAGGACCATCTCCCGCTGGGTTACCTTGTGCATCAAGACCTGCTATTCTTTGGCCAAGAAGGAGCCTCCTGTTGGGCTGCGTGCCCATTCCACCAGGGCAACGGCTGCTACCACGGCCTTGGGCCGCGGTGTTCCGCTGCCGGTTATCTGTCAGGCAGCTACGTGGGCCTCGCTGCACACGTTTACTAAGCATTACTGCCTTGACAGTCAGGTCCGGAGGGACGGCTTCTTTGGCCGTTCTGTCCTCCAGGACTTCCTTGTCTGATCTTTGTTCGCAGACCCACCACCGGGGTTGGTATTGCTGGGGTATCTATTCTAAGGTAAGGAATCTATCACTAACGTGTCTCTTTCAGATGCACAAGTTACTAACTTGTGTAACGATATATCTGTAAGAGACAGTAGTTAGTGATAGATTCCTTACCGCCCCACCCATCCTCCCCGTTCTGCGAACTGATTTCTAGGGTTAAGGACATCCCTTTCAGGGCCCTAGTAATTTTCAGACACCTGTGTCAGCTTCTTGCATGGCTCTGCGTTCCTGGCGCGGAAAGTCGTGTACAGAACTGACGTCAGCGCGCAGGGGCGGCGTCTAAGTACTGCCCGCGACGTCATCCCGGCGATCACGACGCCGACGACGGACGCGGAGCCGCACGACGCCGCCTACCGACGCGCAAGGGTACTGCTACGCAAAACTTTCCGGATCCAGCCTGACGCCTGGGGATATTCTAAGGTAAGGAATCTATCACTAACTACTGTCTCTTACAGATATATCGTTACACAAGTTAGTAACTTGTGCATTGTGCATCGTAATAACTCCAGCTAAAAAAAATATTACCTCAGTCACTGATTATAAACGCATCAGGACAGGTAAAAACTCTATAAGAGTGTTTGGTCTCTAAAAAGAAGAAAACTGTTGAAAATCGTTACTGCTAATGCTCTTAGTCAAGCCAAGCATTAAAAAATACATACAGTATTACATAAGAAAGGATCCAGCGAGTGCCTTAGTTTGATCGTTCCAGCTAGGAAACAGGCAACACAAAAGCAAGTGCATTGATCAGGTAGTAATTGCAAATATAACAGAGCAGCTTTTGCCTGGGTGAAGTGTTTGCCTCGCAGAAGGGGAATAATAGCCCTTGAGCAGTTGCTTGAAAACGAGCAAAACAAAGCAAAATGCAAGGCGTCCTGTTTGGAGACAAAGCCTCAATGACAAGGCTCCAGAGCGCCGTCTTTATGCCACCCTCTGGGGGCGGTGACAAGGCTCCAGAGCGCCGTCTTTATGCCACCCTCTAGGGACGGCGAGCACTTCAGGTGGTGAAACAAGCGCAGCCTAAACCGTTTTAGGCTGTTAACAACAATCTATGATGTTTCGATGTCACAAATGACAGCTAACGTTCTAAAAAGGGCGTGGCGTTCATCGTAACGTGGACTTATAGAGGGGTTTCCCAGTTCTGCAGACTCTCTGTTAATATGTGCAGCAGAGGCTATAAGAGTGTGTTTGATCCAAGCCCAACCGTTTTTGACAATCTTGTCAGGACTATAAAAGGTATTTTAAGCCCCAGCTCCATAAAAGGTGGCTTGGCATAAGAAAGCAACTGGATTCTGTCAGCTTGGTGAAGGCTAAGCAATCTTACATTAAGAGCTGATTCAATTCCATTTCAGACTGAATCCAGACTGAGATCCAGAGCAGCGGTGGACACATCTGTGAGGTGTTCAGGATCCATCTCTTTGTGGGGTATAAACTAAGCACAGCTTTCAGGGACATGTAACAGCCTCTTCCAAAACAGGGTTTCCACTAATTGCAGTGATGTTAAGTTTATGTACCAACAAATGTCACTGACATAGGAGGCATTAGAGATGCTTTTAGGCTTGTAAATATTTATCATGGTTTCCAGTGAGCAGTGTCTGAACCACCTAGCCAAGTCAAAAACAGAGGAAAAGGACCTTGACAGACAATGTCTTCTAGACGTGAAAAGTGATGCCCAGGTGTTACTGGAGTTAAGCAGTAGCCGAAATAGGGGAAGGTCTCGATCCTACTATTATACAGTCCTTAACCTGGAATACTCGTGACTTGGTTGTTTTAGGGTCTACAACCATTGCATGGGCTTGTTGAAATTAGTGCACACATCTAAAGAGTCCATGAATGCCACAAAGGAGTCCAGCTATCTTTGCAGACGTAGTGCCGTTCATGCAAGGAGGACCGTGTCGTCAGCATAGAGTAATGTGGGAATCAGGCTCCTTCCACAAGAGGCATGTCCTGTCCTCCTGCAACCAGGGTGCTTTCTAGTTGTTTTATATACAAGGTAAAAATAAAACAGTGCAGGAATGCACCCTTGTCGTACTCCTCAATTTAACTTAAAGGACTCTGAACATCCTCCCCAGGGCCACACCTGAAAGAGGCAGACAGATCCAAACGGAGGTCACGTAAAAGGTTAACAATGCTAGGCTCAACACCCATAGAAACCATAATGCTCCACAGTTTATCTCTATTGTCCCTGTCAAAAGGCTGAGCTGAGGTCCATCAATGCAATGTGGAGAGTAAAGATTTATGCATTGATAAATTGTTCCTAGTCCTGGTATAAAACCATACTGGAGGTCAGAGAGTATCTGGTTTCCACTTGCCCATGTCATTAGACTATTTAAGACTATTCGCCAACATATCTTCGCCACTGAATCACAGAAAGAAATTGGCCTGTTAGCAACAAGGGTCATCTTTATTACCTTTCTTGAAAACAGGCCCAATTATGGACTGAGACCAAGATTCAGGGATGCCACGTCTGGCTGCAGCACTGATAGCTAATGTAAGTAGAGGAGCCCAAAGTGCAATATCAGATTTATACAAATCTGCCGGGACCCCATCAGGGCCTGCGGCTTTGTTTATCGCGGGTCGCATAATGACATTTCTAACTTCCTCCAACATCATCTGAAGAACAGTCGCACCAGGAGCATAGATCGGGCAGGGCTGGCTGCCATAATGCTAGGCAGAGTAGAGTGGAATGTCCTATTACTTACCGGTAATCTTCATTACTCCTGGTCCCGTTGTCCTCGTCCCATTCCTTAACAAAGTGGAAATGACCATCTCCGCGACAGAAAAAAAGAAAAGGAGCATGCTGGGATACCCAATCCACTCCCTCCCACTGGGAGTACATAAGCGGTACCAGCCCAGCATGCAGCCTGAAAATACCAAGCCAACAACCGGAAGGCCGGCCGCCAGGGAGGGAGGGAGGGATGTAAGGAATGGGACCAGGACAACGGGACCAGGAGTAATGAAGATTACCGGTAAGTAATAGGACATTACCCCCAGGTCCCTCCAGTCCTCGTCCCATTCCTTAACAAAGTGCAGAATACCAAAGCAGAAAACCCGGCCTTCCGGAACCCCACCAACGCCAGGGGCACCAGACCAAAAACGGCAACCCACAAGGGCAAAAGAGCCCACAGAAAAGAGAAAAACGCAGGGAGGAGCACACAACCAACCAAGCCCGCAACCAAGCGGACAGAGCCGAGACCCCAAAACCAGCAGGGGACGACCAGAAAAAAACACAAGAAACCCCCCCAGGCAAGCCAGAAGGGGGCCACCTATGCAAAGCCAAGCCCCAAGGGAACAACCAGAGGGGCCAAACCAAGCCCCCCGAACGACCAAAGGAAGACCAGGAGAAGCGGGCACGCCCCAAAAGGAGAAACGGAGCCAGAAAGGGCAACCGACCAGGGAGAAAACCCCCAAGTGTGAAGCCCACGGCCCCAGGCACCACCATGCAGCCACCCAACCAGGAACCAAACAGGCCAACCCAGCCCAATGGCCAAGAGCAGAGGAGAACAGGCCGCACAAGGAGGCAGGGCCGAAGGCCCAGGAAGGAACACAGCAGAGGCAAGACAGAGAGCGAACCCCCCACCCCAAGACAGGGAAGAGGGCGAACCACAGGCGCAGGAACCCACAAAGGACCACACCCAAAAGCGAGGGGAAGGAAGATGAAACCGAAGAGGCACGCCAAAGAAAAAGAGCCAGAAAGACTCGACCGCCACAGGACCACCCCAAGACACCAGGGGAAGCCAACAGCAGAGCCGCAAAGGGGGAGAACCGGACAAGCAACCAGGCACCCACCCAGAGGAACAGCCAAGAAGAGAAGAGGGCAGGGAACCAAAGCAAGGCCCCAACCCCCTAGCCGAAAGCAGCAGCAACAGGGAACCGGGAGGCCAGAAACCCACAGAAGGACCGGGACACAGGGCAGGACCGACCAAAGGCCAACCCCAGCCGATACACAGAAGAGCCGCAGGAACCAAGAAACACAACAACAGAGGCCCAACACGGAACCGGGGAAACCAAACCCCAGAACCGGGAAGGAGGAAACGCCACCAACCAAGAGCCGACCAACCGCCAGGAGGAGAAAGGAAGACACCAAGGAACCACCGAAGGCGAACCCCAGGAGGAGCCGGAGAAGGGCAAAACAGCCAAGAAGCCAGCCGGAGAAAACCGGCAGGCCAGCCAGCCAGGAGGCACACAACACGGCGCCACCAGGACCCGGAAGGAGAGGCAAAAAGAACCCCCAAACAAGAAGGGGCACAGGGAAAGGCACAGCAGCCAACCCCAGCCAGGACACCCAAAGAGCGGAGCAGCAGAGGGAGGGAGCCCAGCAGCCCACACATCGGACCCAGAGCCCCATCCAGCCGCAAAGGAGCAGCACAGGAAAGGCCAGAAGACCAGCCCAGGACCGTGACAAAATCCAAGAGAACGAGAGGCCAGGCAAGGACCCAAGCAGGGACCAAAAGAGGACCCCAAGTCAACAAGGGCCCCACAGCACAAAGCCCGACCCAACCAGCCAAGAGGCGTACCAGCGACCCACACGCACAAGGGAACGGGAGGCCAACCACAGGGACCGCAAGGGCAAACCCAACAGAGGCAGAGCCCAGGCCCCAAGAGCGCACCCGAACAACCCAGGCACCAGAAACCAAAGGAGAGGAGCCCGGAGAAGCCAAAGACGCACCACTCAACAGGGGAGCGGGAACAGACCCAAACCAGGGGAGAAGGAACACCCAGAGCCAACAAGAGAGCAAGGGTGACAGACACCACAGGCCAAAAGAGCCTGCGGGGGAGCCCAGGCCCAACAACAGGCCCCCAAAGGGAAAAGGCCAGAGCCCCAGACCCGAGGCAAAGCCAACTGCAAGCAGGAAGCAACAAAGCGGCCCACACACCAGGGGAGGCCGACACCCAACACCCACAAGTAGGGAAAGGGCACAGCAGACAGGGCAGGGCCGAGGAGCCGGGCACCCAAAGAACAAGGGGCCACCCAAGGCAAAGGCCAAGGAAGACCAACGACACCCAGCCACCACAGGAGCAAAAGGAGCGGCAGGCGCGAAGGCAAGCCCAACAAGCCAACACGCGACAGGCCCACCAGAACAGAGGCAGAAAACCCCCAGCAGGGGGCAAGCAAAAACACCCAGAAGGATGCAACAAGCGCCCAACAGCGCAGGTGGCCAAAGAACAACGCCGCAATGCAAGACTGATGACTCACAAGCAAGGAAACACCAGGATGCGAACACGCAACCAGCAGAGGAAGAGCCAGAGACCAGAACCACTAGGCCACAGAGACTCAGCAGACACTCAAGCACCAGGCCCGAACCCTCAAAGGGCAGGAACCAACGGGCGCACGGGCAGCAGGCAGCTGAAGGAAGCCCAAGAACTGCAAGGCAGCAGGCCCCGAAAAAAAAAAGCCAGGGACGACCAGAACAGGCCAGAGCAACAGGCAAACCCAGGCGCACCCCAAACAGGCACCAACCAGGGCCGATCAGGGACAACACAAGCCCGAAGGGCAGGACGGCCGGAGGCCCAGAGGACAGAGCAAAGAGGCCACAAGAAGACGCCAACAAACCCTGGGAGACACAGCACAAAGCGAGCCAAGGCACAGCAAGCAGACAGCACCCCGGGAGGAACCAGGACTGACCCGGCCAAACCATAGGGCGGGCAGCAGGAAGAACAGAAGCCAAGGCCGCAGTCCAGTACAGCAAGAAAGCCCAGCAAGCCAGAAACCGACGGGCGGCAAGCACCAAGGGGACAGGCCAACAGCAGTCCCAAAAGGGACCGACCCCAGCACAGACGCCAACCAGCAACGAGCGCTGAGCCAGCCAAAAGCCAAAAAAGACCCGGGAACACACATCCCATGGAGGAAGCCCCGAAGGACCCCCCCCAGGCAAAAACCCCCAAAAGAGGGCAGTGACAGGGGAAACAACGGCCCAGGACAGGGAACCCAAGGACTGCCAAGAACCCAGGAGCAGGGGTCAGCGGAGGTAGAGAAATAGGCCGGAGACACAAGGGCCCCGGACCGAGACAAAAAATTGACCCATACCCCACGCAACCAGCAAGCACAGAGGGCCAGCACGCAGGAACAGGAGCCAGCAAAGAGAAGCCCCCACAGGAACCCACCAGCACCTGGAGAGACCAGAGGAGGAGGGGAACCAACAGCACTGGAAGAAAGCAAGGAACCTGCAAGGAGGAGGCCTCCGGGACCAAACCCCGGCAACCCCCAGAGGTCCAGGCACACAGGGCGGCAGCAACCAGAAGCAAGGGGGAAGACATACCAGCCAAGGCCGCAAGCGAACCCCAGGGAAAGAGCAAAAGCCCATCAACCCAAGAACACCCAGGCGAACTCCCAACCAGGAAAGAGCCAGACCGGACCCCGTCCACCATCAAAAGCAGACAAGACCAGGGGCCCACAAGGAGGCACCGGAAGTCAAGACAGAAATGCCGGACAACCAAGGAAGCACCCGGACACCAACAGCACCAGGAACCCCAAGGAGGTCCCCCACCAAGGCAAAAACCAGGGCAGAAGCACACCAAATATGGAGACCAGACGAGAACAGGAGCGGACAGGCCCGAATGGTTGTAGGGTGAACAAACAACCCGCAGAAAAGAGGCATATGGACCTGCAACAGGAACGTAAGGAGAAGCAGGACTCGAATATGCATGAGCGGGATGCAGGTTGCGGAGCAACGACTCACACAACCTCCTGGCAGGACAGGCACGGGCCCACGCCACCACCCGGATACCATCAATGCAGCAGAAGGTCTGCGCCCCGAGGCCGAAATCCACCTGTGAGGGGAGAAGATGGAAGGCACAAGGCGCTAGAGGAAACGGTGGTAGCCGTCATACCGTGAAATGGATGTACTTGATGCTGGGTGCGTAGTAATGACTCCCATAAGTTCCGTCATTCCCATCAAGGTCCCATGCCACCATCCAATTGCCACCAATGCTCCTAGGTCAGTGCCTCAAAGCATGAAATACTCCTTTGACGCAACTCACAACGAGCTAGAGGAAGTGGAAATGCAAAATGAAAACCGCTACGCGGTACTCACCAAGGGGGCAGGAAGAGCGCACCACCAGCTCACCGCCCCCCCTCCATCAGCCATCCCAGGCGCGCACCAAGGAACCAGCGCCGGTAGGAGCATGCCGTCAAAAACGGCCGCCGAGGCCACAGCAAGGCCAGCTCCGGAGCGACCCAACCGAGCAGCAGGGGCACCAGGAGGACGGCAGGAAACCAAACGCCAGGCAGGAGGACCAGGAACATCGCCTAGCAGAGTCCCTGGACCCGCCAAACAGCCGCAGCCGCGCGTCCCCCAGACCGGCCAAGCCACAGGGAGACGCGCACTGCAACCCGGAAATGACCGGGAGAAACGGCGCCCCAGCCGCAAAGGGCCGGGCGAAATCCAACGCGACTCCTGGCAAGCCCGGCAGGCCAGGAGAACGCGGAAAGAGGACAGCGAGGACAGCCCAGCAGCCCCGACGAGACGTCCAGCGAAGCAACCAGCAGGTAAGTCCAACATGTCCCATTCTGTCGGAAGACAGAAAAAAAGAACAGGCTGCATGCTGGGCTGGTACCGCTTATGTACTCCCAGTGGGAGGGAGTGGATTGGGTATCCCAGCATGCTCCTTTTCTTTTTTTCTGTCGCGGAGATGGTCATCTCCACTTTGTTAAGGAATGGGACGAGGACTGGAGGGACCTGGGGGTAATGGCCTAGAGTAGAGTGGACTTGCGCAGACTGAAGTGGAGTGGCGTTGAATGGCATAGAGGGTGTGGGGTGTCATGGAAGAGTAGAGTGGAGTGGAGTAGAGTGGAAGGGCATAGAGTGGAGGGGCATAGAGTGGATTATAGTGTCAAACAGTGGAGTGGTGTAGGGTGGATTAGAGTATTGTAGAGTGGAGTTGCATAGTGTGTCATAGATTGGAGTGGAGTAGAGTGTTCTTGAGTAGAGTGAAGTGGTGTAGAATGGAGTAAAGTGGCATAGAGGGAGTTGCATACAGTGGAGTAGAGTGTCGTGGTGTAGAGTGGAGTAGATTGTCGTAGAGTGGAATGGGATAGAGTGGAGTAGAGTGTCATAGAATGTAATGGCATGGATTGTCATGGAGGGTCATGGAAGGAGTAGAGTGGAGGACATAGAGTGGAGGGATGTAGAGTGGAGTAGAGTGTTGTGGAGTGGAGTGGAGTGGCATAGAGTGGAGTAGAGTGTCATAGAATGGAGTGGAGTAGAATAGAGTGGAGTAAAGTGGCATGGAGTAGCATGGAAGGAGTTCAGTAGAGTGATGTAGAGTACAGTGTTGAAGGGTGACTAAAATCTTTAAGAAGTGAAAAAGACACAGACTCCTTTTGGCAATGCAAAGACATCTCTTTACTGTCGTGACAGAGAGACAGACTCTCCTCGCACACAGACAGGCAGCCGGTCTCAATTTGATATATCACAAACAGCTTCTTTTATTCAAAACTGAACAATACGGGTTACAAAAGTTCAGTGGTGAATCATTAAAACAGTTACAGATTAATACATGCCGATCGTAAGAGCTATAAAGTCACCTGTGACCCTTGACTTCAGCCTAATTCAATACATATTCTTTATTACAGTTCCTAACAATGCTTAACAAACTTTGCCATTCTTGTACATGAGTGCATGTGTATGCGTGGTAAATACAATTTTGGTAGAGTGTGTGCTTTTATCATTGTGCACCTAAGACCTCCGTGTGCCCTAAGCTAATGGAATTTCCTTCACCCATTGTCTAATCAGGTTACAATCTAGTTGGAGACAGGAAGTGCATGCCGGTGAACCTGTATGTTAAAACCATAAATGTTTTCAAGCCTGCTAAACACGAGTTGACCTTTAAATACAGTCCTCTAAAGTTACCTATTCCATTGTGTCATCAAATGAACTCTTAACCTTCCTCTCGTCAGCAGAATATTTGGGCCTACACTAACAATGGGTGTAGTGGGCGTAGCGGGGCTACGCGGAGGTCCACGGAGTTGTGAACTAACTCCGTGGAACTCCGCTACGCTACGCTCTGCTACGCCACCCGCCTCCACCCCCACTATATTAACAATTAATATTACATGACTTAAAATTAAATTAAAACCACTTACCTGGCATGCGGCGTCCCCAGGCTGCCCTCCTCCTCTTCCTTGCCGTCTGGGTAATTCTTTGAGAAAACTGCGCATGCGCGCACGCCCGAACATGCGCATTTCGAGAAATGCGCTTGACCATTTCGAGAAATGCGCATGCGGGGGCGCGCCCATGTGCAGTTTTCTCAAAGAATTACCCAGACGGCGAGGAAGAGGAGGAGGGCAGCCCGGGGACACCGCATGCCGGGTAAGTGGTTTTAATTTAATTTTAAGTCATGTAATATTAATTGTTAATATAGGGGGGTGGAGGCGGGGGCTGGCCAACTCCGCTCCGCTGCGGAGTGTGCGGAGATTTGCCTTCTCCGCGTTCTCCGCGGAACGCGGAGGAGGCAAATCTCCGCACACTCCGCGGGCGGAGCGGAGGTCTCCGCCCGGGGTTAGCCTACACTGGTTGTTGACCACATACAGCTGCATGCTTTCTGCTTGTGCTTGTTCTTGCGCTATGTTCTTGTGTTTTACATTTCTTATTGTGTGTTCATATTTCACATTCCCACAACAACAGTGGCATAGAGTGGAGTAGATTGTCATAGAGTGGTGTGGCATAGAGTGGAGTAGAGTGTCAGAGTGGAGTGTCGTAGAGTGGAGTGTCATAGACTAGAGTGTCGTAGAGCAGAGTGTCGTTGAATGGAATGTCGTAGATTGGAGTGGAATGGAATGGAGTAGAGTGGAGTGCCATAGAGTGGAGTAGAGTGGCATGGAGGGGAGTGTCTTAGAGTGGCATAGAGTGGACTGGCGCAAAGTGGCATAGAGTGGAGTGGCGTAGAGTGGCATAGTTGAGCAGAGTGGAGTAGTGTGTCATAGAGTACAGTGGAGTAAAGTGGCGTTGAGTTGTGTAGAGTGGATTAGAGTGTTGTAGAGTGGCATAGAGTAGAGCAGAATGTTGTAGAGTGGAGTGGCATAGAGTGGAGTAGGGTGTCATAGAGTGGAAGGCATAGGGTGTTGTAGGGTGGAGTAGAGTGGCAAAGAGTGGAGTGGCGTGTAGTGGAGTGGCATAGAGTGGAGTGGCGTAGAGTGGAGTAAAGTGTTCTAGAGTGGAGTACAGTGGAGTGGAGTGGCATACCATAGAGTGGAATAAAGCATCATAGAGTGGAGTGGCGTAAAGTAGAGTAGAGGGTCATAGAGTGGAGTGTCGTAGAGTGGAATAGAGTGTCAAAGAGTTTTGTGTAATGTAGAGTGTCATGTCATAGAGTGGAGTGGTGTAAAGTGTCATGTCATAATGTGGTGTGGCGTAGAGTCGCAAGATGTAGAGTAGAAGGGCTTAAAATGGAGGGGCATAGAGTGGAGGGGAGTATAGAAGAGTGGCGTGTCATAGAGTGAAGTGTTGTAGAGTGGCATAGAGTGGCATGGCATAGAGTAGAGTGGAGTGGCATGCCGTAGAGTAGAGTGGCAGTGTAGGGTGATGTGTCATAGAGTATACTAGAGTGGAGTGATGATCATGGAGTGGCGTGGCGTAGAGTGTCTTAGAGTGGAGGGGCATAAAGTGAAGGGGCCAAGAGTGGAGGGACGTGCCGTAGAGTGGAATGGCGTGTCGTCGAGTGGTGTGGTGAGGATCAAAGTGGCGTAGAGTAGAGTGGCACATCGTGGAGTGGAGGGGCTTGTTGTAGAATGGCATAGAGTGGTGTACAGTGGAGAGGCATACAGTGGAGTAGAGTGGAGTGGTGTAGAGTGGAGCAGCATAGTGTGGAGTATGCATGGTGTGGTAGTGCACTGCCATTACAGGCTACACATTTTCAAATGAAATGACCATTACATTCTCAAAGACACGCAGTTCTACTGATAAAAGTATACAGCGTACAAACAATAATGTGTGGAAATGCCATCACCTAGTGTATTGATTTTTTTGATCATATTAAAATATTTAAATCCACCACACTTCAGAATTACGAAAAAGCCTTTCCTTTCACAGCAAGATTGTCCTATCACTTTGAAGTCAGCGAAAGAAAAGTAAACACCAAACTCCCTCGGAAGACAGAGCCTGACATTTGACCTCTTTCTTTGAATACACAGCAAATGCGACAAGATAAGTACAAGATTTAAAGGCCTGTTTACAGAAAATGAGAACTTGTGGAAGAATACAGTAAATAGACCATGCTCTACGCGAGGGACAAACTCAAGCTGGACAGCCTAAATCAAATAAAGACAGCAAATAGAAAGCAAGCAAATGTGAGTTACAAAACACAAAGCCAATGGTAAGCCATGCGCAGGTTGCATTCCCAGGAAGCTTTCGGAAAGTCCTCAATAATTCATTAGCAAACCCAACGTAAAAACAAATGATTTTAAAGCACGCTTTAAACCATTTGTTTAGTATTTAAAAGCGCTGCAGGCAAGTACGCAGACGGTCTGGCCTCAGCAACTAAACAGGGCCTCACTATTAGCGTAACCAGCCCCTACTCTGCCAGCCCACTCAGGAAATGCCTGATGCCCGGTAATGTCAGTTCGGGACTGATGGACTTTAGGAGCTATGCTTTAAAATATTCAGGGCTGCACTGTAAAAAGCCTTGAATAGGAATAGGGGATACAATTTCCATGGAAAGGTAGGCTTTCATGTATTTAGCGGGCCCACGGTGCAGAGTATGTGGTGAGGACAAAGATCTTGGTAGGAAGAGATGCTGGAGCTTCTTGTAGCCCGAAGAACTCTGGAGGACAGAGTCAACAATAAGGGTGGGCGAAGTTGGCGGAGTACCACTACGCGGAATTCTGTGAAGTTGAACAAAAACTCAGTGAAACTCCGTTCCGTTCCATCTCATACCAATTAATAAAACAGAAACCTCACATACCTTTGGTAAAACAAGTAACTCTATCTTCACATGCTAAAATGCATATAGTCATCTCACAAACGTGAAAATGAAAATATAGCAAGCAGTGAGAGAGGTGATGATTTTGGGGTCCTCCCTAACCTAGGGAGAGAACCAAGCAGATGCCTTGAACACAAAGAGCACATCATGCTGAACGATTCGGTGGTGGTCCCATCCTCCTAGGACCACTCCAAGCACAGTTATGGGCAAAAATACAATCCCAACCAAAGGCCCTGCAAAGCATTATGGGACGAGATTCTAGAGTGCAGTGAATATTATAGTATCCAATATCAAAACATTCCTCAAGCGTCAGGGGCTCTCCCGGCTCAGCTGAGAGTTAATACTATAATATTCACTGCACTCTAGAATCTCGCCCCATAATGCTTTGCTGGGCCTTTGGTTGGCATTGTATTTTTGCCCATAACTTTGCTTGGGGGGGTCCTAGGAGGATGGGACCACCACTGAATCGTTCAGCATGATATGCTCTTTGGTTCAAAGCGATACAAAAGGGGATGATGGACGGAACGTTTGAGCCAATCAAACACTCACCCCCAGTCAACTGATCTGGGTTTAATCCATCATCATTCTTTAGCTCACTCCACCACCCCAGTTCAGACATGGCCATATGCAAATCAGTCTGACCCTGTGCCTCATGGGAACAGTCCAGCCCGAACCGCCAAGCCATGTCTTCCCTGGACCGGAAACAAGCATCCTAGGACCGGTTTCTGGCATTCCAGCCGTCATCAGCCAGGCTTGCTTGAATCCAGTGGCAAAGTGAGCAAGGGACCCACGTCTGGGCATACCCCCGCCAACTTAGGGCGAACAAAGCGATACAAAAGGGGATGATGGACGAAACGTTTGAGCCAATCAAACACTCACCCCCAGTCAACTGATCTGGGTTTAATCCATCATCATTCTTTAGCTCACTCCACCACCCCAGTTCAGACATGGCCATATGCAAATCAGTCTGACCCTGTGCCTCATGGGAACAGTCCAGCCCGAACCGCCAAGCCATGTCTTCCCTGGACCGGAAACAAGCATCCTAGGACCGGTTTCTGGCATTCCAGCCGTCATCAGCCAGGCTTGCTTGAATCCAGTGGCAAAGTGAGCAAGGGACCCACGTCTGGGCATACCCCCGCCAACTTAGGGCGAACAAAGCGATACAAAAGGGGATGATGGACGGAACGTTTGAGCCAATCAAACACTCACCCCCAGTCAACTGATCTGGGTTTAATCCATCATCATTCTTTAGCTCACTCCACCACCCCAGTTCAGACATGGCCATATGCAAATCAGTCTGACCCTGTGCCTCATGGGAACAGTCCAGCCCGAACCGCCAAGCCATGTCTTCCCTGGACCGGAAACAAGCATCCTAGGACCGGTTTCTGGCATTCCAGCCGTCATCAGCCAGGCTTGCTTGAATCCAGTGGCAAAGTGAGCAAGGGACCCACGTCTGGGCATACCCCCGCCAACTTAGGGCGAACAAAGCGATACAAAAGGGGATGATGGACGGAACGTTTGAGCCAATCAAACACTCACCCCCAGTCAACTGATCTGGGTTTAATCCATCATCATTCTTTAGCTCACTCCACCACCCCAGTTCAGACATGGCCATATGCAAATCAGTCTGACCCTGTGCCTCATGGGAACAGTCCAGCCCGAACCGCCAAGCCATGTCTTCCCTGGACCGGAAACAAGCATCCTAGGACCGGTTTCTGGCATTCCAGCCGTCATCAGCCAGGCTTGCTTGAATCCAGTGGCAAAGTGAGCAAGGGACCCACGTCTGGGCATACCCCCGCCAACTTAGGGCGAACAAAGCGATACAAAAGGGGATGATGGACGGAATGTTTGAGCCAATCAAACACTCACCCCCAGTCAACTGATCTGGGTTTAATCCATCATCATTCTTTAGCTCACTCCACCACCCCAGTTCAGACATGGCCATATGCAAATCAGTCTGACCCTGTGCCTCATGGGAACAGTCCAGCCCGAACCGCCAAGCCATGTCTTCCCTGGACCGGAAACAAGCATCCTAGGACCGGTTTCTGGCATTCCAGCCGTCATCAGCCAGGCTTGCTTGAATCCAGTGGCAAAGTGAGCAAGGGACCCACGTCTGGGCATACCCCCGCCAACTTAGGGCGAACAAAGCGATACAAAAGGGGATGATGGACGGAACGTTTGAGCCAATCAAACACTCACCCCCAGTCAACTGATCTGGGTTTAATCCATCATCATTCTTTAGCTCACTCCACCACCCCAGTTCAGACATGGCCATATGCAAATCAGTCTGACCCTGTGCCTCATGGGAACAGTCCAGCCCGAACCGCCAAGCCATGTCTTCCCTGGACCGGAAACAAGCATCCTAGGACCGGTTTCTGGCATTCCAGCCGTCATCAGCCAGGCTTGCTTGAATCCAGTGGCAAAGTGAGCAAGGGACCCACGTCTGGGCATACCCCCGCCAACTTAGGGCGAACAAAGCGATACAAAAGGGGATGATGGACGGAACGTTTGAGCCAATCAAACACTCACCCCCAGTCAACTCATCTGGGTTTAATCCATCATCATTCTTTAGCTCACTCCACCACCCCAGTTCAGACATGGCCATATGCAAATCAGTCTGACCCTGTGCCTCATGGGAACAGTCCAGCCCGAACCGCCAAGCCATGTCTTCCCTGGACCGGAAACAAGCATCCTAGGACCGGTTTCTGGCATTCCAGCCGTCATCAGCCAGGCTTGCTTGAATCCAGTGGCAAAGTGAGCAAGGGACCCACGTCTGGGCATACCCCCGCCAACTTAGGGCGAACAAAGCGATACAAAAGGGGATGATGGACGGAACGTTTGAGCCAATCAAACACTCACCCCCAGTCAACTGATCTGGGTTTAATCCATCATCATTCTTTAGCTCACTCCACCACCCCAGTTCAGACATGGCCATATGCAAATCAGTCTGACCCTGTGCCTCATGGGAACAGTCCAGCAAGAACCGCCAAGCCATGTCTTCCCTGGACCGGAAACAAGCATCCTAGGACCGGTTTCTGGCATTCCAGCCGTCATCAGCCAGGCTTGCTTGAATCCAGTGGCAAAGTGAGCAAGGGACCCACGTCTGGGCATACCCCCGCCAACTTAGGGCGAACAAAGCGATACAAAAGGGGATGATGGACGGAACGTTTGAGCCAATCAAACACTCACCCCCAGTCAACTGATCTGGGTTTAATCCATCATCATTCTTTAGCTCACTCCACCACCCCAGTTCAGACATGGCCATATGCAAATCAGTCTGACCCTGTGCCTCATGGGAACAGTCCAGCCCGAACCGCCAAGCCATGTCTTCCCTGGACCGGAAACAAGCATCCTAGGACCGGTTTCTGGTATTCCAGCCATCATCAGCCAGGCTTGCTTGAATCCAGTGGCAAAGTGGTTCAAGGCATCTGCTTGGTCCTCCCCCTAGGTTAGGGGGGACCCCAAAATCATCACCTCTCTCATTGCCTGATATTTTTCAAAGCTCACTTTTGTGAATTGGTTATATGCTTTTTAGCATGTAAAGGTAAAGTTGTTTTAACAAAGGGTTGTGGGTGCAGTAGCTAACTCCGCTATGAGTCGGAGTTGGAGTTTTTCCATGAATTCCGTGTTTTCAATGTAATGCGTAGTTAGCAAATCTCCGCATCCTCCGCTAGCGGAGCGGAGTTCATTGCCCATGGTTAGTCAACAAGTCTTGGCAACAGCAAGTCGATGTGGTGCACACGGGTGCTGTTCCAGTGGTTCCGGCGAGGGATACTGACTTCAAACTTGCTAAGATGACAGTACAGGCCTCGAGGGAGTTGTAGAACCACCACCTGTGCTGCTGAGCCTTTCGCAGTCAATCAATAAACTTTATTCGGTTTTAACAACAAAACCATAAAAGTTACACAAAGACATTAAAATATATAAATCAAATCTCCTTAAACTGGTAAAAAAGTCAGATTAAAATCATACTCCCCAAGTGCAATTCAAAATGTAAAGTGCAATGTGCGATAAATACATATGTACAGTCCACAAGAATGTTAAAAACTGCAACCCCAGGAGCATTTGTATACATTATGCACGTTATATGAGTGCAAACATAGGAGTATACATTCGAACAATAAAAATGCATTAATAAAATAACAAGTTAAACATCCATAAAGGATCGCGATTTAACACAAGCTTTTAAATAGCCAAGTGTAAAAAACAGTGACTCCGTTGGCAGCATCTGTAGGTGCAAAAGTGCGGGCGAACCTGTCTAAAATTCAATCGTTTTAAATAAGGGACCAAAAAATCCTACGAGGAACTTCATAAAATCTACAAACAAACATAAAGTGCAACAAATCCTGCGGAGACTCACCGTCGCAGCCGCAGGATAGTGACACACTTGCCCTCTTATGGTCTTTTGGTCTAACCAACAGGAGATGGTATAGATTCATCCTAAACCTTGTTAAAAGATATTTCTCGTGAGAAGACAAACACCCCATAAGGTAGGGTTCGGTTAACAAGGTGGTTTTCGTTAATATAAAATTGCGTACACTGGGTTTCAGCAACTCCTTCGCTTCTCTTTCCATCCTCCACAAACTCATAAAAGCTATTCTGCTTGATACGACATCCTGCTTAACTATGCATTCTGGCTTGCTATACAGGTCGCCACGCCCTATCCCTTTAAAACTCTTTTGAATATAATTTAGCCAAGGGATACATGAGGCTTGTTCTAACAGCATACACTCTCTTAATAATAAATGGTTAAAAGACAGATCTGGATTTAACCAACATTTCAACCAAAAAATCAATGGATGTAATGCAAGGATGTCACTAATATAGGGGACCCCCAGTTCTTCATGCACTGCTAAATTAGAGGTCCCCTGAGGGACACACAGAAGGCGTTTTAAAAATTATTTTCCACCACTTGCAGAGGATCTGCAACTGTATATCCCCATATCTCACTTCCATAAGTGGCAATGGAAAGACTTTTAGCCTTATAAACTTGTAACATGGCCCCAGTTGGTTTTTTCCCTATTCTTGATGAAAATTTAAAAATGGCCGCGTTGGCCCGAACCACTTCCCCCTTCTTCTTCTCAATTTGGGGTCCCCATTTTAATTTGTTGTCAATAAGAACCCCCAAATATGAGAAAACATTCGTAAGAGGGACCACAGTTGAGTCAATTACAAATTTAAAGGGCTTCACAGGTTGCTTACCTATTCTCAGCACATAGGACTTGGAATTGTTAATTGACAGGTCCCGTTTACCCATGTACCCCGCAAAAGCCTTTAAAAGAGATTGTAAACCAACCTCTGTTCTGGATAGAAGGACGGCATCATCTGCATAAAGCAATATCGGGATGCCGCGACGTCCAACATACGGGTAATCAACCCCAGTTTCCAATAATTCCTGTTCCAAGTCGTTAAGATAATAATTAAACAAAAAAGGGGCTAAAATGCAACCTTGACGGACGCCCCTTTTAATATCAAAATTCTCAGTGACACGCAAATCCTGAGCGAACCTAACATTTGCCTGGGTAGAATTATGAAGATCCACCAGGAAGTTCACTAGACTAGGATCCACACCTGATAGCCTCAGGATCTGCCACAGTTTAGTTCTGTTAACACGATCAAAAGCTGATGACAGATCCATAAAGGCACAAAATATGGACCCCGAGCGTGCAATAGTATATTTACTGAAAATCATAAGAATATTTAAACACTGGGCAATTGTGGAACGACCGGGCGAAAACCATATTGGACATCTGACAATATTTCGGTTTCCTCTGCCCAGGTTTGCAGCCGCTGTAATAATATCCGACCCACCACCTTAACTGTTGAATCTAAAAGGGAGATGGGTCTATAACAATGGGGGCTACCCCGGTCGCCCTTTTTAAAAACGGGAACTATAGTAGAAATAGCCCAGGAGGAGGGGCATCCAATTTTTGCTGCAGCGTTAAAAACATTAACCAAGATGGGGGCCCAAAAAGAAGGGTCAGATTTAAATAAATCTGGGGGAATCCCATCTGGTCCAGGGGCCTTTTAGCAGAGAGCCCTTCAATCCCTGCAATAACCTCATCAATACTAAAAGATAAAGCTGGAGCATTTAAATCTATTATCTCTGGGCCACAACAATCGGGGGACAGTCAAAAATAGTTTTAAAATGGGACACCCAGTCCTCTTCTGTAATAAAGGCTCCTAAAACGGGGTCCCTATCCATACCAATGGCTGGGCGATTCACCACTTGCCAAAATTTGGAACTATTTTTCAATACACTTGCCTCGATAAGGTCCCGCCAGGCTTCATCTTTTAGTTTTGTCTTGCGCCCGCTAAAGCGGCCTTATATTCTCTGCGATAGTTACAGACCACTGATTGTATTCTAGGTATAGATGCAAGAGCTGCCTTCAACTTACCAGCTGCTCGAGTACAATCAGAGTCAAACCATTTAGGCCCAAGATTTCTAGCCCTTACGGCCCTTAGCACTTAAGAGGTCTCCCATCTTCCCTGCTAAGGTCACAAAAGCTGCCAACAAATAATCTGGGGACGAACAGGGATTTTGACATGTTAAAAGTTCAGGGGCACATAACCTATTAACCTTGTCATAAAACAGCTTGGGGTCAATCTGTGTCCATTTCAATCTGCGTTTATTGTCAGTCAGAGTCATAACGCCCCTCGTGGCTACTCCTTCGATGTGACTAATGAGTGGTCCGGCTATATGGGCACAAAGCGGGTTATGATCACTAAAAATACTCTCATCAATAGAGAAACCTGTGATCCACAACTGCAAGGGGAGGAAATTAATATGTAGTCAATAAAAGATCCTGTCCTAACCCCTTTGTAGGTTGGAGTTAAAAATTTGATGTTTGGGGCCACGAGAGCCATCAAACACACCATGTTGAACTCCTGGATCATGTTGTTAATCAATTCCCCTTGTGTGTGGTGATCAAAATGGAAACCACTCCTTCGCGGGCATCCCAGTTCAGATAAACAGGACACCGCAGGGTTACCACATGGGTGAGCATTAAAATCCCCAGAGACCAAAAAATCAGAAACTGGGAGTCTGTTAGGACGTCTAAAAAGGAGCATAAGGCAGCTATATTACAATCACGTGGGGGACTGGATACTGCATTATAAAAATTAACCAGTCCCCATCTAATGCCTCTAGTGTTAAAAAATAGCACCAATATCCCTCCACACCGTATAGGAACAACCTGGATCTGGCTGTCTAAGGCCACAGACACATATGTGACTAAGCCCCCTTTAGCTCTCCCACTGGAAGACGGGGTAGCGGGGACAAAATAAGCCTTATATCCTTCTAAAAACAGATTACTTTCAACCAGCCAGGTTTCTTGAAGACTGATTATCTTAAACTCTTTTAAGAAATTGACTAAAGAGGGATCTCGAAATTTAGTTGCCAGCCCAGCAATATTCCAAGAAATAAAATTGCGAGAGGTCACTTCACTTGGCCTCCCCACGGCATCAACTAAGGGCATTGCACTGTGACCACCCCTGGCTCCTGTGTTACTATTGGCAATAGTCAGTCGCAGTCTTCTAGTCCACTTAATGCAGAAAATCTGTTTTGTACTTCCAAAAATGGAGTGGTGGCCGGCTGGACCTGCGAGAAGAGTGGTTGATGCATTCTAACTGCTGACTGTGCGGCTGATACGGAACTATACGACCTTCCTAGTCCAGTATTTGTCCTTACATTATAGTCAATAGGACATGTGGAAACCCTGGGCTTATAAAAAAACCCAAGGGGAAAGTTCTGATAGCACCTGAGGGGGATTGCGGTTAGCGCCCTTATGGAGGATTCTAGCCACTAGATTAGGGTTATTGAAATTCACAATAATACAATCTTTAATACACACTTTAGCAGATGGCCCCACCCAACTCACTCTACGTGCCATGATGATGTTATTAGCAATACTCACACCAGTGGCTGTATTTTGGGCAAACCAATGTGTTAATTTGTTTTTAGTTGGTTAAAATCCTCTGTAGCCCCTATTTCAAGAGGTGGAACATCCCCTAAAACAACAACATAGGGGGTAGATTCAGGTGGGAGGTTAATTACAGGAAGACAAGTTGGTTGAGAATCCCTGAGTGCTAACCCTGTCATGTCCTTCAATCCAGGCGTCACTACCCTGGATGGATGACGAGAAATCACTCCACCACGACTACTAGTGGTAACTTTATCGTTATTTGATTCCTTTGGGTCTATGACCGCCTCAACATCCCCCTGCAGTGCATTTCCCACTACTACATCCCTAGCAGTCTGTGTAACACATGTCCTATTAGTATTTGCAACTTTCGAGGTTAAACAATTGCAACCGGTCTGTCCCTCGAGTTTGGATAAAGCTTCCTCGATAGCCCCAATTTTCTGCCTTATTGGATCAAGAGAGGAAGACAACAACATTTCCATTTTCCCCCAAAAATGGTCCTCATGATCTTTAATAGAACAAGACCCAGGCAACGTACATGTATTAGGGATGAGTAAAGGTAAGTCATTCGAACTGTTTGTTACTAGGGGAGAAGAAGACGCCTCAATACCGCTATCTATCTTGTGGGCTAATCTACTACTTTTCGAAGACCCACCATTCTTCCCTTTTCTTTTCCTTGCCTGTGGGTCACTACTATTAAGCTGTCCTAATTTGGCCTTTTGACCTCTTGTCTTGGCTTTTACTGGGCTAGAAGTAGTTATCAACTCTATACCGGGGCTAGGTAAAATTTGCGTCGAGACTGGAGTTAGTTCCGGAGAGAAGGGAAGACTATGCCGAGAAGGATCGGCATTCCTGATCCCTTCTACTACGGAAGCTACCAATTTAATAGGAGTTCTACCTTCTAAAGACAAAGGCTCTAATGATAATCTCCTTTCCGTAAGCTGAATTTCATGTATAAGAACTGATTCAGCTCTTGAGAAAAATGCGTCCAGAGTCCCGATCACACTCTTACCGGGGGTCATTTTCCGTTTGCTCATTTTTCAGATAATAAGACTAATGCAAGATGTATGGCAAGAGAAAGGGCAAGGCAGCAAAGGATTGGCGCTTAATAAAACTTGGCAAGACTACAGGTTCAAAAAATACCAAGAAGTAAAAAACCCGGTTAAAACACTATTAAGAGCAAATTCGAACACCTAATATAAAATAAGCTAATTTACAATAGGCATAATAATACAGTTCCGGGGGAAAAGTAGAATTTAGCCGAGATTAGGACTTGTACCAGTAAGATTTCAATGTGCAAAATAAGCAGTGTATACAATATGTATAATAGACATACAGTCCTTATGGAAAAACAGAGCTAGCAGCAGTTCGAGCAACCAACGATTTGTGCAAAATAAGCAAACAACATGCAGCACTTTTATGGTACCTGCGAGAAATAAAACCTAACAACTATCATAGGTTTATAAAAAAAAAAAAAAAAGCCAACAATATACAAGATAAAATATGTCCAAACAAAGTAAAACTGTCCAACACTATTAAGACCTGATAGTCCAAAAAAACAGCACCACTTGGGGAGAGAGTTAAAATGCAATAGTTCCAGTTAAGAAAAAATTAAACATACAACTTCATCTGTACCTGGTGAGGGGTAAACTCAATCGACGTCCTTTACGCTTTAAGGGGAACTTTCACGAGCTACTCTAGGGGAAAGAGAGGTGGCCCAGCCCAGCCTCTTCCAGACTATGACGGGCAAGGACGGGCCCGCCCTTGGCCCGGGCTTCGCCCGGGCGCGGCCCGCGCGCGTCCCGCGCTGCGGGGGACTCAGCAGGGCTAAAGCGCCTCCTGGCGCTTGCGTGGTAGCAGGAGCAGGCGTCCAGCTTTGGCCTGCCGGGAGTTGTGGTTCCTTCGAGCCGTTCCCCTCACGGCTGTGTGGCTGGAGCGGAGAACAAGGAAAAGAGAGCCGTTCCCCTCACGGCAAAAAGGGATTGCAGTGGCCGTTCCCCTCACGGTCAGTGTTCCGCTTTCGCAGTCCATGAGACCTGAGGAGCAGCACACCAGTCAGCTTAGTTGCGGTGCCTGCAGATGCAGGGGAGTGACTCCTTTACTCCAAGGGAGATTCCTTCAGGTGTTTTTGATGCCCACTGGCCTGGAGAAGAACCTAGATGAAGCACAGGCACAGACAACGCAGAAGACTGGCAGGACGACGAGACCAGGAGCAGCAGGAGTCTTCCTTGTTGCAAACTCGGTTCCAGGCAAAGTCCAAAGAAGTCCAAGGTGCCCAGACTTGAAGTGGAAGTTGTTTTGGATCTGAATCTTGACCCATGACAAATCTGAAGAGCCACCCACAGGTAAGCCGTTAAGTACTCTGAAGAAAGGGTTGGGATGATTCAGGGATCCCTCCCAGAGAAGGGGAGGATACTCTATTGTCCTTTGTCCAGTTTCACGCCAGATCGGGAGACAACGGCTCCCTGAACTGGATTCAACTGGAGTATGGAAGAGGGCACCAAATGTGTCCTTCAAAGCAGTCTGGTGGCGCTGGCAAGTACCCCCACCCCAGCCCAATACATTAAGTCCTGTCTGGGAGGTGGTCACACCTACCTGTGACAGGAACCCTATTCTACCTTCCCCTGCTCGAGCTCAGCTCAACAGCAGGAGGGTAGAATCGTGCCTGTGGTTGGCAGCAGCACTAACTTGCTGCTTGACCCTGAATGGCTGGTACCGGGAATACAGGGGAGCTCCCTAGGGGAGCCCCACAATACATGGGGTCCTACATCCAACACTGGAATCAGTGTTGGGGTAGGATTCCAACATGTTTGATGCAAAACATGACTGGTTTCGGTACAGCCAATATATAGTTAGACATCTTATAATTGACTGGATGCCCATTGTAGGAAAGTAGGATCTGCTTCTTATGGTTACCCCCACTTTCTGCTTGATGTTACACTGTTTTTGACTAGTCTGACTGGGATCCTGCTAATCAGGACCCCAGTCTATCTGCTTTCTCCCTAAAATGTTATGACATGTACTTAGGTACACTCCAGATTGGATACTGGGGTACCCTTATCAGTCCCTAGTATATGGTACACATGTACCCAGGGCATAGGTACCCAAGAGGATTCCCGTGGGCTGAAGCATGTATTATGTCACCCATGAGAGGCCATGCAAAATGGAACTACAGGCCTGCCATTGCAGCCTGTGTAAGATGGTGCATACACCACTTACAATAGATATAGGTTTACTATTTCTATAGGTCACTCCACTTAAAACCTATAAGTCATCCCTATAGCAGGCCTTGACAATCCTGAAGGCAGGGTGCTGGGTTTTACGTGAGAGGGTGCCCCTGCATGAGCAGAGCCCATCTGCAGCCTTCGAAGACCATTCTCCCGGGTTGTCTGTGACACAGCCAGACATATAGGTAGAGGTGCATTATAACCTTGTGGTAAATGCTATCTCGAAAACGGCTGAAACAAAACATGTCGTGTTTGGTATCAAACACCTTGGAATCATACCTCTACACTGGTAACCGGTGTGGGAGGTATGATTCCACCCCTCAAAAGCAAGCTTCGTGGGTCCCTGGTCTTCCCGGTACCAGCCTTCTCGACCCAGACAGCACAAAATGGATGCTGCCGACCAGAGACACATTTCTGCCCTCCTGCTGCTGAGCCAAGCTCGAGCAGAGGAAGGCAGCACAATAGGCATCCTGTCACAGGGAGGTGTGACCACCTCCCAGACAGGATTTAGTGTATTGGAGCTGGGTTGGGGCACTGCCAAAGTGCCTGAAAGTCTGCACGAGGGGCACACTTGGTGTCCCTGTGCATAGTCCAGCTCAAACCAGTTCTGGGAGCCATTGGCTCCTGCTCTGGTGTGAAACTGGACAAAGGACATGTGTGTAACCACCCCCCTGTCCTGACCCTCCTCTGGGAGGGTCCCCTGAATCTGTCCAACCCTCTCCCGCGGGTACAAAAGGGCTTACCTGGCTGTAGGACCTTAGATTCGACATGGACAAGATTCTGAACAAGAAACCACTGACGTTCGACCATCTGGACACTCTGGACTTCGCTGGATTTCGACTGGGCCCGACTTCGTCTCCCTCTCCGTCCAAAGCATCGTCTGTGCCCGTGCACCATACAGGCTCTGTGCAGGACCTGTGGAGCATCAAGGACAACTGAAGTATCTCCCTTGGGGTGAAAGAGTCACTCCCTTGGGTTTGCAGGCACCGTAACTCAACTGACCGGTCTGCTGATCCTGAGCTCCTGCAACACAGGAGGTAGGTTCCTACGTTCCTTGAGGTTGAGCTGCCCTCTCACCACGTTTGAGGCTAGTATCCCTCGTGGGGACCGCATAACCTGAACCCCTGTGCACCGCGTACTTTTGCAATTTCATATGCTTGTTGGTCTTCCCCAACTTCGTGCATAGGGCTGTCGATAGCCCCAACCTCTGCACACATTTCGTACAAAGGACTCCGGCCTCCTTGCACTCTGTGCCCTGCAAGCTGTGACTTTGTGAAACTGCTGGAGGTCCCCTCGTGACTCCTGTGCCTTCGGCCTGTGGGTCCACTTGAGGGACAATCCTGATTTTCTTGGGCTCCCCTGGTTGCTCCAGGCCTGCCCCGACTCCCCTTGCTGTGGTGAGTCCTCTGGTCTTTGCTGGGCCAGACCGTAACCTTCTTTGACCTTCTTCGTGGGTTGCCACTGCCAAGGTTTGTTGGTGCTCCCGCCGGACACCGACCCCTCAGCACTCAACATCCTTTGTGGGACAGCTCGTATCCAGCTCCTGGTCATCCTCGACATCTCCTGGTCCCTGCAACAGTAGAGTCAAGGTCTCCTTCTTCGCACCTGAAGCACCCAACATCGGTGGGCATTTGTCTACCGAGCCCCTGGTCACTCCTGAGTGACCCAGACTCTGTCCCCTCTGCTTTCAGGTTCCTTCCATCAAGAATCCACCTGCGGATTCCACCAGACACTTTTCTTCTTTCCAGCAGTGGCATTTCTTTGAAGACTCCCATTGAGAACGACAGCGGTTTCCGACGTCACTTCGTACCTATACACCCGGCTTCCCTGGGATAGGTAACTCTGGTACTTTGGTATCCACGGGTGGGGTGGCTCTCCAACCTTCTATGTTCCAAAGGGTTTCCTCGTAATCCACTGGGAAGGGTCCTTTAACTTTAAAATTGCAACCGCGACTCTCCCATTGAATTGTACATAGCACGAGGTTGTGTTCTCACACTGCACCCGTCCTCCGTGGGGTCCCTGCTTACTCACCTTGGGTGGTTCCTTGGGGTCCCAGCGATTCTACACACTCTAGACATTGTCTTGACTCGAGTCGTGGTTCTTATACCACTATTTTAGTATATGGTTTGGTCTCCCCCGGGAGCCCACTGTGTATTAGTGCTACTTATGATTGTTTCTGTCTTATAGTATTGTGGGCTTTGTGTTCATCTGCGTGTAGGAGATACTGTGAGGTATTTAAGGTGTTATAATAATAAATATATATTCTTATAACTACTGTGTGGTTCTCCTTTCATTTAACCAATACAATAAGATTGCATTCTGGTAAAACAAGCTGCTTAACATTCCTTCAAGACTAAGCCTGAAGGCTGCTCTCCACAACTACCACTTGGATAGCTTTCTAAGGTTATCTTTAACCTCCTAAATCACCATAAGTGTTGTTTGGAATGGTGCAAGGTGCCCACTTTAATTAGTGGACAGCATATACCAGGCCAACTTCTCATATCCACCATATGTATTAAATGGCAGACTGCACTTACATAGCCTGGAGAATCGACTCTGGGGTTTGTAGGGGGTGTCCTGCTCTTGCAGGGCACCCTCACACTTGTAACCTAGCACTCTGCCTTCAGGACTGAAAGGCCTGCCTTAGGGGTGACTTATAGGTTTTAAGTGCAGTGACCTCAGATATAAGGAAACTTATATATGTTGCTAGCACCAGCTCACACAGGCTTCAATAGCAGGCCTGTAATCACAGTTTGAGTGGTCTCTCATGAGTGGCATAATACATGCTGCAGCCCATGGGAGACCCCTTGTGTACCTATGCCCTGGGTACCTTAATGCCATATACTAGGGACTTAGAAGCGTACACCAGTAGCCAATTGTGGAGGTATAAAAGTACTTACCATAACAAATTTAGGGAGGAAGCACAGCGACTGGGGTCCTGATTAGCAGGATTCCAGTCAGACTTGTCAGAAAACAGAGCAACACCAGTCAAAAAAGTGGGGGTAACCATGCTAGAAGGATCCTACCTTGCTACACCACCCATTAGCGGAACTCCATGGAATCTCGCCGTTTTATGTAACTCAGCGAGTTCTCCCCACCCTTAGTGATGATGAGTTTGACTTAGAGAGGGAGCAAACTCACAGACAAAAGGGTGGTGGTGGAGGTATGTCCCCCACACATCATATTTTAAAAAATAGAAGGCCAAATTGTATATTTTAAAGCATATTTTGGTTATTGGTCACTAAACTGTATACAAGTGATGTTTTCATACAGCGCACATCCTGAACTGAATTCCTTGAAACTGCTCTCAGATTTGAGAACGAAAAAGAATCACAGTGATGATAAGTACTTTGTCTATGTAGGATTGTACAGTTTAGTCATGGGGAAGCCGAGATTTGAAAATAGTATTTGCTGTGAACTAATAGCCCTCCATTTACTTAATATTATTAAATTATTTAATTATTATAACAAATGAATAATTGTAATTGCATTTATATAGCGCTTACTACCCCTGACGAGGCGTCAAAGCGGTTTTTTTAGGCGCCCAGCAAGCAACTATCGATCCCAAAAAAGGATTAGTGGTGAATGTGTTTGGGGTTACTTTTGGTGTCAAAGAATGATCACAGAGGTAAGTAAATTTCTTTCACATTCAGTTTAGTATTTTATTTAACAGCAATTGCTTGTTCCAAACCAGCATCACCACACACCACACACAGGATGAGGAGCCTGTTGATTCCCTGCTGCCAGGGGGCTCTACATTGTCCGCACACTATCAGGGACACCAGGGCTGAAAGCCACGCACCCAACAACGCGCTTTTTAGCGCACAATGATTCCCAAATTGCAACACATGCTCGGGCTGCACCCAGGCCAAGGGCGGGCCCGTCCATGCCCGTCGAAGCCCACAGGAGGCTGGGCCACCCCTCTTGGTTTCCCTTTCTAAAGGTATTGCCATTGTGACTGCTTCTTAAGTGTTTCTGTGACTTTTATTAACTGCCAGCAGCGAGCAATGTGTCCCCATTGACTCACCTTACTTTCTTGCTGCCAGTTGTTTGCCTCCCAGTATAGCAGGATGGCTAAGCATAAGCAAAACCCTAATATAGAGGGAACAGCTGCTAAAAAAGTTGGTACACTTGATGGGTATATTGAAAAGGCAGAGGGGGCCTTAGACAAAGAAATTCTTCTTGCCGAAAAGCAGCTATCATCATCCATTGTGTCCAATGACTGTGGAGCCCTAATTAGCTCATCAGGTCAGGAATGTGTGGGTGGGTCCCTTCTGATAAATGTGTTTATCCCCTTAATTTAACAAAATGGAGGGACAACTCATAAACAAATAGCCAATTTACCTAAGCCTACACCCTCGGGGACCTAATGTGTGATAACTTCTTTAATAATAAGGAGGCTTTTGGGGGTGTATTTGCCCACTTCAGCAAGGAAGTTGCTGGCCTTCTCAATTCCAAGTTATTGGGGAGTATTGAGGCAAAACTAAGTGAATTGGATGTTAGGCTGGCACAAGGTGTAGCTGGAGGGGGGGACACTACAACAGGGCAGAAGCCATTAAGTTTTTTTCAGTAGCCTCGCCCACTGGATGAGGGGAGGGAGTTATTGCCTATTTGCGTGCCTGGTGGAGCCTCTGTTCCTGGTTTCACCACTTCTACTTCTACTTGCATGAGGAAACCCGAGGAGCCTGGAATACAAGCTGGGGGTCCTAGGATGCTGTGGAGCTCTTATTTACCCTCTAAGCAAGTGGGGTCGGCTATAGAATGTGTCTCAAGATGTGATCTCCAGCCAGCATGTTATAGTTATGGCAAATGTCCCAAAGCAAGTGAGTCTACTGTGGAGCTAGTTAATAAAACTACCATTGGATTCATTGGAACATTTGGTGTCAGGGCAACATATTTACAGAGATTCTTATGGTGAGAAGAGTCGGGAAGATGCATAAAGAATTTATGGGGGATTATGTTATTGTTACCTTTTGAAGTCCTAGGGTTGCAGGCAATGTTACTCAGGCCTCTTATCAAGGTCAAAACAAAAGTGGCAATGTTAAAATCCTATCCCTTGACTACTTTTATAGAAGCTTAGTTAAAAGCCTTCAAACATGTGAGTGTTTTCCTTGTCCTAGGCCAACCCAGCCATCTTTTTACAAAATTCCTACTCATAATTCCTTAACCCCCTTGGACGATTTGTCAGAAAATAACTGACTTAGTTTTTGCCATGTGATTGAGTTGATTCCTGTTCAGGATGCTGGTGGTGGAGTGGACCTTTCAGCTGCCCGGCCCTGCACTCCTTATGTCTTGGCAAATAGTGGGAATCTGACAGTTGTTAACTTTAAAGAATAATGTTTGTTAACCAGTGAGGTGAATTTAGCCATCCCTGCAGATCCTACTCATGAGGTTGATATTCTCTTCTGGAATATCACTGGCATTGCCAGTAAAGTGGTAAAGTGGGCTGTGTGGTGTGGGGTAACTTCATACGTAAATATTTTATTTATTTTTTATTTTACAGAGTTTTATATAGCGCGAACTTGACCCGAAGGTATCGGGTATCAGAGCGCTTTACATAGCACCAGTTGCGTTACATGAGGGCACATTCATTTTTGTTAGGCACGGGGAGATTAAGTGATTTGCCCCGAATCACAGGATGTTCAGTGTCCTTGCCGAGACTCGAACCCAGTTCCACAGATTCAAGGACGACCGCCCTAGCCATTAGGCCAACTCCTCTCCCCAATATGAATATGAAATCATTACTTTTCAAGAGACTTGGGCCACTGAGATTATCAGTATGGATGGTTCTTACTCTCACATGGTTTCAGCAGTCCCATCTCCATTGGGCAGGGCAAGGGCAGGATTAATGGTCTGGTTTAAAGTTGCCTTGGAGTGCAATATCAGCCTGATCCACTCTAGTAGGAACTTATTTTAGCTGTTTTTATCCATGTGGCCTAAAGGAATGAATATAATTAACTTTTATAATGGGTATTGTGAGTCTGCTCATATTGCAAAGCTTAATCTGTTATCTGATTTGATTTTTGGCCTTGAAGTCCAACTCTCATTTTTGCACAAAGGGTATCAAATTATTTTAGGTGAGGATTTTAATGCTAAACTTGAGTTAACTCAGGAAAAAAATGAGTGTGCCATGTTTGATCACTTTAGCATAGGGCGGTATAACCAGCATAAGGACTAGAAGGGCCATGCTCTCTTTCAACTTATTAAATTTTATGATCTTACCAATGTCAGCAAATTTTATGACCCATCCTATTTTGCCAAGGCTACTTTTGAAAGGGGAGAGAGCTGCTCCATCATTGACTATATTTTTGCCACCCGTGATTTTCTGGCTAGGGTTTCTTGGGTAGTTATTGACGAAAGGCCATATAGTGAGCATAATCCTTTAAGCCTCGGTTTAAGTATATCCAGGAGGGGGGGGGGAGTGTGTGGCCTCTAAATCCTTAACAGTTAAGACCCAATGCCTGCGTCTGGCATGAAAATTATTTTGTCAAAACTTTGTTTGAATCATTTCTCAATGATGTCTAATTGCCTTACTCTTACCGATGATCATCAGGCTATGGCTGACCAATTTGTCTAGCTGAGTTCAGTCATGAGCAGCCTGTTCATGAAACCTAGTAGACCAGGGGTCAATGTGGTTAAATAGTTTGACCAACCCTGTAGAAAGGCGTTGGTGCATTTACATGATGCACTAAGGGAAATACCCAGGGATATCTGCAAAATCCAATGATGCAGAGCAAAGTACAAGGCACCCCAATGGTCCAGGAGAAAAGAGCTTCAAAATTAATCCTGGGGAAAGTTGGTTATTGCTTGCAGGATGAAAGATACTAGAGCCTTTTGGGCAGTGGCATATAACATCAAAACTGTGAGTGTAAAATCCAATATTGTTATCACTACCATCAGCCCGGAGGCCTGGGTCAGCCATTTTAATAATAATAATAAAGTGACTTCTAAAGTGCAATGGTTACACCATATGGTGTGTCCCCGCGCTGGGACCAGACCTACCAAGGCTGGAGCAGAGTGCAAAGAGGAGCAGAGGCTCACCAGGAGCCTAACCTAAGAAGACCTAAACAGCCAGGTTTTATGCCTATTACAAAATGTTATTTCAGAAGGTTTCAATCTTGGGTGAGCTGGCAGGGGATTCCAAATTTTAGCTGCCTGATAGCAAAAAGAGCAGGCCCTTAACCGGGCCCTAAAAAGCAAGGCACTGATACTAGGTTGGCCCCGGTGGATCTCAGGGTGCGAGGAGGATGGTAAGACTGCACCGTAGATGACAGGTATTTAGGGCCCGTGTCATTATGAATTTTCTGACACAAGCACAAGGCTTTGAAGGTAATTCTTTTCTGCAGTGGTAGCCAATGAAGAGTGGCGAGGTCATCATTGGCTGACGCCCTTCTGTAGAGATTTAGTACAAGACATGCTCTGGCATTTTGCACCCTTTGGAGTTTTTTCAAACTTCCTTTTGCCACTCCAAGGTTGAGGACGTTGCAGTAGTCTAACTGTGAAGTTATTAGAGTGTGTACTATGGTTTTCCTTGCCGTCACAGGGAGCAGGTCCGAAATCTTTCTCAAGATTTTGAGGGTCCGAAAACATTTCCTGGTGCCACTGCTTATCTGGCTCTCAAAGGACAACTTGGGGTCGAAACATACACCCAGATTTTTAACTTTGGATTTGGGGTCAGGAATCTGCCCGAGTACATCTGGCCACCAAGCGGAGGTCCAGTTGGAAGGGGATTTACTGACAATGAGAACCACAGTTTTATTCTCATTAAGTTTCAGGCAGCTGTTAGCCATCCAAGCCGCCAGTTCCACCAGACAAGATTTGAACTGTAACGGAGCTTTCTCCCCTTCCGGAGAAAGTGCCACAATTAATTGACTATCATCGGCGTATGACACCAATTTCACATTGTGTCTCTCAATGATATCGGCCAAGCGGCGCATGTATAGACTGAATAAAATTGGACTCAAAGAAGTTTATGGGTCTAATATCTTCATCCAGCATGTCGAGAAGGAGGTGGCATTTCCATTAGCCCTGGACTTTACCCTCAATGAAGTTATGGAGCTGATTAATAAGAGTCCTTCAAACAAGGCCCAAGGGCCGGATGGGGTGCCTATGGAGTTATATAAATCACTTACGGAATTGTAGGCTCCCCTGTTGTGTAATTGTTTTAATGCCATTAGTAATTCAGTACTCCCTCAATCATGGCACACTGCTGTCATTGTACTGATCTTTAAAAAAGGGTAATCCTCAATCTCCAGGGTGCTACCGGACGATATCTCTGTTGGATTCAGCTATCAAGATGGAGAGTTGTTTTGGAGTGTCTTTTAACTTAGGTTAGGGAGACAGACACACTGTCAGAGGTGCAGTATGGGTTTTGAAAGGGGCTCGGCACGGTGAAGCAATGCTTAAATTTGCCCCTGCTGATCAGCAAATATACTGTTGTAAAGCAGAGCTCCATCTGCCTCGCCTTCATGAACCTCTCCTGCACCTTCAACAGCGTGGTAAGGTCTAAACTGTGGGAGATTTTGATGAATCTAGGGGTGGATGGTGACCTGGTGCAGTTCCTGAGAGCATTGCACTATGATTTGTCTGTTAGGTATGGTCCGCCAGGTGGGTGGACAGACAGCTTTAAGCTGGGCAGAGTGGTGCGCAAGGACTGTGCCTTTGCTCCATTTTTTTTTTTTTTATATATTAATGGCCTAGGTCCACCTCTGTCCAATATAGTTTCAGACGCCCCCTCAATCAGCAGAAAAAAGGACCCAGTTTTACTGTATGCGGATGATGCAGTTGTACTCTCTAAAAACCAAAATGTCTTAATATTTCATTTAAAAAATGTGTTACTCTTCGGGGGTCACTCGGTCTTGTTACCAACCGAACTAAAACTTTTATTATGACTTGTAACCTCATGCAACATAAGATGTGGGGTAAATCTCTACAAGGCCACCCTGGCATTCTGACTGAGTATTTTTCATATTTGGGTGTTGTCTTTGATGCGAGGGGCAACTATGAACAGTGCACTGCCAAAGTGTGCCAGAAATTTGTAGGTTCGGTAGGGTATATTTTTAATCTTGCTAATCGTATTGGGAAAAAAAAACAATGGCTCCTTTGGAGAAAAGTTTATAGAGGAAAGTATCTCCCAACCCTCTCCAGGGTGAACAAAATAGGGTGTTGAGGCAACTCCTGGGCGTTCCACCTGCATGTTCAACTTTCATTACGCATCAGGAACTTGAGGTGGACTATGTGGATGATATTATCAAATTTGCCTCCTTGCTTTTGTGGTGCTCGATCTAGGAGAACCCACATCCCTCATTTAATAGGGAGATTATCAATGACTGTCTTTCATGTGAGAAAGGCATGAAAATCCCTTGGCTTCATTCAATTAAGACTGAACTGACTAATTTGGGGAGGCCAACCTTTTTTCTAAGCTGGCTACAATAACCATATCTGACATGGCCTGGGTGAAAACTACTTTTAAGTTGAAGAGGTGCTGTCTAAGGGAGGAACATTAATTTACAAAAAACATTTTAAGGTTGCATGTTGTGCTTCATAGTACCTCAGCCCTGGAGCCTTACCCAGACTGAGTTGACAGTACCTGGGACAGAATGTTATTAACCCGCTTTAGGTTGGGCTTTGTGAGATAGCATCTTGTTTTCCCTCTTGGTCAATTTGATTCAACTAAAACACTGATTTGTCCATGTGATGAATCCTCCCCAGAGAGTTTGCTACACTTGACTTTTTTTTGTCAATTTTAGATTGATCTTACTAAAAGGTTTTGAATTCCAATAATCAGGGACCAGGGAATCAGAAGCCCCGCTGCAGCCATGATTTATCTGCAACAACTTGATTCCCCATCTAATTGTGTGAATATCTGCTCTTTTTAAAAATGTGCAAGCAATCAACAGACAGAAGGAAAACAATGTTGTTTTAACTGGAGGGGATTTTTTTTCTCAGGATGGGCCCTAGTATTCTGATTTTTAGGGTAAATGTAACGGCCAACACCTTCTTATGAAATGATGTAGGTGCTGTGTATTTTACTTATTTACTTTTATAATCATTGGTAAATGTAAATCAGGACTTATGTAAATAACCCTTTGTTATTTATCACTTTTTCTGGGAGAAGGAAGGACCCAACAGGGATCAATATAGCCCCAATATGTTATGTTAGTGGCCCCCAGGGGCTTTTTATTTTTTCTTTGATTTTGAAATAGTATAATGTATTTGCTGATGTTTTTATCTTTGTTTGTTGTGAATTTTTTATGATGTGATCTTGATGTACTTTTATGGCTACTTGAATAACCGAAATAAAGTTTGACTTGACTCTTGTGTAAAAGTGCTTGGAAAGTCTGGTAATGACATATGTTAATTGTCTGGAAATTCAAATCAATGTTCTTATCTGCTGCAATCTGAAAGGAACATCAATTGTATCTCTGAAGAGTCCTGCTGACACTGGTTTTTATGAGTAAAACAATTAATAAAACAAAAAAAATGGTGTTCCTGTTGGGAAAGACTCACTAAAGATAACTTGTTGCTTTAAGGTTACGACCTCAATGATGGTATCTTAATAAATTATTTCTCCCAAGCATGGCATATTTGCACTGGGCACACATTTGTAAATTTAAAAAAAATGCAGTTCTTCTTACAAAACAATATTAGGTCTCTGTGCAAAACTGCACATTTTTGTATACATCAAGAACACAATCAATCGGAGCTGCAGTTCTTTTTAAGGGAGAATGGCAGGGGAAATACAGTTCTGCAGCACTTGCCCTGCAAACATGGGCAGTGGGTGGACAAATTAAAGAGGAGTAAGGGATTGGGAGAGAGCTATTGCAACAGAGGAAAACAGCAATACATTCCTCATGACTTCCCTGCTCCCATCTGTGCAGCTGCAGAGAAGAACAAACACTGTATTGATCTAATTATCTAGAAGACTTTGTTTAAGAGCATTGCAGTGGCATGTGTGCGACCTAAAAGGCAAGCTCTACTCCATCTTACCACTAGTTTGACTTGCTTACAGTGGCACATGTGTGACCCAAAAGGCTAGCTGCAGCCCTTCATAAAACAATAGTTTGCCTTCATACTCTATGCGTATTATTGAGCCTTCTCTAACCACCCATACTGCAGCTGGACCATGCAGCTAGATTGAGCAAATTATCACAGCTGCTTGATGGGAAGCATTCTTTCTGGGAAGCACAAACCAAAGGCTGTAACAACATCTGGGCGGAGCCACAGTCCATTTCTGTAGTACTTCAGAAATCTCTTTTTTTTAAAACATCAGGTCATGGGACAGCAGTGCTGCCAAGCCAGACCTAAAAACCAGTGTCCAACAAAGACAACTCTCAAGAGAAACAAAGGGCTGCTCAATTCAGGTGGACACCCCTTCAAAGAGCAGAATCCATTGCATATTTCTGGAAGAAAAATGTATACTGTTCAGTTATGAGCAACCAAACAGTGAGCTCAGACTTTTATCTTATGTTATTGGCATTTGTGTAATTCAGTCTAAGAGGGAAGGCGTGAGTGTGAGTAAATGTATGCTTGTGTATGTGTGTGTGTATTTTTTTTAAAGTTTGCATATAAAATAGATAAATGTGTATACATCTGCCTATAGACACAAATATACATGTGTGTCTGCATTGTTTCTTTTATAAAAATAATCTTAATTATGCTCAAGGCAAAAATTATTATTATAGAACATGTGGGCCCTTAAGACCTTAGAAGAGAAGAAGCATGAGTAGATTTCTTTTCCTGGACTGCTTGCAGTATAGCTTGTCGTGGAAGAGAGTATATGGCCTTTTAGGATGGCACAGTGTTGTCAGTGGCGGCTGGTGGAATTTGAAAATGGTGTGGCGTAAGTGCAATAAATGAATTATTGCGAGCAAGTGAAGCGAACCGGTCATTTAGGAGACCGGTTCAAGGGTGACAGTGCCTTTGTTTAACTAAGAGACAAGATAGTAGGCATCTGAACTCCGTATGTGGCCCAGATTCTAATAGAGCAACATTATAGTCTAGTAAATAAAACACAATATGTTTATGTACAGCTTGCATTCTAAATTATTTGAAGCTGCTTTCATCTGCAATAGTGAAGAAAAATGAAGATCAGTAAAATAAACTATTTGCCTAAGATCACACACTTTGGAGTGGGGTAGCCACAATTAATCCAGTTTTTATGGTTTCACTTTGTACAAATCAGCCACTAAATTGATATCTGTTTGCCTCTCATTGTTACCTTAAATGTTAACGTTTTCTCCTCTGTACATGATGCTGGTGAACTCTGAAAGTGGAGAGCCAAAAATAACTATCCTAGCTGGCTTCCTTTGGCTTCTCCCAGCTAACTTTTTTTTTTTTTAAATGGCGTAAACATTTGCTTTTCACTGCTTTATTCTATCATAAGAACATTTTTTGCTTTACCTTTAACATACATTATTTAAAATGTCAAAAGAAAAGCGTTTTTCACTCTCCTCTACCATTAGCTCCCATAGACAATTCAGAAGGCCTGTACACAACTGCAAAGATTCACACTTGCATGCTTGCATTGCACTCTGACACGCACGTATTTAAAGACAATGGGGCACATGCATCAAGGCAAAAACCGGTTGCAAACGGGCAGATTCTCAGAATCTGCCCCTTTGCGACCGGTATTTTTGCATTTGGGATGCATCATCCCAAATGCAAAAATCGCAAATTGCGAATGCATTTAAGGAATCGCAAATTGCGATGCCTTAAATAGATTGCATTTAAAATAGCGATTTCGCTATTAGGGTCCGCTAAATACCAATAATTTAAACCTGATGGTATTTAGCGGTTCCAGGTTACACACACACATGCCCTTGGGGCATGTGTGTGGGCAATATGGGTACACATATCAATTTCAGGGGTGCAACAGGGTGTCCTTTTGGCACCCTTGAAATTGCATGTGCAATTTGCGAGTACCTATTGGGTACTCGCAAATTGCGCATGCAATTTCCCATTCATTCCTAAGGGCCTGTAGGCCCATAGGAATGAATGGGAAGCCATTCCTTAATTGCGACTCGCAATTTGCGAGTCGCAATTAAGGAATGTTTGGGAATCGCTATTTTTTTAGCGTTTCCTACATGCATAGGCTTTTGCGATTCCTTAATAATCGCAATTAAGGAATCGCAAAAGCCTACTTTGATGCATGTGCCCCAATGTGTCTTTAAATACGTGCATGTCAGAGTGCAATGCAAGCATGCAAGTGTGAGTCTTAGCAGTTGTGTACAGGCCTTTTGAATTACGACTGCTAAGATTCACACTTGCATGCTTGCATTGCACTCTGACACACACGTATTTAAAGACAATGTGTCTGTGGAGAGTTGTACTGGAAATAAGAGCAGATAAGGGCTCCAAAGAGAGATGTAAGAGGCCGCAGGGGGGAATTAGGAGCGATGGCAAACCCTGAAATCAGATGATGACGGGCAGAGACTCAGGCCTCTAAGGCAGCTTGACAGAGGAGGCAAAGAATAATTGTACTCACGCTTTTGGCTAACAGGTGCAATGGCGTTGCCCCGAGAGGTGTCTCTCAGCTGCAGCTGGTGAAGGAAGAAGGAAAATACGTCACAGAATGCTCCCAGCTTCGATGCAGGTGAGTCAGAGAAGTCGACGAACTGGCCCGAGTGAGAAGACAGGGGGCTGCAGCGGCTGAAGGGCGACCAGGCGGCAAAAGGCTTCAGCAACGGTTAAGAATTTAGGCACATGTGAAATACTTTGCCTCACCATAATCCCGCCTCCTATTCTCTTAGGCTGACAGTATCAAGGGTCAGCCAGTCAGAAGAAGAAGAGGCGGGATCCTGGAAGGACATTAACCTATGTAGCAGATCCGGGCAAGCTGATTTCTCGACTGAAGCCCTGGCAAAACTGCTGCGTTCGGCAGCGCCTGACTGCCCTCACCTGTGCCTCACAAACACACATTACGCATGCAGGATTTGGGAAATATTGAAGTCGTCCACTTCACATGCGCAGTGTGTGTTTGTATGCTGCTGTGGTGCACTGCTACTTACAGGCTGGGCAGTATGAATGCCTCATACCGTCATCCACTCTCCTTTCCTTCCTCCAAGACTAGCGGGGCTCCGCCCCCAACGCCCTCATACAGGAACCGCCACTGTCATAGGTTTTGCAACTATTGCAGACAATGCCTTGAGTTGTTTTAATTCGCAGTTCTGTGCTCTAAATCCCCGCACACAACATAAATGATTCAGCACACATACTACATCTTCCCTGTTTTTAGGTCAACCACTAGCCAAGAACTTCTGATACAACTAAAATTACATGCATAATATATTTACTTATAGTGCTTTTCAGCCAGCCATTTTTTATCCATTGGTCTGTTATTTTGTCATTCGCATTTGTCTTCCACCCACTATAGTGCACAGCATATAGGGCAGTGGGTAAGCCCACTGAATCAATTGACTAACTTCACTGCGAGTGATGGCATTCCGCCCGTTCGCAAGGTGCATATCCACACACAAGGGAGTTCCTTTAAGTAGCAGGGCTTACTATGGGAATGTGTGCTTTTTGAAAACAAAAACAAAATTATTGCTTTTAGCCATTTTTCTTTTTAATTGACAAGGACCCTGTGAACTTAGACAACAATAAAGTTTTATAAAAACCACGACAAAACAAAACAAGAATTAATATATTCATAAGGCTGGTGGCCAACACCAGACCTATTGGTTTAACCACTGCTTGTTTCATAATGAGAAAGTCAAATCCCATACGCAATGAAGAAAAAAAGACAAAAAAACAGTACTTGGAATTGACAGACATGCTCACATTTCGCATTCTTACACTTTTTGGTTTCTAAAGTGTGCTAGACTGTAATATTAAGGTACAGCAGAAATGCAGAGGAGTGGTGCTGTTGTCCATTAAAAGCACAACACCTGTCTCAGGACTGATGGGACTTTTTTATTGAAAGAAGAGCTGCAGCCTTGTTCTAAATTGTTGATTCTGTCTATTTTAATAAGTTGTACTGAGAAGTATAGTTTAATTAAATTTATAGCATTAAAGTTCTTAATTATACAGTAGTAATTCTGATATATGAGTATATCGTCCTATTAACCTATTTAAAGGACAGTAGCTCTTCTGAGTAGACTTTGCACTGTCCCATAAAAAGAAAACTAACCTCTCTGAACAGTGCAAGCAGTGTTCCATTTAATGTTGTCACCCTCCTTGTAAGAGCATGTCTTATTGAAAGTATAATGTAGCAGCACTGCTGGGAAGTCCCAATACTGTTTCAGGCCTAACAACATCCTTTTATAAAGCCTCATTTTGACAGCACAGCTGTCTAACCACGCGTATTGCTTGCAATATAGACAGAGCATGCATGCCAACATTTTAAAACTGGGAAGTGGGAGAATTTGAAAAAAAATCGTAAAATGTATTTTCCGCGTTTCATTATATTGAAGCAGAGGCAAATTTAGACAGGAGACAGCTAAAATATAAAAAAAATCAGGAGTCTTACGCCTGAATCAGGTCTGTTGGCATGTACGACAGAGTGGCATTACCCCCTCATGGGTCCTCCTCATCCCAGTCCTAACATAGTGAGGCAATCCTGTCTCCCGACAGCCAATCAGAACGCTTATAATATTTTCAAAGGATATATAAGCCCCTCCCACCCACCGCCATGCCTGGTTTTTTTGCTGTCCGACGTCGGTCGGAGCGCAAGTGTGCTCCGTGTTTCCTGCTTGCCGGTTCCCGAGTTTGAAGGGCTGGGTTTGCGGTGCCGTGAGTTTTTTCTTTTCTTTTCTGTTGAAGTGTTTGTTTTACTTCTTTTGTTGCGCGCGGCTGCACCGGTGTTCCGGTCGGCCGCGTTCCTGCTCCTTGGCCAGAACGCGCTCCCCGCGCATGTGCTGGGCTGGGGCGGGGAGCTTTCTCTTGCATTCTGGCCTCGGGTCGTTCCGGTGCTGGGGTCTTCTAGCGGCATCCGGCTCCCGCGGCCATAATGTTTGTTCTGTGGCTGTGGGGGAGACTGCGGGGCTGTCCCTTTTTCTTTCCCAGGTCTCGTATTGCTATGACTTGGTTGTTTGGGGACAGTTTTTTAGGGGAGTTGCTGGGCACTTCCTGGTGTGTGCTGTGGCTTCCTGATACTGCCGCATGTGGCCAGGGGTGTTGAGGTTTCCGCTCCAGTGCCTGCAGGATCTTTGTTTATGCATCATCATGTTTCGGGAGCTGCAGGTGGCTGACCTGTTGCAGATTTCCAGGTCTAGCCGGCGGGATTTGGTTCATTCTGCCGTGATGCTTTCCCATGCGGCCTGCGCTGCTTGAGCCTTCTGCTTCCTCCTCTCCGGAAGGTGGGAGTACGTGGTCATTTTCCCTGCTGGGGGGTATATCCAGTGAAAGTTTTTTTTTCGGTCATGTTGGTCCATTTCGTAAGGTTCTCGACTTTACGCCTGCTTCATTGTCTGCGGAGAGATGACTCCCTCTGTTGTTCCTCTGTGGTGCATGACCTGCCTTTCCATTCTGTCGTTTTGGAGGTTCTGGCTGTCGCATGGCTTGAGGTCGACATGCGGGGGATTCCTCGTTTTCTGGGGAAGCGTTATCACCTGACGGTGTTTGATACTCATTTTCCTCTGGTTCCTGGGGTCTATCTATTTTGACCTCCATGTCTTTTTCCTCATCTTTGTCTTTGGAGGAGTCTGCTCTCATGTGTTCTTCTGCTGCTTCTCCTTTTGGGGTTTGTGCTTGCACTTCCTCAGCCTCTGCTTTGCAGGTCCATTCTAAGGGTTTGGGTACCTGTTTGTCTGTCTTCCGGATCTGGGGGATCTCACTCCTATCTTGGCGCAGATGGAGGTCTTGGCTCAGTTTCTGTCTTCTGTGTTTTGTTGCACTGAGGGCCCTCTCCTCAGCTGCTGCGGTGGCTGGTAGGAGGTCTTTCTGGACCACGCTTTGGTGCCTTGGCGCTGCGCTGATGCCTTGGTCCGTTACCTGCCTTTTGTGGTTCTCAGGCTTTTTGGCTTACTCCAAAGGCAGTCTGTGCGGAGGGGCTTGTCTTTTTTCCTTCTTCTGGAGTTTCCGGATTCTCTGTCTTCTCGGCCCTTTCGTGGTCGGGCCCGTGGTCAGGGGGCTGTGTTCCATTTGGTTCCCGGCCTCTGCAGCACCTGCTGCTGCCCCTGGGTGTTGGCCAGATATTGTTATGCCCAGGAGGAGTCGCCGTGGCCTGGTGGTTCCGGTTGCGGTCTCTTCCTCCGAAGTTTATGTGTTCAACTCCTGGTGTTTCGCTGGTTGTGAGTTTCCTGTCTACATTGTTGGCGATGTTGTAATTTTGGGGACTCGGCTCGGTTGTTCCTGGAACGTTGGTCCGGTCTTATTTCCGCCTACAGGGTCTTGTCGGTCATCGATCTTGGTTACCGGATTCTGTTCCATGGCCGTCCCCCTTTTTGGACTGTTTTCGAGGTTACCCTGTTGTCCATTGGCCCCGTGATGCGTTCTGCCATCTTCTTTGGCGTTGGCCTTTTTTTGTCCTGGGGCACTGTTGTGCTGGTTCTGGTGTCGGAACGGGTCCTGGGGTTCTATTTTTCTCTGTTCCTGGTCCAGGCGCCCGATGGTTCCTTCCGCTCGGTTTCTGAATCCCCGGCTTTGTACAGTTTGGTGCGGCTGGGTCATTTTTGGATGATCCCCTTGCTGTCCGTCATTCCCCTCGTCCTGGTGGGCGATTTTTTGGCTTCCCTGGGCTTGGAAGTCGCCTGTTTTCACAGACCCGTCTATCCGGCAGGTCAGCGGTTCCTGCGGTTTGCGGTGGACGGGTTCCATTACCAGTTTCAGGTGTTGCCTTTCGGCCTCTCTACTGCTCCCCGGGTTTTTCCGCGGTGTTGGCTCCTGCTGTGGGGGTTTTGCTGAGTCTGGGTTTCCCTGTGTTTCCCTATGTTGCTTTTGTCTGGTTTCTGCTTCCACCCTCCTTGTGGCTCTTCTGGCAGTGGTGGCGTCGATG
The DNA here is from genome assembly GCA_963921515.1 of Calotriton arnoldi. NCBI lineage: Eukaryota > Metazoa > Chordata > Amphibia > Caudata > Salamandridae > Calotriton > Calotriton arnoldi. Next base: position 1,767,136 of record CAWUFW010003368.1, read on the forward strand.
GCCTTGTTCCCGGTTCTGGGGTTCATGTTGGATCTGGCCTTTTCTCATCTGGTTCCTCTTCTGGGACTTCAGTTTCTCGGAGGCCTGTTCGACGCTTTGCAGGGTGCTGTTTTCTCCCTACGGCTTGGTTCTCTGCCCTTTTGACTCTTCTGCGGGTCTTGCTGGGTCACCCTTCTTCCCTGGCTCGGGGTTGGTTGCAGGTCCGGGGGTTGGTGGCTGCCTCCACGGCTGTGGTTCCTTGAGCTCGCCTGCGCCTCAGGTCCGTGGTGATTCTTCTGTTGGCTCGTTGGGTCCCTTCCCATACAGGTTGTGTGGCTCTGGTTCCTCTCTCCCCTGTTCTGGTTCCTATTTTGGTATGGTGGCTTTGCTCTCCCACCCTGGTGTGGGGGTGCGTTTTCTGCTTCCTTCTCTCCTCTTGTTGACCTCGGACGCCTGTCCTTGGGGTTGGGGGGCTGCATTGGGGTCCTTGGTGGCTGACGAGTCTGTTGGTTCGTCCCGACAATCAGGTGGCTTGTTGTTACTTGCGCCTTCTTGGGGGGTCCAGGTGCGTGTCTCTGTACCTGCTGCCTTCCGTGATTTGTGTCTGGGTGGAATCTCGTCTGTTGGCTTTGAGGGCTATTTACGTTCAGAGGCTTCGGAATTTCATAAGGACGGCTTGGGCCACTTCCTCCTGTCCTCTGTTTTGTGCCGTCTGTCTGTTCCTCTGTTCCGGGACCTTTGTCTTCGGATCGGGACTCTCTGGATCAGTCTTTTTGCTTCCCCTCGCGACGCTCTTTTCCCCCGGTTTTGTTCCGAGGTGGTCTGTCCTCAGGCTTGGGGGTTGCTCTCTCGTTTCTTTGGCCTGCGGACTTTCTGTATGCCTTCCCTCCAATTTCCCTCTTCTCAGGGGTGCTGCAGAGGATTCGGGGGGTGACGGTGTCTGTGCTGTTGGTTGCTCCTTTTTGACCTCGTTGCCTTTGGTTTCCGCTGCTGCTGGAGGGGGGCGGGTTTGGCCGGCTTCCCTTGACTCTGGCTCCGCTTCTGTGTCCGCACCTGTCTGTGCCCTGTCTTTGTCACCTGCATCTGTCGGCCTGGCTCTTGTGCGGCTGTCGTTGGCGTCTTTGGGCTGTTCTTCTGTGGTGGCCTATGGCATTCCGTTGTCACGTCGGCCTTCAACACTTAAGGACTGTGGTGCGCGTTGCAGCTCTTTTGTCTCTTGGTGCTCTTCTCTTGGTCTTCATCCATGGTTGGTGGTCCGGCTTCTATTCATGTCTTTCACCAAGATGGTTTTTGATCGACCTTTCCCCTTCCGCCTTGTCTGCTTGTTGGGCTGTGGTTCAGGCTTGTCGGGGTCTCAGGGCCTCTTTGGAGGTTGTTGCTCCTTGGGTGAGTCGGATTCTGTGTTGTTTTCGGCTTCCACATCCGATCTCTCCTGTGATTGTGCCTTCTTGGGTTTGCCAACTGTTTTGCAGGGTCTGCAGTTGCACCCTTTTTTGTGCCTTTTTTGGAGGCTGTTTGTTGTGGTTGTCCGCAACTGTGGCTTTTTTGTTATCAGTCTCCTCCGCGCAGCTGGTGGGTGAGTTGGGTGCTTTGCTTCTCTCCTTCCCTTATTTGCATTTTCTGCTGGATGGGGTTGTTTTGTGGCTGGGCCTGGTTTTTTTCCCTGAGCTTCCTCCGGGTTCCATTTACTGCTGGAGGTGATTCCTTCCTATCTTGCCTGGGGATGGGGATTTCTTTGTTCCTTCATCTTTGGTTGTTCGCGCCCTTCGTTTTTTCTTCCTCCGTACCTTGGGGTTTCGTCTTTCCCCTGCCCTGTTTTTCTCATGTGGGGGTGTGGCTTAGGGATGGTTGGTTTCTCCTTCCACCTTCACTTGCTATGTGCGTTTGGGGGTCTGCCTATCCTGTGGGTCTGTGGGTCTGCCTCCTCCGTCTCTGGTGCTGGGTTGTTCGATACGTTCTGTGTCCGCTTCCTGGGCTGAGGAGGCGGGGGTCTCTGTCCAGGTGTTTTGTGGAGCGGCCACTTGGCTGTCCCTTCACACATTTGTTCGGCATTATCGCTTTGCTGTTTTCCTTGACTCTGTGGCCCGTTTTGCTGTTGGCATTTTGCACGCTGCTGTTCCTTAATCCTTTGTTTGATTAAGTTTTGTACTTTTGCAAGGATCCCTGGTGTCCTGCGTTTTTTCTTCTTGGGTCTCTGCTTGTGAGTTCCTCACTATGTTAGGACTGGGACGAGGAGGACCCATGAGGGGGTAATGTCTTGTTACTTACCGGTAATCTTCATTACCCCGATTATGGTCCTCCTCATCCCAGTCCTGTTCCCTCCCTTCCTCCCGCTGTGTTTGTGTCAGGACTTGTTGATAACAGGCATGGCGGTGGGTGGGAGGGGCTTATATATCCTTTGAAAATATTATAAGCGTTCTGATTGGCTGTCGGGAGGCAGGATTGCCTCACTATGTTAGGACTGGGACGAGGAGGACCCTAATCGGGGTAATGAAGATTACCGGTAAGTAACAAGACATTTCTGTCCACCCACTTCAATCATTGGCTTTATAGAACCAGCTATTGGCTTGAGACTTTCTCAGTTTGACTCAATACAGAGGAGTATTGCTGTCTCACTTTACGCTATTTGGCGTACACCTCCAACGAATGCAGACTGTACTATTTTACATCTGTAAAATACAAAGAATCATAAAAAATGTTGCCTCACATCCTCATTTATTGCACATGTGCATTCAGTAGACAAAGCAATGCTTTGTTGCTCTAGACCCTCACTCTTCACCTAGTACATTCCGCTGGCACCAATCCTCCATATTTCCCCAGTTTTTACCCCTGATGTGTCATGTTGCTGCAGCCCTTCCCTTTTTCTGATCTCTCCGCCCTGCACTTTTTCATGCCCCTCCAACTTTCCCCAGTCTCTTCCTATGCTAAGCCTCCAGTTGTTCCTAGTCTTCATCTTTCTCAGTCTCTCTTTTAACAAAAAGCAGCCTCCACAGAGCATGTGTGAGGCCAGTCTGCACTACGACCTCCACAACACACCCGTATCTCCCTCAAAACAGAAAGCCTCCACTTCTATGACAGTCTGGTAACTGCATTCTGCTTCAAAGAATGGCAGTGCTGATGGGCCTTACAATACTTGCACGCTGCACCTTCTTTCCTAGGCATATCAGCAACAAAGTTGGTCAGATGTACTAAGCATCTTAGCAGTAGAAAGCCGTTAAATTTGGCATTTGTGAGGTTAAAATGCTTTTTTTCTTATGTACTGATCTATTTTTAGGAGTCCGAAAAGTTATTCTTACTCCTAAAATGGGATTTCGAATGGATGCCGATTGATATTTTACAAACATCTCAAAAGAAGTTGTAATGCATTCTCAAAAGAAAAGGGTCCTTTGGCATCTCTTCCACTTTGGTAATGTAAAAAGAACGTTTGTAGTATAGGTAGTAGTCGAGGGAACCACTGCCAACGCTTAAACAAATAAAAAAGGCAAACTTTTCATTTTACACACAGTCCTGTTGTCATTAAGGAAAACAGGCTGCATTTAAAAAAAGGTTTACTTTATTGAAAGGCAATCACAAACGGTGGTCTGTTGGCCCCAGCAGGCCACCATCCCTGTGTTGGCCTCTAATTGTAGTTAGTCGCAACTTGTGACCTACATCAATAATACTCATGAGGTAGATCGGATTGTGACCTACGAAGATTCGGATTTTTAAGAACTGTTCTCAAAGAAACTGGTTGCAATTTTGCAACCAGATATTCGTACATTTGACTCTTTGGGCTCGATTACAATGTCAGTCGGAGTTGCTCCCGACCGACACCATAATTACAATGCAACCGAACATGGTGCGGTCGTATACTCCCATTTCTCTATGGGGGCTAGTGCTGCGGCCTTACACCGGCCGTAGCACAAACTCCCATAGAGAAATTGGAGATTGTGTTAATCCCTGCACCTTAAGGTGCCTGCCACACGGTGCAGGGATTAACAGGGGGGCACCATAGGTGCCCCGTTGCCCCCAACCGGAGGTTGCAAGGAGAAGGGGGCCCTGCTAGGGGCCCCCAAACTCACTTAATCCCAATAGCGGAAAAGCCGTCCATTGGGATTATGGACCAGTCTCCGACTGGCCGACGGGCTCCTTGAGCCCATCGGAATCCAGCCGGAATGACCAGCCGGTTTCAATTCCGACTGCCTAAATTGTAATTAGGTGGTTGGAATTAAAACCGCGATGGGGTCCGGAAAGCCAGTAACCTGCGGTCGGAGACTTTCCGAGCCTCATCGTAATAAGGCCTTATGTGTCGTATCATCACCATGGAACTGTACTTTCACTGTTTACTCTCTCCATTCTGTCTATTTCTCTCTTTTCTCCCATGACCCGCTTCTCTTTCCCTCTTTTCTCACTCCACCCTTCTTCTTGCTTCATTTTCACTCTCTTCTCTCTCCTTTATCATTGATGTATTCCTCTTTTTGCTACTCTCTCCCAGCGCTGTTCTCCTCTTTGTCTCATATTCATTTTCATTTTCACTTGGAGATAATGTTTTAGCATCATGAGCAGCACGCTGCCAGTAATACAATAATTCTACCCATTGCATGAATGCCTTTCTGTATAGTCCAGAACAGCAGGGGCACTAGTACACGTTATACATGATGATTTGTGTTTTCGTGTCTGTGCTTACCGTTCCAATATGTCTGCCATTGATTTAAAATGATTGAGATATGCAGTAGTCCTATGTTTGTGTTGATGACTTCATCAAATGCTTTATTAGTCACCCACTGCTTGTGCACGTTTCACGTGATCAAGGGGTTGTTGCCCTGAAACGCGTTGTGAATAAACAACTTGTGGATATACTTTCACGGAGTTCCTCGTTTACTGAGAGCGTGCATATTTGTGGTTCTGACGATATATATATATATATATATATATATATATTCACTGAAAAAACCATAGGTTTCAGGCACGTTATAGTTAGAAATTAGCATTTAAAAAACCTTACAAATTCACTGAAAAAACCATAGGTTTTAGGGACAGTTACAGTTAGTTGGACATTGCACTCGTACAAAACCCGTGAAATTCCCCCATTATAGTTAGTTCAGCTAACTATAACTCGCGCCCCCGCAATGCACTGCTGATGACGTCACATATTACATCACTCATGACATGGTCAGTGACATCACTGATGACATCACTGATGACATCTCAAATGACATCACTGATGACATCATCCAGTGACTGTGTGTTTCTGTAAAGTTTAAATATGTTTAATATATATAGGGAAAGGCGTATTGAAGAATGAGTGGGTGTATAAGTGTCTGAATGGATGATTTAGTAGGTGCGTGACTAACTCTAAGTGAGTGATTAAACGTACCTTACTGAATGCATGGGTTAGTGACTAAACTGGGTGAATGTCTGTATCTGTCTGTCTGTTGCTGTGTAAGTGGCTGCATGGGTTTGTGAATAGCTACATGAGTGTCTATATGAGTTATTGATTGGTTGTCTGAGTATCTGTATGGGTGCCTGAGTGTTTGTGTGGGTGGGGTGTGTGCGACTCTGTGCATAGATGCGTGTGTGGGTGATTCACTGGGTGGATGGTTTCAAGAGTGCATCTGTGATAGACTGTATGGGTGGGTAAGTGTGTGTAAGAGTGTGTTAGTGAGTGAATGTATGTCCCAGTGGTACATGTGTGAGTAACTACATATGTGAAAGGCAGTATATATGTGTGTTGGAGTATATAAATAGCTATACGCAAGAGTGTGTGATTGTGAGAGTGACTGTATGGATGAGTGTGTGCTTGTATCAGTGATTGTATGAGAGCGTAAGAATGTGCTAGTATTTGTATGAGTAAGTGAGCTGGTATGTGTATAACTGTATAGGTGAGTAAATGGCAGTGTGTTTAATTATTTGCATGACTGACTAGGTGTGTGAGTACCTCTATGGATGAGTGGCGGTGTTTGAGTGTCTATATAGGAGTATGAGTGCATATGATAGTCCTGTACTGAGTGACCGTAAGTATGAGTGACTGTACGGGTGAGTGAGTGGATGTGTGTGTAGACCTAAGAATCAGTGAGTAGGTATGTAGTTATTGGTGTTGGAGTGTCTATGGTTTTGCGAATGGCAGTCTGTAATCTAGAGTGGGTGTATCAAAGGTTATATTAGGGTGTGAGGAGGTGCATCAGATTATCACGTGGATGATGTCATCAGTGATGTCATCAGTGATGTCATTTGAGATGTCATCAGTGATGTTATCAGTGATGTCACTGACCATGTCATGAGTGATGTAATATGTGACGTCATCAGCAGTGCATTGCGGGCGCGAGTTATAGTTAGCTGGACTAACTATAACGGGGAATTTCACGGGTTTTGTACGAGTGCAATGTCCAACTAACTATAACTGTCCCTAAAACCTATGGTTTTTTCAGTGAATTTGTAAGGTTTTTTAAATGCTAATTTCTAACTATAACGTGCCTGAAACCTATGGTTTGTTCAGTGAATTTCAAAGGTTTTTTAAATGCTAATTCCTAACTATAACATGTCTGAAACCTATGGTTTTTTTCAGTGAATTTCAAAGGTTTTGTAAATGACAATTTTTAAATGTATTGTTATATTTATTTTTTTGATACTGATTTACTACATTTTTTTAAACTATTTATTTTTAGGTATTTTATTTTTTAAATTACATTGTAATTACATTATACATTACATTACAAAATATACTATCTCAGAATGAATTACTTTAGTTTAAATACTTTGCAAATAGGCAATAGACTTTTAAGTACAGTAGTTACAGTTGTTGCAATGGGCAACACAATTTCAAACACAATGCAACATTGAGCTCAATGTGAATTTCTAGTTAAATGCAATTAGTTACTTTATGGATTACTTTTTCTAACCACAGGACTGGATCCTAGATTCAGTCCTGGGACATCTCCTGTAAACAGTTGAGTAAAAGTGTTTTGGTTACAGTAGTGATTTTTAAGGAATATTATTGTATTTTAAAAGTTGACACTTAGAAACTTCTTCACATAGAATCACCAATGTTATCCTATGGGAGGAAATTCACTTAGCAGGTAAGTAGTGTTATCGTTACTTTTTCTTACTCAGTGGTGGATCCTGGATCCAGCACTGGTGCATCTCCTGTAAACAGTTGAAAGAATGCTTTTAAGTCATACAGGCGATTTTTAAGGAATATTTGTAGTTTGTGAAAATCGACACTTTGAAACTTTTCTGCTGAAAACCAGACAATGGATTCCTATGGAAGGAAATACAAGTTACTGGTAAGTACGGTTAGAATTACTTTTCAGGGTCAGTGCTGGGCTAAAAGATGCAGCACTGGGTTCTCTCCTGATAACAGGTCAGTAAATCAGAATTCGTAGTTCGGCTGATTTTAGAGGAATATTATAAAGTTCCAAAACTCCACACTTAGAAGAATTTCCACGTGAAACCAGTCAATGATATCCTATGGAAGGAAATTCAAGTTACTGGTAAGTACGGTTAAAATTACTTTTCAGGATCAGTACTGGGCTCAAAGATGCAGCACTGAAGTCTCTCCTGATAACAGGTGAGTAAATCGGAATTCGTAGTTCGGCTGATTTTAGAGGAATATTATAAAGTTCCAAAACTCCACACTTAGAAGAATTTCCAAGTGAAACCAGTCAATGTTAGCCTATGGAAGGAAATTCAAGTTACTGGTAAGTACGGTTAAAATTACTTTTCAGGATCAGTACTGGGCTCAAAGATGCAGCACTGAGGTCTCTCCTGATAACAGGTGAGTAAATCGGAATTCGTAGTTCGGCTGATTTTAGAGGAATATTTGCACAATGGTGAAGGAAGGGGTTGGCCTGAGGTGACATGTCTGCAAACACGCCCTGTGGCGCGTTTTAAGTTGGAGAATTAATTCCTCCTCAATCCCGAGGGTCTCTAGGGGCCAACTAGCCCACCAGATACCTCCAGTATGCGCCAGAGAGCTGCGTTGCAGAGAGGTGTTCAGAGGCCACTCCCTCTTTGCACCTCTCTGCAACGCAGCTCTGTGGCGTTTCTGGACGTACCTGGTGGGCTAGTTGGCCCCAGGGACCCTCAGGATTGAAGGGGATTTAATTCCCCATCTTAAAACGCGCCACGGGGCCTGTTTGCACACATGTCACCTGAAGCCCCGCCCCTCCGTTCACCACTGTGCAAACGCGCCCGTGGTGCGTTTTAAGTTGGGGGATTAAGTCCCCTTGAATCCTGAGGGTCCCTGGAGTCCAACTAGCCCACCATGTACGTCCAAAAGCGCCACAGAGCTGCGTTGCAGAGAGGTGTAAAAAGGGGCGTGGCCTCTGTACACCTCTCTGCAACACAGCCCCCTGGTGCATACTGGAGGTTCCTGGTGGGCTAGTTGGCCCTCAGGGACCCCCAGTACTCAAGGGGAATTTGTTCCCCCTCTGCAAACGCGCCAGGGGGCGCGTTTGCAGAGTGCTGCAAGCAGGGGCGTAGCCTCCGGCGCGATGCCGGTCTTTTTATTTATTTTTTAAGAAGGGGGCTGTGTGGCCCCCTTCTTTTCTAATCTATTGGCCCTGGGGACCCCATCCCCCAGGGCCTGCCCCCTAATTATTATTATTTTTTTAATTTTGGAAGGGGGCCGCGTGGCCCCCCTCCCGAGGCCTTAATCGGCCCCGGGGACCCCATCCCCCGGGGCATGGCCTTCTTTTTTTTTAAAATAAAACTTATGGAGGGGTGCTGCGTTGCCCCCTCCTCAGGCCACTTATGGCCCCGGGGACCCCATCCCCGGGGCCGGCCTTTGTATTTTTAATATTTTTTTTTTTTGTTATTACATTTTGGGGAGGGGGGCCACGTGGCCCCCCTCCCGGGCCACTAATGGCCCCGGGGACCCCATCACCCGGGGCCTGGCCACTCGTTGGGGACCGTGGGGGGGTCCCCAATCCCCGCACGGTCCCGCCGGCTCCCGCGTCCTGCGGGAGCCGGCATTGCTTTTCCATAAGGGAGCTGCTGACATGCAGCCCCCTTATGGAAAAGCAACTCTGCTTTGCTTCATTGAAGCGAGAGCAGGTTTCCTGCTCTCGCTTCAATGAAGCAGCAGTTTGCAATCACAGGACGGGAGCCGCGAGGCTCCCGTCCTGTGATTGCAAACAGCAGTGTCCCGGGGGTAGGCACCCCGGGACACTGCAGGAGCCGGCCCTGGGGGGTGGCGGTCCCCAGGGCCACCACAGGCTCCAGGAGGGGGGCCGCGCGGCCCCCCTCCCACCATCTACAAAGCCCCGGGGAGGTGGTGGTCCCCGGGGCTTCGGGGGTCCGAAACGGACCCCCACATTTCTTTAATTAGTGCCCCGGGGAGGTGGCGGTCCCCGGGGCATGTGGGGGGGCTGGAGCCCCCCCACACAGGTATTTTTTTATTAAAAAAAAAGAAGCCCTAGGGGGTGCGGTCCCCGGGGCTGCGGGGGGGCCGTGAGCCCCCCGCCAGCATTATAATTTTAAAGCCCCGGGGGGTGGCGGTCCCCGGGGCTTGGGGGGCCTTAGAGGCCCCCCCAATCATAAAATTGAAAACCACGCATGCCCCCGGGACTTGGCCCACCCGGGGGCCAATAAACAATGAAGCGCGGCAGCCCGAGCTTCGTTTTTTTTTTTATCGGCAGGATCCGCGCACCCAGCGCGTTTTTTGCCGTGTTTCTACCCTGCCCCCTTTTTGCGTTTTGCGCAATTGTTTTTACTGTTTTCTTGTGACTCGGTTCTACCGAGTCACAAGATGGCTGCCAACACTTCCTGGTTTGGAGTGTTGACAGCCAATTAGCGAACAGCTGGTCATCGGGAGGGTGCGCGGACCCTCCGCGGCCATAGATCTATATGTGTTTTTACTTTTGATTTTCTCAGCAACTACTGAACGGATTTACACCATTTAACAAAAAGGGTTCTTTCTGAACCAAGAACCACCTCTTTGCCAAATTTGGTGTATTTCCGTTCAGCAGTTCGGGCTGTAGCCGTGGCTAAAGTTTCCTATGGGAAAATGAATGGGGAAAACATGTTTTGGGACCCCCCTTTTTTCTCGGCGCCCGCTTGACGAATCACCCCAAGACTTTCAGGATAGGAGCGGACCGGAGCGGGCCACAAAGTTTGAAAATTTCGCGAAGATTCGTCAACCGACGCAAGAGTTATTTCAAATAGAATGTTGCGGATTTCCTATGGAAAATAGGTCCTAACTATAACTATCTACTGGCGACCGCCAGTAGATTATATATATATATATATATATATATATATATATATATATATATATATATATATATATATATATATATATATATATATATATATATATTTATATTTATTACAAAAAGAGTTGCCTCTAGGTGGAATGCACTCCCAGGTGGAAATTACGCCAAAGCAAGGGCACACGCCATGAACAAAGTCCTTTTCTGGTTTTCCTGCCAGACGCGTTTCGGGCCAACGCCCTCTTCAGTGGCAGACCATGTGACGTGCCGGCATGCGGCAACCACCAGTAAATCCCCGTAATAATTATGTTCAGGTGAACCACCTGAAGCAATGCTTCCTGGGACTGGTGGTTCAGTAAAACCCAAGTGGGTCGCCGCCGGCACTCACATTCAAAAATGTCTTTAAAAGGATTGCCGATGTTCGCGCCGGCACCCCTGCATATAACAGGCACCTCCTGTTCCACAGTTAGCTGCCCCAATAAAGCAGCCGCGGACCCGCAAGTGTTTCGCGGTGGTGCAATCCCGCGACCAGGCAGGCCGCTGTACAAAATACAAAAAGAGTTGCCTCTAGGTGGAATGCACTCCCAGGTGGAAATTACGCCAAAGCAAGGGCACACGCCATGAACAAAGTCCTTTTCTGGTTTTCCTGCCAGACGCGCTTCGGGCCAACGCCCTCTTCAGTGGCAGACCATGTGACGTGCCGGCGTGCGGCAACCACCAGTAAATCCCCGTAATAATTATGCTCAGGTGAACCACCCGAAGCAATGCTTCCTGGGACTGGTGGTTCAGTAAAACCCAAGTGGGTCGCCGCCGGCACTCACATTCAAAAATGTCTTTAAAAGGATTGCCGATGTTCGCGCCGGCACCCCTGCATATAACAGGCACCTCCTGTTCCACAGTTAGCTGACCCAATAAAGCAGCTGCGGACCCGCAAGTGTTTCGCGGTGGTGCAATCCCGCGACCAGGCAGGCCGCTGTACAAAATACAAAAAGAGTTGCCTCTAGGTGGAATGCACTCCCAGGTGGAATTTACGCCAAAGCAAGGGCACACGCCATGAACAAAGTCCTTTTCTGGTTTTCCTGCCAGACGCGTTTCGGGCCAACGCCCTCTTCAGTGGCAGACCATGTGACGTGCCGGTGTGCGGCAACCACCAGTAAATCCCCGTAATAATTATGCTCAGGTGAACCACCCGAAGCAATGCTTCCTGGGACTGGTGGTTCAGTAATACCCAAGTGGGTCGCCGCCGGCACTCACATTCAAAAATGTCTTTAAAAGGATTGCCGATGTTCGCGCCGGCACCCCTGCATATAACAGGCACCTCCTGTTCCACAGTTAGCTGCCCCAATAAAGCAGCCGCGGACCCGCAAGTGTTTCGCGGTGGTGCAATCCCGCGACCAGGCAGGCCGCTGTACAATATACAAAAAGAGTTGCCTCTAGGTGGAATGCACTCCCAGGTGGAAATTACGCCAAAGCAAGGGCACACGCCATGAACAAAGTCCTTTTCTGGTTTTCCTGCCAGACGCGTTTCGGGCCAACGCCCTCAAGAGTGGCAGACCATGTGACGTGCCGGCGTGCGGCAACCACCAGTAAATCCCCGTAATAATTATGCTCAGGTGAACCACCCGAAGCAATGCTTCCTGGGACTGGTGGTTCAGTAAAACCCAAGTGGGTCGCCGCCGGCACTCACATTCAAAAATGTCTTTAAAAGGATTGCCGATGTTCGCGCCGGCACCCCTGCATATAACAGGCACCTCCTGTTCCACAGTTAGCTGCCCCAATAAAGCAGCCGCGGACCCGCAAGTGTTTCGCGGTGGTGCAATCCCGCGACCAGGCAGGCCGCTGTACAAAATACAAAAAGAGTTGCCTCTAGGTGGAATGCACTCCCAGGTGGAAGTTACGCCAAAGCAAGGGCACACGCCATGAACAAAGTCCTTTTCTGGTTTTCCTGCCAGACGCGTTTCGGGCAAACGCCCTCTTCAGTGGCAGACCATGTGACGTGCCGGCGTGCGGCAACCACCAGTAAATCCCCGTAATAATTATGCTCAGGTGAACCACCCGAAGCAGTCCCAAGAAGCATTGCTTCAGGTGATTCACCTGAGCGTATATATATATATATATATAGACACGCACACACACACACCCCTCTAGCTTCTTGCCTCGCACACCGTAGGAAAGGTGCAGCGAATCGCTGACGATGTATTCCGGCTGGTCCAGGCCGGGAAGACTGCACCACCACGGAAATGAAATGTGGGCTGCTGACTTCAGATTGTCTGAATCGCGGAAGCAGAAGAACAGGACAATGGTGTAAATATAAACTGGTGTTTTTATATCTGGAGGCTCACTGAAGGGCTAAGGAAATTGTATTAAACAAATGTTTCTGGCACAGAACCCACCGAAGGGTAAAAATTAAAGAGAGATTACTACAAGTCCCATCATGGGGCAATATAAGCAATTAACAATTTGACTTGCATTTCTCTCATTCCTTCTGCCAAGTTACATGCACAGCCCGTGACCAAGGAGCAGAGGCTCCGAAACGCGTAGGGCAAGAAAACTATTTGGATAATAATGCCTGTTTTACCTAATTAAAGGATTCTGCTGAATTCGCCTGTTCCTGAGTGCGTCTTCACTTGTTGGCAAATCTTTGACGATATATATATATATATATATATATATATATACACACACACACGCACACACACACACACACACACACAACCTACCCCCCCCCTGCTTCTTGCCTCGCACACCGTAGGAATGGTGCAGCGAATATTTAGAGTTGACGGACAGGGGAGCTTACACGCTATAGTGGATGGCTGGGCCATGTTGCTGTGTACTCTGTTTACTTTTTTCACACTGCCTTTGCTCTGTGACTACATTGGAAAATGCAACATCATGAAACAGATTCAATAAATAAAAAAAATGTATTTAAAACAAAGGGAATAGTACCTCAATCACAGTGCGAGCAGCGAAGGAACACTATAGATACCAGGTGGATTTAGATTGCGCTAGCGCCAAGACACCCTAGGGCAATTGAGCGCTTTACAAATTTTACATCATTATTAAAGTAATTAATCTGTACTTGGTCCATACACCACTGAGAGAAAATGAAATGACCAGCCACGGTCCATGCAGGTAACAGCAGTGGGGCAGAGGGAAAATTAAATAAATAATTAATTTTCCCTCGGCATCGTCCCTCGAAATCCCCCCTTACATGGCCCCACCGCCCCACTGATGTAACTTGCACGGACCGCGGCTGGAAATGACGCATGGCCAGTGCTATCCAATGAGAAGGCAACAAAGAACATAGACAATGATGCCAACATTGCGGTTCTAAGCACTTTATTAGACACAAGAGTCTGGCATGCGAGAGCCCATGCTCTCCCAAGCTCAACCTAATAAAGTCAGCAAATAGAAAGCAAGAAAATGTAACAAACCAAGAAGCTAATGGTGAGCAACCGGCAGAATTCATTCATAGGGAAACTTTCTGAATGTCCCCAAGGTGTTGTTAGCAAACCAGACAGCTGCACTATCTGGTAGGCTTTGACCTAATGACGTGGCAAGCGCTGGCCACATCATATACCTTTTTTTTTTACTTTCACTCACGTGCTGCTGTACATGATTAAAACACACTGACGAAGCCAACAGCCCTCAGCGAGACCTATTGGCTTTGCCCATGCTTGTTTCAGTATTTCATGTGCTCGAGGAAAAAGGTTTTTCAGTCCAAGACATTGCCTTCACCCTCAGAAACCGCTATAGGATATTGCAAAAAAAATGAATGTTGAAAACATGAAAGACGCTGGCGGTATTCCTAAGTTATCAAAAAGGTATGTAATTGCAGGAATGGGCTGTTGCTGAGCACTTTCACACTAATGCTGGAGTAATTAGGACCAGTGCTCAGGCCAGGTAGGAAAAAAAACTGATAATAACTTTCACATTACAGATCCTGAGTTTTGGCTAAGTGCACTCATGTTAGTGGTTTCCATAAACTTGGGGTTTTCAAGATCAAGACCTTCTGCTCACAGCGAGTCACAGCCAATGTGAACTCTGAAAGGGGGTGCAGGACTTCACAACAGATGCAACCCGGAACCAGAATCATTACATTGGAATGTGTACGTGCCACGCGCCGGGACTGCACAAGCCGATGCAGCTTCACTCTCCCAAGCAGCAGCCCCTGGACAGGAGCCGAGGTGCAGCCATATAGCAGCTGGAACCAGGAAACAGAGCAAAGCGCCATGATTCTTCTTAAAACTCCCTCCGCCGGTCTCTTCTACCCAGGGTCGAGATCTTTCTTGCCCTGAGTTGCACCTCGGACCGGGGTAGGGGGTGTGGCATCGCGGCCTCGTATTGGCTGACGACCCGCTGACTCACATTGGCTGCTCCTGAAACTGACCAACCTTCCGCACACACCGATCTCTTCCCTCATTGGCCCGGAGCTGAGCTCCCATAAAAGAGGAAACATTAGTTGCATTTTGCATTTTCTGCTGCTTAGTGGAGCTGGATACAGTGTCGTCTTATTAGGCTCGTAAATGACCCTAGCTTTCTCAGTGGTGCCTTTGATCGCCAATAAAACAAGCATTGCCAAAGCCAGTAGGTCTGGCGGCGGCTTCAGCCATTTGGCTTTGCCAATGCTTGTTTTGTCATGTGTTCTGTAAAACTTTTGGAAGCACCCCAGGCACTCCCTGAAATGAAAAAAAAAGCATTTGCAATGCAATAGGTCTTGCATTTAGGCGAGACCTATTGCATTGCAAATGGTAGTCATCACGGACAACGGGAGGGAGGGCAGGGGTGGGGGGAGGAGAAGGCACAGACAACAGGAGGGAGGGCGGGTGGGGGGAGAAGGCACGGACAATGGCAGGGTGGGTGGGGTTGGTGAGAAGGCACGGGAGGGAGGGAGGGGAGAAGGCACAGACAACAGGAGGGAGGGTGGGGGGAAGAAGGCACGACAACGGGAGGGAGGGGGGAGTAAAGAAGGCACCAAAGCACGTTGTGCCTGCAGTAGGAGAACCTCATTAAAGAAAATAGTGCTCACAGTTTAAATAACATGTACCATGTAACACTCGAAGTAAAGGGGCCAGTCGCCATGGGAGGTGACAAATGAAGAGGAGGCGGTACTAAGGAAGGACTAACAAGCCTATTGACGAATCAGAAGCCAGCATTTAGGATAGACAATGACACAAGCCAATGGCAAATATGGCCGGAGAGTGGGCGGGGCTTCTATTCGCTACTCCACCACAACAAGTCTCGTAGGGCAGCGCATGCGCGCTGGCTCAGGCTCGACCTAAAAAGCAGTGCATGTGTTCCTCATCCTCAGTAAGAACAAAGATCCCTTAAGTGGCTTCTAAACCGTCTTGTTCTGTCTGTGATATTTAAGATCTAAGATTGTTGTTTGTTGCCCTTCTAGCAAAGGTCAATCTCTCAGAATGCCATATGTGTTCCATTTCTTGTCCATAAATGAAAACAAAAGCAGTCCTTCCCAGTCAATATAAATGTTATTTACAACTTCGGCCTCTCAGCCTTTCCCAAACAAGAACAAGATAAGAATTCTAGATGTGCATCGCCTCAGGCACCAGAAGGCCTTTTTAGGTCTCGCCCTGAAGCCAGCGCTTGCGCTGGTCTGGGCGAGACATTTTGTAAGTGGGCTTTTAGAAATGCGACCACTTTTTTTTGGGCTTGCCTAGAGCATGCGGGTACGCGCACAGTAACACGCATTCCTCGCATGCTCCAGGCGCCATATGTCTTTCCTCTCACTTGCTCCTCCCCCTCCCCACCACAGAGCGCTTCTCGGGGACACGCGGCCGTGTCACTTTCACGGCCGCGCGTCACTTGCTCTCCCGCTCCTCCCTCCTGCCCCACCACAGAGCGCGTCTCGCACGGCCGCGCGGCCAATGCTTGTTAAGTTTGTTTCCTGCTTGTTTCTTTAATGCCTGTTTTTTAGGGCATTTAGGAACTGGGTGCAGCTGTAGCTACGGCGCTGCAGGGGCTGTATATGCAGGGGCACTGGTCTACAAAGGGCCACGCTCCTGTGTTGTACAAATTGGAGTTTTGGTACATTTCAGTTCCTTACTTGTAATATTTGTGGCACATTCACTAACTGCACCGCGTGTGGCTGCGGCGCTGTGTATGCGGACTCGCCGGGCTTTGAAAGGGGCGCGCCTGCGTATGTAATGTTTAACTTTGGCTTCCTGCTGCTGCATTCCCGTGCAGCTGTAGCTGCGGTGCTGCAGGGGCCGTATATGCGGGGGCACTGGTCTTCAAAGGGCCGCGCTCCTGTGTTGGATAAACTGGAGTTTTGGTACATTTTATTTGCTTACTTTTAAATATTTCTGGCACATTCACTAACCCTGCCGCATGTAGCTGTAGCTGGCGCGCTGTGTATGCAGACTCACTGGGCATGAAAGGGGCGTGCCTGCGTATGTAATGATTAACAAAAGCTTCCTGCTTCTGCATTCCAAGTGGAGTGGTTTGAAGCTGGCACTGCTGCGGTGGAGCACTGGCCTTTGAAGGTACGCTCTTTCGTTGTATCAAGTGTGCGTTGGAATATTGTAGTTCCACCAGGCGGATTATGGGAAGTGTAGGCCAACAGTGGCCATGCTTTCCACAGCTCAGAAGGTGGCGAGCTGGGGGCTGTTTTCAGGAAGAGAGCGAAGCATAACTCTTGTGATTCTCACATACCCCCCTCCCTTCACATGGACTGCAATACATTGAGCCTCTCACCTAGAGTCTACTCGCTCCTCATGTCCCTGATCAGAGGTTTATGTGTAGCACCCTGTCAGGTCAAGGGCTGCACATGTGGCCACACCGAGCTCCTCCTGCTTCAAGCACATGGCCGTGGGTTCTGCACGCTTCTTGTTTATGCTGGAACTCTTAGCATAGAAAATGTAAAAACCACACTTAGCTTGCTCTTTTCTCATTTATGTCTGCGTTATAGATATATCCTCAAACCTTTATATGGAGGTGGATCCCCCACGGGGTCAATCAAGGCTTCGCAAGGACCTCTCTTAAAGGTTTTTGTTCATTTATCAAGTGTCAGATCAGATTACGGAGTGCCTTCGCTTTCCAATACTGCATAGAATCACTTATGAAAAAGAGTCTATATAGACGTCTTTTGTACGAACCGCGGGTAAAAGAGCGTGTAATGAGATCAAAAGCAGTTTAGTGACGGTAATACTGCTTGTGAGCAATTACTATTGCCCAATTATCTTCCATTAATTGATGTTTAAAATGTACCATTGTTGAAATATCTAAAGCAGATATCATTCACGCTGTACATCTACTAAAGTTCAACATTTTAATAAGCTTTGTGGAATTTTATAATGTAAAATGTTCATGCTTTCATGCAAATGTGAATGGTTTATTTTCTTAGCAAGCAAAATGAATGTTCCTAGAAACAGAAAAATAATAACAATTGATTAATGCTATCGATTTAACCATTTACTCAATGTAACAACACACCTCTTGGCTATCCATTTAGTAATTGTGTCCCAGATGGAATTAATATGGACATTATATAAACAGTCATTTGACCATAAAAATAATGGCTTAAATCAAATCAATTTATTTAGGGTGATGTGAACGTCAAGTAACGTTACAAAATGGCTTCTCGCTCCCTGCATTCACTAACTCAAACATGTTCAAGTATAATTTGTGCAGTGTCAGAAAACAAAGATATTGGGCACTATTAAGGTATGGCTTGGTTAACCTATCCCCACTCCGCGCCTGTTTCTTTTCCCCTCCCACCTGCCCTCCCGTCCTGCTTTCTTCTTCCTATACCAGCCGCCTGTGCCTCTGTGTCTTTGCATAACGCTGCTGTCAGAATGGGTTGTTTTTTGGGAATTGCTTTGTTTGATTCCACACTCCAATGCTCCACCTCAGCATCACTCAGCACCACCTCAATCTGCCCTTGGAATCTGGCATCTGTTGATTCTCCCCTAGTGTCCGTCCGCTGCTTGTGTTGTAATTTAGGTACTACTTCCCACCCTCCACCCTTCTGTTGTTTATGTCCCCCATCACAATAAAAAGAAAAAACTATAACAGACCCTCATTAGAACAGGCAGGAAGAAGTTGCCAGCATTGCAAGGACAGAAAACTAGAATACATTTTTTATGTTAATTCTTTTTTTTAATAGGGGTGTTCAGGTGTACATAATGTCTTCTTGGTTATATATAAGGTGACAAAAATGCTTATGAAACTTTTTATTGTAACTTTTCAACATGCTGCACAGCAGTCACACTGCTCTACAACATAGCTTAAAAACATTGGCAAAGCCAATAGCTCTGGCTAAACACTTATATGGTCCCAAAGGCGAGACCTATTGGCTATGCCAATGCTTGTTACATTTGTAGTTCACACCACCTCTGGTCCTAGCTACCACACCACCTCTGGTCCAAGCTACCTTGATAGGGATCTATAACCTTTCCTGCTTTTTGCTTGAAGCTGCAAGGACTGAGAGGTACCAAGGTCTAGATCTGTAAAAACTGAGGGGTATATTTATCAATGTGTTACGATGCCCTTTTACCACGCAAGGGGGGGGGGCGCAAGTGTGACGCAGCAGAAAAGAAAGATTTATCAATACCCGCAAGGCCAACTTGCATGGCCCTGCATGGCTTGATAAATATGGAGTTATTCAACACAGTGCAAATCGCTACGTTGCATTTCTCTGCCCCAGGGAGGCGTTTACACACATCCACCCATGGATTTTGGCATATTCACAGATTTACCAACACTGGCAAGCCTAGGAATGTGTCAAAATGCTAAGCCTCCTCAGCTGAGCCACAACAAGGAGAAATATCTTTATGTCTAAATGTCTTTATGTCTAAGTGTGCTGCATCCAGCAGCACACTTGGAAATAGGAAAATGCCTCTGGGGGCACCTTCCTGCACAAAAACAATCCAGCCTACAGCACAGAAAAGGACAGGAATGTGCCATATATTTAAATACGACACATTCCTGCCCTTCTCTTTCACGCAGCGCAGCAAGGTGGATTCTGGGCAGCAATGCTTAAGGTGAAATACTCCAAGTGATTCCAGTCAACAAAACTTGAATCAAATTGCTGCTACTGAGAAATCATTCAAACCCTGAATGTGATTTGTAGAAGCATTCTATACACAGCTATCAACCTGTTGGGCAATGGCATCTGTCATTGTTGGTGCACTTTAGACTGACTATGATCTCCTTGCAACAAAATTAGTAGATGTTAGTCACCAGAGACAGTATGCTAGTTCAAGATTCGCTACACCTCCATCAGTGTTTTAGGCATCTTCCACCCAGTGCAATGGAAGAAAAGCATTTTGCGCACAAAACGAAAGATGAATTGAAAAAGTCAGTAGGTCCTGCTTTGTCAAAAATGCATTTTTTTAATTATTTTCTGCAAAAATATACAAGTAAAATAATTGGCAAAAGAATAAAAATATACAAATAAAACAGAGTCCAGCAGCAGAGGCGCTCCAGTCCTGGCACCGAAGTGTGGCTGTGCATGTGATCACGTAAAATACTATCATACACACCGCATTACACTTTATGGATGAAATAGGCTGTCCCTTTGCCCCATGCTTGGTGAGATTGAAGCAAATGTGAATGACCCCTGAATGAACCAATTGATGAAAAGGCTTTACTAAAGTCCCCAAAATTATGTTTGTACGTTTATTATATTTTGGGGGAAAACATGACGCTGGCATTAGCTAAAGCTGACTCTAGCCACGCCTAAAATGTCTGAGAATTCTGAGTACACGCTTGCCTCTGCTGGATTTGAAAAATGTAGGAAGGAAAGATTTTGATCCTTGCGGGCTGAAAGCATTTTGGCTAGAAAAGTGGGATCAGCTGTGAGAAGAACTTGATCCCTATTTTAAACAATGGTAGGTTTCTACAGAATGTTTGTAAATCAGTGAGCCTCCTACTCCTGTAATACTTGAACACTATAAGGAAGTCTGCTTTCCATCTCACCAGGCTTATGTCACTGAATGGTGTAGGTTCAAAAGTCTTAACCTGAAAATTGACATATTTGAATTCCAACAGACAGGCCTCTCCTAAAAGGGGTCAGTACACAAGCTTGTCATATCAAAATATAACACTCTTTATCACCATTGCCAGTTCCTAGACACATATGTTCAATATGATTGATACCAGACTTGGATAGATAAGAAGCTTGTGAAAGTATTTAGTCCAACCTACAGGTAACCAGAAAATCTTATTCCTTAAGGCTCAATGAAAACTAGGAACCATTTGCTGTTGTGTTGATGGCTCACAGTTTACTTATACATGTATTTATCTATTTATCTTATAACCTGATTGCATACTAAAGACTTCTACTACTACTGCAGCAGCAAGGAAGCCAATGTCAGAGCTTGAGAGTAGAGGTAGCCCCCTCTTGTGAGGAAAGATGATCTCGCCTCATTGGTAACGACAAAGATTGACCACTGCCACAATACTAAACAAGAGAGATCAGAGGCACTTGAATATTAAATCTAGCCCAAGCAACATCTAGCATTCTCTCAGCGAAAACTGACTTATCTGAAAAATTATTGAGTGTATAAAGCCAGAACATCTTTTCAGGCTTCTTCACAAATTTACACAGCTGAAAGACTATTTCATATGGTGGTACACGGTGTGGAATGATTTAAAGCTAGACAACTGCGCCTCCCTTGAGATCCTAGTTTCTCATTCGTTGCAGGCCTCCTGAGAGCCCCTAGGTTGTAACAAATCAATTCTAGAACCACAACACCGCAAACAAGAGCGCAGGGAAGCGGCTGTTGAATCGCTGCATGTTAAAAGTTCCTTGTAATCCTTGAAGTGACTTCTGATCCATGTAAGGAATGTACTCTCATCCAAAATGACAGCATTGTCCAGAAGACTGAAGTGCTGGTCCTGTTTTCAAGTGAATTATACTGCAGCAGAAGGTGCACAGAAACAGCTGGTCACTGAGGGAACATGATCAGGACAATACTGGCCAGCAGTGCAGTAGACCAACAATAACAGACGTTGTAGTAGATTCTTAAAATAACAATTCATTTGGTACGTCCGAGCATCATTAATTAAAGTGTGCCACTCTGAGCTGATGTGGGAAACTAGTTGTGCTGCAATGGTGAGGGGCATAGACAGCACACAAGCAGGCGGGCGAGTCAAGAATCTATTGGTGACTTAGGGGAAAGGGTCATGGTGGACTGACTCTGAGGATCTCTGGTGTCTAACCCAGAACTACTCCCTAGGTGAACCACGATAATAGCTGGAGTTCTTTTTACAAGCTGGGTCAGCTGAAGGATAGTTCATTGAGTTAAATAAACACATGGGGGCATATTCTCAAGGAGCCATCGCCGATTTATCGGCACTTTAGCGCCGCAAAAGTGGCGATAGACTTATTGCCCTATTCACAGGCTGGTGCAAACTGCCGACATTGCCAGTTTTCCTGCGATAGCTGCCGCAAAACACATCGCCATGGATGAGAGCGACAACTAACGCTAATGATATGCAGAGCAGGGGTTCCTGTGCAAAAACACACGAAAACACCACTTCGCGATATTCTCAACGACCAGCCAGATCTGCGATGCGATCCGACAACAGGCAATAAGGCATGTTAGCAGCAGGGATTCAACACCTGCCTTTTACTGGTGTTAAGCAGGACGACAACCTGCAGTATGAAAGGCAGCCCAGCCTAGAGCCACATCTGAAGACCAACAGATGCCATGGAGACAATGATCATGCAGCCTGGAGACCCAAGAGGGCCACAACACCCACCGCAACCACCCCCCGGACCCTCCACCCCAGGTCATGAAGTCCAATAGTCAACGGTAGTGGAAAAACAGAACTTTATTACAAATACATAAACAACAAGACGAAAAGCTCAGCCAACGCGTTCCATTCCCAACGGAGAACTTCACAAGGGCAACGTGTGGATCCAATAAACTGCAAATGCTGCGGGAACTCCCCAATACCATTCCATATCCCGAAATCAGTAGTCAGAAACCTGTTGGAGAAATGGTGACAATGGTCAAGCGTCCTCATAGTCACAAACGTAATCTGGTACAGTGTATTGCACTTGGACAAACCGGAATGCATACAGGTATGATGAATCCAGTCCAAATATACTGTAACAGAAGTCTGTGTGCTCGTAACCTCCGCAGGAAAGAAAAGGAAGGTTACGACCACACAAACAGCTGTTACGGTCTCATTATGCAGGATTCATCATACCTGTAAACATCACGGTTTGTATCATCTTGATACCCCTGCACCTTCACTTCCCCCACGTTGTGCATGAACAGCTGGAGATCATGCAAGGGAATTACGCCATAGCTGCCTTACCGCACGTGTCGGGGCAATTGACTGTACACATGTACCACTTGTGCCCCCTGCCGACCCTGCACACAATTACCACTACAGAAAGCACACGCATTCCATGAATGTGCAGGCAATAGTGGACCACTGGGGACAGTTCACCAATGTCGTCGCCAACTTCACAGGCAGTGTGCATGATACATACATCTTCCGACAGTCCATCATCAACCAGCGCTTCCAGGATGGCACCTATGGCAATGCACTGCTCATTGGTAAGTACTAACTGAACACACCACACACCTCAACTCCACAATCACACAACACACAACTGTGGGAGAGCACACGTAACATAATCACATACAACATGCCAACCAACATGCCCAACTACCAGACACGACAACACAAGTAACCGTGCTAACAGGGGCCAGACATGTAGACAAACCATCCACAAAGGCAGAGCCCCTCTCCCACACAATTGCAGAATGTGGGGAGAGGTGGGAACCAAGAATGTGCGAAGGAGGCAAGTGACCCAGCAATAAGAAAGGACACAATGCCAAGTGTGGCGGAGATGTGCTGGACAGACTGCAGTATGCAGAGCACAGACATGTCCATGTGGACATCTACTGCTGGTGTTTGCAGTGTAGTGGACAGTGGATGCAAACAGGTTACCCCAGGCAGTGTGGAAGACCTTGGACATGTAGCCATGTGGTCCCCCCCTGTAAGCCTGAGCAGAGCGGCCTTGGCCGGCATATGTCGCGAATGAATAGCCCGGGGCCCTGGGCGTGGTCCAGTTCCGGGATGGCCACCACAGTAACTACTGCGTGTGTCTCTGTGTCCGCCATATCGTGACCATAGGCCTACACACACGTGCCCGACCACATTTAACGGCCGTATTCACACTGGAGACGAGGTGACGACGTCCCAAGCCAACCCACGCACATCTCGTCAGCGCATGCAGGGTCGTGTCTGCCAAGGCGGTGCCCCCCACCCAGCCACGAGGCCGCCGCCGTGACCGGTGGTGCCTGCGCGATCCTGTGCGCCTGCTGCACCCCAGCCCTGGTCCCCAGACCGGTCTGCCGCCCAGCGATGACTGCCCGCCCCTGCGCACCCAGGCCTCAATGCTCACCTGCTACCACCGGCGTGTCTCCAAGAGGGCCCTCCACGTACCGGTGCAACCTTCTCAGCCGATCGCTGGATTTCGCGCCAAAGGCCCCCAGCGCACCCTGCGGCACCGCACCGCGGAGTCATGTGTGTGCTGACTGCTGCCTGCGCGTACACTGATGTCCAGCAGGGCTCACAAATCAAATTGAGTCCTGATTTGCTGGACGCCGTATCGAGGCCAACGCATCATCGCAGGCTGCACACCCGCTCATCTCTTCAGGTGGGCCTAACTCTGTGCACCGCAAGTCATCGCCACGTGGCGGTAGGCCCGTGCCGGACGCAGGCCATCGGGTGCCACTAACTCAGTGCAACGCAAGTCATCGCCACGTGGCGGTAGGCCCGTGCTGGACGCAGGCCATCGGGTGCCACTAACTCAGTGCAACGCAAGTCATCGCCACGTGGCGGTAGGCCTGTGCCGGACACAGGCCATCGGGTGCCACTAACTCAGTGCAACGCAAGTCACGGACCCTTTATGATTGAGTTCCGTGGATGCGGACGCCATCATGCCACCTCCGGCAGTGGGGGATGTGCTGTGGTGGGCCCCTTTTATTGGCAGGGTCACATGTCCCGTGACGCCTGTGCTGGATGGATGTGGTGTGCGTGTAAACCAGCCCTCAGGGAGTGGCTGTGGCATGCTGACAACTAGACCAGTGACCAGCTGATCATTACAGGGCAGACCTGGGACATGTACCTGTGTCATCACCCCCTGTGAGCGTAAGCGGAGTGGGCTGGGCTGGCGTATGCCAGTCCAGCGTAAGGGTGTGAACAATGAGCCCGGGGCTCTGGGCGTGGTTCAGTTCTGGCCTGGACAAGGAAGTAACCAATGCGTGTGTCTCCGTTGTAGTGTCTGCGCCACCCGGAACGCAATCGGCAATGTTGCACCCTGTGACCCAAGCCCCACAACATTGTCAAAATGAACATGAGGGGGAATCAGTGACCCTACATTCATCCATACTGTCATACTTGAAGGATCATAGACATGACACATCTGTGTGAATTTGAATGTTTTATTCACAGTCAGTGGAGTGTTGCAGCTGGAGCAGTACAGGGCCATGCACACCCCACTTGACATTGTTGCCCCGTGGAGGGCCAGCCAGAGTCCATTAGGGAAGGACAAATTCATCGGAAGAGGAAGAGTTCAGTCCACAGTCTGATTGCTGTGTCATTGGTAACCAAACAGAATATGGCAGTCCATGTCGAGGTCCAAGGTGAGTGCCGCAGAGTGAATCAGGGGACAGTAGAAGGTGATGATGCAAAGGACCGAACCAAGCTGAAACAGGCCATATGGCGGAGATGAATGCTACCGCTTCCTCATTACCACAACGGCAGTCTCATCCACATCATCATCCTCTGATGTGTGATGTGCCTCACCTGTGGGTGGTGGTGTTTCGGCTGCAGCACTGTGTGGCACTGACACATCAGGTGCCGGAGGTGGAATGTCTGCCGCACTGTGGGGCACTGACACATCAGGGGGCGGAGATGTGGATGGTGTAGGAGCAGCAGCATTCACCTGCGCCAGGCCTTGTGGCAGCAATGCCATGATGAGGATCTGCAGGGCATGGAAGATCCCAGCTACATCTCGCTGATGTGCAGCCATGGCAGCCATCCTTTCCGCCTCCATCCGCACCATGCCCTCCATGAGCCTCCGCATGTGTCCCAACCCCCGGCTGAGATCGCTGGAGCCACTCTGACTAGACAGGTGTTCTTGTCTCCGAGTCATGACTACAGAGATGTCAGCCATGGCTCGTTGGAGACCATGGAGTGGACTGTGGGTGTCTGTTAGGGACTGTAAGTGGTCCCTGATGGGACGTAGACACCCATGGATGGCATCTAGTTTGGCTGCCATGAGGTCGAACCCCACCCGCACCTGCTCAGCCATCTCCTTCTGGCCCTCCAACACACGGCGTTGAAATGCCATGTGTTGGTCGTGGGGATCCTGGGAGACATCCGGGGTGGTGGGTGCTTCCTGCTGTGTGGTCTGTGCAGGGGGTGGGGTGTCCTCGATGCAGCTGGGCTGCCCTGCTCCTGGGAGTGGGGTGCGGAAGCTGTCCATGAGCTCTTGGAGGGCATCAGTGTCGAAGGTGGGAAGGTCCTCCTCGTCATCAGTGAGGAGGTGTTTGGTCTGCTCTGCAGGAGGGGATGATTCTCCCTCTGCAATGTAAAGGGGAGATGCAGTTTAACAGTGTGTTCCATGTATGTTCACGCATTGGCCAAGTTTCCAAACAGACTGCATGACAATGTACATTGTGACTGTTTAGGAGGAGCTGCCTATTTGAAGCGGGACAGTGGACATTTGTGCACCATCAGGGATGTGGGGTTGTACTTGTCCATTATCATGTCACAGTTTCCTGCTATGACAAATGTGATTGGCCAGTTTCTACACACAAGCGGCAGCAGTTGTGTCCTCTGTTCTGTTGTGAATGTGTTGCAGTTTGTACCACATTGTTGTCAATGTTGATGTGCTCTGATTCTTGTGTGTGTGCTGCATTGTGGGAGAGTCGCCCCTGCAGCTCAGATTTTGCTTGGCCTTCTCCCTTTCAGGCGGTGTGCCTTTGACTTCTGTGCTTATGCAGTGCTGAGATGTTGCATACTTGGGTAAATTGGGCTCTTGGTGGGAGTTGGGACTCTTGGGCATGGTTTGTCCGCAGATGTCTTGTTGGCGTCAGGGGTTGTTTGTGCACGTGGATGTGTCAGTGTGTGACCTGCTCCTTTCCGGATGTGGACCACACTCAGCCACCTCGGTGTCGTGGGGTGCAACATGTCATGATGAGTGGCCTGCAGACATGCTCATCGTCATGCAGTGTCACTTGCATTGTCAGTGGGGCTCACGGATCCGCAGCATTGCTGGGTTCAGCACATGTGCATGGGTTTGTTGTGAGATTGGTGATGTGTGGGGAGGGCCCCCTCTGGGCACATTGTCGACGGGGCCTACTTGCTGTTTCTATGTGTGCTGCAGTATGGCAAGGAGATCAGGGACATGATCCAGAGTCATTGTGGTTGTGCAGTGTGCTATACTTCATTGTGCATGTGTGCCATTGTGCCCATCTCCCCCCGTCCCCCCAGTCCCTGGTGGTTACTCACCCTGTTGCTATTGTGTCAGGTCATGTTAAGCAGTGTCCGGTCCCCCTACTCCTGCCACCGTCTCCACACTGATGACTGTGGACACCATTTCCTCCATTTCATCCAGCTCCTCCTGTGGCGCAGGACTCCCACCCCCAGTCTGCATTGCTGCTTTGCGGTTGTTTGCGAGTTTCAGCTTGGTTTTGCGCTTCACATCATTCCAGCGCCTCTTGAGCTCTTCCATTGTCCTCCTCAGCACTCCGACTGCATTCACATTGTCCAGGATGGACTGCCATATTGTATTTTTAGTTGCCAATGACACAGTGGAGGTGACGAACAGTTGTTGATGTTGTTCTACCACCTCCGTTATCAGGATCCTGTTTTCCTGCGGACTGAACCGCGTCTTCCTCTTCTTCTTCTCCTTGCCCTTCCCTGACCCCGAGGTCCCAGGCTGGTCCTCCGTGGGGCTTGTGGGGTTCGTGTTGTACTTTGTACTTGCTCCGGCTACCTCCATTGTGCATCGCAGTTGTTGTTTTTTTGTTTTTTTTATTTGCAGATTTTATGGTGATTTTTCCCGCCTGACGTGGGAATTGCAAGCCTGGCGCTGCTTGTCGCCGATTTTTCTATCGCGGTTGGGCCCATCGCAACTTTTTTCACGTTCGGGTTTCCTTTTTTATCGCCGCCACGGTAGTTGTATCGCGGACATTTGAGGCGTTATCAGGAAACTATTGCATGTTACCGCCGTGTTGAGAATACGACGTTGACACGGAGTTATTTTCCCACGATAGATGGCGATATGGAAAATTGCGTTAGCCTATTTTGGCGATGTTTATCGCACGTTCTTGAGAATATCCCCCATGGTGTTGAGACGTGTGCAAAGTGCAAGATCACTTAAGCGACAAATCAACATTAACAAATTGCTCAGTCATTATAATTTGCAGAGATACCAACAGCAACTTCCCAGACTCTGACATTTCTGAAGTAGCCCCCGAAATTGCCTACTTCTCCAAACGAACATTGTAGAACGGCTGGCAAAAATTAAACAACACAACGAATCACATACTATTTCCGAAGAAGTGGCTAACAGAAACCATAAGTTTTGAAGTGCAATTAATCAGTTGTTGTTTATTTATTTAGTTATTCATTTGTTAGCCGTTTTATACGGTGGAAGACACGCCTACCAAGAAGACAGTCTGCTTTAGATATGTTATAAATGAAAAGTTACGGCATAGAATTTACAACAGTATAGATTTACAAGCCCCTTGCACCGCCGGTAGGTCACTTTTTCCCATATTAACGCCTTAACCACGGCGGCAATTCCGCCGCGGTTTGGGGCGTTCCATTATGTGGGCGGGGCCGCGTCGGCCAACGGATGTGCGCAGCACTACGAAGCTAGTGCGCACGACGGCCGTTGGCCGACAGAAGCACGCAAGGGGTTAAAAGTGACTCACCGGTGGAGCAAGGGCTTGTAAATAAAGCCCCTTAGTGTGGTGTAGCACATGCATAATAGGTCATAAAGAGAGAGCGCTGATAAAAGTTCAAATTTGATAGTGATGACTTTGTTATGAGTCTTTTTCCATTCTAAGAATCAATAAGTGAAGCAGCGCTAATTGAACAGTATGGTTTTTAGTTTGCTATTTAAAGATTCGTAGTTGGGCAGAGTTCAGATAAAGGGTGGCAGGGTGATCCAACTCTTAGGTGCATTTCCTGGAAATGAAAGTTTGGTAGTGTTTTCTTTCTTCGAGGCGGGTGTTTCTAATAATAGAGCGTCCGAGTTTTTCGTTGGTTACTCAACTTCCAGGCCAGGTATTTGGCGTTTCTGTGCGGAGAGCTTTGTGGGGATGCAGACTAGTTTGAATTGACGTCGTCCCTTAATTGGCGCCATTTGAGAGTGATCAAGAGGGGAGTGATATGTTTGTATTTTCTCACCATCTGGCACGGAGAGTTGCCATGAGAGGAGACAGGTGGATTTTGGGATTCCACAGAGCAGAAGTTGCCATAGTCCAGTCTTGAAAGAAAAAAAGATTCAGACACCAAATGAAAGTATTCTGCCAGCATTAGATGTTTAATACCTCTCAGCAGCTTCAGGTGGAATTGGCCCCCTTTGGCATGCGTTCATGTAGGGTTGTAGGTTGATGTTGTTGTCCACTTGGAAGCCAAGTGATTGTGCACACTGCACAATTCCTGGATTGTGATCTAATAGGATAAAAGTGTTGATCTAGTGTTCACCCTGGAAGGAGCTATTCTTGGCCGCGATCAGTAGAAATTCCGTTTAAAGGGAGTTCAGTTTAATCTGATGGTGTAACTTCCACAACTGAATTTCTTTTAGCATTTGAAATAGGGATAAGATGTTCTCCGGTGATAATACTATCATGTAGGGACATGCAAAGATTGTTTAAAGTTGTCTTAAATTGACATTTACTATGACATGTACTAAGGCAAAACAGTAGCATTCTTGGGGCTGACTTGTTTATACCAGAAAAACATCAAATCGCTGCCGAACAGGAGGGGAAAGGTACGTATAAATGATATGGGCATTGGTTCATTTTGAGAATAGTATTGCATAAGGGAAAGCTAAAGGTAAAGAAATCAGGGCAGGATATGTTCATGTGAAGGTTGGTACGGGGGTTCACCCATAGTTAAAACGTGCATTTATAAAATGTTAATTAAAAACGAGAAACTATCATTATTAATTTTAAAACTGGATTCCACTAAGATCTGTTCCCAGTTGCCAAGGTGAGGAACATGTCATCTTGTATTGCTAATTTTGGGGTGCCAGACAGCCAGAAATTAGCCCTATTGGCTCTTCTTCTAAAAAAAGTCCAACCCTAACCTCTCTAACCATTGGCCCATTACTCCTTTTTCCATATTAGAAAAGATGCTGCAGAGGTTACTTTCAAAACAACAGTCTATTTCTCTTGAGGATGTCAAAATGTTAGATCCAATTCAGACTATCCCAGCAGCAGAACTATGGTTGTTGCATTGGATATGATCAAGGGGATGCTGGATGAATGTGATGCAGTTTGGATGATCTTGTTATACCTCTGTAATACTCTTCACACAGTGAATTGTGGGACTCTGTTTCTGAGTCTACAGAAAGTTAGTATTGCAGATGTGGTGGCAAACTGGTTTACCACCCTTTGGCAGAATGTTTCCAAGCTGTAACACTCCCGCCTTTTAACTCTGCTTATGTGGCTATCACTTGAAGGTGTCTACAAGGCTTGTCATTATCCTCGATATTGTTCAACATCTATGTCCATCGTTTGTGTGCACTCATTAGATCAATTGGTTGTCATGCCTCATCTTATACATGCAATTTGCACCTGATTATCAGACTGTACAGTCAGGCTCATTCATCAGCTGTACAATTGAGAGACTGTTTACCCATTATTGACTAGCGGATAGCCCACAATTAGTTGATACTCAACATGAGCAAAACAAATCCTTTGAAGTTAGGTAAACATCATATGTATTGGGCTAATAGGTTTTCACCTTATGGTATGGGGGATTGTTCATTTTCTGTGCTAACGGCTAAATTATTGGGTGTAACTTTAGATCAGGAAGTAGCACTAAAATTTCATGTCAACTGTTATTACCACCTCTTTTTTTATTCTTTGTGTGTTGAGAAAAAATCAAAATTTTCTACCCATAGATATGCATTCTTCTATAGTCGCAACATGAGTGTTTTCTGGAACCTAATACTGCAATAGCCTGTATTGGGATATCAGTCTATCTTGAAATGGGTTATGGGTTAAGAATGTCGTGTTTAGAGTCGTCAAAAACCATCACAAATTTGACTATGTTGTGGTTCCCCAGGGAGTAGTACATTGGATGGCAGATGAGTAGAGACTGGTAAATAAGTGCGTCAGTATGGTTCATAGAGTTTTCACAGCACAGATACATCAGAACCTGTTAGGATTCTCCTGCCTTAAACCCAACAAACTCTCTTCACTCGGAAAACTGCATTCCCTAGAGAACAGTCGTATTAGGAAAAAGCATACAGGAGGTTTTGCCTTTCAATATTTGTTTCCCAAGCTCTACAATGATTTTCCTCCAGAATTAAGAGCAATGGATTATTATGTGAAGTTCCGCAAGGCTCTAGGGATATTTGTTTTTGCTAATTGTTGGCCCAGCTCCTTTATCAGTTCATGCAATAATATTTTGGTACCAGAAAGCCTTTGCAAAATTGTGCACTTTACAAAAAAACAAATCAATAATAATAAACAAATAATATATAATTTTAAACAATAGAAAATTGACTACAGAAATAATTTTAAATAATCAGATATTTACATTGGATTAAACAGAAATTAATTACCCAAAATGAATGTAAAAATTCTGACATTTATCTAGTTCATCTAAAATCACTTAGAACCTAAATTCAAGGTATGATAAGCTATGCAAAGAAGAAAGATTTAAACTGTCATGAAAAAGGCAAAGCCATTGATATAGAAAGTGTCCTAACTGAAATGCAAGCACATTGCCTTTGTTTGGTGTATCATAACACTTCATCACTTTTAAATGAATTGTCTATTTATTTATTTATATAAAGTTTTATATATCGTGGACGTGACCTAAGTGGATATCAGAGCGCTTTACAAATGATCGAGGTACAAACAGAGTTGCAGGTAAAAAACAACAACAATGATAAGTAAGATACTGGAGAAGATAGAGAACAACAAAATATGCTAACGCAAGAGGAAATAGAGTAGCATATAAGTGCAACAGACAAATAAAGGGGTTGAGCACAAACCAACGTCACAGACATAGTCAAAAGCATAGGACCCCCGGCGGGGATTTAAAAAAATAAAAAATGAAGTGGCGTTAATCGAGGTAGGTGCCATCAAACAAGGGCTTTCATCCATAGAGCTTTCACTTCTTTTTTGAAAGATGCCGAACAGGGAGTCAGTCTGATGTGCGGAGGCAGGGAGTTCCAGATTCTCGGGGCTATACCCGAGAACGCCCGATTATAAGTTTTCTTTTTCTGGGATTTTTGAGGTTTCATCAGCAGAGTGCTGGAACTCCTAGATTGGCTCCCACCAGAAAACTCCAGTTTTTGGGCTAGGTACAGAGGGGTGTTAAAGTGAAGGGCCTTGTGTGTCATGCACGCAATCTTAAGATGAATCCTAGCCTCCAAAGGCAGCCAGTTTAAGGATTTCAGTACCAGAGTGATGTGCCTATCTCTTCTGTAACCTGTAATGACCCTTGCTGCTGAATTCAGGGAAGCCCTGAGCAGAGCCAACTTGTAGCTGGGTATCCCATAGAGTGTTGCGCAGCCATAGTCTAGCCTGGAAATTACTAGAGCTTGAACAGCAGACTTGAAGTCGTCAGGGGGGAGGAAGGGTTTTATCTTTCTTAGAATACTCATGTGGTAGTTGGCACCTTTGGTGGCTGAGCTAATGTGTTCCCGCATGCTCAAAGGAATAAAGAACGAACATCTATCTTGTAATAATATATTGCAGAATCAGTGACATAGTAGTTTTGGTAGAGCTGAGTACTTCATTTGAAATTGATATATTTGAATGGTAATAATTGCAATGGCATCTGACGTAATGTTATTTAGATAAACAGATCTACTGTTTACTTAATCATGACAATTGCAAACCAAGATTAAGAGTTTAGCTTATCGTCAAACTACAGCCTTGTTAGTATCATTAAAGGGAAACAGCCCAGGCTTCTCAGTAGAGCAAAAATATGAAGACATTTCATGAAACTGTTATGTTTGGGAAGCAGAGGAACAGAACAAGCAAAATGCTGAATTTACTGACCAAAGCCTCGATCAAAACCCACCTTGACAAGCCACAGACCTTTTAAGTTGAACTGTGTGATGTCACAAACAATCATTAAAATTACATTCACATTGGTTGGACTTGGCCCTTTCTACAGGGTCATCCCCAAACTTTTGGCCTTCACCCTCCTGTTTTCTGTACCCATTTTTGTTGGCTTGTAGGACTTTGCACACGTTAATCAGTGCTAAAGTGCTTGTGCTCTCTCCTTTAAACATAGTGACATTGGCTCACATCCAATTGGCATATTTAATTTACTTGTAAGTCCCTCAAAAAGTATCAGTACCTGTGCCCGGGGCCAGAAAATTAAATGCTACTAGTGGGCCTACAGCACTGATTGTGCCACCCACTTAAGTAGCCCTTTCAAACATGTCTCAGGCCTGCCATTGCAGTCTTTGTGTGCGGTTTTAAACTGCCATTTCGACCTGGCAAAATAAAGTGTTTGCCAATCCTAAACCTTCCTCTTCAGTACATAAAAGTCACCAATAGGGTAAGCCCTGACCAGTCCAGAGTGCAGGGTGCAGTGTATTTAAACATTTGGGCTTGTACTTTTTAGTTTGACATGCCTTGGTAGTGAAAAAACTCTTATATTCGTTTTTCAATACTGCATGGTCTAACTCTCCCATAAGACAACATTGGAGTCGCCTTAATAGATTTAATAAGCAATAACTTCCATATGAGAACAGGTAACTAGCTCATGTTTGGTGTCTTTGGAATTGTAATAAAAAATCCTCTCTGATGGTAAAGTTGGGTTTTTAATTAGAATTTTGAAAATGCCACTTTTAGAAAGTTGACATTGTCCTACCTTAGCTATTTTGTGCCTGCAGCCTGTCACTGGGCCAGATGACTGAGTGTAGTTGACAGTTGGTCTTTGTGTACTCCTCCTAGACAGCCACACATATTAGAGAGATTAGGTGTGCCTGGATGGGCCATCACTGGCGGGATGGTAGGGCAGAGCTGAGCACAGCCCTTATTACACTTGAATAGGCTGTGTCCTACCTCCACACAAAGGGCTGAACACCCTTTGTAATTAGTCTGGAGCTAGGCCAGGGAAGGCAGGAAGCCTGTGGACTTCAAAGGGAAATCTCTAGAAGCTTCTCCCACTTCAAAGGAAGTCCCAGGTATATATATATTGGACCCCAGACACCAACTTCTCAGTACACTTCTGGAACTGTGGATACTCTGCCAGGAAGAAGAACTGCTGTGCAGCAGCAAGGACTGCCATTATGCTGCACTACTGCTCTGAAGGACTGCTGCCCTGTTGCACTGCCCTGCTGCCTGCTGCCCTCTTACCTGGATGAGAAGGGCTGGACCTGAATCCATTGAACCCAGTACCACAGAGTGACTCCAAGGATAGTTGGCTGGCCTCCTGACTAGAGCCTCAGGGACAGAAGGCTCCAACATCCTTGAACACAGCACCTGGACTCTGCCTATGTGAGTCCTACATTGCCAAGTGGTGCCACCCGTCCTGGACCTTTGGAAGTTAGCCTGAAGGTGCCCTGCAGCCCATTTGTAGATCCAGCAGAACCGATGCATCACCTCTGCTGTGAGGATTCTCTCAGCACAAGGATTCTGCATCGACCTCAGAACAGCCGTTGTGCAAAGCTTCACTGATGCAGGCCCTCGCATTGCAAATCTGCCGTCGACTGCAGCCTCAATGAAGATGCAGGTTCTCACATTGTAGCCTCACAGCTCTTCGGACTGACGCATCACCTCAACTACGCGACGCATATTCAACTCGGGACTTCACATCACAAGCCCTCATTGACGGGATCCTCGTCGACCATGCAAGACCTTGCATTGCCGTTCCACAGCTCCCCACAACAGACGCATCCTCGACGCGGGATTCCGTAACTCTTTGCAACCAGATTTTAAGCCACTCTTGTTCTGTAGCCTAGCTGGGTCCCTGTAGCCGGCCCACGCTCTTTCGTGGTCAGCCTGAACTTGTGACTTTGTCCCGGTCCAGCACGACCAGATATCCACAGTTAGCGCTTTGTGGCGCTATATTTATTGAAATCATAAAAATCGCATATCTCTGGTTCTACTAATGGAGTTTTGTCCATTTTTGTCTTGTTTATTTATGAAAATGTATTCTATATTTATGAATTGGTGTGGGTTTTTTCCTGTGTTATGTTTTAACTTTATTGCTGTTTGAAGTGCTGCATAAATACTTTACACATTGTATCTAAGTTAAGCCTGACTGCACTGTGACAAACTACCAAAGAGTTGAGCGCAGGCTAACTTGGGGTTTGCTTGTGCCTCACCCTGACAAGGATTGTGGGTGCTGCTTGTGTAGTGTCATACCACCTGCAACCAATAACCCAATTTCTCACAACATTGTTGTATTTCTGCCTTGAAAACGCCCTACATCAAGCATTATTTTCTTTTATGTAGTTATTCTAAAGCAAGCTAGGTTGTTTGT
The DNA here is from genome assembly GCA_963921515.1 of Calotriton arnoldi. NCBI lineage: Eukaryota > Metazoa > Chordata > Amphibia > Caudata > Salamandridae > Calotriton > Calotriton arnoldi. The sequence goes on from CAWUFW010003368.1 coordinate 1,801,998, forward strand.
AAAAGAAACATGTCCAGAAAAGATAGTTGCTTGAAAATGTGGCACTAAAAGTAGTAAAAGAATGAAAGGACTTCCCCCATTTCTATAATTGTGTGAGCTGTAAAGAGTCTATTAGAGATCTGGTATTCAAAGTAACCTCACAATGTGCAAGACAACCACGGCATTGATATGATATGCTTCTTAGAAAACCAGCAAATATTAATTTTATAGGACATATGAGGAAACATTATTCAGTTGCTAATTTTCAATGGGTTCTTGTGCTGCAGACTGCTAAAGCAATTAGATGAACATTTGCTATAGTCCATAATTGTGTCCTTGGGTAACACAAATAATGAATCTGAAGTTCAGACAACAGATTCGAACAATGGTTATTTGTCAGAGTATTGTCCACAAAGGTATTGTAGCAATAATAACAACATAAAAATGTAATTAAAGTATACAAGAGTAAGAATAGAATTATTATTCTTAACTCCACATGTACATACCTTGAAGGTACATATTTCACAAAGAACATTCATGAAGGGAGGGAGACACTTTTTGCGTGCTCTCCCCCATTTTTTTGTGGACTGGTGCTGATGTTTTTTTTAATCTGTGCTCTGAGACTCTGCTAACCAAGCCCCAGTGCGTGCTCTGACCCCTAAAACACGTTGAAATCAGCTATAGTTCTTATTGGCATATTTAATGTACATATCATTCACTAGCATATGGAACAGTGTGTACCCAGGGTCTGTAAGGTAAGTGTCACAAGTGAACAGCAGAAACAAACTCTATTTTCATGGTAGCAAGGCTGGCTATTCCATAGGAAAACACTATGATGCAATATTACGTTTAATAATGCTATCACAGCTAGGAAACAGCTACATGCTTCAGTCTTGGAATCTATGTAATATTTATTTGAAACCCAACTCACTGGTGAAGTCAGATTTTTAACACATATTAAGGAAAATGCAATTTTATAAAGTTACCTCTTCCCTATCTAATGCCTCTGGGGCTATTTACAATAACTCCAATAGCAGCCCTCTAAGTGCTTAAGCCATGAATGAGGTGTGAAAACTTAAGGAGACAAAGGCTTGGGTGTGAAGAGGTGTTAATCTTCTTCTGGCAGGATGTCCGTTTGGGAAGTGCAGAGAAACTTGATTATCTTCAAAAAGGCCTCGCCTCTTACAGCAAATCTTAGCTGACACATGAGCAGCCCTTCCTTTGTTCCCTTAATCAGGCAGGCTCCTGTCACAGTGGGGAGGGTGCTGTCACCAGATTTGGTTTAAATTAACCATAGATGAGGGGTTGTTCATTTCCTTGGCTACACCTGTGGGGTGGGCACAGAGGCTCTGAACAAGGGGAAAGGGGTTTCACCATCTTGGATTTAGGCAGATAGGGGAACTGTGGGATTGTCTGCAGCAAGGCACACAGGAGCTGCGGCCAAAGTGGGTAGGGTTACCCCGGGGAACTTTCCCTATTGGTTAGGGAGGGGCCTGGAGTCACCCCACCCATATTCTAATGCCAGGCATAAAAGTGGCACTCCGGGCACCCTCTTCAGAACACGCTGGACCTGTGGAATAACAGAACAAGGACTGTACCTGCTGTTTGAGACCAGTGAGGAGACCTGAAGGGCTGGACCTGCTCCTATGTGACCCAACACAAAGATGCGGACAACAGGGGTCTTGTTAACTTATAGGCAACAACTATCTGCATGAAGCCCTTTTCCTGAAGAGTGCAGCTGACCCGTTCGAACTGGACCTGCCCTGCACCTTCCTGGAAGCTTCTATTGGAGTGAGCCTTGACCCAAAGTGCCTTCTTGAGGTCTTCAGACTCTTGGCTGTGTCAAAGTGTGCTCATCCTAACATCCTGAAAAACCTGGGACTCCTCAAGGAAAAGGTATCCAACCCTGTGGAGCCCTCTTTGGCTACAGCTTGCAGCCCTGCTCCACTGGAGGAATCTTCCAAAAAAGACTAAGTCTGAACGTAGAAAACATGACCAGTCCAAGGTGCCAAAAGCATCTGGCTGGCAAGAAGGCTTTCCCGGGTGCCAATTTTGATTTTTCCCTCTTGGAGCTTTTACCGCCTAAACCAACAGCTTCAGCGAGACCTCATCCATTGCCTATCACTGATAATTACAGGATTACCCATGCTTGCATAATTAAGAGTAATTTTGGGGGGAAAAACCCTACCACGAGAACACATTTAGCAAGTGCGAGTGGCCGCTGACGCTCGCTATTCGTGTTCGGCTGCATTTAGTGCTATTTCTTAGCGCAAAATGAGTCGTTTTTGCACTAAGAAATAGCACTAACTGCAGAACTGATCTTCTCACGTAATTCAAGCGCAATCTTGTGGATTTTGTAGGTAATTCCATGTGATGATCATGCTGCATGAAATTACGCTAGTTACGCCCACCAATAATTTGTATAATATGCTTACTGCCATTGGTATGGTTTTGCAATGCTATTCGGTTTTGGTATCTTTGGCCAAGGTTTTGTGGTCAAATGATTGAAGGGACATATATCTGGAAAATCCCTTGATGTGGAAAAGAAACACTGATCCTTGGGACTATATTCATCTCCTTTCACAGGTGTCAACCTCATAGTATGGGACAAGAAGGCAATCCAATTAGGCCTCCCCCCCACATTTTTCCCATGCCATTTACTCTGATTATAGACAAAACAAGCTTGACACCAGATAAGGATAAAAGATCTTTCAGTTCATGGGGGCAAAACAATGTGTTAGGTTGGGAGACCTATCTGAGAAGACTGGCATTAAAAACATTGATACAATTTTGGGTCCCAGAGACTGAGAGCTATAACTAATACCAGATCTGCCACTGGGCCCTACAAAAGTCTATTAGAACTTATGCTAGCCGACACTTAACAAAATGTGGAAAGGACTGCTATGGAAGAAAGGCTATAAAAAACTCATATTGGATACATATTTTTTTCACAAAATCTCAGAGACAGAAGCAATTGGAGAATGATTTGGGACAAAATCCTTTGATGATAAATGGTGGGGACATAGAAAAACCAAACGGGAACCCCTTGCATCTACCGTAAAGGTCGGTGGATGGTGTCAAATACCAAAATTCAAAAGAAGAAAACCAACCTGACCTTCACTTCATTTAACAATAATATGCTTTAACCTCAGTCCAAATATATATTTAATTTTAATCAGAAACAGATTTCGAGAAAACCCATAATGGATAAACAATAATTATTTTTAAAAATAGTTAATGTTCTAACAATTTATATTATCCATAATCTGTACAAACATTACTCAGCGAAGAGGGCTGGGAACAACTCTAGGAATGTGGGTCCAGTCTGTGAGTTAACTCACAACTGTGGATTCTTTCAAGCCTCCTTCAGAAGTCTCCTGCAGAGAACAGCGGTTTTAACCAGTAGCGGCTACTACCAGCAGTAGTGGTGGGGTGGGGATGGAGGGGGGTTAAATAAAAGAAAAAATAGAAAAGAGGCAAGGGGCAAAGAAAAAAAATCACTTAACTTCCCAGTGTCAGCTTTTCTCCCCCTCGTCCCCTTCAGGTCAAAGAACCAGGAAGCACCCAGGCTCCTGACTCCACTGACAAATCACAACGCTGCTATGCAGCGTTGTGATTTGTCTGAGCGCTGTGGTTCGGCAATCAGCTAGGGAATGAGAGGTTGGGCGTGTTCTCCATCGGGCTGTACAACACAGTCCGGTGGAGAACATGCCAAGTGCGCATGATCGTTTGGCCGCCCGAGACGGCCGGCCAAGCAGTCATGCGCACTTAGGAGAGTGCCACCACTCCTTCCCCTGCTCTGCGGGAAGCGCAGCGCTGCCCTGCCTGCACCGGCTTTACATAGCCAATAATGAAAAATAAAATGATAACTTTGTTATTATCATTTTATTTTTCTTGTGGGGCAACGCTCCTCCGCCTTAGCGGAGGAACCACCACTGGTTTTAACCACTCTGGAAACTCCCCTTTCCCTACAACCCCCCAATTTTGAAAGTGTTCCCACACCATTGTCAACCTGGATAGGGGTAACGTCTGCCCTGAAACGAAGTAACTCTTTTCCAGTATGCAGGATGGAAGTGGTCTGTGTAAAAGTTAGTGTATACTCCTAAACTCAAAGGATTTTTTTAATGTGATTACCAGCTTTGTATGGTATCCCACACTGGAACATCCACTGGTATCTGATTTACTACTAGGTAATATTACACCATACTGGTGCGATGTTACATGGGAAGAAAACAATAGTCACGAGTAAATTCACGTCATAAAAAAGTGTTTTCGCACATATAAATCGTGCAATGTGTATATCTAAGTTGAACCTTGGTGTACTAAAGATTTTGAGAATTTAGCCCCAAATGTGTTGAGTCCCTGGCAGCTTGAATGAGTGTTTTATGAATGCAAGTACCTGTCACAGGTGAAGCAGAGTATGGAGTACAGCCACAGCTCAGAGAATTTGCACTGATCGCATAATGAGAGGAGCTGTGTGACCATCAAGCTGTTAATAGTAACTCATTTTTATACACAAATGCAGCTGAAAACATCGTTAGTTTCCCATATGACATTTTTCTGTGGGCATGCAACACCTAAAGACCCCGGAATACCACAAACCACATGGCATTATGTCTGAGGATAGAAAAAGCTGTGCTCTTATCCCACATTTATGGTGAGGTACCAGATGTGAAAGAGAAAGTTTCACCATTGTCTGGACAATGTGAGATCCTCTCCTTCATACAGAGCACATACCTAATTACAAAGCAGCCTGACGAGCTGACAAGGCGCGCCACAAACATGTGCCGTTGTATTTTATCCAGGGTGAATGAAGCAGAGTAGTAACCTCCCAGTCAGATACTCTATTCAGCAAACATTAGAATGATAAATGCGTGGATTTTAGCAGTAAAATGGTATTTGAGTTGCGAAAAAATACGATTTTATTTAGCGCTATACTCACAAATGTTCTAGAAGAAATAAGTGAATTTTAATGACCATTACGGGCCCCTCACTAAACTTTGCACCCGCCATTCAGCCTTGTGTGTGAGCAGCCATAGTCTTATCATTGTGTAAAGGTCTCCCTGTGTCGAAAATAGTTGCCACTATACATGATATATATCGCCTTGTCTGCAGCAAACACCAGTGCACAGACCATGCACAAACCACTGCCTACTGTTTTCATAGCTGGGAACGCCATACTTGGAGCGTTCCCACATTATTTGCATCACTTTACATTCAAAGGTCCACCATCTTGTCAGCCCTACCACAATCTGTCACTGCCTAGTGAGTTAGAATCTACTGGTTAAGGGCCATATGTATCAACCAAAATTGCGATCGCAAACGCTGAAATTCGCAGAATTTCTGCGTTTGCAATCGCAATTTGGCTAAGTGGTATGTATGAAGGCAAAACTGCCTCGCAAAATAAGGAATCGCAAAATTTGCGATTCCCTATTTTGCGAATGCATTTAAGGAATCGCAAATTGTGATTCCTTCAATGCAATGTAAGAAGCACAAAAAAGTGCAATTTGGCCTTAAGGAATCGCAAATTACCACCAACTTCAAGGCATGTATGTGCGCCACATGTGCACCCATGCTTATTTCAGGGGTGCAACAGGGTGTCCTTTTGACACCCTTTCACCCTTGAAATTGCATTCTCAATTTGCGATTCTCTAATTGCTAATCGCAAATTGAGAATGTCTTCCCATTCATTCCTATGGGCCTCTAGGCCCATAGGAATGAATGGGGAGGGTTTCTTTAATTGCGAATCGCAATTTGCGATTTGCAAATAAGGAATATGTAGGATTCGCAAAACTTTTTGCAAATCCTACATACATCGCGTTTTGCGATTCTCAAATAGCTATTCGCAAAAAATCGCTATTTGAGAATCGCAAAACATGGGTTTGATACATATGGCCCTACGTTTCTGCACTGTCTGCACCTTCTTGCTGCGAAGGTACAACAAGTTTTGTGAGCACTTTGTTGAAATTACGACTCCACACACAGGTATAAAGGTGTTATGAGCCTTAATTGAAGAGCACCAAACACAGCGTGATTCTCCCTTCGCCAGCCACAGGATAACTGACTTAGGTAGAATCCAGGCAACGGCCACATTCTAAAGTCACGTAACAGTAATACATATACAACATTCTAAACCCCAATGATACACACACCCCTCCCTTCTACCCAACCAACATGAAACGATAAAAGAAAAGGAAGGTAAAAGAGCCAATAAAGCAGAAAAAAAAGAAGAACATAACCACCTCCAGAAAAGGATACAAAGTATAACACCTGTTCAAAAAGATTGCACATAATCCTCCAAAAGAAAAGGAGGTCTGTGAATGCTGGTGCACAAACAAATACAAAACCAACTCCAGCAACAACAAAAAAAAGGATGTAACACAGACTCAGACTGTTTGCACATAATCCTCCAGGTAACGAGGAGGTCTGCAAATCCTTGTAGAGTGATACCCCCTGGCCTTCCCATCCAGAACAAGACCACTGACACTTAAATCACTTGCATTGCCAGCTCTAAGCTCGACGCGCCCACTCCTAGCATCACCCCAAGCATCATCTTTATTTTTGGTCAAATCGTCATCACTCATCATCATGAAACTGTTCAGCCCCACACACGGACCGACACTCTCGCGCCTCCCCAGTTCACCGCGTCCAACTCCCCCTTTTTGGTACAATGCCATTTTGCGTTTGTTCCACTTGTTGCCATTTTCCAAAAGAACATAGCCGTCAAAAATGTGTTTGACTTTGAACGGGCGCCAAAATTTAGACAAACTTTTGCACAGCCTCCCATGCCTTATTTTGACCTAGTCCCCTGCACACACACCATTGCTAATGGCCCTGACACCCCTAGAACCATTCTTCTCATGACACGAACTTGTTAGCCATGCTAGAGTGAACTTAGTACCTGGCTTCCGTCCACACATTTTCTCAAAAGTAGAGACCCCAGTCACTCAGTGTACTGTGGTGCAATGAGCTCATACCATATCATCTACCATCATTCTTACATCTTTCTCACTTTGGAGAGCCATGGAAATGGTACCCTTCACTAAACGATTGGCCCGTTTTTATTTATTTATTTATTTGTTTATTTGAAAAGTTTTATATAGCGCTGGCTAGACCCGGAGATATCAGAGCGCTTTACATGAGATAGGACTTTGTTTCAGAACATTGTTACATAGATACATCCGTTACAGTTACAGTTGCAGTTACCAGTATATGCTTAGGAGAGAAACGTGAGCTTACACAATAATATAAGATATTAGCGCGTAGCATATCCAAGATACACGTCATATGGGGAATGGAAGGTAGTGGGGGAAAGGTAAACAGGGGAGAGGAAAGCAGACAGAGTCAGGTAGATCTGAAGGGGGAAAGTACTCCAGGGGGAACAAAGCAGTCAAAGCAGTCGAGGAGAGAGACAGATAGAACCGTGAAGAACAGTTAAAAACAATGTCCGATGTCTGGCTGGGTAGGTGACGGCCGAGGGGGTGTCCCAGAGCCAGACTCCGCTAAAGCTGCATAGGACAGCTCCACCGGGCAGCGGCCAAGGGTACTCAGGCTCCGCGGTAAGTACACACAGTTTAAAGTTTCAGCCCGTGGGGCATCGTCATAGTTACATAGAAGGCATCAGTCCCGGTGTTACTGGGAGGTGCCGTCCGCCATGTCCTCCATCTCAGGGTGAGTGCAGGCGAGGTACGGATGGGGAAATTAATTTTAATTTTATCTGAGAGATCTGCTTTCAGAGCAGCCAAAGAAGAGCCCATATACCCCTTTAGTTCTTCATGTAGCTCCTTTTTAAAGTCATTAAGGGAGGATAAAAGTATTTCTTTTGTGAGGGCCATTTGGACGGTGTCCGCTTTGCCGCGGAAGTTGCTGTCTGATTTAGCAGGGGCAAAGCAGTTGGAGACCCTATTACCTTGTTGTTTTTTTTAGGAGGCATAAATGAGGTAGGGGGTCTGGGCCGTGAAGGGTCTGGTGAAGAGAGATCCCCTTGAGTGGAGTCACGTCTTGGCTCTCTAAAATTGCAGGGTGTGCTGAACAGCAGATTTACTTCGGGTGTGGAGCCTCTTAGGTGATGACTTGCCTCGCCTATCTTTGTGCTCAGGGGGTTTCCTTATGTATTGTTGTAAGAAGATCAGGCTGTGTGTATGGCTTTATGTGTAGGTTCCAGTTGCCCCGCAGATTCATTATCTCGGTGCCTGTAGAAGCTCTACACCGAGACAGGTCGGCGCCATTTTAGGGCCAGGCATGGGCCCACCTTGTCAATATTGCCCAGATCCCTGCAAAGTTCTCTTCTAGGTCTCTCTCGCTTTCATGTAAGGGGCCTACTCGGTCTAGGATGCAGCCCTCAATGTAGTTGGAATAATGGGATATTGGCTTACTGGTGAGAGAATAAGACTTTATGTGCTCCTATCCAAAACCGGCGCCATTTTAGAGTCAGGCATCCCGCTCCGGTGATATCCCATGCCGCGGGACCGCCCCCTCCTCTGGGAGTCGTGCGGGGGGAAGAGTGCCCCATCCTCTCTGCTGAGATCGACCCCCTAAGCGCCTCCTCTCACCTCCCTCCAGGTTCTTAGATTGCAGTGTCGCGTATTTCACCCGGGCTCCCGCCTCTCACCTTGGCGCGCTGCTTCCCACGAGGGCTCTGAGATAGAGCCAGTTTGTTATATCCTCAGTATTACATTTATATGCAAACCAGCCTATGTCCTCCTAGCTGCTCAGCCAGTGTGAGTTGGTTACGGAATGTTGGTGTGACTGTGATGCGTGGAATGCCTGGGTGCCTGAGTGGATGAGTAGTGACAGTTAGAGATGGGCTGAGCAGCTAGGCAGGCTGCTCCTGGTGGGGCTGGTACTTGACCAGAGCTGGCTGGACTAGGATTGTTACTACTTGGACATGGAACTAATAAAGAAGACTAGGAAATACTACAAGGCTACCTGTGTCTACTTGTACAGGGCACAACATTATTTTGGTGACGAGTGGACTTACTTTAGTTCCCTTGCAGCTGGGATTGGTGTCGCGGGGTGTGTTACCCTTTGCGTTACTCTAATTGATCTTCATTGGGATTGGTGTTGCGGGGTGTTTTCCCCTTTGCCTTACAGTACTTAACTTTACAGTTTATGTTACAAAGTATTACAATTTGTACTTAAATCTCTACAAGCTTACGCTTCAAAATGTTTTTATAATTTTTCATCGGGGAGGATGGGAGATATTGATGCTCATATTTTTGTTGTCGTATTTTGCCCATCTTTTCTTGATTTGTACTGTTCACTCTCTCGTGATGTTTTGCTTTATGTTGCATCCCTGAGTTCCGAACATTACTGCTTTATTGTGCATAGTTCTTCTCTTGAAGTTTTTCATTTTTGTTTTTATGTAAAGGAAAGGGATAATGTTATATCCTCAGTATTACATATACATGCAAACCAGCCTATGTCCTCCTAGCTGCTCAGCCAGAGTGTGAGTTGGTTACGGAATGTTGGTGTGACTGTGATGCGTGGAATGCCTGGGTGCCTGAGTGGATGAGTGGTGACAGTTAGAGATGGGCTGAGCAGCTAGGCAGGCTGCTCCTGGGGGGGCTGGTACTTGACCAGAGCTGGCTGGACTAGGATTGTTACTACTTGGACATGGAACTAATAAAGAAGTCTAGGAAATACTACAAGGCTACCTGTGTCTACTTGTACAGGGCACAACACAGTTCTGCAAGGTGATGCCCCGAAGGGGCACACGGGAAGGAGTCCAGTGTGGAGATACTTCCCCAAGTCGGCGGAATCCTCCTCCCGTCGGCAGTGCTGTAGTTGTTGCCGGATCAGCAGACAATGTTCTCTGGATTCTGCCTTCACTCCCGATCTTCCCTTGGCTCACGATCTTCTCCCTAACTCTCCGTCTCCTGATCTTCTCCTAGCTCCTGATCTTCTCCTGCCCTTGCCAGGGTTCCGATTTCCCATGGCGTGCTCCTCTATCATCCACGCCGGGGCCGCATCTCCTCACGTCGCAGCTGCCGTACCTCCTGTGCTCACTGCACTGGACGCCCTCAGGTCCCGGGCGGCGGAGGGCTGAACTATCGTCTGGGTAGCGCACTCCCGGTGAGTTTAGCTGCCAAAGGAGAGCCGCCTCCAGCCATCTGCAGTCACCAGGCAGGGGCTGCCACCCTCTTGATAGCCGCTCCTCATCTCACGGCCGAGTTGTCATTCCGGCGGTGAAACCAGCATATGGGGGGTGCTCGGTGCAGTCAGAGTATCCGTTCGGTGCCCCTTGCGTTACTTCTTCCGAAACCGCGGACCGGGCCGCATTCTGCGCGGGCATCCTCTATATCCCCGGGGCTTGGAGCGGAGCCGAGCGAAACTACGTATGCGCGGCCATGATGACTCCTCCTACCCCCGTTCCACCATGCCAGTGGCCTGGGGGTTATAAAGTGCTGTGCAGTGATGGGAGATACCACAACTACCCAGAAATGTTTTCATTTCATGTGAAATGAGTTGGGTCCCATTATGGGTGACAAGGACATGAGTCAAGCCTTCTTCCAGAAACACACCCTTCAGTGTTACCACCGTCCTTTCGGCATAAATTTGACCACCAACCATTTGAATGCACATCCATCAACACAATGGCATTCTTCAATCCATTATCCAGCATTTTCATAGGTCCAATAAAGTCCAAACATACAGTACTCCAAGGAGTACCAGAGTCCTCGATATGCCCTTGTGCTGCATGCACTCCGGTCTTAAGTCTTTTCTCACTTTCCTTGCACACCTGACAATCCACAACCCATGACGTGATCTGATCGTCCATTCTTGGCCACCAAACTTTTTCCCTCACACGTTTCTTTGTCATGGTTTGCCCTAAATGACCCTTATGAGCTAACATAATAATCTTGTATCTCAGACCCTCAGGTGGAATAAATGTATAATTTCTCATGAGCACATTTGAATCACTCAACGTCAACTAATCTAAAACCTTCACAAAAGTTCTCACATCAGGAGCTAACGTACTCTCTCTATGCTCTCCATTCACCACCATGCGCCTGACACTTTTAAGCACGAAATCCGCATCCATACACTTGTACCACTCCTCGGATGAAAACGATCTACTCCTCAACATCATACAAAGAAGCCACTGCTCCTTCTTGTTCCCAGGCCCAATGACCCTGCCCATTTACATCGAACACTCAAACGACATGCGGGAAAGGCAGTGAGCTTGCGCTTTCCTCCATCCAGGAATGTGGGCAACACAGTACCGATACTTCTGAAGTTGAGAAACCAGTCTGGCCAGTCTAGCCGAACCCTTACAAGAACCCCCACTGCTCAAAACATTGACCAAGGGTTTATGATCTGTATGCAAACGTTTAAACCCCATTAAAAGGTCCTAAAGTGTTCAACCAACCATGCTGCAGCTAGGGCTTCATGTTCAATGACCGAATAGTTGCTCTCACACTCCGTAAGAGAACGTGAGGCGAAAGCAACAGTTTTCTCAGTACCCACATGTACCTGGGACAAGACTACACCCAAACCACACGCGCTGGCATCTACAGTTAAAAATGTCTCAAAATTAGTGTAAAATGTGGCCAGGATACCAGCCTCACAAATGTCTTTCTTAACCATATCAAATGCTTTCTGCTGTCCTTCACTCCAAACAAATGTACACCCCTTCCACAGTAACATTCTGAGGTCTTCAGTCTTTCTTGCAAAATTGTGAACAAATATCGCATAGTACTCGATAAGGCCCATGAACGACTTTAACTGGTCTTTATCACAAGGAACAGGTGCAGACCTAATAGCCTTCAACAAATCAACTTTAGGTCGGACACCCTGCCCTGAAATGGTATGACCAAGGTATTCTATTTCTTTCACTAGAAACCTGCATTTGTCCTTCCTCAGGGTAAGGCCCGCCTCCCTCAGTCTACCTAACACAGACCTCAAGATGTTGTTGTGTTCCTGAACGGACCCTTCAAAAACAAGAATATCATCTTGAAAACATTTTACATTATCCAAACCACTGAAAACCTCAGACATGATTCTTTGAAAAACACTTGCAGCCGAGAATAACCCGAACAGCATCCTCGTAAACTGAAATGTACCCTCCATGGTGATAAAAGCTGTAAGGTTTCTAGAGTCTTTATGTAGCCTAATCTGGTGGTAAGCACTTTTCAGGTCCAGTTTTGAAAAGTACATACCACCCTTAAGCAAAAACAATAGCTCGTTCATATTGGGACTCATGTCAGTCAGCACATGCTGATTTAAGCTGCAAAGGTCCACACAGAATCTAAGTTTGCTGTCGCTGTTCTTAGTTATGACCACAGGAGAGACCCACTCAGAAGCCTCGACAGGCTCTATGACTCCTTCTTTAAGCATGTCATCTAATATTTTTTTTTACTTCAGCTCTCACGACTACTTGCACCCTTCTCATTTTGTGTTTAACTGGGATTATACCCTTTTCCAACACAATCTTGTGCGTGTACCCCTTCATTACACCTAGTTTCTCATTGAACACATCCTTCATCTCACCCAACACCTCATCAATGGTAATGTCTGTCACAGACAACACTTGTCCCGGGGCATGAGGGTCAATCACTATATGCAGATCAAATTGATGTCACCAACCCAAAATAGGTGGACCATCTTCAGCCACATAGATCTTCCCTACCACCTGTCATGAACAGAACTTAATAGGAGACGCAAAATACTCCAACACATCTATTGTCTATCCATGGTAACCCCTAGGATTATTGTGTTTAGGTCAAAGTGTAACATGTGGCCACTCTTCCATCCACAACTTCTTGGGTACGATTGTGTATAGCAAACCAGAGCCCACCATCAGCTCCACCAGTTTGTCGCGAATACTAAAGGTTGCTTTCTGTGGAATCCTTCTGCTCCCTTCATCACTTCCAGGAAGGACCACCAACACTCGATCCTCATTATTATCCTCCCAGATGATGACTTCAGTAACAGCAAAACGCGATTTGAGCGGTTCTTTGCAAATACGAGCATAATGGCCTTTACGACCGCACCTCCTGCACTCCTTGCTGGAAGCAAAGCACCATTTGGAATCGCTAGTATGCTACGCACTACCACCCCTGGAGCACCCCTTCACTTTGGACCCTTTCTGTGCTCTAACAGTATACTTGCTGGCTGCCCCTTTGGTTGACTCATCTTTTTTTCCAACAGCTGCCATGACTCCTTCCAATATCTCTTTCTTACTCATCTCTTTCATGCATCGCTCTGATTTTTCAACTACCTTGGCAATGGAGATGGGATCCTTCAAGGATGGATTTTTTGCCGCCCATAGACACTCTTGTGTTTTTTTATTATGCCACTGTACTATAAGTTGATCCCTGATCAACTCGTCTGTCATTTGGCCAAACTTGCACTTAATGGACAATTCACGTAAGCTTGAGACAAAGTAATCTAAAGATTCTCACGGTTTTTGTGGTCTAGTATAAAACTTGTACCACGACATCACCATGTATTTCTCTTTGGCAAACTTTTTTCCAGACGCAACTTCGCCTCTTTGAAAACATCCTCCACAGGCTAATTGTCACTACTCAGCATCTGAGGTAAGTATTTAAAAATATGATGCACCTCTTTGCCAATGGTGCCTAGTAATAATGCCTTCTTCCTCTCAGGTGTGAATTTCAGCCCATCTAATGCTACTATGGAATTATCAAAAATGTCTATCCATTCCTCCCACTGAATGGAAGGTTGACCTTGCTGAGCCAAAAATGGGTGTGGAATCACTATTGCTGAAACTGCCATGATTAAAGTCAGATGAGCTATGAAGGAGTTAAAGTGCACCTCCCCAGGTATTTTCCTCTAACGTGATGACACACATAAGGAAGCTCAAATCCGGCTTAATCTCTTACCTCTAATCCACAATCAGAACCGTGCTGATCCTTCCTTGCATGCACAGTCTACTCTTCCTCCCGGAGTCTGACCTGGCTCAGCACAATCACATAAGGTAATAGGGCAGATGGCCTCCATCCGAGGCAGGAGACAAGATATATGCCACCCACACCTCACAGTCAGTCTTTCAGCAGAACCGGACAGGCAGATAGCGCACTACAGAGATGGCGCTCGGTCTGGAATTTTCATGCGCCAAATGCGCGTGAAGGAACTGGCCCTCACAGCAATGGGAGGCCGTTCCCTCTGATGCCTTCCTAGTGGGCATATGCTATGGTAGGCAAGGAGTGTAGGGAATCCTTCAACTTTGTCGTATTCGAAGTGCGCACAAGCCGTAGAAGGCAAGAAAGCCTCAAAACACAGTGCGCCTACTCACTGCGCACCAAATCTTCTACTGTGGTCCACACACAAGAGGTGCCACCATAGACCCCTTTGATCCTTCTCGCGCAGTGTTTGGTCCACCATCACTTCGTGTGTCTGGCGATCATCACCAAAATGTTGAAGTCATAAAGGTGTTATGAACCTTTATTGAAGAGCACCAAACACAGTGTGCTTCTCCCTTTGCCAGCCACAGGATAACTGACTTAGGTAGAATCCACATTCTAAAGTCACGTAACAGTAATACATATACAACATTCTAAACCCCAATACTACACACTTCTAATGTGCCCTGCAGATCGACTATAAATGTATGTCAATTTCTTTGGAAAAACTGGCAATATTGTTATCAAAAATCTTTAAAGGAGAACCCTAAAACTTTTATTTTTGACAAGCCTCACTTGGGGCAATAGGTTTGAAATCTTAATACCCCACCAGTTTGAAAGTTTACCAACTGCCACTGCTCAAAACCGAAGGTAAGTGTTCAGTGCCTCGTGTATTTCTCATAAACAGAACCTGAGTAGAGTTCAAGTTTACAATTGTGACAAAAAACTCATGTAACAGTACTACAAATGTGCAATATGTTTCTGCTTCTATTATCTTCCAAAGATACCAAGGGCAAGCACATTTCTGCTCGGCTTCAAAAAAGGTAGATCACCCCCTTTCTGCAGTTGGTCTTTTTCAGACCTCCATTCTGAGGGCCGAGGGACAAGCAGGGGTTTCTGGGACCAACTTTGGGGGTTGAGACCTTTTACTCCTGATGTCCTGGGGTCCGACCTACAATGGACCCTGAGCAATTGTGCCAAGAACCCCTTCTGCACTTGACTCTCAGTGGTAGTGTGGGTTGAGCAGTCCAAGGCTTCTTGTGGAGAGATAGACACAGGGGAGTCAACACAGGCTCACAACTCAAAATACGAGCAGCAGCGGCAGTAAATGATTGTCCAGTCAAATACTAGCTTTTATGATAAAAGGAATATTGATATACAACCATAAAGTAAAATATGACCTTCACAAACAATACACACAGTACTCTGAGGTCAGGGCTATAGTGTTTCATAGGTGGGTCCATGAGTCCAACTCCCCTCGCATTGCTGGTAGTGGTTATAGACCATTCACTATAGCCAACATTCAGGTTAAGCCCCACTAGTAGTCAGAGTCTCTAGAGTTCTACTCCGACTCCTTATTAAATTCAAAAGTGTTCCAGAGTTGAAGTGCTATTGTGGCAAGTAAGTTCTCCCAGGGCCGTCTCACCCGAGCTCAGCCTCACCTGCACCATCAGGATCCGAGCGACAAGAGTCTTTGAGCATGCCCCTTCACAGGTGATAACGCTGCAATGACTGTCTCTGGTAAGTCTTTCACACACAGCCCAGGCGGGCTGTGGTAGGCTGTCCCTGAGTTCCTGTCATGCTGTCCTGCTGCAGCCTGAGTGTTCTCAATATTCCTCCGATGCTGCGTAAGTACCTCAGTTCCTCCCACAGATGGGGGGATGCAACACTCCTGGTACTGGTCCTAAATCATGGCTCAGGCCCGCTAAGTTCTTCCTCCTTTGACCAGACCACACTTCTTGCTTTGTCCCGTTGGCCCCCTCTGGCATACAGGGTCACCATTCCTCCTCTGTGCATGGGCTTTGGCAGAGCATCAATCTTCTCGGCGGTCCCACCTAGCACACAGGGTTGCCAACCTGACACTTCACACTGGCTCTGGCCCAATCGGCACGTCAGCAATTTTCATGACGGTCCCACCTGGCACACAGAGACCCCTCCTCTGGCATTAGAGGGTCACCAGCTTTTCCCTGCACACAAGCAATGACCCTGACATTGCAGCAGCCGTCTCCTCACACTTCACTATGGGGATCCTCATGCAAGGATTCCCTCATTGGACCTTGCTCCCTTCAACACCTTCCTCTTCCTCATAGGGCACACTGTTCTTGGCAACCAGGCAGGCACTGGTGCTCAGTGTCAGGTGGTTCTGGATTCCCTGGGTGATGTCCCCTCACCCAATTGGGAGACTAGCAGGCCTTGGCCCCCATTTCTAGTCAGAGACCGATGTCTTGCAGAGCTTCAACTCCTTGCACAACTCGACTGGCTTCTTAACAGTTGACAATGTTGGAGGCCTCAAGCTCCCCTTTTTTATAGTCCATTTCCAGTATTAAAATGTCATTTAGAGTCTGAGTCTTTGAAATTAATGCTGGGGGTCTGATTTCTTGTGAAGTACCCTCTCCTCTTCTCTCTATTCTTCTCAAAAGCAGCCTGTCACAGCAGGAGCGACTCAAAGGCCCTACAACACAAGCAATGGAATTAATAGAGGTTCACACCTGGATGTCAGCCTCAGTGATATGTGTATTAAAAGATTACCTCAGGGCCTCAGCCCTGCTTTTTATGATTCTCTTATCAGCCCCATCTCCTTCTTTAGATGTGCCTACGCCCCTTCCCAGCAACCTCTCTCTTAATCAAAGAGCCCCCTCTGAGGTTTACTGGAATGCCTGGCTCTCCCTTTCTCCACTGTGTCCCTACCAGCTTACAGGAATCAGCAATATATAAATCTGTCTGAAGGGATTCCTCTAACTCCTCACCTCATGTTTCTTCTGTCAACCCTTGGCCTCCCAAAATGGAACCCAGAGGCTTCTGTGCATTTTAACATTCAAAGGAACACCTACTCCCAGTACATGCATATAGCATTCAAACACTACACAGCACTACATCCTTAATGTATTGTACCATTCCTAGCCACACACACACCCAGCACATGCAAATAATATGCACACACTGTACAGCACTGCAGTGTCCCTGTACTGTATTAACAGGCACACATACACCCAACATATATATAACACACACACTGTGCATCACTACACACCAAACCAATGTACACCAATGGTGAGATAAGAGCACAGCAGCAAAACTTTACATGAGTGAGTCTCACTCTAATAACAGAGGTAACAGTAACATAGGTAACAAGGACCTGTTCAATCCTGCTGATGTCTACACATTATGCTGCCACTACTGCGCTTATGCTGCTTAACTCCTGGTAAATGTAGTAGCATTTCACCACTATGAGGGTAGTGCTTTTGGCGCTCCTCCTGGTCAGAAAAGACTACAATCTGTGAAACAGGCCTATGTCATGGTGCACATGTGTGGTCCGTGTTTGCCCATAACAACAAAAATCAGTATCAGGGATCTAGACATTATTGCAGTTGGGGCCCGCATGGCAGGGGTGCACGTTCCTCACCATGCAAGGGACGTTTCTGTCTGAATAGTCTAGCTATGTGTTTGTTTTTTTTACCCTCTGTTTGCTCCCCTTATTACAAATACCTAGAGTCAGGGGCAGACCTGTCTGCTGTTCTGTCCATTGCAGCGAGATTTGAAATCTTGTAAGAAATTGCAACATTGTTTTCCTCCATCTCCTTTTAAGTCTTTAAACTCCATTATACAATGTGATAGTTCTTATTTTCATTCTTGTGCGGCAACCCAACATCTTCTCCAGCCAAGCCTCTTTTGGCCTCTGTGGTCAATTCAGTCTGTACTTATCTCTTTACGCACTACTGTTTTATTCAGCTTCTTATACATTTGCTATTGCCAACCTAATTATAGAGGAAGCCATGTCTTGAACCTTCAGCCTTTCGCCCTACTTCACCATTACCATATCAATTCAAAATAATGAAATGTAGTGTTCACTCTCAACTTTCCCCATACCTAGAATCATGTTTCCTATGTATAATCTTAAATTTGACCAGGGTATGCCCCCATACTGGTCAGTATTCTGCTTCAAATGTTCTTCAATAAGCATGCTTCTATTTTTATTTTACTGGGCTTACCTACAGTTTTTTTACACAGTGGGTCATCCTTCTATACAGATTTCTCTGTCTTTTTTGGGAATCGCTGGTTCTGTATGTGACTGACTTTAGTCTCTTTTTATTATATTGCTTTCTCTTTTTCTAGAGAAGGCTATTTCTGGCTCGAAATATGACGATAATGCTGCTCCAAGGGGTTCTGTTCTTGGTCCTCTATGTGTTCACATTGTACTCTTTCAGTCTCCTGTATCAATTCTTCATTCAACGTTAAGGCTCACTTTTTACACTGATAATTCCCATATATAGGTTACCTAGTCTTCTTTTTCTGCAAGTCTGAATGCCTAGGTTTCTGTATGCCTTTCTTCCTTAAAGACATAGAAGGCACACAACTTTCTTTAAACTTAAACCTGAAAATATAGATTGTCTTTTGTTATTCCTTCTACTAACAGTCCTCCCTCTTCACTTATTGTATTTCCTTCATCTCAAAAGTGAGAGCTGACATTGTAAGGCCCTACTCACAAACTGCAATTTGTAGTACATAAAGTAGCACTACAGTAGTGCTTACACACTAGAAATGCAATTCACAAACCTATGAGTGGAGACCTCTACCTCCGCCCCTCCTAACATTTATGTGCAAAGAACCTCACCATGGTGGCGGAGATATCCTGTCATGTAGGTATAACTTTCAGTAGTAAATGTGGGCGGGACAAGGGTGAGTGGCTGGAAAATGGGGAATATTTACTCCTAAATGGGAATGGTTTGGGAAAATGTAATGAGGGTTTAGAGAGGGAAATGAAAATGCAAACACCCCCACCCCCAAATGTTATTCCATTGCTATTCCCAAATTAAACCACTAAATTAAGCACCACAAACGGCCACTCACAGGTAGTGCACCACATTCCTATAGAAAACAATGGAAGCAGCAAAATAATATAGGAACAATTGTTAAATTAATTGAATTATTTATACAGCTATAAATGTATGTTAAAATTGGATATGACTATTACATTATTGCTGTTATTTTAAAAGTTAATAATCCTCATTTAAAAAATGAATTACACTGAAAAATAATGTAACTTAAAGACATAATTAGTAACAAAATGTATTACATTTATATCAAAAATGTTAATGATGGTGATTTTTTTTTATAAATTAGTATCTATATGTTCATTGTTTTATTAGTTCCAGATAAAAATAATTTACATTAAAAAAATATTTGTATGAATTTGATTTAGTAGTAATACACTTTATTGATTTTTATATACCTTCCCATAGCAAGAGCTCTGCCACGGTGAGAGAGATCTCCACCTCCATATGCAAAGTTACTACAAGTAACTTTACACTCATAAATCTTGCAGTAGAAAGCCTCCACCCCTGATTTGAGAGGATAGAGACATGTAAGTCTACACTTGAGTGTAAATCTGCACTCGAAAATAGGGAATATAAAAAAAGTGTAAAGTTACTTCTAGGAGTAATAGTAAATATGCACTTGACTAAGTGTAGATATGCACATTTTTCTTTGTGACTAGGGGCCATATGTAGGTAATTTCTATTTACTGATTCCTAAATACCGAATTTTACCGATTCGGTATTTAAGAATCGGTAAATAGAATGTAGGTAAACATTCGGTAAATTTTACCGATTCGGTAATATTCGGTATTACCGATTCGGTATTTACCAAATCGGTAATAAGGAATACCTTCCCATTCATTCCTATGGGCCTGGAGGCCCATAGGAATGAATGGGAAGCCATCCACTATTACCGATTCGGTAAATACCGAATCGGTAATAGGGGAGCATATTCAAGGGTGGCAGGGTGTCAAATTGACACCCTGTTGCACCCCTGAATCGTGCATGTGTGCACATGTGGCGCACATACATGCCCTAAGGGCATGTTTGTCTGCCACATGGCACTTTTCAAAAAGCACAAAATTGCTTTTTAAAAGGTATTCAGTATTTACCACCAACTTGTAGTTGGTGGTAAATAACGAATCCTGAAACCAAAAATGCACTCACTTGAGTGCTCCCTACATAGGATTTAAGGAATCGGTAATTTACCGATTCCTTAAAATAACGAATCGGTAAATTACCGATTCCTTAAATCCGGCCTCCTACATCTCAATTGCCTAAATACCGGTCGGTAACGGGAGATTTACCGAATTTCGGCCGTTACCGACCGGTATTTAGCTACCTACATATGGCCCTAGGCCCCTTAATTGGTATGACATAAAAACTTTCCTAAATATGTTCCCAACATTCTTCCCAAAAATTCAAGGGGATCTCTCTCAAGAGAAAATTTGTAAATTACTATGGCCAGATGGTGCACTTTTCCACCTACATTCAATACATATCTACGGTTTTAAGGGGCAGAATATTAAATATTTTTGTGGTGTGCCCAACAGGCCTCAGTGGTGTTGAGACTCACCCTCACGAATACACATTTGAGAAAATTGTGGCAAAACAGTGGATTCTTTTTTAACATAGTGCCCCTTAAAAGTTGGCTATGGCCATTTGTATAACAGACAGTTAAGAAAATGTAGTTAAGCAAGGTCACATAGCCTATCACATTTCAAAAGGTATATATCATCTTTCATCAATTCATTTTTCTATGTAGGTTCTCCCAAGTAGATTCTCAATCAACTTATGACAGGCTCTGTAAATGGAAGTGGCAAAGTTATACATATCTCACAATAACAGCTAAGGACAACAGAGAAAGTCAAATTTCATATTACACAAATCGTATATGTTCACTGCTCAGACAACGGTGGTGATAATATTAAAAAAGCTTTATCAATATAGGTGACAAAATGCCTTCATACAAGTCAAGAAATAACTTCAATAGCAGTAAGGGCCCGCATGGATAGGGTAAAACAAATCTGATTGAATGTTGATTTCTTGAATTATTCAAAAATAAATATTTGGTGATGTAGATACTTGGAGTGACCAAGCTTAGATTATTCCACTACAAGAAAACCACCACTCTATAGGCAGGACCATTGGAATCATGCAAATTTGTACCTGCGAAATTGCTGAAAAATTATGGATTTTCTACCTTTGCCACATAATCCATCATCTGCAGTGTAGTCTGCAGATGTTAACAAAAACATTTGTTTCTCGCTCAAATGGATCAAAAGTTACTAAAAATGCAGCAACACATGTTGCAGCGCAGTGGAAAGCCCTTCACATAGCTTGCCTGGTCACCTTTCAGTTGCTTATTGATGTGTTTTGGTGTTAAACTGATACTAGTGAAGTGTAACTGTTGCCCACACAGTGTTAACAAGAGTTAAAATAACAAAATAATGAAATAATACTATTCTAAATGTGCTGCATAATTTGTTGTTTCTTGCAACATATTATAACCAACCCTGCCTCATAATTTGGTTCTCCGCTACTGCATAATTCCAGTTGCCCTGCCTATAGGACAAATAGATTTATTCATGGGTGCATGAAGTCAGGTACTCCAGTGCATCAGAACCTGTACATGGGGTAGCAATTGTGGTTAAAAAGGAAAGTAACTGGGTTATAGAAAAAGAGAAAAGTTAGGGCGGGCTGGTGAATTACACTTGGCCTCAGCAGGAGACATAGGCAAGGTAGGGTGATATTATATACCCATTACTGATGACCCATATGTGCTAACTGAATTGCTATTGAAGCTTGCCAATTTATATACTCGAGTGATAATTGGTGGGAATTTTAACATGGTGCTTCTGAAGTGTGACTAAAAGTCTGCAAGTAAAAAAAGAGCACCTAGGAGAAATAGCAGAATGGGAGAAACTATGGTGTCTATTCACAAACTGCACTTTGTAGTATGTTCATTAGTACAAATCACGTACTAACAAAATCCTATTCACAAAGCTATGTGCGGAGACCTCCGCCTCTCCTATCTTTTCTGCACAGGCGTCTCCACCCTATGTGTAGAGATCTCGGCGAATGTAGATATTCATTTTAGTACTATATGGGGGCGGAACCTGCAGGCGAGGTCGAAAAATGGGGAATACTTACTACTAATTTGGAGGAAATTAGGGAGAGGTAAGGAAGAGCTTAGCGAGGGACATTCAAATATAAACACCCACCCACAAGAGTAAGAGAATTGTTGTTCACAAACTTAGGTGTCCATTACGATGTCGGGCGGTAAAAAATCCGCCATCAACCACAGTGGTAAAAATCTGCCCGCCTACACCGTCTGAATACCGACCGAGCAATTACGATGCCGCGAACCGAAAACCGCCGGAGGCGGAAAATAAACAAAAAATACCGCCCGCCCATGTCCGAGTCTAAGTCCATCCGCCCGCCACGGACGGAAAGACGCACGACAACCCAAAACCGCCCGCCCTGACGACCGAGACACCGCCCGTGAAATTAGGATTGTACCGACATGAGCGCGGAAAATCCACAAATACACCGCCCGCCAGCGCAAACAACAGTGACGAAAATGGACACGGCGGAAGCCCTGGCGGCCACGTCCATGCACAGAAATCATCCGCTGACAAAAACAAACACACACAACATGGCCAACAAGTCCACACAGCAACCCACGCACAAATACCCAAACACAGTACACATCCCGGAAACACACCCCCCCCTGGACAAAAAAATGAACTACAAATCCCAGAACACCAGCCACAACACACCTGAAAACAACAGACCATCATGACACACCCACATAGGTAAGTACAAAACCAGCCCCTTCACAGACCACAACCCCCTGCAACATTACAAACTGAGGACGAAAGCACACAACACAGCGAGACAGAAAGGACAGCAGCACACCACAGACACGCACCTATCACACCCATCACCACCACCACCAAACACCTGACCCACAAACCCCCTGCACATCACACACCACACACCGCACCAGCACCACAAACACCAAAACACACACCATGGCATCACACAGAATGCCCAAGTTCACTTCCACCGAGCTGACGGTCATGGTCGACGAGATCGTCAAGGTGCACCCACAAATCTATGGCAACCAGGTCCAACAGACACCACTATCCACCAGAAACCGGTTGTGGAGCAGGATCGTAGACCAGGTCAATGCAGTCGGGAACGTTCCACGCAACAGAGGAGAAATTAACAAAAGGTGGAACGACCTCAAAAGCGTGGTCAAGAAGAAGGAGAGCAAAAATCGAGAGCTGGCTGCCAGGACTGGCGGAGGGAATCCCGCGCTATTCAAGACCTTCAAGGCGTGGGAGGAGAAGGTGCGAGTCATCATACATCCGGAGATCCTCACCGGATTACCAGGGGAGTGGAGGCTGGTAAGTACAAACAAACGTATACCAGCACACCGCTATGTAATCACATGCACTACCACCATGCCATAGCACCTAGGGACAAACACCCCCATGTCCAGTACACAATACACAAGACATCACCCACACATGCAACAGACACTCACACACACTCAGCCCAAAGCTACCAACTAACAAAACCATGGGGGCATGTGTACAGTCAGCCAGCACCGCAACTTCCACCAGGTCCCCTTGTACTCCAGATGCGCCAGAATGAGCACTCCCCACACCCACATCCATGTGTCCGCCAGAGCTGCACTGACCGACAAGTAACAGGTAAGTAGCCGGAACACAAAGACAGTGGTTCGGAGGGGGACAGCTGAAGTAAAACACCCACCAGGCCCCCACTACCACAGACCAGCAAGGTGGAGCACACCCCACATCCATGTGTCTGCCATAGCTGCACTGACCGACAAGTAACAGGTAAGTAGCCGGAACACAAAGACAGTGGGTCGGAGGGGGACAGCTGAAGTAAAACACCCACCAGGCTCCCACTCCCACAGACCAGCAAGGTGGAACACCCCTCCCTCCCAGTACCATGTGGCATCCATTGCATTGCGCACTCAGAAACAACCTGTAGGTGGGAAAATGTACAGGGCGGGGCGTCTGTAGGCATGAGGACTGTACTACGACTGACACATGGGACATGTCACGTAGCAGAGGAACACGCAGCACTGCTCCCAGTCACAATCATGAGACCAATGTGCACACGGACATGTCCAACAGAGTCAAACCCCACATGACCCATCACAGATACAGCAACACCTAAGGAGCCACGTCTGCATGCACAAGTCCCACTGGAGCACAGACCCACACGGCAGGCACTGTGCCACCCATCACACACATCAGCAACACCATCGAAGTCCTGTCCATGTAGTCCTCACTGCCTGTCACCCACACATCGTACAACAACGCCCATGTAAGACAGACCGTACTAGAAGTAACAGCTTGGAACCACAATATTGCACACAAAGACAACTGGACCCATGAAACACACAGGCACACAATGCACATTCAACATATCATCCATCTCATCTCTCAGCCACAGTGTCATGAAAGGTATGTCATCCGAACAGCTGGCCCTCATACAGTAGTCATGCAAAGATACCTGCCCATGA
Organism: Calotriton arnoldi; assembly: GCA_963921515.1. NCBI lineage: Eukaryota > Metazoa > Chordata > Amphibia > Caudata > Salamandridae > Calotriton > Calotriton arnoldi. The sequence goes on from CAWUFW010003368.1 coordinate 1,826,444, forward strand.
CAAATCAAGTGCCTGCAGTGACTGAAGCGCACGTCACACTGCGAGTAACAACACACATAATATAGTCAACACCCCAAGAGCACAGCACTGATGCACATGTACCAGGGCAGCACGCACACAAAGGATTTGGCCCATCTGCAATACGTCGTGTGGCACACAACAAGCACGAACTCACAACAATGCTTCCAATGTGATGTCCATGAATGATAACAGTCAGCAGATATTCCGGGCATGTGAGACAGACACACACCTTTGTCTATGCACTGTCATGTTGCCAGAACACATGTCACGTTCTGCACCCATTACCCACAGTATGTACCCCAAAAGCATATTTCAACCCAAGAGCGTTTAGGGGGCTGTACCCCCTTTTGGCATCAGCGTACCTAAGCGTTCCATCCTTCCCCCTAAACCATCGTTCAACCCAACATCGTCGATGGTCCTGGAGCATGCATACACCCGAGCCACAAAATGTAGGAGCATAGCAACACACACCCATCGGCATTGCTAATCCGTCCCATGCCACATGTCCACATCACACAGTTCCATTGCCTAGCCCACGCAAACACACATCGTACATCCACACACACGCCACTGGGAAACCTGTGCACGACAGTGCACGAACTGTGAATGTCAGACAACCAATACATACTTTGCTAGGTGCAACACAATGACCCATCTCATTCTCCCCACAGGTGCCGAACTGCTGGATGCTGGAGAGGGTGACAGCAGCCAGCACAGCCAGTCCGCAAGCCCCCGACCCGGACTCACGGATGTAGAGGAGCTGGATACCTCTCCGGACACGGACCACCCAGCAGGCCCATCTGGAGTGGCAGGGCACAACCGCTCCCCAGGGCCCGTCCTGCCCACCAACCCATCACCCAGGGCTGCTGACCAGTCACAGACCCCTGCTGCCACGGTCATTGCGGCCACCACCACCGCCGCAACCACCACCACCGCCGCAAGCACCACCACTGCCGCAACCACCACCACCACGCCATCCCTGGCCACAGCCCCTGCGCAAGCGGTGGCACGGCCGTCGGGCTCCACCCTGGGAGCCAGAGCGAGGACCGTGGTGAGCAATGTGGCTAGTGGGCAGGTCGGTGGCAGCAGTACTGGTAGGAGGAGCAGGGCCAGGCCAACGCCATCTGAGCCTGGGAGCCAAGCCCTGCCGCAAATCGCCAGAGTCCTTGGGGCCTATGAAGAGGCCCAAGGACAATGGGCCAGGTCGGCTACCGACACGCGGGAGGTCCTTGGGGTGTTGAGGTCCATGGACGCCCATATGGGACAATTCGTGACCCGTATGGACCAACTTGTGGACCTAATGGGCCAGCTGGTGGTGGTGGTGAGGGCACAAGCAAGGCCAGCAACACCACCTCTGCCACCACCTGCTGTGGCGCAGGGTCGTGCAGCATCGCGTTCCCCTGCGTCCACAGCGAGTGAGCACTCCTCAGCCACCACCAGCGGCACATCAACACACCCCCCTACCAAACGTGGAAGGGGCCGTCCGAAGAGGAAACAGGTGTCCAGAGAGGACTTCGCACGCACCAAACGCCAGTGAGTCAGCCAGCCACCTTGACCACCTACTGCATTGACTTGTACTACGATCCTACCCCACACTGCCATGTGAATGGCATGTGTCTGTTGGACTGTGGACATGGAACTTCATGGGTACACCTTGGCCATCACGCAGCCATGACCGTCAACTAATTGTCACAGCATGCACCACGTTTGTCATCACCTTGCACACAATCACATGTCACCGCTGTAAATAAATACACCTTGATCACAATCTGCTTCATGTGTCCTGGGTTTATTCAACGATGTGCAATCGCCACCATGAGCAGAAATGCATCTGCTGTGTGGTATGTCGATGGGACAGGAGAGGCTGTAGGGACCTAGGGGTGAAAAACAGAACAAGAGTACATTCAATGAGTGTGTCACACACTCATCACACAGTACTTGTCACCAACTACAAGCAATGTACACACATCACACAGAGCAACAGGGCACACTGCTACAGCCGCTGCCAGTGGCATACCAACCTGGACATGGACCATTGACACACAGCACTAAGTGAACAAAAGGCCCACATGACAGAGCACACATACACCTGCACAACTACAGCTACATCAGCCGTCGTACATGGACACTCACCGTCAAGTGAAGTAGCGGGCGATGAGCTGCTGACGCACATTCACAGCTTCCTCCTCTCCACTGTCCTCTTCACTCGAGCTGTCCTGGTCTGCAGGCTGGGGCCCTGGTTGATCTCCGTCATCCACAATTAGGGGGATCTGCTTGCGAATAGCCAGATTGTGCAGCATGCAGCAAGCCACTATTATCTGGCACACCTTCTGTGGGGAGTACGCCAGTGCACCCCCGGTGCGGTCCAGGCATCTGAACCTGGACTTGAGGAGGCCAAAGGTTCGCTCAACCACATGTCTGGTCCTCCCATGTGCCTCATTGTAGCGGACATCAGCTGGGCCCCCAGGACGTCGCAATGGGCTGAGCAGCCAGGGCCCATTCGGGTAAGCAGAGTCACCTGGGTGTGAGGGACACAGAGAACCGTTGCAATTCCAACCGGACACAAGACAGCATCGCACAGCCAGCACGCTACACTACTCCACATACTCACCGACAATCCAGCCACGGTCCGGTTGCAGATTGGCCATCAGTCGTGGTAGGATGCTGTTGCGCATGATGTGCGCGTCATGTGCCGATCCTGGGAACTTGGCACACACGTGGGAAATCACCATGTCCGCAAGGCACACCACTTGCACATTCAGGGAGTGCGTGTGCTTCCGGTTGCGGTAGAGCTGCTCAGTGGCCTGTGGTGGAACAAGGCCAACATGGGTGCAATCTATAGCACCAACGACGTGGGGGATCCGTCCAAGGGCATAGAAAGCACCCTTCACTGCCGCCAATTCACGAGCCCTGGGGAATCGGACGTATCTGTTCCTGTACAGCATCATAGCTGACAGTACATCCCTCAGCACCATGCTGATAATGGGCTGGGACATCCCACCTCCACTGCCCACTGTGTGTTGGAATGACCCAGTGGCGAAGAAATGCAGTGCAGCCATCACCTTAGCCGTGGGGGTGAATGCTGTTGGATACACCCTGCGAGGACGGAGGTGGGGTTCCAACATGGCACATAGACGATGCACGGTGGGTCGGTCCAGACGGTATTTACGGATGACCTCTACATCCTCCATGTCTGACAGCAATTGGTAGGGGCGATGAATGTTTGGTCTCCGCCTAGGAAGGATGGAAGTGGACACATGTCAAAGCAAGACGCCACATGGCATATTCACATACACAAAACAAAAATGACTGAGCAAGCACTTGAATCACAGAACAGCAGACAAGTAGGGACAGCACAGCCACAATACACTTACACAGGTCCCCTACCAATAGCAATGGGCAGTGACACACACCATTGCTATGAGCATGCACATGGGGATCTAGGCCTCAATGACTTGTAAGGCATGCTGATGGTAACAGACTGCATATTCGGCAAGCGGCAACACCGCGGCAACATGACTTGCTGCTGTGCATCACACTGCTTCCGAGGCTGGGTGAGTATGGCACACACCAACAACGCTATGGACACAGGCTGAGCGGCCAAAACAAGTGGGACCTGTGGCACGAGGGGATATGAGACAGTCATTGGTGTCACCACTGCACCCTATGTACAGCACTGTACGGATCACACCTCCAGAAACATTGACAGGTGTACACATTGACAGCCCCATGCCAACACGGCTGTGTGCTTGCAAATACACATCACAAGTGACACGTAACATTGCACGTGCCAAGTGGCAGATGTACATAGTGAAAGATGGCATGTGTGTGCATATGCATATCCCATGCACCCATGCCAATGTGTACATGATGATGTGCCAACAGACATGTGGAGGCTGGCCACTGGCCGTCCCTGCCTATGCACACAGCATGTTGTGGCCCCTTCCATTGTGCACCTGCACCCACACACAAATCATGGCCACACCTGCAGATGCAGTACGCACATCATACTGTGTGGTGCACATGGCATCAGCGGACTGTACCCGCCATGGTCCAGGCCCTTACGGCCAACTCCAATGTCCCTCGCGGTTGCACCCTGCGTGTTCCACTATGGAGGGAAGCGTCCCGGGCCAGCTGGGAGCAGGCCAACGTCTGCAATTGAAGCTGCCAGACATGGTACACGGATTGCAGCAGCTTGGACCCACTGTAACTGACCCAGGGGGTTATATGTGTGTGTGAGTGGGACAGGCATTACCACTTCTACCTGGAACTGCAGCCTGGCACCCCTCGAGAACACATGCTGCTGCCACCTCTCCACCTACACGTCGATGACGCTGAGGACATGTCCAGGTCCACTCACCAGCGAGGAGCTGGAGATCCTGGATTCCGAGCTCCACGCACACTGCACATGGCTATTCCTTGCGAAATTTGTGTGTGGGAGACAGCTGCAGTGTGTGTGTGGGTGCATGTGGGTGACACACATGTTGTTGATCCGCAGCACTATGAGTCAGAGCCTGTGGTGTTCAAACATCCACTGCTAACCATGCTGACTGCAGGTGGCATGGGTATGTGTGCTCTCGGGCGCTTTGACCTGTCTGTCCCTCCCGAGTGGTGGTACATGGCAACTTCATGTCAGACATCCAGTGACCCAGCCAATTGGCAATGCAGGTCTCAGTGCACTTGTTGGTCATGTGAATGTCAGGCTGGGGCCATGCTGCCCTTCTCAGTCCCAGCAGGCCTGGCCTGCACATTGACTGCACAATGCCAGTAGGTGACAACACAGACTGCCTAGTGGGTTACATGTGTCTCCTGTTCAGGACCCTCCGGATGGGCGCTCACTCAGTCCTGTCTATTGGACACACCATGCCTCGTGACAGGGATGTGTGTGTGAGATAGTGGCACTGAATGTGACCTCCGTTGCGGGGTGGGCCATGCACAGGGCGGGTACGTTGATTGTTGCGCAGTGTTGGTCACAGTGGGTACACCCACACAGATGTGTTGTCTTGTGATCTTTTGCTAGGTCCGCCTGAAAATGGACTGTAGATGTGGGCAGACTACACATTGGACGATGTGCTGTCTATATGCATGTGCCTTCACAACAGGCACAGCTGCCCCTGCACATCTGACCCCTGCTGCCCTCAGTGCTGGGTCTGTTGAGCTGATGCACCATCTGTGCGTGGGGCAGACAGCTCTGCTCACTACCGTCATTGTCCATGACATCACTTTGCCGCAGGTGACATGGATCATGGAGGGCCCACATGTACGCGTGGGTGGACTACACAAGACTGTCCAATGGTTGTCACCCCCAGTCAGTGCTTCGAATGGGAAGAATGTGGTGCTGGTACTCATTTTGATGTGTCGAGTGTGCGGGGCTAGGTGCGGGGCTACATGCAAGACATGGGAAGGTCATCGGCTTATCTACTAGTTGCAATACACACGAGACACGTCTTTTTCTGACCACATCAGGGGCATTCCTTAAACTAACTGAAAGTCAAACAGTTATCTTTTACACTGTCCTCATGGCCTCCCCTCGCTCACACCAATATGCATTTGCACATGAGAAGCTAGCGCATGCACAAGCAGCTCCAAGCTCGCCCCAGAGAGGCCAAGGAGTGTATGTGTGGGTCCAGTTGAACAAGTGGTCTGTCTCACGGTATGATATGTGGCGGGATGCCGTCCACCTGCGTGGTGCCCCGACTCGAGACCCGGGCAACATTGACAATGCATGACAGGCTCCGCAGTCCGGATACACCACCTGCAACACACAGAGGCAGTAGCTGCCCTAGCGGCCCAGGCCGCGTCCAACTGGAGCACATGGACCCACACATTCACTCTTTGGCCTCTCTGGGGCGAGCTCGGAGCTGCTTGTGTACGCGCTGGCTTCTCTGTTGCAATGGCATGCAACGTGTGTGGATCTCTAGGCAATGGGTGGGATGGTGCGAGCCACCTTCCGTGACGTCACTACTGCTCGTGATGTGTGCGTCCCCCACTACTTCCATATGACTTGTGCCATACTACACATTGGGGATGTGTTGCCTGCGTGATGTGACCAGGAGGAGCGCGCCATGACCTCTCACCCACCATGCTCCACTGCCATCCCGTGTCCTGGATTGCCTGTGCAGGTGGACAATGTTGTGGATACACCTGGTCGACAGGGGATGTGAGTGCCTTGGCAAGAGCCTTCCGGACGCACAGCAGTATCCAGCATGTCCACGGAGGGTGGGCTGACGTCTACACTTGATGCAGCATTGATCGTGTGCCCGCCTGTTGTGCACACACGAGTTCACATTCATCCCCAGACAGGTGGTCTTTACAAATTCCCAGGAGAGCGCCAATGTACTGTTCCTGTATCCTCCCAACACAGCGTGTTTCAACATTGCATGTGCGCACCTACCCGTCACACCCACCCACCTGAGCCATGCGTGACTCCCGCTTCACATGACACATGTGTGTCTTCCACAGTTGTGCTACTCATTTGCGTTGACATCCAATTACAGTGGACTACATGGTCATCTCACAACTGCCATGTACTTCTCACACTCTCATCCTCTCTCATTCGTACTTGTGAAATGAATCAGCAGAGACACATTTTTGCTTCTAGACATGTATTGGTACTTATGTCCTCTGTGATGCAGTATAGTGGACACTACTGGCAGCAAAATGCATGTGGAGGATATACTCAGCATGATTACACATGGCATAGGGAGTAGGGGTAGATGTGATTAGTTGTTGACTGTGGGATGTGGGCTTCAGAGTTACGACTGCTTAGCCGTTGCTGTGCTAATGTACATTTGCTACTTACTGAGGTGCTGCTGACTTTGACACAGACAGTATACATTTAGCCTACCAGTCCGCTTGTCATCATGGGCACAGGGCATCTCAGTTCCATGTTACGGGTTTGCTGCTATAGTTACTCATACACACGTGCGTGGAGGTGACATCAGGGCATGGACTTACGTGCATGCAATGGCGTCCCACTTGTTGTTGCGATGTGGTGGCTACTGGACATGTCACAGTCGCTGGGGTCATGTTGTTGGTGGATGCACTTGTTGTCCATGCAAAGGTCCTGGCACGGAAGTTCAGGGGGAGGTCAGGTGACAGCTCTCACATACTACAGCCGGACGATTACTGTCCACTGACCGGTGCATATGTTCATGGGCGCAGGATGCATATTATGGCATGGTTGTACGTGCAGTTCTGTCCATGTGGTTGCCATACACAAATCCCATGCCTCTGCCTCCCCCTGTTCATGCAGAGTTACTGGATGTGATGAGGAACAGAGTGCATGTCCCGAATATATCCGATGTCATTGCAGTGTAGTTGATGGTGTGGTGTCAGTTGCAGGTTGTATGGTATAGTTGTTGTACTGGTAACTGCCCAGTCCGTGCGGAGGCCATGCATGGGTACGGTGTGGGACATCATTGTTCAATTGGGGGTATGGCGGCGGGGCCCGACGAATTGACAGGTTGTCAGGTATGCAATACCTTCCAGCAGGGCTTCCATGGCATTGGTGGTGAACATGGATGCCATCCAATGTAGCGGATGGTGGCTGTCAAGGTGTTGGTCGTGAGTTGTCCCTTGTAGGAGCATGATGGGACATGTTGGATGACATTCGATGTAACTGTGATCCATTATCGGTCGTGTGGAGGCACAGTGGTCCCATTGCAGTGTGGGTCCGATAGTAGCCACATACGCCATGCCCCCATAGGCTGAACAGACCCTGTCGTGGACGTCCAGGGGGTTGAATAGTTGTAGCAGGTCCGCCCTTGGACATGCCGGGTTGGAGAGACATAAATCCACAGGATAGTAGGAGGGACACCTCCGACAGTAGAAGACGGGGATGACGCAGCTGAACAATACGATGCGGTAAGTTAGTCGGTAACTTACGTTCAGCAAGGCCAGATTTTCACATCCCAATATCTGTATCAGGTTATGTTTGTACAGCTTAATCTGTCCGGCGTAGTTGGGTAGGTGTGGTGCAAGTGCCATTTTGCTGCAGGGCGCTGTGGTGGCGTGCTCCGGCTGTCTGTGCAGTCTGCAGGGTGCAACCTCCGACGTTGCTGGGAATTCTGTAATGGTCGTAGGGAGGCAGGACTTGTGTTATGTTAGCTTGTGCGGAGGTCACGGGCCCTCATCCCACATGCTTCTCTGAATGTTCAAGGTCAGTGGTGTCTGACTCCTTCCAGATAACTTGCATGTGAACCACATGGGGGAGTGTTATCATTTCTTTTTTCCGTTCTGAATGTTCTTTGGTGTTATGCGCTATCTGCCCTGTGGCCGCTTCCCTCTGCATGCCTGTGTTGGGCTTTTTTTGGTGCAATGACTGTTGTCTCCGGCTTGTTTAGTCGGGATGTGGTTTCAGAGTGGGAATGGAAGGTCATTCAGTGCTGTCTCCTCTCCCGTGTGTGGGCGGCTGGCTGCGTTTCCGCTATACGTTGGGCCTTGTGTTATAATTGGTACCACCTGTTGTCTGTCCCCGGTATCTTTGATGTTACGTATTGCATGTCTTGTTATTGGGTGCAGGGTGGCATCGGTGTTTCTGTGTGGTACAGGCGTACCTTTTTCCGACGGGGTCCATATTCTGCTGGGTGATGTTGCTGCCGCTGTGTGCTTCGCCTTGTTTTGCACACAAGGGTGTGTCCTAATTTGGCGTGACGTCACTGACATGTTTGGGTCACTTGTGTGACGTCAGGTTGGCAACAGTGAATTGCCGGTTGGGGACATGACTGTGGCAGGGCTGTCACGTGACATGTGCGTTCTGGGTGGTGCTGGTGTGTGTGGTGTTTGGTTGTGACCCTGTGTTGTTTGTGTGCGGCGTATGCATTGCGCTGCCGTTGGCCTCTGCGTTGTGCGCATGTGTGGGTGCAGTGGTGGATGTGTCATGTCCACGCAGGGGTGTCGGGGGGGCCATATACAGTTTTCCCGCCCTTGCACTGTGTGCGCTGTTTGCGTGCCCCTGTTGTGTGTCTGCCTACCTGCGTCGCCGCGGTGCGTTGACTCCTGGGTGCTGCATCAGGTAGAGCATGGGGAGGGCCTGCAGTGCTGGATTCATGCTCGGGGGTCCGCCTCTTTGCTATCCGTACTGTGCGTTCGGTTTTCCACCTTGCTTTCACGTGCGGTGTCTCTTAGCCAGGGGAACTGTTTGGTTCTGGCATCGTAATTTGTACGCCGGGCGGTACGTGATTTCGTCGGGCGGTGTGTCTCCATTAGGCCGCGCCGCTCCGTGAACGGGCGCACTTTGATGGCGGACGGCGTAGCTGGCTTACGGGCGGTGTTTGGCTGACTTTTCACATCCTAATTGGGCGGGCGTGTGTGCTGTGGCGGGCGGACGGTAACTGGTGCTTTTTGCATCCGCCAGCACGGCGGTGGTGCTTCCGCCCGCCATCCTAATGGGCCCCTTAGTTTCTAAACTTACTACAGCCAAAAAGGACCCAAAACTAGTGCATATACTCCCTCAATATCTTAGAGTAGGTCCACCAATGCACATGGCCACTCACTGGTACTGTAATACACTCTGACAAAATAATGGAAGCAGGGACTTAAAATAACACGCCATCGAAAATATTGTTAAATCAAATAAATAGCTTTCATTTTCAATGTTTTATATATATATATATATATATATATATATATATATATATATATATATATTATCTACTGGCGGTCGCCAGTAGATAGTTATAGTTACAACCTATTATCCATAGGAAATCCGCGACATTCTATTTGAAATAACTCTCTTGCCGGTTGACGTATCTTCGCAAAATTTTCAAACTTTGTGGCCCGCTCCGGTCCGCTTCTACCCTGAAAGTCTCGGGGGGATTCGTCAAGCGGGGGCCGGGAAAAAGGGGGTCCCAAAACGCGTTTTCCCCATGCAATTTTCCATAGGAAACTTTAGACACGGCTACAGCCCGAACTGCTGAACGGAATTACACCAAATTTGGCAAAGAGGTAGTTCTTGGTTCAGAAAGAACCCTTTTTGTTAAATGGTGTAAATCCGTTCAGTAGTTGCTGAGAAAATCAAAAGTAAAAGATAGTGATATCTATGGCCGAGTAGGGTCCGCGTACCCTCCCGATCACGAGCTGCATGTTAATTGGCTGTCAGCTGGCTGTCAACATTCCGATTCAGGAAATGTTGGCAGCCATTTTGTCCCTCGGTAGAACCGACGGACAGAAACAAGTGCGCAAAGCGCACAAAGGGGGCAGGGTAGAAACACCCTGACCCCCTAGGTTTGCTCAGGGGTCCCACAAGGACCCCCTGGGCAAAAAAAAAAAATTTTTAAATCGGCAGGATGCGCTCAGGGTGCGCGAATCCTGCCGAGAACATCGAAGCACGGTCTCCCGCGCTTCGATGTTAGCTGGCCCCGGGTGGGCCAAGTCCCGGGGGCATGCTGGGGGGGTTAATTTTATGTGTGGGGGCCTCTAAGGGCCCCCAAGCCCGGGGACCACCACCCCCGGGGCTTTATGTATAATGGTGCGGGAGGGCTCTGAGCCCTCCCGCAGCCCCGGGACCACCACCTCCCGGGGCTTCTTTTTTTAAATTAAAAACCTGTGTGGGGGGCTCCAGCCCCCCCACACGCCCCGGGGACCACCACCTCCCCGGGGCTTTCAAAATGTAGGGAGAGGAGCCTGTGGTGGCCCTGGGGACCGCCACCCCCCAGGGCCGGCTCCTGCAGTGTCCCGGGGTGCCTACCCCCGGGACACTGCTGTTTGCAATGACAGGACAGGAGCCTCGCGGCTCCCGTCCTGTCATTGCAAACTTGCTTTGGATATTGGAAGAGAGAGCAGGGAAACCTGCTCTCTCTTCCAATATCCAAAGCGATTAGCTTTCCACATGGGGAGCAGCATGTTAGCTGCTCCCCATGTGTAAAGCAATGCCGGCTCCCGTAGGACACGGGGAGCCGGCAGGACTGTGGGGGCTTGGGGACCCCCACAGTCCCCAACGAGAGGCCAGGCCCCGGGGATGGGGTCCCCTGGGCCATAAGTGGCCACGGAGGGGGCCACACAGCCCCCTCCCCAAAGTAAAAAAGGAATTTTTTTTTTTTAAAGTGCAAGGCCGGCCCGGGGATGGGGTCCCGGGGCCTTAAATGGCCTGAGGAGGGGGCCACGCAGCCCCCTCCAAATAAAAAAAGAGGCCATGCCCCGGGGGATGGGGTCCCCGGGGCCAATACAGGCCCAGGGAAGGGGGCCACGCGGCCCCCTTCCCGTTTTTAAATTTATTTTAATTTAAAAAAAGGGGTAAGGCCCTGGGGGATGGGGTCCCCAGGGCCTAAAAATAGGAAAAAGGAAGGGGGCCACACAGCCCCCTTCAGAGGGAAAAAAAAATGATCGGGCCCGTAGGCCCCGCCCCCTTCCTTCACCACTCTGCAAACGCGCCCCTGGCGCGTTTGCAGAGGGGAACAATTCCCCTTGAATACTGGGGGTCCCTGGGGGCCAACTAGCCCACCAGGAACCTCCAGTATGCGCCAGGGGCTGCCTTGCAGGGAGGTGTACAGAGGCCACGCCCCTTTTACACCTCTCTGCAACGCAGCTCTATGGCGCTTTTGGAGGTATATGGTGGGCTAGTTGCACCCCAGGGACCCTCAGGATTCAAGGGAGTTAATCCCCCGACTTAAAACGCGCCATGGGGCGCGTTTGCACAGTGGTGAAGGGAGGGGCGGGGCTTCAGGTGACATGTGTGCAAACAGGCCCCGTGGCGTGTTTTAAGATGGGGAATTAAATCCTCTTCAATCCTGAGGGTCCCTGGGGGCCAACTAGCCCAACAGGTACGTCCAGAAAGCGCCACAGAGCTGCGTTGCAGAGAGGTGTAAAAAGGGGTGTGGCCTCTGTACATGTCTCTGCAACGCAGCCCCTGGCGCATACTGGAGGTTCCTGGTGGGCTAGTTGGCCCGTAGGGACCCTCATGATTCAAGGGGACTTAATCCCCCAACTTAAAACGCGCCACGGGCGCGTTTGCACAGATGTCACCTCAGGCCCCGCCCCCTCCCTTCACCATTGTGCAAATATTCCTCTAAAATCAGCCGAAATACGAATTCTGATTTACTCACCTGTTATCAGGAGAGACCTCAATGCTGCATCTTTCAGCCCAGTACTAATCCTGAAAAGTAATTTTAACCGTACTTACCAGTAACTTGAATTTCCTTCCATAGGCTAACATTGACTGGTTTCACTTGGAAATTCTTCTAAGTGTGGAGTTTTGGAACTTTAAAATATTCCTCTAAAATCAGCCGAAATACGAATTCCGATTTACTCACCTGCTATCAGGAGAGACCTCAGTGCTGCATCTTTCAGCCCAGTACTGGTCCTGAAAAGTAATTTTAACCGTACTTACCGGTAACTTGAATTTCCTTCATAGGCTAACATTGACTGGTTTCACTTGGAAATTCTTCTAAGTGTGGAGTTTTGGAACTTTAAAATATTCCTCTAAAATCAGCCGAAATACGAATTCCGATTTACTCACCTGTTATCAGGAGAGACCTCAGTGCTGCATCTTTCAGCCCAGTACTGATCCTCAAAAGTAATTTTAACCGTTCTTACCGGTAACTTGAATTTCCTTCATAGGCTAACATTGACTGGTTTCACTTGGAAATTCTTCTAAGTGTGGAGTTTTGGAACTTTAAAATATTCCTCTAAAATCAGCCGAAATACGAATTCCGATTTACTCACCTGTTATCAGGAGAGACCTCAGTGCTGCATCTTTCAGCCCAGTACTGATCCTGAAAAGTAATTTTAACCGTACTTACCGGTAACTTGAATTTCCTTCATAGGCTAACATTGACTGGTTTCACTTGGAAATTCTTCTAAGTGTGGAGTTTTGGAACTTTAAAATATTCATCTAAAATCAGCCGAAATACGAATTCCGATTTACTCATCTGTTATCAGGAGAGACCTCAGTGCTGCATCTTTCAGCCCAGTACTGATCCTCAAAAGTAATTTTAACCATACTTACCAGTAACTTGAATTTCCTTCCATAGGATATCATTGCCTGCTTTTTGCTGAAAAAGTTTCTAAGTGTTGATTTTTGAAACATACAAATATTCCTCTAAAATCAGCCGTAATACGAATTCCGATTTACTCACCTGTTATAAGGAGAGACCTCAGTGCTGTATCTTTCAGCCCAGTACTGGTCCTGAAAAGTAATTTTAACCGTACTTACCAGTAACTTATATTTTCTTCCATAGGAATCCATTGTCTGGTTTTCAGCAGAAAAGTTTCAAAGTGTCGATTTTCACAAACTACAAATATTCCTTAAAAATCGCCTGTATGACTTAAACGCATTCTTTCAACTGTTAACAGGAGATGCACCAGTGCTGGATCCAGGATCCAACACTGAGTAAGAAAAAGTAACGATAACAGTTTTTACCTGCTAAGTGAATTTCCTTCCATAGGATAACATTGGTGATTCTATGAGAAAAAGTTTCTAAGTGTCAACTTTTAAAATACAATAATATTCCTTAAAAATCACGACTGTAACCAAAACGCTTTTACTCAACTGTTTACAGGAGATGTACCAGGACTGAATCTAGGATCCAGTCCTGTGGTTAGAAAAGTAATCCATAAAGTAACTAATTGCATTTAACTAGAAATTCACATTGAGCTGAATGTTGCATTGTGTATGAAAATGTGTTGCCCATTGCAACAACTGTAACTACTGTACTTAAAAGTCTATTGCCTATGTGCAAAGTATTTAAACTAAAGTAATTCATTCTGAGAAAGTATTTTTTGTAATGTAATGTATAATGTAATTACAATGTAATTTAAAAAATAAAATATGTAAAAGAAATTGTTTCTAAAAATGTAGTAAATCAGTGTGAAAAAATTAATATAAAAATTAATACATTTAAAAATTGTCATTTAAAAAACCTTTGAAATTCATTGAAAAAACCGTAGGTTTCAGGCACGTTATAGTTACAAATTAGCATTTTAAAAACCTTTGAAATTCACTGAAAAAACCATAGGTTTCAGACACGTTATAGTTAGAAATTAGCATTTAAAAAACCTTTGAAATTCACTGAAAAAACCATAGGTTTTAGGGACAGTTATAGTTAGTTGGACATTGCACTCGTACAAAACCCGTGAAATTCCCCCGTTATAGTTAGTTCAGCTAACTATAACTCGCGCCCCGCAATGCACTGCTGATGACGTCACATATTACATCACTCATGACATGGTCAGTGACATCACTGATGACATCACTGATGACATCTCAAATGACATCACTGATGACATCATCCACGTGATAATCTGATGCAGCTCCTCACACCCTAATATAACCTTTGATACACCAAATCTAAATTACAGAGTGCCATTCGCAAAACCATAGACACTCCAACACCAATAACTACATACCCACTCACTGATTCTTAGGTCTACACACACACATCCACTCACTCACCCGTACAGTCACTCATACTTATGGTCACTCAGTACAGGACTATCATATGCACTCTTACTCCTATATAGACACTCAAACACCGCCACTCATCCATAGAGGTACTCACACACCTAGTCAGTCATGCAAATAATTAAACACACTGCCATTTACTCACCTATACAGTTATACACACACCAGCTCACTTAATCATACAAATACTAGCACATTGTTACGCTCTTATACAATCACTGATACAAGCACACACTCATCCATACAGCCACTATCACAATCACTCACTCTCGCTTATAGCTATTTATATACTCCAATACACATATATACTGCCTTTCACATATGTAGTTACTCATACATGTACCACTGGGACATACATTCACTCACTAACACACTCTTACACACACTTACCCACCCATACAGTCTATCACAGATGCACTCTTGAAACCATCCACCCAGTGAATCGCCCACTCACACATCTATGCACAGTTGCACACACCCCATCCACACAAACACTCAGGCACCCATACAGATACTCATAGAACCAATCAATAACCCATATAGACACTCATGTAGCTATTCGCAAATCCATGCATCCACTTACACACCAACAGACGGATACAGACATTCACACAGTTTAGTCACTAACCCATGCATTCAGTAAGATACGTTTAATCACTCACTTGTAGAGTCAGTCACGCACGTACTAAATCATCCATTCAGACACTTATACACCCACTCATTCTTCAATACGCCTTTCCCTATATATATTAAACATATTTAAACTTTACAGAAACACACAGTCACTGGATGATGTCATCAGTGATGTCATTTGAGATGTCATCAGTGATGTCATCAGTGATGTCACTGACCATGTCATGAGTGATGTAATATGTGACGTCATCAGCAGTGCATTGCGGGGCGCGAGTTATAGTTAGCTGAACTAACTATAACGGGGGAATTTCACGGGTTTTGTACGAGTGCAATGTCCAACTAACTATAACTGTCCCTAAAACCTATGGTTTTTTCAGTGAATTTCAAAGGTTTTTTAAATGCTAATTTCTAACTATAACGTGTCTGAAACCTATGGTTTTTTCAGTGAATTTCAAAGGTTTTTAAAATGCTAATTTGTAACTATAACGTGCCTGAAACCTACGGTTTTTTCAGTGAATATATATATATATATATATATATATATATAAGTATTGATGAAAAGATACATTAACTTTCCGTTTTAATTAAATAAATTAATATTTAACTTTTTGTTTAAAATTCATTCACATTTTAATAGCAAAATAAGAATCATTAAAATTAAACAAATATGTTTTAATGAACTTAGTTTTAGATTATTTTAAATATTAATGTATTATTAAATAAAATGAGTAAATTAATGTATTTCAATTATTTATTAAACATTTAGTTTGATGAGTTAATGTGTTGTAACATTTAATTTTTTTAATAGAATAAGAATAATTATTTTAAGTTACTTAGGGGCACATTACGATGGCGGGCGGAAGCACAACCGCCGTGCTGGCGGATGCAGAAACCACCAGTTACCGCCGGCACGCAGCAGTCCACACGCCCGCCCAATTACGATGCGAAAAGCAGGCCAAACACCGCCGGCAAGCCAGCAACACCGTCCGCCATCAAAGTGCGCCCGCACACGTAGCGGCGCAGCACAACTGACACACACCGTCCGACGAAACACGTCCCGCCCGGCGCATAAATTACGATGCCGCAAACAAACGGCTCCCACGGCAAAGAGACACCGCACGTGAAAGAGAGGCGGAAACACGGACGCAGAGCACGGACAACGAAGAAGCGGCACCCCGGGCATGAATCCAGCACTGCAGGCCCTTCCCATGCTTCTGCTGATGCACTACCAAGGACGCAACGTACCGCGGAGACGCAGGTAGGCACACACACAACAAGTGCACGCAAACAGCGCACACAGTGCAAGGGCGGAAAAAGCGGACAACCCCCACCAGCGCGTGCACACTACACATCCACCATTGCATCCACATATGACACACAGGCCAATCCTAACATCGCGGAACACATGTGTACACACCACCTGGGACTAGGAACCAACCACCCCGTCACGGCCCCAAAGCGCCGATGACGCCGCCACACATGCGCACAACGCAGAGGCCAACCGCAGCGCCATGCATGCGTCGCACACAGACACAGGGACACAACCAAGCAGCACACACACCAGCCCCACCCCGAACGCACATGACACGTGACAGGCCGGCCACAGACATGTCCCCAACGCCCAATTCACGGACAACACCCAACGCCACACAACCGACGCACACATGTCAGTTAAGTCACGCAACAGCAGGACACACCCCAGTGTAACAAACATGGCGAAGCACACAGCGGCGGCAACACCAACTAGGAGAAGCAGGGCCCCTTCGGGAAGAGGAACGCCAGTACCACACTGAAAAACCCATACCACCCTGCACATATGAACAAGACACATGAAACGGAACACCAAAGAGCCCGGGGACCGACAACAGGTGGCCCAAGAATTACATCCACACACAAGGCCCAACGCAGAGCGGAAAGGCAGCCTGCCGCCCACACAAGGGAGAGCAGACAGCACTGAATGACCTTCCATTCCAACACCGAAACCACAGCCCTACGACAGAAGCCGGTGAATACAGCCATTGTCCAAGAATAGACCAACACAGGCATGCCGAGGAGACCGACCACACGGCAGATAGCGCATATCACAGAAGCACACAACGGACGGGGAGGAAAGAAGAAAACACTCCCCCATGTCGGCCACATGCAAGTTAATTGGAAGGAGTCACACAGCACCGACCTTGAACTGTCTGAGAAGCATGTGGGAAGAGGGCCCGTGTCCTCCAAACAAGCCAACAGAACACAAGTCCTGTCTCCCCATGACTACACAGAGCTCACAGCAACCCCGGAGCGTGCACATTGCAGACTGCACACACAGCCGGAGCACGCCACCTCTACGAACCGCTGCGAAATGGCAACCGCAACACACCTACCCAACTACGCCGAAGAGCTCAAGCTGTACCAAACCAGCACGATACATACATTGGGATGCGATCTCCTGTCCCTGCTGAACGTAAGTTACCGACTGACTTACCGCATCACATTGTTCAGCTGCGTCATGCCCGTCTTCTACTGTCGGAGGTGTCCCTACCAGCATCCCGTCGAGATATGCCTCTCCAACCCGGCATGTCTGAAGGCGGACCTGCTACCACTACTCCTCCCTCTGGACGCACACGACAGGGCCTGCTCTGCCTATGGGGGCATGGCGTATGTGGCCAACATCGCACGCGCACTGAAATGGAACCACTGTGCCTCCACACGACGGATCATCGAGAACAGCTACATCGAATGTCACCCAGCATGCCCCATCATGGTCCTCCAAGGGACAACCTACGAACAACACCTTGACAGTCACCATCCGCTTCAT